>OZ038460.1:15788114-16001114 GCA_964036195.1 Sphaerolaimus hirsutus | reverse complement strand
GCTTTCCTGTATACTATTATAGGAGAATTTTGCCCTGCTGTTTCGTGTGATCCATTTGCATGTGTAATCTTAAATCCGAAAATTGGCCTTTTTCCGCCTAAGATTCACACTGATTGGTTGATCATCCGGGTTACAGTCATTTTTGAAGTTTGCGTATTAAAAATCATTTGCATATCCGGGGCCAGCTACACACACACTTCAATCATCAATGTCATCTAAAATGTCAAGTGCCCATTAAAAATAAAGTAAATACGTATTTATGTAACACTTGGCGGGTTTTACAGTGTGCGCGTGCGGGACGGGTGAATCCCATTTAACATACATCCCATATCACAGTATGTCTCATTACACATGCCGCAGTGCCCATTTCACAGTTTGTCTCTTTACACATGCCCGCAAGGTGCAGATCACAAGTCGCATGTGCAATACACATACACCGGGCGGTGTTGTGGAAATGCATGCGCAGTTACACAACACATGAGCGCTGTAACATGCATACAGGTGATTAGAATTGATAACTACCCTGATTAACAAGGTGTAAATGCGCGGCTGGCAGCATGAACAATTTGAATGGGTGATATTGATTGCCCCATGCATGGTGCATTTATAGGCAAATTTTTAGAGCATAGGCGTCACTTGATAAAATTTCCGAAAAATTTCTCCCAATTTTTTGCGTGATGGCTGACTTTGGCCTGTGTATTACCGAAGAATTTCACGCTGGTCTGACCACAAAAGGAAAGAATCCTCCATATTATTATCAGTCTAGAGATTTCATGTATTTCATGTTTAGTTTGGCATTTGATGTTGAATTTGGCAACAGTGAGAAGGTTTTCAGTTTGTTGAAAATATAAGCGATTTTTATTTGTAGATTCACTACATATTTACTCACTTGTTATGTTACCCTGAAAAATTCCCTTGGGATGCAATTTTTTCATTGGAATTATCAACTTGTTACCTATTTACACTGGGGTATTATTCAAAATGGGAAGTTTATTAGGGTAAAATTAAAAAATTTTTTACTAACTAATCAATTTAACATTTCTATACAATTTTTTTTAGAGATTGTCTATTGATAACTTACCTATAAATATTTGTTAATTTGTCACATACTATTAAATCGCTACAATAAAAATTTTTTGTTGTCAATATGGATATTTTTATCCACTTATTAACACATCTAACGCAAACAACAATTTGAATGATTTCATAATAAACAACTTAACGCACTATTTGTGTAGTGTACTCACCATGCATGCACGCTTACCATGAATGTCGATCATGCGGACGCAGAAAATATACATTCACGTATAGATAAATACATGCAATTACACGCGCACATGCATTTCCACAACACCGCGTGCGTGTATGTGTATTGCACACGCGACATGTGATCTGCACTCGCGGGCATGTGATAGGAGACAAACTGTGATATGGGCACTGCGGCATGTGTAATGAGACATACTGTGATTTGGGCTTGTATGTGTAATGCAGCACACTCTGCGGGACTGTCCCCCGTATATTCACTTTGGTATGCAAACTTCATGAACATTGTTGTTTTCTGTGTTTAGCGTATGTTTTTATTGTGAACGTGACTAGGTACTGAGTGATGTAAAAAACGCCAAAACTATGGTGTCAAGCAGAGTTGTTGAAACAATTTTTTTCAAAGTACACAATTTTTATCTACCCCTGGGTACAGAAAACCTAAAGTACAATTTTTTACGTTTACTCTGCGTAAAAGGTGAGTAAACGTAAATACCAGTACATTTACTCATGGAAAACGTAAATTAAACAACTTTTCGATGTTGTACCTTGGAATATGTAAATACGAGTAAAAGTGAAGGCGACAGTCATCGCTTTCCGTATACTTGGCAGACCGCAAAGTAGGTAAGCGTTCAAAATTATTTATGTCGTGGTCGATAACGCGCGAGCTGGATACTTATGTATGCACGTTAACAAAAAGAAAAATATCAAAAAAAGAAAAAGGCGGAGTCGCGTACAAACGAGGAATGTTTTTACCGTCATGTTTTTTCTTTTTTGCTGGAATTTTTATTATTTTATTAATGATGACGTCATGATGGAGTGTTTCCTTCAGAAAAATGCATAGCGTGTGGTCCGCCGAGTATACCCATCTAACTTTTTTATCTACTCATGTAGCGAGTAAATTTCAAATACTTAAAATTTACTTATACTTTAAAAAGTTGGCTACTTTTAACAACACTGTTTGGCGCTGGCGATTTTTAAATCACTACACACGACTTTCTATCGTATATCATTTATTGTCAAGATATGGATTTCACATTTGATCCCTCTGGTGGAGATTTTTATTTATCATCATGTGGCATCAAAAAAGTCTTCTGTCATTTTCATGCCATATCTCAAAGCTGATTCTTCTACTAAAAACGATCTGTACCTGTACCCAATTGCTTTGTAGCTCGTGTGTGGCCTGTACAAAAATGAAATAAATCAAAAAACGCTGTTTTGTAGTTACTGTGCTCGCTGAGGGAACACGCTTAAGGGAACTAAAAGGCTCAGAAGATAGAAGCAAGCGTGTAATCACGCATAAAGGCGGCCCGCACACTAGTTGACACACGTGTGTCAACTGGTTTGTGTCAACTCAGATTTCGGCTTCACGTGTTGTAGGTCGATCTCCAAATGCACATGCGGCAATGTTGAAAAATATTTATTACGTCAAGTGCATTGGGAGATGGCCCCGCGACACGAGAAGCTAAAATCTGAGTTGACACAGACCAGGGGGCAGTCCCAAGCCCTGTAAAGTGTAAAGTAAAGTGTCAAGTCAAATGTCAATGTAAAGTAAAGTGTCAAATGTAAAGTCAAGTGTCAAGTCAAATGTCAAATGTAAAGTAAAGTGTCAAATGTAAAGTCAAGTGTCAAGTCAAATGTCAAATGTAAAGTAAAGTGTCAAATGTAAAGTCAAATGTAAAGTAAAGTGTCAATTGTGTATCCAAATCTTATTTTTCGTATCCAACTCTTATGTTTTTGTATCCAAATCTCATGTCGAAAAATAAGATTTGGATACAAAAACATAAGATTTGGATACGAAAAAATAAGATTTGGATACACAATTGACACTTTACTTTACATTTGACATTTGACTTGACACTTGACTTTACATTTGACACTTAACTTTACATTTGACATTTGACTTGACACTTGACTTTACATTTGACATTTGACTTGACACTTTACTCTACATTTGACACTTTACTTTACACTTTACAGGGCTTGGGATTGGCACCAGGGGGCAGTCCCAAGCCCTGTAAAGTGTAAAGTCAAGTGTCAAATGTAAAGTCGAATGCAAAGTAAAGTGTCAATCAAAACAAAAAAAAGAAAAGATTTTATTACTGAACAGCATGACAATTGACAGTTTACTTTGCATTTGACTTTACATTTGACACTTTACTTTACACTTTACAGGGCTTGGGACTGCCACCAGTTGACACACGTGTGTCAACTAGTGTGCGGGCCGCCAAAACTGAATTTCCTAGTTGTCAGATTTTGCTCGTAAATATATTTGCATGTCAATATCGTGATGCTGAGACAATGCTCTGTCATAGCAGTCGCGCACTACGGTAAGCGTCATGTAAAGTGCAAAAAATGTCAATATCTTATTACTGAACTTTTGACATTATGCATGAAATCTGACACATCTGTACGACCTTTTGCACGGCAGTTGACACTTTACATGACACTTCACAGGGTGCGGTACTTCCCCCTGTGCTCAGTTATGACTTTGCACAGACGTGGCTGCGTGCCAAATGTGCGCACAGCTTGCTCAAGTCCGTGCTAAGCTGAACGGGCACGTAAATACAACTGAAATATTCCTGCGGCTTTCATAGTTTCCTTTGGCCGTTTTCCCTGTGGGCACAGTGCCAATGCCGGATATTTATCTGTATTATCGTTTTGTGAGTTGTGTTTTTGGCACTAGAAGATCAATAGATTTCTGTACTGAGAAATGTAATTTGTAAAAAAATATGTGCTCTATCTCTAATGCTTTATTTTTTAGTTTTTTTTTTCAATGGAAAAATGAACCTATAGAGGCAGGGGAGTTGGATAGACGTTTGTAGGTGCGCAGGTACGTTGACTTTTTCGTACGTTATTTTTCTTTGTGTTATCTATCATACCTATGCGTTACACAAGAAGAATTCATACGCTGAAAATCATTTGAATGTCTACTGATTATGATACCTGAAACTTTGCTATCCATTATGAAGGCCTGAGCAGCAATGCATGTGACTTGGAAACTTTATATCTGAGGCAAAGTTCTTCCAATTTTCGGCAATAGACACTGAAAAAATCAGAACCACATAGAGATTTAAATTTTCTACGTTTTTGTATTTACATTTACGTTTTCCAAAAAGTTTTTTGCCAACTCTACAGAGTCTTAACCACTGCAGAACAAAAAAAGGATCTGAAACTTTGTAAATAATTTTTTGCGCTAAGTATTCAATGGTGGAACTTGACGCGGTCGATCTCTTGATTTTATTCATGCACAAATATATAACTCATGCATGAATTGTTCACTGTGTGATAACGCGATACACGTGTATACATACACACGTCCACACTTTCATACATGCATGGAAAATACTGATGTCGAATCGTTGATAGTTTACTTGGGTATCTTGTCAGATGTATTCAATGCATACGTGAGTTCCAATATTAGGTTTGTACAAAATGGGTTGAACAATTTATCAATTATTTTCATTTCCCTGTCTTATTGCTTCCTTTATTGGGGCTCAGTCTGCAACACTTTGTAATTAAGTTTTCACATTCAATGCGAAATTATACGTAAAACATGGAATTTCTGCCCGGAAAAGTGTTTGTTTTATAGGCGAAACTGGGACTGAAACACCAGAGCATAATCTATGCGGTTGGAATCGAAAAGTTTTGATTGAGCACATTGGCGGCCCGCACACTAGTTGACAGACACATGACAGATTTCGACTTCACGTGTTGCACAGCGATCTCAAAATGCACATACTACAATGTTGAAAAATAAATTTTACGGCAAGTGCATTGGAAGATCGCTGTGCGAGTGCAACGCGTGAAGCCGAAATCTGAGTTGACACAGACCAGTTGACACTCATGTGTCAACTAGTGTGCGGGCCGCCATTTTGTTTTCTATGTGCACAGTGTGAGCTTGCGCGCTACTGACATTCAATTTCTAACCCGCAGATTTCACTGTAAAAATGGCCGCCGAGACCAGACTATCGCATTTTACCAACGCTATTCTAATTTTAGCAACACTAGTGCCTTTAATTCCACATAATTTTGCCTTGGACGTTCCATTGAAACCTAGTGAAATTGCCGCTGAAGAAGTCCATCCGATCGAAGGGGACATTATTGCATCAAAAGCTGATTTGGAAGAGAGCAAAAAGTGGCCGCCGTTTACGGAATTTGGTCTCGATTTGAAGGATCCTAAAAGTGGACATAAGTTGTTCGAAACTTATGATGATATTTCTAGTGACTTGGGCGAGTATAAGGAACCTGATGAGAGTGTTTTTGATAATCATGATTTTAATTCTATTACACAACATTTACGGGACATTAATGCGAAGTATCCTAATATCACGCATTTGTATTCGATTGGGAAAAGTGTCGAAGGTGGGTATTCTTTATTTTTTGATTCTGTTTCTGGGGTCGCTGAGATTTCTTTTTGAGGCGGTTCATATCCTTCTGGAAGTATGGCGTTGCCATCGGGTTATAAATAAAGCCTTTGAAATGCAAAGAATGGATCAAAATCGCTCAAAAATGTAAAAAATACTTTCAAAAGGTGAATGTGTTTGTTGATGAACAATGGGCAAAAAACTGACGAGCAAAAAATACACCTTCTGTTCAGAGCATAAAAGATGCGTCCAATAATCTCAATTCTAATGAAAATACTCTAACTCTGTTCAAAAAAGATAATGGACCCTCCAAGAATCCATAATTTACTCGCAGGTCGCGAACTATGGGTTCTCATCATATCCGACAATCCAACTGTCCACGAACTTCTGGAACCGGAGGTGAAAATCGTCGCAAATATGCATGGAAACGAAGTCACAGGAAGGGAATGCTCCCTCTACTTCATATACATGCTGTGCGAAAACTACAAGCGGAATGAGCTGCTCACAAAGTTCGTGGACAACACTAGGATTCATATTATGCTGAGTATGAATCCTGATGGGTATGAAATTGGTACCCCCGGAGATACTCAAGGCTTCGAGGTGGTTTATCGCTTTTAGTCTTCTTGTATAAATACTCGGCTGACGTCACTTAGTGTTGAAACCTACCATAACCCTTCTGAATAATGAACCAAAAATGATGCAGTTTTTTCATCATAATACATATTTCGTTGTTTTTTTACTATGTAAAACATTAATTACGAAATTTATCACTCGATTTTATTCATTGAGTTATGGTAGTATTCTGCGCATACTTTGCGGTCCGCTGAGTATACTATAGATGGATGTTTTTGTTATTAACGTGAAAGTTACGTTTTGTATCAAAACTTTTGACAAAATTATCTATTCCCTTCATTTTATATTAATTGACCACCTCGAAAATTTTCAGGGCCGACAAAATGCAAACAATGTGGATTTGAATCGAAATTTTCCGGCACGCTATCCGTCACATCTTACTTCAACTGAGACACAGCAGGAAACTCAGCCCGAAACGAAAGCTGTTATGAAATGGCTCACCATGTATCCCTTTGTGTTCAGTATGAATTTACACGGTGGTTCGTTTTTGTTTGTTAAAACTGATGGGGGTCATTTTTACTTCATGTGCCATTGGGAAATGGTGTCAAGCGTAGGCACGCTAAGGCGCCTTTCGCATTGGCGTTGGCGCCACTGGAATGGCGCCATGACATTATGACACCACCTTTCTTATATTAGAACTTTTATGTATCTTGTATCTTTACTGGCATGGTTTGGCACTTGGCATGGTTTTTTCATGAACATCTTTTTTTATGCCTAAGGAACTGAATTCATCAATTTTCAGGCTCACTGGTGGCTAACTATCCTTATGACGACTCGCCCAGTGGCAAAAGTAAATTTGCACCATCGCCAGATGATCGAGTGAGTTTACGCATTTTGTATTTTATAGAAATTTTGCAGCTTTTGTATATTCTTCCTTGGGTAGAATTTCGGAGAAGTAACATTCAGATTTCAACTTCACTGGCTGGAACTGTCCAGGAAACTGGAAAAAAATTTCACACGACATTTTACTGGGACTTGTAAGTTATCGC
Organism: Sphaerolaimus hirsutus; assembly: GCA_964036195.1. Lineage (NCBI taxonomy): Eukaryota > Metazoa > Nematoda > Chromadorea > Monhysterida > Sphaerolaimidae > Sphaerolaimus > Sphaerolaimus hirsutus. Next base: position 15,993,865 of record OZ038460.1, on the reverse strand, counting down.
GCGGAAAGTCAGAACGCTTCAAAGACATTTATTTGTATCAGACGTTCACGTTATGGTTTATCTGATCTCATCACTTTGAAAAAAGATTGTTAGTGCACCGTTAGCGTAAAAAGTTACAAATCACCATGAACATCACCGAAAAATTCTCACCTCCATCCAAAGCACACTCACCCCAACGACCCTTCTCTACCCCTCATTCAAACAACCCCCCACCCCCCAAAAAACACAGGCCTTCATTCTGCTAGCCTACAGCTACGCACGCGCACACCCCACAATGTGGCAAACTGGCAGGAGATGCGGTTTGGGTGAATTTGGGGATTCACTTTGGAATGGGATTACTGATGGAGCTGAGTGGTATGCTGTTGCAGGTTTGTAGGGGGTTTGTTTAGGGGGGGGGGGTTGTGCTTTTATGCCACTTCTCTGGCATCCAGTTGTGTTTTTGATATCAATTCGAGAAAAACCCTCAATACAAGAATTTTGGCCAAAATACCGATCCCGAAAACACAAAAAGACAATCTCGATCCCGATCCCGTGACCCCAATCCTGATACCAAAAATTCAAAATACCAATTCCGATCCCGAAAAGTCTACACCGTTTGAACCCTAGCCGTTATTCAACTTACCTGTGCCGGCCCTACAACCCAGTTTTTCCAGAATTTTTTTCTAATTTTAGCACACTTTTTCGAGCTAAACAAATTTTTTACTTGAAAGTTTCACTTGTCTAGTCAACTTGGTTTCTCCCACTAAACTACAGTTTATTTAATCAACCAATTTTCTAAAAATGATATCTGAATTTGTGCACATTGCTGGCTTGGGGTGGGAAGAGGCATGTCTAACTTTACATTTATTTATTTGTGAAAATTATACTTTTGAAAAACTTTTTCTGACATTCAACCCCCACTACGATACTTGATAAACTTTTTTGAAAAAATTTGTTAGTGCACAAAGTCCTATTATTTAATCTCGAAGGATGCCAAATGTCATAACGCTTGCGCCACCATATGCACTGATTAAATAGTTTCGCATCATCAAAATGTTAGCGTTGACATTTCTTTCCAATTTTTAGTTCATGAAAAACAAAGGATTTTTCACTTATGTCGTTCAAAGCTAAGTATTTTTCGTACCTGAATCATTTTGATACACTGACACCTATGTGGGGATGGAAATGTGACGATGTGAAGATCTTGGCGAAGTTTAAATTGCCGGTAAAGGGTGAAGAAATGCTAAAAACAGCCAAAATGGGTAGGTTTAAAAGATTAAATATAACCAAAATAGCTGAAAATAGGGTAATTTGAGAGTGAAAATGGGCAAAAATAATGAAAATTTGTGATTTTGAGTGAAAAATGGGGCACAATTTCTCAAAAATACCCACTTTTATGTTGTCCGAGGGAAAAATATTTTACTCACGTTTACTCAAGTAAAAGATTTTACTTGACGTTTTTCTGTACTCCGGGTGAGTAAAAAATAAATACTTTACATTTACGTAAACTTTGGAAAAAACTCTATATTTTTAACAACTCTGGAAAGCAACGTCTATCCTATATCAATTTTTCTATTTGCATCTGTACAGGTGGAATGCAAGACTACAACTACCGCCACACAAATTGTTTCGAAATCACAATCGAAATGGGCTGTTACAAATTTCCATACGGCAACATGTCGAAAATTTATTGGGATGAACATAAGTATGCACTCTTGGCAGCGAGCCAAAAAGTCCACATGGGCATAAAAGGGCTGATAAAAGATACCCTGGGAACGTCTTTGGCGAATGCTACAATTTCAGTGAAAGGAATTAATCATAATGTCACCAGTGCAAAGGATGGAGATTATTGGAGGTTATTGGCGCCTGGAGATTATGAGGTTTGTAATCAGTTTTTTTGCAAATTGTTGTGCAGAATCGTACCGTCTAAATTACTAGTGGTGAAAGACTCATGAGAACTTTGACGTGTATGCCTCGGCGCTTTTACAACACTAGTAAGAATTTTACACCATTTTGCATCACTTAATGTACGTGTGTATTTTGGGAGTGGGTCTACCGCAATTAACAGACAAGTTTTCTGCGGAGCAGTTTATTGTTTTGTTTTCTAGAGTCCAATCATTCCCATTTTTATCGTTATTCTATACTTTCTGCAACCTAGGAATATTAGTAAATGAAGCTCAATGAAACCAAAATAACCGAGTTTTTCATAATTCAGGTGACAGTGTGGCACGAATGCTGTGAACCCGCCACAAAGAAAGTGTCCGCATCGCTGAATAACGCCACAAGAGCTGATTTCGTGCTCAGACGCAAAAGAAATCCAAATGGTCTGTTGTTTTTTGTTTTTTTAAACCGTATTTCCTCGAAATACCCCACCTGACTTGGCCACCCAGCCCCATGTATGAGTAGGGTTAAGCCTTTTACGCATGTAAACCCATCACGCATGTAGATCCATTATAGACACATTATACCCGCAGAGGTAAGAAAAGGGGGGCGGTGAACCCCCCCCACAAACCGCCATATCTAGGTATCTATCCCTGGAGCAATTTTTTTGGCTACTTTCCCCCGAACACCCCCCCCCACAAATTGCGTAGCTATCTAGCTATCTGGAGTGCTTTTGAGCAATTTAACCCTAATTTTCACCCAAAATAATATATTTTCACTTTCAAAATCACTAGGCCATGTGTTTTATTGCCTATTCTCGCCTATTGCCGGATATAATAAAGTGTGTTCCGGGTCAACATGCGGGATGGGTTTACATGCGGAATAGTGCAGGCCCAAACGTTATTACAATTTTTTATTTAAATTTTCACAAAATGCCTCATCCCATTCTCGCAGAACCATTCACGCTGTCTTCATACATTTCGATTACATTATCAAATGTGGAGTCGAGCGATTGTCGTCATAACATTCTGGCGGAAAATTTGGCGTGGGACAAATCGAAGAATGGAATTACACCAGATTTGATGGTTTTCAGTTCCAATAATGATGTTGAAAGTGCGAAATTGCGCATTTTATTGATCGCTGGTCAAAATGGCAGCACTGATTTGTTTCCGGCCGCTGTGGCATCTGAGTGAGTTGTTCTTTTTTTCAGAAATCTATAGTAGTGATGAAAAAGCGCCAGGAAAATGGCGCCCTTCGAAATGATGGCGCCAGAGAAAAGGGTGTCATGGCGCTGACGCCATTCCATTACTAGTCTAGATATATGCAAAAATTAAAGCTCTATGCAAAATCATCGTTGTGCAGTAAAGGAAATTTCATTTATAATGTTTTGCATTGTGCTATAAATTTTGGTGCTGCAAAATGAAAACGTGATTTTTTTGTGAAAATGTTTTCTCATCGTTATGATTTTGCAGTTGCCACTGGTATTACAATGACTATTATAAGCATGCTACTTTTTAATTGCAGTTTTATCAAACTTCTGTGCGACAATGGTGCTTCTGTGGCGGGAATGTTTGACAGTGCAGAAATTCATGTTATACCTCAACTTGATTTGACACGTGAGTTTTTTAACGTTATTTTTCTGTATTTATCACAATCTTTACTCTATCAAAATGTCACCATTTGGATTTTTTCAGTCTTGAAATTCGACGCGAGTGGAAAAATTTCCGAGCCGAAATCACTGCAACAATTTCTCGAACGGCAGAACATCAATGCAATATTTGTGCTGGCCTCTAATTCAAGCGACACGCAGAGCTTGGCTGAGAAAAGTGCATTCCCAATAAAACAGTATGCCAATTCACTGGCATTGTGCGTTTTATTTTTTTCTCTTGGCAGTCTAAATTTGAACAAATTAGGTGTACTAATTAGTGTTCAAACGGCATTCCTATGCCTGATCATGAAAAATTTCGGGATTTTGTGGTCCCGATCTCGAAGGCCCATACCCGATCCTGATCCCGAAATCTCAAAAAACGATTCCGATCCCTATCCCACAATCTAAAAAAACAAATCTCGATGCCGATTCCGAAAAGTCAATCCCGATTGAACCCTAATCCTTATAATAATTCCTCAAACCTTATGTTCAGAATCAAGTCGTTCAAAAAAGTTTCCTATCGCCACGCAGAACTTTGCCAGGCAGTGATAATCAGCGGACGGAATGCAATTTGGCTGTGTCGGGTGCTGTGAAAAAATTGTACAGTGTTGTTCAAAAAGTTGCGAAAAATTCTGAAGTTGATGGCTTTAGTTTGGGGCTGGGATGTCCCATTAAAAATGTCGATACTGAACAAAAATTGGATAAATATGGACAGAATTATGTGACAGAATCCTTGAGGGTTTGTTTCTTTTGAGAGATTTAATGAGGTAATAATAAAAAATGGCTTCAATTTTCGCTTTAAATTTCACAGATGTTTATTGACATGAAAAATGGCGGCGCGTCAGGTTCGTTGATATTTTCCATATTTCCAGCGGCCAGTTCCGCAAATTGAGAAGTGAGAAGTAAATTGGCAAAAGCGAAAAAAAATGAAAATAAGGAGAAATTTCTCTTCACTCTTCTCTTCTCTTAGCCATTTTACTTCTCATTTCACTTCGCTTTTGCCGCAAATTTTCATTTTCACTTTTTTTTCTTTCTTTTTTCACTTCGCTTTTCATTTACTTCTCAATTTGCGGAACTCACGGACGTATCCATGGGGGGGGGGGGGGGCTGCCGCCATTTACAGCGCGCATTTACCCCCTAAACACATGGTATTTTCAGCATATCGGTCCCCGTGGCACACATAACAGAAAATGCACCAAATAATGTACATTTCGCTGTGAAAGTACGTATATTTACATACATTTACAGCGCTTTCTGGCGCTAGCGCCAACGCCAATGGCTCCATGGAGTGGCGCCTACAAATGGCGCCAGCGCCATGGCGCCATTCCGTCACTGTACAGGTAAAATTTTAGGGGGGGGGGGCTGAGCCCCCCCCCCCCCGTTCGCCGGGCTCCGTAAACAAGCAGCCCCCCGCTCAAAAATCCTGGATACGTCCCTGCTTTTACCGTTTTACTTCTCAATTTGCGGAACTGGCACCAGGGTGACAAATATTCGCTAGCACAAATTTCCTTCCCATTTCCCAGGTGCCTTCAACCTTCGATCGTATACAAACAGCACAGTAAAATCGCTATCAGAATCCACTTGCAATCACGCAAACATGGACGTTTTACCGTGGAAAAGTGGTGTAAGACAGCCACTTTTGGCTATCAGTTATCCAGAGACAAATCCTGATAATCAAGGCGACAAGAAACCGGTTCAGATTTTGGTTGTCGGCGCGAAAAACAGCGATATAGATAATTTGGCTAGTGCTGCAGTTGCGAGGTTTGTTCTGTGCAGATTTCAGACCAATGGGCCCACACACTAGTTGACATCGCAAATAAATGTCAACTGAATGTCAACTCAATAACACGTTGAAATTAAAAGAATCACACTTAACAGAAATAATGAAATTTAAGTGTGACGATATAAAATTAACGATCACATAACACAGTAAAGTTGAAGTTACATGATTATCCAAAATTGAGTTGACACGAATTTATTCTCGATGTCCACTGAGTCTCGATGTCAACAAAATTACAGTGTTCAAATCACTTGAACTTATCATTCTTTTTATTTACAATCAATGGTGCATAATCGCATCTATACAAAACTCCACTCACTTATTTCTGTTCAAAATTCATGATTTTCCCAAAATCGCAGTTTTGCCAAATGGCTGTGTGAGGAGGGCGCTGGTGCCAATGCGGCCGAACTTTTGGCAGGTATCCAACTTCATGTCATTCCAGAATTGCCACTTCACGGTGGGTCACATATTGTCCATTTTGGAATGAGTCTAGCAATATTTGTGTGGTTCGGTGGCACTGGTATTGCAACTGTGACTTGGCTTTGTTTTTAAAATCTTTAAAAAAATCGTTTTTAAATTAAAATATTTGAACATATTTCATATTTATTTAAATTATCTTTGAAGGTCGTTTTCTAAACACTGAACCGTATTTTCAAATTGCGCCATATTTCAATTTTTTTCCAATGCATTCATTTATCTGAAATTTTATCTCAAAACGCTCAAATAGTTTTTTTTCTATCAAATTTTTCAATTCAAATTTTCACCCAACGTTTCCAAATCGAACATTTTTGCAGCCTTGAAATTCGACTCAACAAGAATCGTTTCACCGGTGTCGCTGCAAGCTTGGCTAGATCGACAGAAAATTGACGCACTGATAATTTTTATTAGTGATAGTGCATTGGTGGTTCAGGTTGATAATGGACAGGGAAAGTTGGATGGCGATATTTTGGGATTGGCAGGGTTCCAAGAAAGCTTACAGAGGTCTGTTTTATTTTCAATTCTTTTTCCTATTTCAGGTCTATTTAAAAATTTTCACTGATATAGCATGACGCATGTTTCCTTTTGTTCTGCGTTTCCCGTCAAATCAGTGAAGTGGAATCAATGGGTAACTGGAGCCAGTCCCGCACGCGTGTCGTCATGTTAATGTTAATTTGTTAATAAAATGTTTATTTGTTGTGAAAATGTGATGTATTTAGAGTGCTTGGTAGAAAAACACAAATAATACCGGGCGTTTGGCATCATACACGTCATTATACAAATTTATCAGACATTTTACAGTGTGCGGGATTGTTTTCAATTTCAAATTTACTGATGATGGAAGGACGCCATCGTTCAATCCTTTTTTTAACCCTAATTAAAACCTTCAAAAAATTCCCGGACACCTCATTTTTCAGCCTATTAGCCCCTTCGACTATATCAACGTGTTCAGCGCCGCCCTCGGCCGCCTTGCAAAGTTTTACAAAATCTATTCAACTTGCAAATCCCCGGAATTTGGTAACGAGCGTAGCTGTGGGTCTGGGATGTAATGAGCTACAAATTAACGATAAAAGGGAGTTGGTGGATAAAACTCAACCTGCTGTGATAGCCGCTTTGAAGGTGAGTTTGTCCCTGTTGTATATTTTGTAGGGTTCAAACGGGATCTCGATCAGGCATTCAATTTTTAGACCTTTTTGTAAAAAATTGGAGAAAAACCCAGAATATCAGATTTTTCCCCCAATTTCGAAAATTTGAAACACAAATCCCGAAAAGTCGATCCCATTTGAACCCTACTTTTTCGACGTGATTTTTAAACAGGTTCATTTTTATTGTACACATTTTTTTGTGGCCACTTGAATGTGTATTTTGATTCTCTTGACTTCCACGCAGGTAATCGGGCAAAGCTTGGTCAGGAATGTTGTCACTACTCCAGCACCCACTGCAGTTTCAGGCACTGCACTCCCATTGGTGAGATCTGTTCCAAAAATATTGATTGACTGTACTTTCCGTCCGGCCTATAGCATGGCTTGGGTTGCACGCGGGACGTTTTTTATAAAGAGTCGCGTCTGCTGACCAAATTGCACGCATGTGGTTGACTTCTAATGAAAGACACGACCCCCACACTGCACGCGTATTAATTGCGCCGATTGAATCGACACTTTTCATGCCAACAATTCTGTGCGGAATGGATCAAAGGCTGAACGCGATCGGATTAAACCTTTCCATCTGTATTTACATGTTATGTCAATTCAAAGTTTACATCGGAATAAATAGTTGGCAATAGTGAATTTAAACTTTTACACCAAGAGATCCATCTACAGGATCTTGAAGTAAGTGGAAATGTAAAAAAACTTTTGAGAAGTGAGAAGAAACATGAGAAGTGCGATGTAAAAAATGAAGTGAACTTTTTCTTCTCATTGTACATAGCTTTTTACTTTTTACTTGGCACTTCACTTATTCCTACTCACTTCCCAAATGGATTTTACCTGTCCACTTGCAGAATAAACCCCAAATTCATGCGAACACCCATCACAACGCGATCATAATCATTTTTACGTATACTCGGCGGACATCACACTTAGTATGAAAACCTACCATAACCCACCTGAATAATGAACCAATAATATACAGTTTTTTCATCTTAATATTTCGTTTTTACTATGGAATCATTAATTACGAAACTTATCACATGAATTTATTTATTAAATTAGGGTATTCATACTAAGTGTGGTGTCCGCCGCGTATACTGATGGCAATCTCTTATTGTTATTAAAATCAGCACCCAATCTGAACAATAATCCCGACTGAGTGCAAAGTTAATCCCATGGCATTCAACCTTTGATCCCTTCCGCCGCCGACCCCGACTTGAGTTCATCATTAAGGCGGGGTCAATGCCTAAAAACTTTCAAGCGCAAGCGGGCAGCGTGCCAAGCCGGACGGAAAGTAGAATCTACCAAAATATTGGGACATTGAAATTTGCAATTTTTATTTTTATTTTGGTTACATTGCAGACCTCTCATGATCCAAACGACAGCATGGTTCAGTTGAGACAAAAATGTGGAAAATTTGCGACAAAATTTGTTGCTGATGATGTTCAAGGTTTGTTGTGTGGACTGAGGCCTTCTGTGCATGTTTACCCGCTGTGCATGTAGACCCGAATTTTCACTCAAAATCGCTAATTTTCACACCTTTTATAGATTTTCACCTTCAAAATCAACAGTTTATGTGTTTTATTGTTTATTTTCAGCTATGTTTGGTAGTATATGTGCTTTTTTACCCATTTTTAGTATTTTTCACCTACTTAGAGCGATTTTTCTACCTTTTTTCTACATCATGAAAAAGCCTATATATTGAACCCCTGCGAACCCCCAAACCCCCCAAACACTTTTTCAAGCTATCTATCCCTCCATAGGAGCGATTAGCTATCTATCCAACCCCCTGGAGGGTCAAAATCTAGAATACCCCTGACATGCACAGCGGTAAACATGCACAGAGGCACAGGCCCGTTGTGTGCAGGGGGTCCTATTTTTTGTATTTTTATTGTCAGAGGTTTATCATGTGATAGTAACCAACATGTCCCATATTTACATGTCAGACCCTAGATAACTGCAATACATAATTACCTAGTGGGAGTACGCAATATATCTTTGTATTGAAGCGAGTCAAAAATGTGAAAATTGACAAACAGATGTAAAAATAGCAGTAAATATGCAAAATGGTGTGTAGTAAACCCATTAAAGACCCTTAGGTACAGTCCCAAGCCCTGTAAAGTGTAAATCAAGTGTCAAATGTTATGTAAAATGTCATGCAAAAAAGAAGATTTTATTGCTGAAATTTGCATGACAATTGACAAATTTGTATGGTATTTTGCATGAAATTTGACGTTGCGCCATCTCTTTTGATTGCATAATATTATTGATGATCCCACCAATGAAAACCCCCACTCACAGGTGTAATCCTGGTTTCCCCCACCCCATCAATTGAATTCCATTCTATCACACTGCTATTAGGCCTGCAGAACGAAACATCTCCGATGCTGTTTCAACTCGCCGAACATTTGTGCACTTCGCCCGCTGGCCGAGCACTTTTGGAACGGATTGAAATCGTTCTGGTGCCTAGTTTGCCCGAACCTTTGGCTGGTTGTCAAGAGAGAATTCACTGGAACAAAGTCCAGCCGAGTGTGGACAAGATCAAAAAGCAGAGGCCTGGTTGGTTTTGTGTTGTTTTCTTATGACTGATTTTTGTCGATTTGGCTGGATGAATCGCTGGAAATTGATGGTGCCGTTGATTTTTTTAGATTTGCACCCGGCAAATTTTGTGTCCGTGTTAAGAGGAACTATAAAATTGGTCAATTGTAGCTCCGCTGTGACTTCGCCAGTGCCAAGCGCCATGTCACTTTCGGAATTAATTTTTGTCGAATTTCTATTTGTAAGAATTATCATTTGCTGTCAATATGCACGTAAAGATTGCTTTCTGAAATAAAAAACACCCACACACAGACATAACTTCCGCGATACTTTTCTCCCGCGGTGGGATGCGCGCCCGGTATCTGCTGCCCGAGCACGATTTGTCCGACATTCACACGGAATTCTTCAAGCAGTTGGCTCAAAATTACGCTGATAAACAGCCACTTATGGATCCCGAAGATGATATTTGCGCCACAACTGCGGGAAATGTCAGTTTGTTTATGCTAGTTAATTGTGAAGTTGAAATTACAACTTGGTTATATGTAAGGTGCAGTGCGTCGAAAACGTATAATTTCATTGCAAAATTAGGCAAAAACAAGAAACTCGGTGATGTATAGATCTCCCAAGGACGTATCCAGGGGGGGGGGGCGGGGGGGGCTGCAGCCCCCCCCTTCCCGGGGTGAGACCTAAAAAGTCCCGGAAAATGCAACTTTTCATGTATACTTATCTGTTTCTCAAAAATTTTGCGCGCAAGCGCGCAATGTCTTCCCCATGCATTGTATTTTCAGCGGATCGGTCCCTGTAAACAAAATTCCTCGGAAATGAGCATATTTTTGCGACTTTCGCTGTATACGTATGCTTATTTACATACATATAAAGCGGTTCCTGGCGCTGGCGCCAACGCCAATAACGCCATGGTGTGGCGCCTTTGTATGGCGCCAGCGCCAAAACGCCTTGCCGTCCCTATATAGGGTAAAATTTCAGGGGGGGGCTGAGCCCCCCCCGTTCGCCGGGCTCCGTAAACAAGCAGCCCCCCCCGCTCAAAAATCCTGGATACGTCCCTGAGATCTCCCAATTTCTCATGGACAAAGATATACAGGTTTCAATTACATATTTCCGTCGATTTTACATCACAAATTTCACTCAAATCACTGAGAATCCATACTACAGAAACGGCGTACCGCTGACGCTGAGTTTTAGACAGGATTGTGAAGGTATTTATTAGCACGTTGTCCATGACAAATTGGAGACCAGGTGCCGGTTCCGCAAGTGGAAAAGTTAAGAGTAAAGAGTTAAGAGTTGATTCAAATGATAAATGATAAGTTAAGAGTAAAGTTAAAAGTTAAGAGTTGAGTAAAATCATTTGTCGTTTTACTCAACTCTTATCTCTTAACTTTACTCATAACTTGTCATTTGTTATTTTACTCAACTCTGAACTTTTAACTCTTAACTTTTCCACTTGCGGAACTGGCCCCTGGTGCCAGTTCCGCAAAATGAGAAGTGAGAAGTGAAATGGCAAAGGCGAAGTAAAAGCGCAAAGGCCAAGTGAAATGGCAAGTGAATTGTCAAGTGAAACGGCGAAAGCGAGAGAAATTACTTTTTATTTTTATTTTTGTACTTCGCTTTTGCCAATTCACTTGCCGTTTCACTTCGCCTTTGCGATTTCACTTCTCACTTATCATTTTGCTGAACTGGCCTCTGTACTTCCACTCTGACGTATTAAATTATATAATGTAACGCAACGCTCTATTAAATTATATAATGTAACGCAATGCCCGCACCACCAAAATGCACTACTTAAATAGTTTCGCATCATCAGAATGTAGACGTTGACAAATTTTTCAATTTTTGGTGGTCGAAAACGATGAATGTTTTAAGAAATGTTTTTCAAAGCTAGATCATTTTCATAAATACCTGGATCATTTTGTAGACTGACTCTATTTTGTTTTTGAGGGTTTAAAACTCCATTTAATTAACGATCGACAATAAACATTCCAATCTCAAAGTATATCTCTTGAAAAAATTCCCAACTTCTTGAACTTGAACTTGACTTATCACAATTTCTTGAACACAGGAACGGCCATCAGTCGAAGACATTGGACGCGCTTGGCTCACTGCCAACTATCCAATTTTAGAAATTGAGCGCTTCAAAGCAATGCCGCCACCCTCTTTGATTATTCAAACTGTGTGCTGCTATGAAGGCATGGATGTAGCTGACTCTTTGTATAAAGACAATAAAGTTGCACTTTTGGATACATTGGAGAGATTGGCTAATGGTGGAGTTAGCGCCCAGTTAGTTTTGTTTTTGTTTTGTTTGTGTTTGTTTGAGATAATGCAAAACATTTGTGACATATTATTTGTAAAAAATGTGAGCTGTACCATACTCTGTAGTCGTTGTTCTCCTTGCATTGTTTACCATTCATTTTTATCTAAACACTTGACAGAATCTTATTTCGATTTTTGTCAGACCACTTTCGGAACTGTGACGATTGAGCTGGTAGTAAACGCCTTCACACCATTAAACGCTGGCACCGCACTAGTTAAATAGTTTCAAGTCTTCAATATATATACGTTGTAAAATAGAATGTTTTCCAAGGTCGTTAAGATCAAAGCTACCGTATTTCCTCGAAATACCCCCCTCAAAACACCCCCCTCAAAATACCCCCCCCCCCTTAAAATGACCACTATGAATAAATAAAGACCCCCTTGAAACTCCCCCCATATTGACTGTAAACAGTACGTAAATGACAAAGGCTCCGGACAGTGCAGAACACAGGTTAAAAACAATGTCTGTGTTACGTTAGAACAGGGTTTTTACAGTCTACGTACTTATATAACTCAGAGTCTTATACATGGCGGTTTTTTTTGCACCTTTCAATGTTTGTGTACGTTACAAACAACAATTTACTACTGGGATTTCAAAAAATTTCAGGCGAAATAATACCCCCCCCCCCCTCGAAATACCCCTCCCTCGTTAAACCCCCCCCCACAGGTATCCACTATAAAAAACCCGGGAGGTATTTCGAGGTAATAAGGTATATCAATCTCGTTTGCAGCGCATTATTACCATAACGTTACCATAACCCTGGCAGTCTTCAAGTGAGCGGCACCTCAAACGCATCTGTACCAGCCGATGTGAAATTGCAAATTCACGAAGTAACCAGTGAAGACGGATCGATGAATTTGGGCGCTTATAGCAGGATTAAGGCATTAAATGTGTATTCTGTTCATCAAGGGGGTGTTTTTGTGAATTTGCCTGAAGGACATTATGAATTGCAGGTGAGGTGTTTTTGGATGTATCATGACTTCAGATCGTTGCTGTTCAGATGGTGACTAGTTAAATAATTTATAATCATCAAAATCTGAAAGTTGACTATTCCCCCAATTTGTGGTTCACGAAACAGTTGCTTAGCTGTTGCTTTTTGTCGTGGCGCTTTTACATCACCTGTCGTACCTCTATTTGAACGAGAGAAAAAAACGAAAGCGCCGAGCCAGTATCGATATTTTTATTGAGCGACTGATATCGATTTGAATCAAAGATATCGATTCGTCACTTTAGCAATGAACACCTGTGGCCATTTCCGCAAAATGAGAAGTGAGAAGTGATATGGCAAAGGCGAAGTAAAAGCGCAAAGGCCAAGTGAAATGGCAAGTGAACTGACAAAAGCGAAAAAAATAAAAAAATAAAAAGTAATTTCTCTTCGATTTCGGGATTTCACTTGCCAATTCACTTTTACATCACCTTTGCCATTTCACTTCTCATTTTGCGGAACTGGCACCAGGCATACGGATAGGGCTGGACGCTTTCCGGGACACGTTGTTCACCATATTTTATGCATATACTCACCGGCGCGATTAGTGTTGAAAATGAAAATTAGTTTTTTTGAGATGAGAATGGTGTACTTCACTTTTAAAGTCTGCAGTCTTTACCACTATACCGGCGCCTAGCAACATCTCTGTGACGTTTTCGCTACCTGGGGCCGCTCCCAGACCTTGTAGAATGTTAAGTGTCATGTAAAGTGTCAAAAGTCATGTAAAATGCCCTGTAAAATGTCAAATTTACTTCAAAAAATTTCTCGACTTTACTCAAATTTACTTGACATTTTCCGTTTATTGGCACCAGCACCAGTACTGTCCATCTTCAAACCGTAACCCGAAATTTCTTTCAGGCAACTCGGGACAACTACAAAAAAGCGTCTACCGAAATTCGGCTGCGACAACACTCGTCCCTGCCGACCAGAGTTTACCTACAAATGGTTGACGATTGGCTATTGTTTGGTTTGAGCAGATCTGCGTGGGCGCTTTTATTGGCCGCGTTTACTTGCACCTTGTTGATTGTGAGTTGACTGGACTTTGCGAGATTTTAGTTCGAGAATGGGGTTTGAGTTTTCCATTTCGTTTGAGTTGCCCGCGATGGATTTTCCTAGTTTTTTAATTTAATTTTGTTTATTTTAACTTTTCTGGTGCGGGAAATGGCTTGTGGTTGAAAATTTCAGTCAATGGTAGATTTTAGATGGGGTTCGTGTTTGAACACTCTATGAGACAGATCGAAATGTGATTAATTAATTACAATTTTATACCGACGGTTCACCGTATAAAAATATATTAACCGAGAGCTAGGGTGTCAAAAAAATTGTTTTACGGAAAACGGAAAGGGTAAAATTTGAAAGCTGCCGGAAAACGGAAATGGTAAAAAAAATTTCCTCCGGAAAACGGAAAGTTGACACCCTACCGAGAGCAAATATTTAAATTCACAAAATTAATCCTCCATCAATATCCCCCTTAACAAAAATCCATATCCCCCATCCATGTTCCCCGCAAAACCCAATTTTTATTCACAGCTATGTCTCTGCTGGTGGTGTGGCGCCATAGGTCCTGGCGCCAGCGCCAATGGGCGCCATGGCTCCATTTTTGGCGCCAAGCGACAGGGTGAACAGTATCCGTGGGCGGCTGGATTCGCGCCGCTGCCTTTGAGCGACAGCGATGATGAGAGGGATAGTGATTTTTTTGAGGAACAGGTTAAAATTTGGAAATTTGGGTTTTGTTTTGTTTTCTCGAAAACCGCCTAGTTCTTGTTTGGAAATAGAAGGTGACCCAGACTAGGTCTGGGGGTGGCGCCTTTTTGAAACCCCAGCGTCAAGCGTCAATGACGCCAGAACAAAATGTCACCAAGCGCCATGACCGATTTGGCGTTGTTAGCGCCGGGCGCTTTTGTTTATGGCGCAACTAAAAAATAGAGCAAAGCTCCAAAAGTGTCACAACGCTTATCATGTGTAATGGCGCCAAGCGCCATTACCCCATGGCGCCGTCATACCACGAGCGCCTTTTGTACCAATTTACAAGTCACTCCGCGATGTACCGGGCATGTTTTCAAGTCAAACACAATCAAATAATACGTTTCAATTCCTCTTTAGGACAGCGTAAATTTGACAAGAAATCCTGCTCGTTTTGAAGCAACAGCTGGACATTTGCCAAGTGCGCATACGAAATCTGGAATCGATCCAAATTTAGACGAGAAATCTGGTGTTGATTTAGAAAATGGAAAAGATGCCGGCAAATTAGTGGATTTGTGAATTCTGTTGCCGTTTTTGGTAAATTTTAGGTGTTTTTCCATCGCAAAAGCGTTTTAAAAGGGTTAATTTCGCTTGCCCTTTGATTCTTCCGTTAATTGCGGGTGTTTTGGTAGATTTTTTGAAAGTATGTGTGAAGGTAAGTTGCATTTTATTTTATGCGTGATAATTCGCAAATGTGTGTCATTTTGTATTCGTAGTCGGAAATTGTGGCACTTTTTCTCTTCAAATACATATTTACGTCTTCCAGATTTATTCCACCTCCCGCATATTACCGGATTTTATGTTCAGCATATATTTTTGTTGTTGTGCGCAACGCGTTTTGCTCATTTTACACACATTTTTTCATGCATACGAATGAAAACTGTGCCTCAGTAGAATCGGCATGAATCATCGTTGTTTTAGTTGAATTTTAACATAGAATTGCTATACTCCGCGGACCGCATACTACCGTATTTCCTCGAGATACCCCCCTCGAAATACCCCCCGTCTCGAAATACCCCCCCCCCTCAAAAAAGGCACTATGAACTTATAAACCCCCCTCGAAATACCCCCCCCCCCCTCAATTTAGTGTATAGAGGACGTTGAATGAGGTTTGTGATCCGGGAGACGCAGAACACATGTTAAAAACAATGACTGTGTTATGTTAAAACCGGTTATATACTGTCTACGTACATATAAAGAGTTCATAGAGTTTGATAAATGGCGGTTTTTGTTGCATTTTTCGACGTTTGTGTACGTTTCAAACAATTTAGTACTGGGATTTCGAAAAATTTCTGACGAAATAATAACCCCCCCTCGAAATACCCCCCTCGTTTAGCCCCCCCTCGAAATACCACCCTCGTTTACCCCCCCCCCCCCTCAAAATTTCCACTCTGAAAAAATAAACCCCGCGGGGGTACTTCGAGGAAATACGATATGCATTTTTCTGAAGGAAACACCTTATCATGACGTCATCGTGAATAAAATCAAAATTCTTCCGGCAAAAAAAGGAAAAAGGTTTCAGGGAAAAACATTCGTCGCTTGCACACGACACCGCCTTGCCCTGCTTAAGATATTTTTATTCTTTTTTGAAAGTGCGTTCATAAGTATCCTGCTCGCGCGTTATCTACTAAGACATAAGTAATTTTGGGCGCATACTTTGCGGTCCGTCTAGTATACTGTTCACAAAGATAATCGTGATTGGTGATTTTTATCAAAATAGCTAAATGTTTGTAGTTTTATCAAAACAGCTAACTACACACATTTTGTCGGACCATTTACAAGGAGATCATATTTGAGAGGAAATAACCAGTTCCCGTTATCGGGTGACATTCTTGAAAACATTTACCTAATGCCTATAATGGTAAAAAAACAAACTTGTGTTTACTTCATCAAAGGTAAATGTAGATGACACTTTCCATAGGCATTCTCGAAAGAGTATTTGAACTTTTTGCACTGTGTTCTTGAACATTGAAACCCTGAAATTTGCCTGAAACTTGACAGGACACTTTACAGTACGTGGAATCAGAACCAAATGAGAAATGTCCAAAACTGCGAATGGCGACATGATTAGAGCTGCGGGCATCGTAATTTGCAAAGTTGCTAAAGAAAATGGCAATTTGAAGAGACTTTATTTGGTTTTGCAAGCCAGCAATGCGGGAAATGGGTGGACGCCTCCGAAAGGTGAATTATTTTTTATGTACTGTTTACAAGGTATGATTTGCTGTTGGGTCCCCTTCTCTGTGTTGGCCGGATGCGGTCTCGCACCCTGTAAAGTGTAAAGTGTCATGCAAAATATTAAAGTTACCTTTTTGAGCTGAAGTTACCACTGACTTGTTCACTTACGGAGTTGCTGCTACCGGATGCCCTTCCAGGCAGTGTCATAAGTCCTGTAAAATGGTAAACTTCATTTCCCATTTTAAAGGGGCAGGAAGTGTCAATACCGCGTGTATAAAGTTGACAAGAAAAGTGTCAAGTTTATTTGTTACTTAAAGTCCTTGTCAGACTTGATAATTTTCTTGTCACTTGTCTTGCGGAATTGGCCACTGGTTTGTTCGAAGCTTTCACCAGAATTTTTGAAATTTCCCGCCACTGGGCGCTCATATTATATATAATTTTTATTGTATACGCCTGGTTATAGGCAAAAGTTTTCAGTCTCGTTCACTTGAACAATACTCACAAATTGGAAGCTTTAAAGGTTTTAAATTAATACTATGATTACTAGATCACACTGTAATTTTGTTTTGTATATATGTTAGGTATGTATATACAGTTTTTCTTCGAAATACCCCCTCAAAACGGCCACTATGACTGAGTAAACCCTGGAAATACCCCCGTATTAGTAAAAAATTGTGCGCCGAAATTGCTAAATAGCAATATGATGTGATGCTAAAAATTGGATGTCTGTTTGTTTATTCAAATGGAATATCGTAGATTTCATTGTAAGATACAGAGTTGTTCAAAGTACTGAACTTTTCCCAAAGTAAACGTAAACGTAAAGTATTTTATTTTTATTCACCCCTGGGTACAGAAAACTTTAAGTACAATTTTTAAATTTTACTCTGCGTAAACGGTGAGTAAACGTAAATACCAGCATTTTTACTCAGGGAAAACGTAAAAGTAATTTTTTTCTCGATTTTGTGGCTAGGAAAATGAGTAATAAGGAAAACGAGAGTCGTCGCTTTCCCTACCCATGGCATCCCTACCATTTCCGCTGCCATTTTTGCAGCCGTTCTAAGTCATTTGAGTAGTTTTTGCGTTTTATAGACCGCCAAATTTTTTTCTCAATTAGGTACGTTCTCTGTACTCGCGTACTTTCAAGAAGTACGCGAGTAAGTGCGTACCGGTATTTTTTGGGTGAAACGTAAACGTAATTACGCAGTACTCGAGTATACGTATTTATCGAGTAAAGGTAAATACGTTTTAACAATTATGGTATATGGTGTGCCCTCGATAGACTATAATTTCCTGATGTTTACTAAATATTAGGTAACTATTACAATGTTGACACAATAAATAACTGTGAATATTACGGAAATGTCTGAAAACACATCTCGTCCGCTAATTTATCATTTCCGTAAATTTGATTTTTCAAGAAATCACGTTCCGAGCTAATTTTATTTATTTTAAAAACTTCTCGTTTTTTATCCGCAATTTTCCATCTCAGGTAATTTGGATGCGGGGGAATCTCCGGAAACTGCCGCTCAGCGCGAAACGATGGAAGAATGTGGTTTGATAAATGGGCAACATTATGAAATGGTCGCCGGATTTTCGAAGGATATTGAGTATCGGGCGTGGGGTGAGTCATTAATTTAGGGGTGGCATTTTAATACCATATTAGTACCATATTATCAAGTACCGTATTACCTCGAATAGCTCCCCCCATCAAATAAGTTTTCAGTAAGTGACGAGCGAGGAAATAGGTATTGCCGGCAGCACACTAGTTGATAACTGAAATTTTTAAAGCTGATTAATCTGTTATACCGTATATCATCGAATAAGACCCCCCTCGAAAAACTCTAACCCCCCTTGAATAACTCCCCCCTAAAATACTTTGATGAAAAATAACTACCTCCCTCGAATAACTCCCCCTTAAATAACTCTCCCTCTGGGTGAAAAATATGCCATCAAATTTACCATAATTATCGATAAAAATACAAAAGAATGTTAACGTATGGCAGCGACAGCAGATGCATAATGTGTACGCAGTGTATAAACACCTTGTTGTTGTTTTTGAACTGTTGAACTTCTATTAGAAGAAATGAGGCATCTAGTTCCGTATGTCGGTAAGGACCAAAATGACAAAAAATGAGTTAGGTGCAGATCTGATATATGCATATATATTTGTTCATTATAGAAAAAAATTTTCTCAATATCTCACTCCATTCCCGAGATACAGAGACACCGATTCTTGAAAAAAATAAAAAAAATCATCCGAATGTCGGTATGTCCACCCTGAAATTGATGAAATTTCACTCGAATCTCGGTATGTCCAGTAAAAGCCAACATTTATTTCACTCGAAACTCGGTATCTCCACTGCCAGAAATCTATTTCCGAATTACGGTATAGAATTGCACGGATTGGTATAAAACCCCATACAAAATTGGAAAAATCATCCGAATTACGGTATAGAAATCTGAACGTGTTTTTTGAAAAAATCACTCGAAACTCGTTATCTCCAAAAAAAACTTTTTCCGAATGTCGGTATCTCCAAAAAATCTTTGTCCGAATGTCGGTATGTCCACTCATAGATTTACTCTCAGATGACACCATTTTTATAGGGTGGCTTCTTACGGAGTGGCGCCATGGGCATGGAAACGGCGCCATTTTTATGGAGTGGCGCCATGGATATGGAAACGGCGCCATTATTATGGAGTGGCGCCATGGACTAGGGAATGGCGCCATTTTTATGGAGTGGCGCCATGGACTAGGAAATGGCGCCATTTTAACGGAGTGGCACCATGGACTAGGAAACGGCGCCATTATTATGGAGTGGCGCCATGGACTAGGAAACGGCGCCATTATTATGGAGTGGCGCCATGGACTAGGGAATGGCGCCATTTTTATGGAGTGGCGCCATGGACTAGGAAATGGCGCCATTTTAACGGAGTGGCACCATGGACTAGGAAATGGCGCCATTTTTTTGAGTGGCGCCATGGACTAGGAAATGGTGCCATTTTTATTGAGTGGCGCCATGGATATGGAAACGGCGCCATTTTTATGGAGTGGCGCCATGGACTAGGGAATGGCGCCATTTTATGGAGTGGCGCCATGGACTAGGAAACGGCACCATTTTTATGGAGTGGGGCAATGGACTAGGAAATGGCGCCATTTTTATTGAGTGGCGCCATGAATATGGAAACGGCGCAATTTTTATGGAGTGGCGCCATGGACTAGGGAATGGCGCCATTTTAACGGAGTGGCGCCATGGACTAGGAAACGGCGCCATTTTTACGGAGTGGCGCCATGGACTAGGAAATGGCGCCATTTTTATTGAGTGGCGCCATGGACTAGGGAATGGAGCCATTTTTATGGAGTGGCGCCATTTTAACGGAGTGGCGCCATGGACTAGGAAATGGCGCCATTTTTATTGAGTGGCGCTATGGATATGGAAACGGCGCCATTTTTATGGAGTGGTGCCATGGACTAGGAAATGGCGCCATTTTTATTGAGTGGCGCTATGGATATGGAAACGGCGCCATTTTTATGGAGTGGTGCCATGGACTAGGGAATGGCGCCATTTTTATTGAGTGGCGCCATGGACTAGGAAATGGCGCCATTTTAACGGAGTGGCGCCATGGACTAGGAAATGGCGCCATTTTTATTGAGTGGCGCTATGGATATGGAAACAGCGCCATTTTTATGGAGTGGTGCCATGGACTAGGAAATGGCGCCATTTTTATTGAGTGGCGCTATGGATATGGAAACGGCGCCATTTTTATGGAGTGGTGCCATGGACTAGGGAATGGCGCCATTTTTATTGAGTGGCGCCATGGACTAGGAAATGGCGCCATTTTAACGGAGTGGCGCCATGGACTAGGAAATGGCGCCATTTTTATTGAGTGGCGCTATGGATATGGAAACGGCGCCATTTTTATGGAGTGGTGCCATGGACTAGGGAATGGCGCCATTTTTATTGAGTGGCGCCATGGACTAGGAAATGGCGCCATTTTTATGGAGTGGCGCCATGGACTCGGAAATGGCGCCATTTTTATGGAGTGGCGCCATGGACTCGGAAATGGCGCCATTTTATGGAGTGGCGCCATGGACTCGGAAATGGCGCCATTTTATGGAGTGGCGCCATGGACTCGAAAATGGCGCCATTTTTATTGAGTGGTGCCATGGACTCGGAAATGGCGCCATTTTTATGGAGTGGCGCCATGGACTCCAAAATGGTGCCACTTTTATGGAGTGGCGCCATGGACTCCAAAATGGTGCCATTTTTATGGAGTGGCGCCATGGACTCGGAAATGGCGCCATTTTATGGAGTGGCGCCATGGACTCGGAAATGGCGCTATTTTATGGAGTGGCGCCATGGACTCAGAAATGGCGCCATTTTTATGGAGTGGCGCCATGGACTAGGAAACGGCGCCATTTTTATGGAGTGGCGCAATGGACTAGGAAATGGCGCCATTTTTATGGAGTGGCACCATGGACTCGGAAATGGCGCCATTTTATGGAGTGGTGCCATGGACTCGGAAATGGCGCCATTTTATGGAGTGGCGCCATGGACTCGGAAATGGCGCCATTTTTATGGAGTGGCGCCATGGACTAAAATGGCGCCGTTTGGAGCCACTACATGAAAAAGGCATAATTTCCCCACCATTAATGCTATACATAGCAAGTCCTTTGTGTAGTATGCCAGCATCAATATATGAATTTTAACACCTTATAGATATGGGGGCAGTCCCAAGCCCTGTAAAGTGTAAAGTCAAGCGTCAAATGTAAAGTCAAGTGCAAAGTAAAGTGTCAATTGTCATGACAAAAGTAAAGTAAAGTATCAATTGTCATGCAAAGTTCAATAATAAAATATTTTCTTTTTTGTTTTGATTGACAGTTTACTTTGCATTTGACTTTACATTTGACACTTTACTTTACACTTTACAGGGCTTGGGACTGCCACATGGTATGATGAGGTGGAACAGGTAATAAATAGGAAGTGGAGATACCGACATTCGAGTGAAATTTCACCCGAAACTCGTTATCTCCACTGAATCTGCTGAGGTGATGTCAAAAAACTCATCATAACTATGAGTATATATTCCGGCCAGAGGGTTTACTGTATGAAAAATGTAGACAAATTCATAAGCTTTTCAAAAAGTTTTGGGCAAAACTTGTCACTTTAAAGTTGCCTGCTCGGGCCAACTTTGAAATTTCAAATGCAATTTTGAAAAAACCCAAAATGATGGACTTAACGACATTCGGAACTAGATGCCTCAAATATGGTATACAACATCAGACTCGCAAAATATCAAAAATACAAATGGGTATGTATTTACCCAAAAATTTAATAAGCAATTTGTCTAGAGCTACGGCACCCATGGGCCCTTTGATTATGTTACAGCAGTAATTTAGTACTTGTGATATCTCTAAATAGTTGCTGCCTTAACGTGCCTATTTTCAACAAACGATGTTTCTTGTTTACCCATACAGTTCATGTTGACTTTTAATCATTATAATCAATTTCCTATCTTTCGAGTCATTCGAGTACCTAGACACTTCTATAAAATGCTCGGGCGGGTTAAAACGCGAAAAAGCATTAAGTTGTCGATGCTGCGAGGGTGTTTTTGAGAGGGAAATGGACCTCAATTTGATGCGAGTTGACAACGTTTCGAATTTTCAAGGCACACATTTTTTGTCGCCCGTTTACCATCACTTTCCATAATTGTCGCGCATGTATTATGTGGAGTTTTATCTGTATTTACGTGCGCTCGGCACTTGTTACTGCTGCTATACCATTCTTCGGAATGAAAGAGAAAACATAAACGTAACATATTTACCTACCGTATTTCCTAGAAATACCCGCCTAGAAATACCCTGGAAATACTCACACACTCGAAATACCCCCCTCCACTCAAAATGTTCACTCTCAAAAGTAAACCCCCTTCGAAAAAAACCCTACCCAAAGTGAGTGTAAAAAGAATGTAATTGCCAAACACTGCAGTTTATTATCTGTGTAATGCAGGGGTCTCCAAGATTTTGGCCTTCGCGGGGGCTGGATAGATAGCAAATCGCTCCTCCCGAGGGATAGATAGCCGAAAAAATTTTCTGGGGGGTGGCTCGCGGGGGCAAAATATATAGGCTTTTTCAGTGCATAGAAGGCCGAAAGGGGTAAAAATCGCTAATAATCGGTTAAAAGTGGTCAAAAGTAGGTTTAAAATGGCTAAAAAAGGGCATATAACCATGCATATAGCCGGAGAGCACAATTTGAAGGTGAAAAACTATAAAAAGGTGCGAAAATTGACGATTTTGAGCGAAAATTGGGGCAAAATTTCTCAAAAACCACTCCAGATAGATAGATAGCTGAGCGATTTGGAGGGGGTCTTTAGGGGTAGTAGCCAAAAATTTTGCATCGGGATAGATAGATAGATAGCTGAGTGGCCGCTGGGGTAGATAGATAGCTGGCGGATTTGGGGGGGGGGGCAGCCCCCACCCCAGCCCCCCCCCCCCTAGGAGACCCCTGCTGTAATGCAGAACACACCTTAAAAACAATGACTGAGCTACGTTAGGACAGCTACGCTACGAAATACAATCTACCTACATACTCATATACGTCTATAGATGCTTATATTTACACATTGGTTTTTGTTATATTTTTCTACTTCTGCGTAGGTACGTCCCGGTCCCGACACCCCAGTCCCGGTCCCGGTCCCGGTCGCGATAATAAGAATAAGTCAGTCCCGGTCCCGACCACCCAGTCCCTGTCCCGGATTTTTTCAGTGGTACTGAACTGACAAGACATTTAAAATAAGAAAAAGAATATAAGAAAAAGGTAATACGTTGACAGTGGTGTTCCACACAGTGGAAATACTACGTGGAAACACATTGGCTGGATATATTATATATACCACACTAACATATCACAGCTTATTTTTACATGGTTCGGCAAATTTCCGGGACTGAGGTGGTCCCTGTCCCGGTCCCGACACCCTAGTCCCGGTCTCGACACCCTAGTCCCGGTCCCGACAATTGAAAAAAGACAGTTCCGGTCCCGACACCCCCGTCCCGACATTAGAAAATTTCTGGTCCCGGTCCGAAAAACTGGTCCCGTTTGAACCCTACACCCAATTCGACATTTTTATCCGACAATAATTTTCTAAGTTTGGTTTTAGATGGGTTTTAAACCATAAAGTCTCTATTTTATGGGTCCCTCATAAATACTTTTTTAAATATGTAAAATTATTAAAAACCGTCCAAACCTTCTAATTAGTGACTAACAAAATACAAAAGTATACTCATAAATGAGTATTTTAAATGTAATAAATACTCACATACCACCCATAGGCAAAGCCAAATTGGTCACATATTACCTGGGAATGTTGAAAGAGTGCTTCTCAAAAACAGAGTGTGATAATTTGATAAAATTGAGCCATGAGCATATTGGATACAAATGGGCACCATTGAATGAGATCGATACCCTTGTAAAGCCATCCACTGGTGATGTTATAAAAGCGGCTGACCAGTTTTTGGATGGCATTGTGTGAATTTGCGACATTTTTTCTGTGTTTTTTTTATAAGCATGACGTTTGAGTTTCGGTCAACTTTCTTTTGTGAGTTCATTATGCTTCCTTATGCTTGCTGTTTCATTTTGGTCATTTGAAAACGGACACAATTTGTCGCTTTTTACCAGAGTTGTTAAAATACCGGTATTTTTGGAAAGCGTAAGTGTAAGCATAAATACACATTCCAAATTTTGAGTATGGATACTGTAAGCGTAAGGTATTTTTAAAATACCTAGGAAAAAGTAAAAAAAGCGTAAGCGTAATTTTTTAAAGAGAGTGCTCTTGCTGTTGAGCATTGGACAACACCTTCCTTCCTTTTCTTTTAGATGAATTTACCGATCATTTCCATCATGGTAATACATCCCGGATTCTGTCTGTTTCTGTTCAGTAAACTCTATCCAAATCAAGCTTTCGGTTACATTTTCCGGATGCCCACTTGAAAGTCTGCTCTTGGAAATTGATGATATATATTTCATCGACAGCGGCACTCGTAACTCCGTCATCTTCCAACTTAGTGCTGTCGACAGCGACAACATTGTCGTCGGAATCCATAATCCGACCCAAAATTCCCATTCCGACACCACAGTAATACTCGACGACACAACTGTTTACCACACTCTCATTTTGACACAATTTGTACTTCTGTCACTAAATATTTTCAGTAGTTACGCACACGCATGGGTTTTTTTGGACACTTTCTCGTTCAAGTTCTTTTTTTTGTAGTTTTACGCTTTTTCAAAAGCGTAAAACTGGGCCATGTGAAATTCTTTTTACGCTTTCAATACCCGGGTAATTTGGCTGGGAAAGCGTAAAAAGTGTACGGGTATTTTATGACAGCGTAAGTGTAAACGTATCTATAAATACCCATTTACCCGGGTATTTCAGGTAAGCGTAAATACACTTTCGCAACTCTGCTGTTTACTCGCTGTATTTCTGTTCAAATTAGATAATTATGTCAAATTTCCTTGTAAAGTGTTCTGTCAGTTGACCCCAAATGTTGCTATAACAATTACATTAATTAGAACCTGCAAATTGGAGATTTGTTTTCATGCTGTTGTACTTCAGAAATACATCTCGGCTCCACCTCCAAGCATATGTAAATGTACCCGTCGGTTGCTATACGTAACCATGTGTTCAAAGTTTTCATAGATGTCCTAAATTATCTGTGAACTCCGTGTAATTATCTACACACGTCATTTGAAGGGTGTTTTAAATGTCCCTAATTACAACTAAATACCGTACAAATTTTTCAAATTTGAGTTTACGTTGTGATTCGTCATGATTGTTAAGCGGAACTATCGCTTATCATCACGAAATTATCGAATGAGTCTTTGGGCCAACACACACAATAGTTGACATGAAAATTCGTGTCAACTAAATTTTGGCTAATTATGTGATTTCAACTTTCCTATGTGATAGAGCATAGTTAATGTTTTTAGTGACAATTAATTTTCATTGTTTCTGTTAAGTGTGATGCTTTTTAAATTTTGTTGTGTTATTTAGTTGACATTCAGTTGACATTTATTTGTGATATCAATAGGGTGCAAATGGGATCCCGATCCCGAAATATTGCGGGATTTTGCAGTCCGGATCCCGAAACTCAATCCCGATCCCGACATCTCAAAAAATGAATCCCATTCCGGTCCCGAAACCCCAATCCCGATCCCGATCGTGAAGTCTCAAAAAAACAAACAACCCCGATCCCGAAAAGTCAATCCCGTTTGAACCCTTGATGTCAACTAGTGTGTGTGCGCCCTTTGATGCGAATGCATCCACAGTTTGCGACAGGCAACGAGAAGATGCTTGATCACTGTGATGATCTCGGAAAAACGAACAAAGTCTCGACCGAACACATATTTATCCTCTGTGCTGCACAAAATGGGCGCCGGTCTGTGACGCTTGGAGATTTGTGACTCTGGTGCCCATTCTGGTTCTGAGGCCGGCGAGCCAGGTGCCTGTTCCGCAAGTACATGGTCCGGCTGAAAAGTCCCCGGGCAGTGCTCGCCATTCGCGCTTGGGGTAAGCTACAGTCATACAATTTGGACAGGTTAAGATATCAGGTGTTTTGAGTTTTCACCCAAAATTTCAACCCTCTAGCTCCACCCACTGCGGAACTGTGGGGGTTACAATTACAGTCATTTTGTACTGATGTACAAATGGTGCTCTAGCTCAATACTGCTTTAAGTTGTGATCCTGAAACTTTGGCTAGTGTGAGCCACCAGTGTTGGCAATGTGCCAGCACTAACCAACATTAGCTATGATATCATGAGCCTAGTCCATATTGTCATTACTGTCACTACTCTCACTACCAAATTCATCATTCTGCCTTTCCTTCTCAAAATAGCCCCCCTTATAGTCTACTCACTGCTGTTGAACACAAGTAATGTGTCCACTACACATTAGTAATTCAACATAGGGGAATTTTATCCACATAATTCATTTACTGACCCGGAACAAAACAACATTAAAATCACTGCAATACAACATGATCTCAGATGATCACCAAAAACATCCATCACAGTTCCCACGTTTCTTGCACATCACCCTGATCTGTATATTAATTTTACCTTAAGCAATCATGTGTATGAAAGTGTTGAATACTATCAGCACATTGCCAACACTGATGGCTTACACTAGACAATGTTTCATGATCACAACTTAAAGCAGCATTGAGCTAGAGCACCATTTGTACATCAGTACAAAATGACCGAAATTGAAACCCCCACAGTTCCTCAGTGGGTGGAGCTAGAGAGGTGAAATTTTGGGTGAAAACTCAAAACACCTGATATCTTAATCTGACAAAATTATATGACCGTAGCTCACCCCTAGCGCAAATGGCGAGCACTGCCCGGGGACTTTTCATCCGGACCATGTAGATTAGTGAGAAGTGAAATGGGAAAAGCAAGGTGAAATGGCAAGTAAATTGGCAAAAACTAAATAATAAGTGGCTTCACTTCAAAATAAAAAGTAATTTAATTTCAGTAATTTCACTTAAAACCGCCCCACTTTCATGCAACCATTTTTTGTGTCTCATTAAGCGATGGCAAAAAAAGATTCAAAAATTTGAAAACATTTTCGAATTTTTTCAGAATTTTCGAATTTTTATTTCACCCCTGGAAAACACTTAAAATCGATTTTTTTTCTCTAACAAAATTCGAAAATTCATAAATTCGAAAATTATTTTCGAATTTTTCATTCAATTCAAGGACACAAAACGCATTCTTATGTTAAATGTGTTTATTTAATCAAAAATTTATATGAGGTGCTTTTGAACAGCAGTAATGTAAAGAAGAAAAATGTCAAAAAAGCGTTGAAATGGTGTCCGCAGCAGACCAGCCAGATCCGTTGAGGAATGCACCCAGCATACTCTTGTTGAGTGGTTGAGCTACTTCTGCTAAAACAGACACCACTCCATCAAAAAAGGTCTTGATTGGTTTTTGCAAGTTGTTGAGCATAGCACTGTCCAACAAGTCATCAGTGGTCACTTTCAGTTCCAGATTCTGTAAAATGCCCTGTAGAATGTCAAATGTCCTGCAAAGTGTCAAAGTCATGGAAAATGCTCTGGGAAATGACAAAAAAATTTGTGCAAAATTTACTAAACTATACCAAATTACAGTGAAAATACTATATTTCCTTAAAATAACCACTCAGAGGGTTTATATTTTCAGAGTTGACGCTCAGACCTGGGGGTATTTTGAGGGGGAGGGGCTTATTCAAGTGGTGGTGGGTAGGGTTCAAACGGGACCAGTTTTTCGGACTGGGACCGGGACTGGGGCCAGTAATTTTTTAATGTCGGGACCGGGTCTGGCTTTTTTCAATTGTTGGGACCGGGACTGGGATTTGCCGAACCATGTACCGGGACCGCGGTCTTGTTTGAATCCTATTGGTATGTAATATCCAGCCAATGTTGTTCCCCACACCTCCACTGTGTGAAGGACTACTCTTAATGTATTAGCCTTTTCTTATAACATTATTCAAGCACTATTCCGTTCCAACTTGTAAAGTGGTGAATATTTAATGAAAAGCAATGTAAAGTCGGCGGACATTTCACCCTACAAAATCGGAGAGTTAGAATTCGCTCGTGAATAGAGCGAACAACGAAACTTGTGTCCCACGCGGACGCTAGAATTTGAAAAAGAAAATCATATTAAAAGAAAAATGGACGTTTCCTGCGTCCGTGCGTGCCACGCCCTAGTTATCTACATTTTCAACGTTGCTCGTAAAGAATTTGACTGTTCAAACTACCGTTTTACCATTCAAACTACCGTTTTAAGGTTCAAACTACCGTTTTTGTTTTTATTTTATTTTTCATTCGTTGGCTCCATTCCAACAGAAGAGAACTTGGCAGCTGGCCAAAATTTCGAAATCCGCTATTAATATTAATAAAATAGGCTCACAATAGCTATATAACCATGTATATAAACAAAAATAGCGATTATGAAGGTGGAAATTGGCAAAGCAAAGCAAATTTTAACGATTTTTAGCTAACTTTCAGTTTTCACTCTCATTTGTATAATACGCAACTGGTAACTGGGATAAGGGCCAAGTTTTCGTACGTGACCCGATCTATTCCAATGGTTAAAATATTGCGTCACAATACCTAATGCCGTCATGCACTCTCCACTGGAGAGATTGACGCAAATGTTTGTAGGGCGATACGTCTGCCGACTTTATTTATGTTTTTAAGTTAGACAAGACACTTGTAACAACACCTAAAATAGATTTTTTGGCAAAAATCACCATTTATAATACTACAACATGGCTCCACAGCCATTATATTGCTATATATATGACATCATAATATACTGCTATTTATCTGTCATATTTTGACCACATTGTAACTATATTTGGGTCCCAGTTTGTGCCACTAAACATTCAATTAGTCAAAAGTTAATGAAGACTTATTGGTTTTGCCAGACTGTGGTCTAGCCATTCAATTAAAACGCCTGAATAACATGTTTTTTACTCGTTCTGATTGCGTGGCTAGATCACTGGATAGTAAAAGTGCATACCCACCTATCAACAATAGTCAATTTGCAGAATTTTACGTAGTTAGACTGTCGCCAATTACTTCACTTAATGCATGTGGATACCCAACAGTATTTTGCTGAAATTTTGATGGAAAATTGAAAACTTCACATAATTGAAAACCTGCATGCATGTTTACCTGTTTGGCTGAAATTTTAAGCAGGTAGTGATTATTGTACCAGGAACTTTTCCCCGAGGAATCCGCTCACTCATAGAGTAGTTGGGATTCGATTATGAGAATGCACCGAAGCCTGCATTAGCGGGTTTAGGTTAGGGTGTCAACAAATTTTTTTTACGGAAAACGGAAACGGAAATT
This sequence comes from Sphaerolaimus hirsutus, assembly GCA_964036195.1. NCBI lineage: Eukaryota > Metazoa > Nematoda > Chromadorea > Monhysterida > Sphaerolaimidae > Sphaerolaimus > Sphaerolaimus hirsutus. The sequence continues at coordinate 15,964,296 of OZ038460.1, read as the reverse complement.
TTTTTGCACTTGCCGGAAAACGGAAATGGAAACGGAAAAATATTTGCATTTGCCGGAAAACGGAACGGAAAACGGAAAACGGAAGGAATTTGTCTGCGGAAAAGCGGAAACGAAAAGTTTTTGCACTTGCTGGAAAACGGAAACGGAAAATTTTTTGCACTTGCCAGAAAACGGAATGGAAAACGAAAAAAAATTACCTGCGGAAACGGAAAACGGAAATGTGACACCCTAGTTTAGGTACACTTTCAGGCCGATTACTGAAGATTGTCTTCTTGACTGGTGACGTTAAGCACCGAAAGGCATCAGCACCGGTGCTACATATATATAAATATATATACATATATAAATATATATACATATATAAATATATATACATATATAAATATATATACATATATAAATATATATACATATATAAATATATATACATATATAAATATATATTTATATATATATACATACCTATGTTTAATTATATGTTTTTCCGAATTAAAAAATGTATTCCTTTGATAGCTTTCTGAGATTTTACTTTTTACGCTAAATTATATTATCTGAAAATGACCATTTTTTGGAGTGATAATCATAGAAAACTTTTCTGTCAACTATGCGGAATTGATCGATAGTTGAAAAGCTATAATAATGAATATTTTAGCTTGAAGATGAATATTTAACCTCAGTCCAACTTATTGTATTAATACTTGTTTGAGTACTTTATCCGATTCCATCGCTAATCCTTGGAGCTCACGAATTTTTGTTCTTATTATTTATCAGTGGAATAGAATATAAAATTATTTTTTGATCACAATTTTTTTAAGAAAATTTTTTTTTTTCAGATTGATGTCAAAATTTTACAGATTGGTGCCTAGATCCAATCTCACTTGTTTATGGAGAATAGTATAAGAACTTGCCCTCCACCCCCCCCCCCACAACCGTTCCGTGTAATTCTCAATAAAATATGCCAGATGCAAAAGAAATGTCATCAACAGGATCATTCGAGGATTTTCAGAGATTCTATACACACCAAAAATGAATGTGTGTTTTTTAGTGTGTAAATACCATACCGTATTTCCTCGATTTACCCCCGGGGGGGTTTATTTTTTCAGAGTGAAAATTTTGAGAGAAAAACGTAAAAAATGCAACAATAACCACCATTTATGAGTTTTTACAGCCTTATACAAGGATGTACCGTATTTCCTTGAAATACCCCCCGGGGGGTGATTGTTTCATAGTGGTCCCGAGAGGGGGGGGGGGGTAAACGAGGGGGGGTATTTTTTAAAATCCTAGTACAAAATCGTCGTTTGTGATGTACACTGGAGTAGAAAAATGCATCAATAACTGACATGTATAGACTCCTGTAGACTAATAGTAGTACGTAGATGGTATACCGTATTTCCTCGAAATACCCCCCCTCGAAATAACCCCCCCTCGTTTGACCCCCCCCTCTCGGGACCACTATAAAACAATCACCCCCCCCCCTCGAAATCCCTCCCCCAAATTGAGTGTAAAGGGAACGTACATGACAATAACTGTAGTTTGTGTTCTGTGTACTGCAGAACACACGTCAAAACAATGTCGGTGTCACGTTAGAACAGTGTACATACCATCTACATACTAATATTAATCTACAGAACCTTATAAATGGCAGTTTTTGTTGCATTTTTCGACGTCTGCGTACGTTTCAGACGACAATTTCGTACTTATTAAAAAAAATATTGTGAAATAATAACCCCCCCCCCCCCCCTCGAAATACCCCCCCTCGTTAAACCCCCCCCCCTCTCGGGACCACTATGAAACAACCACCCCCCGGGGGGTATTTCGAGGAAATACGGTAAACACTGTTCTAACGTGATTACGACATTGTTTTAACGTGTGTTCTGCACTACGCAGAACACAACCTGCAGTATTTGTCATGTACGTTCTCTTTACACTCAATCTGGGGGGGGGGGTATTTCGAGGGGGGTGATTTTTCTGATACGGTAGATGGCATAAACGATGTTCTAACGTAACACAGTAAGTGTTTTGAACGTCTGTTATGCATTTCCCGGACGACAAATTCATAGTGCCCATTTTGAGGGGGGGTATTTCGAGGAAATACGGTATATAGATATATATGGGTATCTTTAGGAAATTGCAACCTCGCTGCATTGTTCTTTGTATTCTTTCACCATATTCTTTTTCAGAGCTACTCAACCGTTTATACAGATTTATTCACTATTTTTACCAAAACAAACCAACAAATCTAAAGTTATGGACAAAATAAATGAGACACTAGTAACACCAATTATAAGAATGGTCACATCAGCTGGCTACCTGATTTTGCCCTGGTTTGGAATATTGACTTACAGTCTGGTAGCATTTTGACACTCTGGTGCCACTTTAGGGTATGAAATAGATTTTGCAGCGTCTTTTAAACCCAGAGGGAATTTATTGAAGAGGGAGTTCTGTAAAGGGGAAATGTTTTTATTCACCTCGCCAACAGGGGGATGGGGGTATTTGAGAGGGTCTTGTTCAAGGATATATGGTTAATAAATATTTATGTACTTTCTGAAAGAAAAAGTGTTGAAAAAAAACAAATACCCATTTACCATACAAATCAAAATTCCAAATAATTTATCTAAGATATTTTATCCTTCTCAAAATGGCTACTGGAATGTCCAAATGCCTCCTGGTTGCAGTGGCTGTTTTCAGCAACAAGAAAGAGTATTTTGTCAAGCAGTCATTCTACATTTATGCTGCAGCCATTGGATTTGCGGATATTTTGCAGCTGTTGATCTATACATTTTATGCAGCACCAACTGCATGGTTTGCTGCATACATTTTTGACAAAGATGGAAGTGTCATGGGTGGTATACATTACATGATTTTTGGGTATAATTTGTACATGACTGCAGTGATATCAATGAATAGGTTTTCAGCTTGTTGTGAATTCATCTATCCAAAGTTTTTCTCCAGCATTATTGGTAAACTTTTTTGTGAAATCAAGTATGTAAAATATGTCACTTTTGGTGTAGTTTTGTTGAATATTCTTGGTTATGTGTATGCAGAAATTGTCAATTGTCATATCTATTTTTCAGCTGTAAATTTAACTCAAACTGTAGATTGCACAGATCCAAATAATCCATATTATTTTGGTTTTATTTTGTTCATTATTAGTTTCCCAGTATGGACTTTCGTAATGTATCTTGCGTTATTCTCTGCTTTGCGTAATCAGCGCGCATCAAATGCAGTCACTTCTCAAAATGCTGGTAGGATTCGCAGTGAATATAGAATGATGCTTCAGGCATTTTTTATTTGTACTGCATCATTAATTACAATGCTTCTTTTCTTTTTTGGCCAATTCTTCATGGGAATCTACTACACCACTGCAACCAATTTTTGTGCCATAGCCAATAGCTCAATAAATCCTGTGATTTATCTAACGCTAAATTCAAACGTTAGACGACACGCTGTCAAAGTTTTACGTTTTAAAAAGTTACATTCTCAGCAAAACGTAATCATAGTACTTAATAACAATAATAATCCCAGCAGTGCTCAAAATAAACTACAACTTGCTCCGGGTAATTCTGCCACTGGCATTGTGAAAAAATATGGGACAGAAGAAACAAACTAAATGTCCGTATGGTATTCATTATTTTCTGACATTTTTGGATTAAATAGTACAAAATGGTCTAGACGATACAACAATCAGTGATCTTAGCTGAAACTAGTAATGTAAAAAGCACCAGGACTTTGGTGCCAGGCTTTTCATGGCGCTTTTCCTATGTGCGATGCCAGGCTCCAATGGCGCCACACAACTTTGGTGCCATGATCTCAAAAAGCGCCATGGCGCTTTTTGAGATCACGGCACCACGGTAGAATAGCACCAAAAGCGCCATGGCGTTTTTGCTTTAGCGCTTGCGCCAAGCACCAGCGCCAGCGCCATGATGCTTTCACATCACTAGCTGAAACACTTTTAACCATACCTACCTATTTTGTTTCTGTGTCAGATTTTGTTGTTGTTTTTATAATAAGGCTTTTATGTCTCATTTTGGACCTAAACTAGCATTTTTATTGTGATTTTTTCTGTGATTTGAATCCATTTGGAAATTCTACATTATTCTGCATTTGACAAAATAAATTTCTCTGAAAACTAAATACCGTATTACCTCGAATTATCCCCCCCCCTTGAATTAACCCCCCCCCCCCCTCGAATTAACCCCCCCTCAAAATGGGCTGGGGAAATAATAACCCCCCCCCCTCGAAATACCCCCCCTCGGAATGATGTACATCATGTATGTAATGTACATGATGTATTTATTACTACTTAGTTGCATAGCAGCTACACGCATACGCTCATTTGTTTACAGGTGTACGTCTATGGTCCCAATATAACCTGTTTTCTCACGTTTATTACCGTTTTTCTGTATGAACAAGCATATTCTTTACTATAAATATCACGAAAATTTCTGACGAAATAATAACCCCCCCCCCTCGAATAAACCCCCCCCTCGAATTAACGCCCCCTCAAATTTTACTGGCGAAATAATAAACCCCCATGGGGGTATTTCGAGGTAATACGGTAACTACCCAACTAAATGGGATAAAGTGGTGCATAAGCAATCACAGAAAACTGTCCCCATTTTCTTCAAAATACCATGCCACAAGCGGTAAAAAGCGACCGCAGTGTTATGCAAATATATGTAGTATTTATTTATCAGTTTTAATTTTAAATCTATAAGCGTTCTTGAGTACTTGTAATTTCTCAACATTGAATTTGTTGTTTCACCCTCCATTGTCGTTGTGCTGTAGCTGTAGATCACCCTTTATAGGCATTTGTTTAATGAATTTCAGTTGTCAGTTCATGGAGTGCCAATCATAGTAATTATTACTGTCAATTACACGCGATCACAGTTGTTAAAACATATTTACGTTTACTCGATAAATACATGTACTCGAGTACTGAACTGAGTAAATACGTTTACATTTCCTCCCAAAATATACCAGTACACACTTACCTGCACTTTTTGAAAGTACCTACGTGAGTACAGAAAACGTATTTCAGATAGAGGCTTTTATATTGGCTTTTTCAAGGCATAAAATTGAAAAGCAAGAGAAAAGCTCAAATAGAGAAAAATATCTAAAACAACTTAAAAAATAGGCAGAAACACATGAACTTATGAATTTGATGGTAAAAAGTTTGTGAATTTGTGATTTTGAGCAAGAATTTGGGTAAAATTGCTCAAAAATACCCTCTTTTACATTTTCCAGTAACAAAATTTACTCAAGTGTACTCAGGAATAAAAGTAAAAAAATGTTACTCTACGACCTACGTGTTCTGTACTCAGCGGTGACTAAAAATATATACTTTACGTTTTATGTTTACCTACAAAAAAATTGAGTACTTTTAACAAGTTTGCACGGAGGCCAGACCACTTAGGATGCTAGTCGTTGTATGCTGCCAAAAAAGCTCACTTAGGATGCTGTAAAGCATCACTTGACATGACAACTAGCTACACGTTGTATGCCACCATTGAATCATATCATGCTTGCTCATCAAATTAACACTTAAGATTGACACTTAAGATGGATTTCATGAGCATTAGAAGTGAAATGAATTTGTTAAATATTTTCTAAGCATTGTCTTGTCACTTGCCATGTGTTTTTTTACTTTTTTACTTCTCAATTCACTTCAAATTTTACTTCTCAATTCTCTTCTAGCACAGTAGCACTTGAAATGAGGCACTACAGCATACAAACTGCATTTCTGCATCATACTAAGTGACTAGCATACTAAATGATGCACCCCCATTTGCACGCGATCGATTGAGAGTTGATGAACTATAATAATTAATCTTTTACCTTTTAATCATTTATATTTAATTTTAAACTTATTGTATTATACTTGATCGCACACTTTATCCTATTCTATTTCTAATCATTGATGCTCACGAATTGTTTTTGTTTTTATTTATTGGTATTATTGATTATAAAATTATTTCCTGATCAAATTTTTTTATAGAAAAACCAATTTAGCGGTTTTATGTCAGTGCCCCCCTTTCCGAGAAACTTAGCTATTTAGTGTGTAAATATATGGGTGGGTATCTACTATCTATAGGAAAATGCAACCTCGCTGTAATGTTCTTTTTATTATGTTACCATATCCTTTTTCAGAGCAACTCCATCAAATTCATTGGAACTTCTAACATTTTCCAGATTTATTTACTATTTTTACCAAAACAAACTAAAAATTATCTAAAGTTATGGAGAAAATAAATGAGACACTAGTGACACCAATTATTAGAATGGTCACATCAGCTGGCTACCTGATTTTGCCTTGGTTTGGAATATTGACTTACAGTCTGGTAGCATTTTGACACTCTGGTGCCACTTTAGGGGATAAAATATGAAAAATGGGTATTTTCATACTTTCTGAAAGAAAAAGTGTTGAATGAAACCAGGGGAACTATTTCAAGCTTTATGGTATATTTTCATGGGTGTTTTTCAAAGTACATACCTTGGTGCATTTTATGGCAACACAGGGTGACATGCATTTACCATGTTTGTAATTGCATCAATCCCAAATGACAAACCCATATACAACACAAATCAACATTCCAAATAGTATCTGGTTGGGTGGAAAAACGGTCACTTTAGATAAGTGGTAATTGTGACTGACCAATGGCCACTTTTGTTTGAACGGGAGATTTGTGCAGCATTTGCATGTTCATTTCCTATGGATCCAGGCAAAGAACATTTATTAAAATTTTAAATTGTGCAAGATGGGTCAGATATGAATAAAATGATTGTAAAATAAATAGCTTGTATAAGAGTGTGAAAAGAAAAGTGAAAATGGCTTGGAAAAATCATATGGTGTACTCCCTAAGCACCTCCAAGCCAGTACCTTGTATCAACCCATATACCTAATTACATATACCGTATTTCCTCGAAATACCCCCGGGGGGTTTATTTTTTCAGAGTGAGAATTTTGAGGGGGGGTTAAACGAGGGGGGGGGTATTTCGAGGGGGGGGTTTATTATTTCGCCAGAAATTTTTTGAAATCCCAGTACTAAAATGTCGTCTGAAACGTACGCAGACGTCTAAAAATGCAACAAATATCGCCATTTATAAGACTCTAAAGATATTTATCAGTGTGTAGACGTACAAACACTGTTCTCACATGACAGAGTCATCGTTTTTAACGTGTGTTCTGCATTGCCTGGATGACAAACCGCAGCCTTTGTCATTTACGTTCTCTATACACTAAATTTGGGGGGGGGGGTATTTCGAGGGGGGGGTTTATAAGTTCATAGTGTCCATTTTGAGGGGGGGTATTTCGAGGGGGGGGGGGGTATTTCGAGGGGGGGGGGGTATTTCGAGGAAATACGGTAGGTAGTCAGAATATTCAGTGCAAACAAATCAAATGTAAAATCAAACTCCGCATAAAATTGATAAAAATAGAACAGAAATATGTGATCCAATCATGAACCAACCAAGATAATGAACAGTTCCATTGTTACCAATTTTACTGTGAAGTCTCTAAGATATTTTATCCTTCTCAAAATGGCTATTGGAATGTCCAAATGCCTCCTGGTTGCAATGGCGGTTTTCAGCAACAAGAAAGAGTATTTTGTGAAGCAGTCATTCTACATTTATGCTGCAGCCATTGGATTTGCGGATATTTTGCAGCTGTTGATCTATACATTTTATGCAGCACCAACTGCATGGTTTGCTGCATACATTTTTGACAAAGATGGAAGTGTCATGGGTGGTATACATTACATGATTTTTGGGTATAATTTGTACATGACTGCAGTGATATCAATGAATAGGTTTTCAGCTTGTTGTGAATTCATCTATCCAAAGTTTTTCTCCAGCTTTATTGGTAAACTTTTTTGTGGAATGAAGTATGTAAAGTATGTCATTTTTGGTACAGTTTTGTTGTCAATACTTAATAATGTGTATGCGGAAATTGTTGATTGTCATATCTATTTTTCAGCTGTAAATTTAACTCAAACTGTAGATTGCACAGATCCAAATAATCCATATTATCTTGGTTACATTTTGTTCATTATAAGTTTCCCAGTATGGATTTTCGTAATGTATCTTGCATTATTCTTTGTCTTGCGTAAACAGCGCACATCTAATGCTATCACTTCTCAAAACGCAGCTAGGATTCGCAGTGAATATAGAATGATGCTTCAGGCATTTTTAATTTGTACTGCATCATTAATTACGATGCTTCTCTTCTTCTTTGGCCAATTTTTCATGGGAATCTACTACACCAAAGCAACAAATTTTTGTGCCATAGCCAATAGCTCAATTAATCCTGTGATTTATCTGACGCTAAATTCTAATGTTAGACGACACGCTGTCAAAGTTTTACGTTTTAAAAAGTTACGTTCTCAGCAAAACGTAATCATATTACATAATAACAATAATACTCCCAGCGGCGTTCAAAGTAAACTGAAAATTGCGTGGTGTAATTCTGCCGCTGCGAATTAAAAAAATATGGGACTGATGCAATAAACTACCGTATTTCCTCAAATTACCCTGCGGGGCTTATTTTTTCATAGTAGAAATTTTGAGGTGAGGTAAACGAGGGGGTATTTCGAGGGGGTGTTTCGAGGAACTACGGTAGTATTTACGTTATTTGCATACTCCAAAACTAGCACATTTTGTTGTGATCGTTTGTGTGATTTGATTTCAGTTAAAAATTGTGCATCATTCTCCATTTGGCAAAATAAATTTCCAAAAAAATAAACTACCTAACTCACTATGTAAATGAAACCAACTGCTGCATATGTGATCGTAACAAATTTTCGTAAAAATACTTTGCCACAAAAAATGTCATCACTATACATTCTGCACCTAGAAAACAACATCAAAACAACGATTTACTGAGAAACAACGGCGAACCACAATCGGAACGAGACATCAATCTTTATTTTCACTCCCCCACCAACAAAAGTTTTTTTAGACACAGTGACAGTAAAAACGCTAAGCTAAGCGCCGATGGCGCCAGAGTGCAGTTTCAAAGAAGGAATGGCATCAAAAGTTTTATGAGTACCGTAAATCCTTGAATAAGTCCCCAGGGGAGTTATTTTTTCGTCAGCGTTTTTGAGGAGGGAGTTATTCAAGGGAGAATTATTCGAGAATTTAGGGTATTTAGGCATAAGTCATAATATGAAAAACGCCTACGATTCTATTCCTTTTTTCGAAACCACATGGTTCAATTGCTCAGTCATATTTCACTTTCACAACTTTATAAAATCGTCGATTTTTCGATAAAACCAGTTTTTCGCTCATCACTAAGTAACATCCACGCCAAGGTGCCATCTCATGGCGCCCGGCGCTAGGGTCACTTTTCACCACTAAACGTGGCCAGAGCCAAAGTGCAGGGCACCGCTTTGCAGCTTCAAGTGCACCGAATATAAAAGAAAGGCAGTGCCGTGCATTTCGCGCTGGAGTTGGAAACGCGCGCCGGTTCCTATTCCTCACCTAGATGTGACAAGTTCCGCGGTCGAGAATTTGGACGAGTTACAATTTGACAAGTACCACGTGTAATGTCAAGTACCGTATTTCCTCGAAATACCCCCCGGGGGGTGATTGTTTCAGAGTGAGAATTTTGAGGGGGGGGGCTTACTATTTCGCCAGAAATTTTTTGGAAATTCCAGTACTAAATTGTCGTCTGTAACGTACGCAGACGTAGAAAAATGCAACAATAACCGCTATATATAAGAATCTATTGACTTGTATAAGTGTGTAACACTGTTCTAACGTAACAATTCATTGTTTTTAACGTTTGTTTTGCATTGCCCGAATCACAAACCGCAGTTTTGTCATGTACGTTCTCTGTACACTTATTTGGGGGGGGGGGGTATTTCGAGGGGGTGGGTAATTATTTCATAGTGTCCATTTTTTTGGGGTGGGCTATTTCGAGACGGGGGGGTATTTCGAGGGGCGGGGGGTATTTCGAGGAAATACGGTAATCAGCGTTTTTCACACACGATAAATTTCCAGCGCTACCTTTTTCACCCTCGTTTTGTCAATTGACAAGCCGTGAAATTGTCCCCCGGATGTACTTCGTGGCGGGCGCGCGGATCACAATGGATCATGCGCGCATGCGCTGCACAAAGAAAGCAGTGCAGTGCATTGAGCGCGGTTTGCTTGTGTTTACTAGAGCTGGTCGGGAGTACAGGGTGGGTCGGGTATTTTTTTGTGATATGATGATGTGTGCCTGGTATCGGATTCGATACGAGTTGGGAGATGTTGATTTTTGGCATGATGCCAAGTTTTTAAAATATGCCATTGTTTTAACGCAGTCATTGTTTTAACGTGTGTTCTGTATTGTCTGGAAAACAAACGGCAGCTTTTGTCATTTACATTCCCTTTACACTCAATTAGGGGGAAGTATTTCAAAGAGGGGGCTTATTAATTCATAGTTCCCATTTTGACGGGGTATTTCGCGGGGGGGGGGATTGTTCGAAGAAATACGGTAAATATAATATTCTACAACACACACAATTTGATCATGAACATGTTTTATATTTAAGTAGTTAAATACAAAATTTTCTGCACTTTTATTTGAGACACCCTGTATAAATACAATACAAATTAGAGTAAAGTAATGCGTCCTTGGTCATCCACAACACATAGAAACCACAGCGCATACACAATGAATACATGCATACTCCATATAATAGTACTGAAGTATATAAAGGCAGTGCCCTGCAACAAGACCACCGGCATACGCATACCGTATTTCTTGTGATAAAAGAGTGATATTGGGGCAATATTGTGATATTTGCGGTAATAAAGGTATACATGTTTATAAATAACTCAATCACATTGCGGTCCATTCCAGTAGTTCAATCCAATTCGTTCAATAGTTGAACATGAACAGTGGAATATGATGGAATTGTGCCAAATTTCTAGCTGTCTAATTTAGTGTAACGAAAAATGCAAACAACACAAACCATCAAATCAAAGCTATTGATACAAAGTGCACCTGCACTGCACTAAACACACAATCCTGATTTATTTATTACATCACAATAACAAAAAAAATTAAAAAACGCGAAATTGTTTCCCCCTTTTCATTACAGGAAACACAGTATACATTCACGAGTCCACACCGGGCGCCGGGGGGGGGGCGGCCGCAAGTAAATACGTACGCAGTGCTCTGCACCAGCTCACCCTTTCGCCTTTCTCTTTCTACATTCCCTTTGCAGGGCGCCGCTTCAATGATCCACACGCAGTGCGCTGCGCGTACACGAATACATACATTGTGTATTGTGTATTGTGTACGCGGCTCGTGAAATGGAACCCTGAGACTTTTGAGTATGTGCGTGTGGTATTTTATGTATAGAAGCCTTGGCTGCATAGTCTGGCTCTGGCCCTTTTGGCCCCTTTTGGCTTTGTGCTTTTCTCTTTTGAATTTTGTGAGCTTTGGTGGAGAATTTTCGTCGGTTTTGTGTTGTTTGGTTGGTGTTCTGAATTGATACTCTCGAGAAACTTCTAAAACTACATTGATTCACAACTTCACATGTCGATAATACCTTGCTAAACTTGGTCTTCTTTACTTGTTTTTGACAAACACAATAAATTCATTTTCGATTTATCCGTATATTTAGCCCCATTTCGATTCCAATAAACATTTGGATTTTAGCTTAAGTCAATAAAAATCTTAGCTAATTCTGCAACCACAACGACCTTTCCATCAATGTGTTCGCATTTACTGAGCCGCCCGGCGCCCAATATCAAGCCGCCCCAACAAAAACTACTTGGCTGGCATCATAAAAGCTTGGCCTAAACATACCTACTTATTCTGCAATAGCTATTGTAAGTAAGGTACATGTAAGGTTCACCCAGTTTTTATCTGACTATGATAATTTTGATTTTACAACCATTTTTTGCAATGACAATGTAATATTTGATATTTGTGATGCCTCAATCAATATGATTTGATCAGCCTCACTGCCTAAGATAAACATAAAACTTCATACTGAGATTACTGTATTTCTCCGTGTAAAGCACCCGGGTGCTATACAAAATTAAGACCCTTTCCAGAAACCTTTTTTTTTTACTTGTATAACACCCGGGTGTTAGGTCAGGGGGTGTTATACATCGAAACAGCTATATATTGAGTATAAAAATGCTCTCGTTTTCTATTTATGATACATGTCCCTACATATTTAGGCTTTTTTTGGTTCCCAACATGCAGCAATTCAATGGAAAAATGGGTGCCGCGGAATTACAATGAGAGGCGCACACCATACACAATATTTAAGCAATTCAAATTGGGTGATCTTTTTGAAACCTAGCATAACACCCCCGGGGTGCTATGCAGCTGTGTAACACCCCGGGTGTTGTGCACGGGGGGTCCTTTACACGGAGAAATACGGTACATAATCATGCACTAGATCACATTTATTCTTGCTGTTGGTGGTGGTTGTTGTGTTTCTTCAGCTTTGTTAATGCAGCTGCATAGGACTATAACACTGACAACACTTGACAGCAAGAAGAAACAGTCAAATAAAAGTAAAATCGGAGAATTTCATGGCAAAGAGATGGTTGAAACCTCAATTTTTGGTCATCACAAAAACAATCCTAACTGTGTCCAAGCCTCGCACACATTCAGCGCTTGCTCATGTGCCAAATTCCCATAATTCAAATTGCGATAATTCAAATAGCTATAGTTCAAATCGCACCTGACAGCATCTAAATCTCAAAAACTCTACTCTCTCAGCAAGTTATTCAACCGCCCAAGTACTTGACCGATGGCTCAACATGAACAGAGGGCCGCGTGTTTTCCTGAATGTACATGGTGATGCATAGAAAGATTGCCGTGCGGCGCACTGCTCCAAGTATCGGCGTTTGACAGCTGGGAAATTAGCCCAGAAATTGTGACTGGACCTTGGGAGGTCTCTGTTCGATTTGTCATTATTATTCTTGCTAATTTTCGCGTCTCTCTTTGGGAGTAAATGAAATGAGTGGGTGTTATTGACTTTTCGCATATAGTATAGCAATATTTGGACGTTTTCAAATTTTTGTGTGACAGCTGCGCGCGAATATAACCAAGAGTAGTAAAACATCCTTCATTTTTGCGATGCATTTATGGCGCATTTATTGACGGTCAAATTTAGGTAATCGTCAAAAAAACATCGCCATGTCTTATGCTACTTTGGTCAAACTTTTTAGAAAATGATAAACCGGTAAACACAATCGTTTCTCTCTGGAGCTTTTATTTTAAAATTGTCGTTCGCTTGTTATTCAGGACATTAAGTATTAGGTATTTTAGTACAAAAATTATCTGCAAATGTAATTATTTTATGACATTTTCTGCAGAATTGATTGAGAATTAGAGAGTAGAGACCTCAACTATAACAATGTTAATTACAAATATTTGTTGTCTCTCGCTTGTGCCAGTGTGGAGAAATAGAGTGACCCCTCTAATACAGCGCCATGCGGAAATTATTTGCGCATCAGATGTTGGATATTTCAAAAACATTTTCTAAATTTATTTTCAGTGTTTATTTTTTCACCACTCTATCAATAGAAAAAATAGTGCGTCACCCTCAAACAGAACAACAGTCACAACAGTGGGGCAGGTGGTATTTTTCGGACCACTTACGTTAATGAACTAAAAAACCAAAACCTATTTCACGAGTGGACAAAAATATTTAAGTGACAAGGAACAAGATAAGAGAAGAGTTATAATAATTAACGTTTCAATGGGAAGTTCAACTCCAGTGGCAAGTGAACCTAGGTACCGTATTTCCTCGAAATAACCCCCCCCCCCGGGGGTGATTGTTTCAGAGTGAGAATTTTGAGGGGGGTTTAACGAGGGGGGTATTTTAAGGGGGGGCTTATTGTATCGCCAGAAATTTTTTGAAATTCCAGTACGAAATTGTCGTCTATCGTGTGTAACGTACGCAGACGTAGAAAAATTCAACAATAATCGCTATATATAAGAGTCTATTTTCTTAAACATTGTTCTAACGTAACAATTCATTGTTTTTAACGTATGTTTTGTATTGCCCAAATCACAAACATGACATTTTACAGGGTCTTTGACACTTTACAGGGTCTTTTACAGGGTCTGGGAGTGGCACCTGCATTGCACAGATCACAAACAGTGGTATTTGTCATGTAAGTTCTCTGTACACTCAATATGGGGGGTATTTCGAGGGGGGGGCCTAATAAATTCATTGTGGCCATTTTGAGGGGGGGGTATCTCGAGACAGGGGTATTTGGAGGGGGGTATTTCGAGGAAATACGGTAAATATGTCTTTTTCATTGAGGAATTTATTGTCATTTGACTTGTCGCTTACAAACTATACTTTTCGCTGAACACTTTCCTTATCGTTTATTCACTACGGAATTATGAAGTAGCTGTCTCTTTATTTGAAGAAAAATGGTAAATATTATGATGAAACTTCCTGGTTTATCATGATATTTTATCACTTGTTCCACATTGTTCCACATGAATAGGAAATGCGTCAGTAAATATTTCATTTCATTTGGTAGGTATTTTATGTGTAAAATAATGCTCAACATTTATTATCGATGTGTGTTGTGTTTGTTGTATTTACTGCCCGCGCTGAAATCCAATCCCAGCTCAATTAATTACGGTGCCATCGTGTACTGTTTGTCGGTTGATAATTAGTTTCGTTAGGACAAAGTGAAAGTCCTGATATTTCCTGATATTATTGTGATATTTAGATTGCGATATTTAGTGATATTTAGCAAGGCCATTCATTCATCTTGCAATATAGAGGACTATACCCCAGTGACTTAACACTAGTGATGTGAAAAGCGCCAGAACTTTGGCGCCAAGCGCCATGGCGCTATTCCGACCTCCAGCGCCTGGCGCCAGAGCAATATGGCGCCAAGCGCCAGAAGCGCCGTTGCGCTCTTTGCTCTGACGTTAGTGCCTAGCGCCAGCGCCAGGCATTTTGTTCCTGGCGCCGGTCAAAAATGGCGCCAAGCGCCAATGGCGCCACTGCAAAATAGCGCCAAGCGCCAGAAGCGCCATAGCGCTGTTCGCTTTGGCGCTAGCGCCCGGCGCCAGTGCCATGACGCTTTTACATCTCTACTTAACACATTGCACGCGTGGTTCACGCTGGAAGCATGCCAACGATATTCAACGCATGCGATTTTCATTTAATAATTTAAAAAAATTCATTGATGTTTTGGCGTTTCATGTTAACGTATTCGCAACAATGATTTTTTTACTTTTCACAAAAATCACAAGCTTTGATTATCATTGAAAGGCTTCCAACGTGAAACAAAGGTCGAGCGCAGAGTATTTAGTCAACTGAGTGAGTACACAAGATTAATGTTATGTCTAAAAGGTTATGTGCCTATCTTTTGTTTCTGATTTGTTCTACTCCGTCTCACTCCAGGGATGTACTTTTATAAATACTTATTCAAGGTGCTGTTGTGTTGCTGAAAAATCTTATTTCTAAGCATATTTTCGTGCATGTTCTTTACTGATAAATTTTTCCATTTGAACCTGCCATCCATTTCAGGTCGATGAAATTTTAATCAACAATTTCTTGGTTGGAAAATTGGCAAGCGTCTCGTTCAAACATTCAGCATTGGCATACTATTCAGTATTTTACTATCAAAATTGCTGTCGATATATTCTAATCAATATTATGGATAATTTGATGATTTGAACAAGCTTCATGGACGTTACGGAATTGCATTCCGGAAAAGTCGAAGAAGCTCATTGCTGCGCGATGGAAGAAGGTAATTTTTAGCTGTCTGATACAGTTTACACTGCAATCCAAGAGCGAACGTAGCATAAATTGGGGGTGGCCTTGTAGGGGGGGTCCACCAGGGGCACTCCCAGACCCTATAAAAGACCCTGCAAAGTGTAAAAGACTCTGTAAAATGTCATATGTCATGTTAAAGACCCTTTGAAACGTCATGTGTCATGTAAAAGACCATGCAAAGTGTCAAATGCCATGTAAAAGACCCTGTAATGTGTCATATGTAGTGAAAAGCGCCAGAAAAATGGCGCCAGGCGCCAAGGGCGCCATGGCGCCATTCGGAAAGTGGGCGCCAAGCGCCAAGGGCGCCACAGAAAAAGGGCGCCAGGCGCCAAGGGCGCCATGGCGCCATTCAGAAAGAGGGCCCCAGGCGCCAGGGGCGCCACGGAAAGAGGGCGCCAAGCGCCAAGGGCGCCATGGCGCCATTTGGAAAATAGGGCGCCAGGCGCCAAGGGCGCCAGGATAAAAAAGTGCCTACAACACCATGCGTGTGCTAAAAATGTTTTACAGCACCATTGTACGCGCATTCACTTCTTAATTCGCGTTCTCCAGGATGTAATGAACAAAAACAAGGCTAGCAACAAAATTTTTTTGAATAAAATCCACATGACCAGGGTTGGCAAAATCTCAGAAAAAAATAAAAATAAAATAAAAATAAAATGGAATATTCAAGAATAAAATAAAATAAAATAAAATGGAAAATTTAAGAATAAAAATAAAAATTGTATAAAAATTCGAATTTTTGTAAAATTTTTGTAAAATTGTATAAAAATTCGTATTTTTGTAAAATTGTATAAAAATTCATATTTTTTGTAAAATTTTGTCGCATTGCTTGAGTCTCTACCTGTTTTTTCATGGATCTGGGGAAAGTCCCAAGCATTGTAAAGTGTCAAATGTCATGTAAAATTTCATGCAAAGTGTCAATTGTCATGACAAATGTAAAGTAAAGTGTAAATTGTCATGACATGTAAAAATTAAAGTATCAATTGTCAAGCAAATTGTGTTCAAATCTCATGTTTTATTTCAAAATCTTATGTTTTGTATCCAAATTATGTTGTTGTTGACTCCAAATCTAATGTGAACATTTGGATACAAAAACATAAGATTTGGATATCAAACATACTATTGACACAAAAACACAAGATTTCGATACACAATTTACACTTTGCATGACATTTGTCATGACAATTGCCACTGTGCTTGAAATTTTACATAACACTTGACATTTTGCATGACAATTGATACTTTACTTTACATTTGTCATGACAATTGACACTTTGCATGACATTTTACAAATGTGCCAAGTAGGGTTGGGACGATATGACTTTTCGATATCGATATTCGATATTCGATATTTTTTTCTGAAACTCGATATTCGATATCGATACGATATGGACCCTCGATATCGATATTCGATATTCGATATTAAAAAATGCTCGATATTCGATATCGATATTTCGATATTTTCGATATTTCGATATTTTGCTTTTGGTATAGCAGGGCATATCTCATTTGGCATATTGCATTTCCATTTGAACACAAACCCAACTGATCATCTCTACTGAAAAGTAGGTGATACAAATTTATATGGCATACAATGATCAAAATGAGAAAATGATTAAAAATGTGACAGATGTGGTAAGTAAAAGGTTCCAGCCCCATTTATAGGTGCCATGCCATGGTGCCATTGATGTTTCCATGGTGTAAGTAGCTATTAAACATACATATACTCTTATGTGAACATCTGAGAGAGCATTTGCACGAGATTTGATGCAGTCACAAGTGCTGGAACAAAAATACCTGTCATGTGAGAACAAAGTGCGCGCTTGCGCGCAAAATTTGTTAAAATTGCTTATGAAATCGCCTTCTAATAGTGCCATTCCTGGCTTATTTGAAGTCAAGCCCAGGGAGTATAGAATATCGAAAATATCGAAAAAATGGTCGATATTCGATATCGATATTCGATATTTTTTCAAAATTTTCGATATCGATATTCGATATTCGATATGAAAAAATAGTCGATATCCGATATTCGATATTCGATACGATATATCGTCCCAACCCTAGTGCCAAGCACACTCCAGTAGTCCTTCTACTGAAAATGCAAACCATTCTTATCAATAATTGTAACTTTACACTGGCAGCTAGCTAACAATACATACTGCATGCAACTTTTGAAAAGAAAGGGAAAAATTTGTCACAGGTTTTTCATGTATAGGTCTAATTATAAAATTTTTCTGGCCTTGCATGCATGTTTCTGATTTTTTGTAAAATTTTTGTACAATTTTTGTACAATTTTTGTAAAATGTGTCATTTTATTTTATTAATGACTTTTGGGAATAAAATAAAATAAAATAAAATGAAACAAGAATAAAATAAAAATAAAATAAAATTTTTATACAATTTTTATACAATTTTACTAAAATGAATTTTTATAAAACCAACCCTGCACATGACATAAATCCACATAAAATCAAACGCAATGGAAATTGTCATTTGACAACAATCCATTCATTACAAATAGACCTTTCCAAACAATGTTTCTTAATAGCAATGATTTAACTCCTTTTTTTATGATTTTGCAAGTTAGACGGTCCATCATTATTGTCTTCTGATCCGTCAGACAGATCTGATGAACCGTTGGACGAAAGATTTCCACCCACTCACACCACTCCGTCCATTTTTCTGGCGAATTTAGATCATCCACGGATGCGTTTTACATTTTTTTTCGTTTACACAGCACTCACCGTGAAACCCTGCTGGCGCCTTTTTGGCGCCCTTCTAAAGCAGGGCGCCAGGCGCCAAGGGCGCCACGGAAAAAGGGCGCCAAGCGCCAAGGGCGCCATGGCGCCTTTCAGAATGTGGGCGCCAGGCGCCAAGGGCGCCACAGAAAAAGAGCGCCAAGCGCCAATGGCGCCATGGCGCGGCGCCCTTTGGCGCCCTCAAATGGCGCCAGCGCCATGGCGCCATTCCATCACTAGTCATATGTATCCAAATCTTATGTTATCGTATCCAAATCTTACGTTTTCGTATCCAAATCTTAAGTTCTGACATATATATTTGAATACAAAAACATAAGATTTGGATACGATGAAATAAGATTTGGATACACATGGGGATTTGAATTTTGATGCTGTGGTGCAAGTATTTACGTTGGGGTTTGGAGCCAGGGCTATGACAATGTTTTTTCTCCTCGAATAATCCCCTTGTCCTTAGATAAAGGGGATTCTATCAAAAGGTGGTCATTTTATGTGGCCAATCTGGCTGATCAAAAATTGAAGCTCAATAACTCAGCCGTTTCTGGGTCGATTTAGACTGATCAAAAACTAAAATTATCGGCACAACCTTGATTAAATTTTTGATGTTGGATTAGTGATGTTTAGATTTCATACAAGGACGTATCCAGGGGGAGGCGGGGGGGGGGGGGGCTGCAGCCCCCCCCCCTTCCCGGGGTGAGACCTAAAAAGCACAGGAAAATGCAACTTTTCCTATATTTTTTTTTCGATGTTTCTTAAAAATTTTGCGCGCAAGCGCGCAATGTCTTCCCCATGCAGTGTATGCTGCATATGTATGCATATTTCCATACATATAAAGCGGTTCCTGGCGCTGGCGCCAACGCCAATAGCGCCATGGCGTGGCGCCTTTGTATGGCGCTAGCGCCAAAACGCTTTTCCGTCCTCATAGGGAAAAATTTTAGGGGGGGGGGTGGCTGAGGAGCCTGTAGCTGTACGCACAGAAACTCGGCACGCACATAGGCCCATTACGCACAGAAGTTAACTCGTCACGCACACCGACTCGGCCCGCACATAGCTGATGCCATGTGCGCACCGAGTTTGTGTGCGTACTGAGATTGTGTGCATACCGAGTTTGTGTGCGAGCGAAGCTTATGAATGACCGAGCATGATCCCAAGCGAGAACAATGCGGCATGTTTGGTTTACCAACGCTAATGTCATGCACTAGCATTGGTAATGTTTGGGTCGCTTTTACCAACGCTAATGTCACATTGTTATCGGAACAATACGGCACTAGTGTTGGTAAAAGCGACCCGAACATCGTTTTCTGATGTCTAGCGCCAGGCGCCAATGGCGCCGGAGCAAAATGGCGCCATGGGGCTTTTGCCCGTTGGCGCTAGCGCCTTGAGCCAGCACCAGGCATTTTGTTCCTGGCGCGGGTAAAGATAGCGCCAAGCGCCAAAAGCGCGATGGCGCTTTTCGTGGCAAGCGCCAAGCATCAATCAACTTTTGTACATTACCTTTTGCACATACCCCTGCCACGCACATAAACTGGCCACGCACATGGCCCGTTACGCACAGCACCATTTATGTGCGTGGCGAGTCGATGTGCGTGGCGAGTTTTGATCTGTGCGTAACGGGCGCATGTGCGTGCCGAGTTTCTGTGCGTAATGAGCCTGGCCCGGGGCTGAGCCCCCCCCCCCCGTTCGCCGGCCCCCGTAACAAGCAGCCCCCCGCTCAAAAATCCTGGATACGTCCCTGTTTCTGATTTGACCCGGTTTTACAACGCGAATTTTTTTCTGACCGTGCTATCATTCCGTATTACCTCGAAATACCCCCATGGGGGTTTATTATTTCGCCGGCAAAATTTGAGGGGGGGTTAATTCGAGGGGGGGGGGTTTATTCAAGGGAGGGTCTTATTATTTCGTCAGAAATTTTCGTAAGTATCGTAGTAACTAGTAGGCATTTGCATGCCCAAAACAGGTAATAAATGTGTCCAAACAAGATATATTTAGTAGATTAGCTACACAAACATGTCCATGTGTAGCTGCAATACAAATAAACAGTAATATACATCATGTACATTGCATACATGACGTATTCATTCCGAAGGGGGGGGGGGTATTTCGAGGGGGGGGTTTATTATTTCCCCAGCCCATTTTGAGGGGGGGTTAATTCGAGGGGGGGGGGTTAATTCAAGGGGGGATAATTCGAGGTAATACGGTATATACGTAATGCCAACTAAACTATTTTTGGGGCCAGATGGATTCTTTTGGAGCAGAATAACAGAGCTATTTGACCTATGGGGAGGGTGGTTATCGTCCACTACGTTCCAAGTAAAGAAAAAAGTGGTTTATGGTAGTATTTTTTCCGGAAAGTGTCCGTTTTATGAAACTTATGTCCCATTTTGTGAGAGTTATGTCCCGATGACGTCATAATATTGACGCAAGATGGGTTATGGTATTGTACCGTATCCAAATCTTGCGTCGATATTATTTTCGTCATTTGGGGATTATGGTAGTTGAAATGTTGACGCAAAATTAGGCGACGCAAGATTATGGTAATTTTGCGTCAGCATTAGAGCTACCATAATCTTCTACCGTAATTTGTTGAATGTAAGGACACAGATTGAAACTTTGTTATTTTTGGGTAGGAGGAACGAAGTGGATGATAACCATGTTTCCCATAGGTTATTGAATAGCTCTGGAGTGTTGTGTTGCTGGAATAAAGTCAAGATATGAATGAAATGTTTTCATTGGTCGGGAGTGTTTAATGAGAAAATGATATCATACAGGCCAGGCGAAGGCATTACACCGATTTTTTGCGGGAATCACGAGATTTTTTGAAGTGCTTGGCCTTTGTTTGGGTCGATTTTTCTGTTGAAAATTTCCGTTGGGTGCATCTCAAGGTCGACTCATACATCCTGCATAGGGGAATTGGGGTTAAAAATACGGTATTGTGTAAAGGCAATGTTTTATGCATGAACATCTGACCGTTTTTGAATTTTGTCATGCATACGACACTCTGCAAGAGATACGGTAGTTTTTCTTTTTGGCGGGTCATTTTCAAATTTATGGGCTAGCTTGTCCGCCTGCAGCCAATTAAATTTGACAAATGGGAGCAATTCGGGTGGAATTGTCAAGGGCTCATGGGAAAAACAGCCCGTACAGACAAGATACGGTAGATGCAACATTGGCCGGTATTGTTTTGGTGGCCGACAGAATATGCATCTGCAATGTTTGGGGGGTATAAAATAGGTATTTTTGATGTATTTTGTACATTACAGAGGGGTGATTTTCAACTGACGTGTGAATTATTTCCCCTTTCTCTGTAATGACACACTGATTTTTGAGTGAAAAGTTTGTAAAATTGTCCAGCGACCGCAAACTTTCTGAACAGTTTGCCAGTTCATTGGGGTTCAACTGTTTGAATTTTTTGTCAAACCAGCCCACAATGTTATCGGGCATTTCTCCTGCACATGCGTTACACAGTGGGTGGGGTTTACCGTAGTGAGGGGGAGAGTGGTGATATTAAGACAAACTTGTCAAATGTTCACTTTCCTTATATTCTCGGCACCTTTTTGCAAAATCGATCACTGTTTCATGTGATTTTGCAGGGTCGAGCCTAAGTGCAGGATGGGTAAATGCAAAATCTTTTTCATCTGGAATTGTCACTCTAAATTTTGGCAAAGTTTTGCCATCTCTAGCAGGACTATGAGTCGACGCTAGATGGCGAAAATCTGGGGCGGGGGGGGGCAGGCAATACGAAAACAACGGTTAAATATGAAAAAATGCATGAAAACTTAACAACACTACTAACTATCTTGATCGTGCAGAAACTTTTTGATGCACGTGGAAATTAACGTATCTGTTTGTTGCGGGGTGAGTGTCAATGCCAGGTGTTTCATAAAACGCTTGGGAATCGAAATGTGCACTTCTGGGGGCAGTTGCACATCTTCTACACTCTTGAAAACCTGAAAATAAAATCCCACATACCGCAGATGTCGACGCTGTCGTGATGGGGGAACACACCTCAATTTGTGCCGACATGCCATTGTGTTCCAGCTGGATTTTGCCCGTCTCGGGAATGATGGAGGATTGGATGGTGGCCTGGGTGTTGTCCCAGACCCTGTAAAATGTCAAGTAAAGTGCTAGGTATTGTATAAAATGACATAAAGTGCCAAATAATTGACATTTTACTTGGTTGTTTTCATGAAAAAATCAGTTTTTATGCTGTTTTACACAACACTTGACACTTTGCTTGACATTTTACAGGGTCTGGGACAGTCACCAGACTGTAGACAGCTGTTTTGAGAGGCTGCTCATGAAATGTGAGAGCCTGTGATAATTTTTCCTTCATCAACTGTGATTTCTTTTTCTTATTTATACGCAAAATTTGGGATGTCATTTTCAATGGGACACCCTGTAGTACGTTATTGCACAAGGACAGAAACGGGCAGGCAAAGTTACAACTGCCTGGGCCGGCAAAATTACCGGCATTTTGCAGATTTTTTTTATGAAAATTAAAGATGGCGGACTTTTGCGGAGGGGGAGCATGTCAAAAATTTAGCGGCCCGCTCTGCACCTGCCCGACAGCACATAATCTCTCCGAGAGATCATGTAACTGTCGTCGTCGTCGTCCGTTGTTGGAGTTTTATTGCTGTTCTCTTTGGATTCGTTCTTTTGTAAAACGTCAGCCGCTCAGCCACGCATGCAACATGGCACTGGGGCTGGATTCAATTTGTCCGTTTTTTCGGGCAAACTTTTTATTGACCGTTTTTATGTTAAAACTGTTTTCAAAACATTATTTGATAAATCTATAGGTGAAATATTTTCAAAATTGACTGTTTTCTGTGAAAAAGTAGCAGGAAAAATTGGACAAAAGTGATGTTTTTGTCAAAGTTATGGTACAGTGGGATAAAATATACCCCCACATGTTTTTTAATATGTTGTTCTAAAATAAAAAGAATCAATTAAGTATGTTTTTGCAGTGTTTCTTTAATAAATGGAAAGTGAACATGTTTTGTGAGAAATGTCATGGACATATTGGGTTTGAGCGTAATGTCAAAATGCAATTTTTGTATTTTGGCATATGGCCTTGTAAAAAACAGGGCCGTTCAGTTCATTCGTTTTGGCGTAGGCAGGTCGCCAATTAATTGGATTAATGGTACAATGATGTTGTGTGACGGCGCACAATGTTACAAAAACAAGTACCCATTAAAAAATGCAAAAAAGGGAGTTTCCACCCAATGGTTGAATTAATGTCCATTGAAGCAAGTGTCATAGAAATTGTTGATTTATGTAAACGGCGACATGTGGAACATATCGTTTTTCCTCAAAATGTCCCCTGCTTGAACATTGTCCCCACTTCGCAAAAACAGAACGAAAGTAAACTTTTAACATTTGATCTTTGTTTTTCCGCTTTCATGGTTGATAAGCAATGTAATAAGGCTTGATATTCTCTTTCAAATGTAAAATGAAAAGATAAAATTGATTTTTGTGATGAAGGTTTAAAGAATTAATGTTTTCAAAATTTTATAAATAAAACAATTTTATTTTTTAGAATGTGAAAACAGTGCTCATGAAAGCGGAAAAACAAAGATCAAATGTTAAAAGTTTACTTTCGTTCTGTTTTCGCGAAGTGGGGACAATGTTCAAGCAGGGGGAATTTTAAGGAAAGTCGACATGACCGTTTTGTTTATGTTCTATGTAGGGTTTGGTTAACTATACAAATGAAAAACTTTATGTGATATGTATATAAATAGTGATAAAATGTTTTTATAAATAAAATAAATATGTTTAAAACGAAGGCACTGAAACGTTTTTAAAAAAGGTAAAACGAAACATATTTTTTGCTCGAATTATGATTAGTATTCACAGAACTTTTTACGTATTTTTAGCATGATTTTTAATGTTATTTTTAAGATGTATAATTCAAGCAAAAACTGAAACATCCGGCTGCGAAATGTAAAAAAGGAATCATAAATGTGTTTAGAGTGAATTATGCCAGATTGTGGAGAACATTTCAAAGCCGAAAGTAAATTTTTTAAACTATTAGAGGTTTTTTGATGAAGTATTGTTTTTAAAATTGATTGAGTTTTTCTTAAAATTGATAAAGTTTTTCTTTAAAATAGATCTTAATGAATTTTAAAGCTTTTTCGACTTTGAAATGTAGTTTCCATCCCTAGTTTTACACGAGGAACGTACATTCTTGTGTAAATATGTGGTGCGGCAGCGGGTGTGCGGAGAGCGACACAAATAAAGCAAAAGAATCAAGATGGCAGCATGTTTGGGGGCCGTGTTTTTTAAATAATTGTCGTATTTCAACGATTTTATTACTTTTTAAATGAACGCCCCCCCCCATAAAAAATGCAAAAAATGGGTAAACACGGCCCCCCCTCTACTATTTAATGAGTGGCTGGCTTTGCTGCACGGCACAATGTCACTTTCGGCCGCTCGTGGAGTTTCGGCACCTCGTGGCGTTTCGTCAGCTCGTGGCGTTTCGGCATCTCGTGGCGTTTCGTCATCTCGTGGAGCGGTATTTCGGCTGCAAAGAATATAATCTTTATTTGTTTGATATCATGCCTTTGGAAGCATTTTTCTCCCGGATTAGATAGATAGCTGAGCGATTTGAGGGGGGTGGGCGGGGTTTTAGCCCTTTGGAAGCATTTTTCTCCCGGATTAGATAGATAGCTGAGCGATTTGAGGGGGGTGGGCGGGGTTTTAGGTCTTTGTAAGCTTTTTTCTCCGGATTCGATAGATAGTTTGAGCGGTTTGAGGGGGGTGGGCGATTTGAGGGGGTGGGTGGGGTTTTAGCCCTTTGGAAGCGTTTTTCTCCGGACTAGATAAATAGTCGAGCGATTTGAGGGGGGTGGGCGGGGTTTTAGCGCTTTGGAAGCGTTTTTCTCCGGACTAGATAAATAGTCGAGCGATTTGAGGGGGGTGGGCGGGGTTTTAGCCCTTTGGAAGCGTTTTTCTCCGGACTAGATAAATAGTCGAGCGATTTGAGGGGGGTGGGCGGGGTTTTAGCGCTTTGGAAGCGTTTTTCTCCGGACTAGATAAATAGTCGAACGATTTGAGGGGGGTGGGCGGGGTTTTAGCCCTTTGGAAGCATTTTTCTCCCGGATTAGATAGATAGCTGAGCGATTTGAGGGGGGTGGGCGGGGTTTTAGCCCTTTGGAAGCATTTTTCTCCGGATTCGATAGATAGTTTGAGCGGTTTGAGGGGGGTGGGCGATTTGAGGGGGTGGGCGGGGTTTTAGGCGTTTGGAAGCGTTTTTCTCCGGACTAGATAAATAGTCGAACGATTTGAGGGGGGTGGGCGGGGTTTTAGCGCTTTGGAAGCGTTTTTCTCCGGACTAGATAAATAGTCGAGCGATTTGAGGGGGTGGGCGGGGTTTTTCTCCGGATTAGATAGATAGCTGAGCGATTTGAGGGGGGTGGGCGGGGGTTTTAGGCCTTTGGAAGCGTTTTTCTCCGGGACTTTAGCATTTTAAAAAATGTAGAAGAAGAACGACATTTTTACTGACATAACAAACCACTGCAACCAGGAACATTCTCATCCAAATCGTGTGCACTTTCATTCATCAATTGTGCAAATGTCCTGCTTGTATCGCGCATTACGGTCTGCATGTCCGCCATGGCTTTTGCGCGCTCGTAGGTTGGCATCTGGGGGAGTGGGGGGGGGGTTTAGGCAGGATGATTTGGGGGGGTTGTT
This sequence comes from Sphaerolaimus hirsutus, assembly GCA_964036195.1. Classification (NCBI taxonomy): domain Eukaryota; kingdom Metazoa; phylum Nematoda; class Chromadorea; order Monhysterida; family Sphaerolaimidae; genus Sphaerolaimus; species Sphaerolaimus hirsutus. Next base: position 15,938,090 of record OZ038460.1, on the reverse strand, counting down.
TATATATATATTGTTTTTCAATGTAGATAGATAGATAGATGGTTGGATGATTTGGGGGGTGGGGCTTGGGGGTTTTAGGAGATAGGAGACAAAAATGCATTGTTCCTTGGGATAGATGGATAGATATTGGGGGTGGTTTGGGGGTAGGTTACACTTTCCAACATCGTACTGTTAACCCAACCCCTGCCCATTTGTAAACGAACACCGGCAAAGTGTGTTGGCACGCGATATGTGGTCTCGCTCGTTGTCGTTGCGGTGTTTTCGGTCCTATATTTTTTTAATTTTTATACTTTTTGTATTTTGATTTTTGTTTTACCTGGAAACTTACGTTTCCATTCTTTCCAAATCAGTGTCTGCCACTCTGCCATCTTTTGCATAAATTCTATATCCAATAATGAATGCAACCATGAAAACAAATGTGAGGCAGCTGAGTACAATGTTGAAGCCCATCATAAGCATGTAATCCTGAAAAATAGAAACATTTTTTACTGTTTTTGTTTAGAAATGTAAATGTATTTAATTTACAGTGTGCCTTTGACTCTGTTTCTCATTCAACCTTTTTTCTACTATATTCATTTGCTGCATAAAAATTTTCTCAATAGTGCTTTCAAGCAAATTTGTGGTAAATGGATGCTGTACATTGGCCAATTGTTTGGTTTGCAATGGTTTTTCTGTGGTGCTAGGCATGGAGGTTGTGCTTTTTTCCATGGTTTGCAAATTTTGCAACAATTTTACAATTGTCTCAATTTCTTTTTCCACTGGTGCATTGGTAGGACATGTCATCTGTATTTTGAAAGCAACATTAATATAAAAATTGACAAAAGCCACAAGTGTACATACCTCCATATTCCTGATTGTGGCATTCACCTTTTTAAAGCCATCACAGAGGGAATCAAACATACAATTGATGGTATGATTCATTTGTTTTATATCTGTTGCCAATGTTTCCTGTGTTTTTATGTATGATTTATATGCTTATATTTAAAAATTATGTCTAAAATAATATGAAGAAATACCATTCTGTTGTCGACCTTTTTACAGTACTCTGAGGTCTGTTTTTCTATCAATGATATCCTTTCAATGTACTTTTCACCATTGTTATCAATTTTTTCCAAAATTGATTGCACATGTTTTTCCAGCTTTTCAGAGTGTGAATGGGTCCTCTATATGTAAAATGTTGGAAATGAAGGAAACATTGAAATGTATTAATTAATGTTACATATGTAAATGCATACCATGTCTGTTATGGTGGTGGCTGTTGTGTGAACATGATCCACCTTCAGCTTTTCCATAGTCACATTGAGTTTTTCCACAACTTGTGATGTGCACTGTGCCAGTTTTGTCTCAATGTTGCTTTCAAAATCAGATTTCATGTCATTCAGGTTTTTCAAAATGTGAATGTCATGCTTTGTCACTTCAGCCATAATTTCAGCTTTATCACTCTGGTGCTGTGTTGTCACTATTTTTTGAATTTTGTCAAAAAACAGCTGATTTTTTTGTTCTGATGTTTCAGGTTGCACATCATTTTTCTGTGGTGTGATATACATTATGTAGTGTTGTAAAAATAAATGACCTTATAAAAAAGAATGGGAATGTTCCATTTACATACCATTGTTTGGGCATGGTCCACAGCAAACTTTTCCACAACTTGTGATGTGTGTGCCTTTAATTTTGCCTCAATGCTTTTTTCAAAATCAGATTCCATGCTCTTCAGCTTTTCCAAAATGTGAATGTCATGCTTTGTCATTTCAGCCATAATTTCAGCTTTATCACTCTGGTGCTGTGTTGTCAACATGTTTTGAATTTTGTCAAAAAACAGCTGATTTTTTTGTTCTGATGTTTCAGGTTGCACATCATTTTTCTGTGGTGTGATATACATTATGTAGTGTTGTAAAAATAAATGACCTTATAAAAAAGAATGGGAATGTTCCATTTACATACCATTGTTTGGGCATGGTCCACAGCAAACTTTTCCACAACTTGTGATGTGTGTGCCTTTAATTTTGCCTCAATGCTTTTTTCAAAATCAGATTCCATGCTCTTCAGCTTTTCCAAAATGTGAATGTCATGCTTTGTCATTTCAGCCATAATTTCAGCTTTATCACTCTGGTGCTGTGTTGTCAACATGTTTTGAATTTTGTCAAAAAACAGCTGATTTTTTTGTTCTGATGTTTCAGGTTGCACATCACTTTTCTGTGGTGTGATATACATTATGTAGTGTTGTAAAAATAAATGACCTTATAAAAAAGAATGGGAATGTTCCATTTACATACCATTGTCTGAGTATGGTCCACAGTAAGCTTTTCCACAATTTGTGATGTGTGTGCCTTTAATTTTGTCTCAATGCTTTTTTCAAAATCGGATTCCATGCTCTTCAGCTTTTCCAAAATGTGAATGTCATGCTTTGTCATTTCAGCCACAATTTCAGCTTTATCACTCTGTTGCTGTGCTGTCACCATGTTTTGGATTTTGTCAAAAAACAGCTGGTTTTTTTGTTCAGATGTTTCAGGCTGCACATCACTTTTCTGTGGTGTGATATACATTATGTAGCATTGTAAAAACAAAGGATTGTAAAAATGTGAAATGTTTGTTTTACATACCATTGTTGTGAAATGAACATTGGATGGCACATCATTTTCCACAATTTTTTTCAAAATGTCTGCATTGAGCTGATTCATTTTTGCCACAATGTTTGTGTTAATATCTGCCAGCTTTTGAGAAATGTGTATACTGTGTGCATTTTGCGTCTGTTCCACCCCTTTGAGCACATCACAATTGTCAACTTTTTCAGCTGCCTTCAGATCAGAAATTTTTTCAATTTCTGTTTCATGTTGTGACAACATCAATTGTTTTACATCCATAATAGCACCATAACTTTTTTTCTGCTCAACCTCCATGCCTTGGCACCATTTAGCCTATGTTTCAGAGTGATTTTTGTCAAATAATACATCATTCTATTGCAGTGAAAACCCCCCAACTATAGCAAGAAACCATAAAACTGACCGCATTCGAAATTGTCATCACATCTCCTGGCGCTGTCACATACTGTTCCATGTTCCACGTATTAGTGACTACTGTGCTGCTTGTGGCCGGCGCCAGGTTGCCGGATGTCGTTTTTGGCAATGTGCCCAGTTTGAAAGCCAGGTGGGTAGTGGGTGGTGTGGGTTTGGCAATGTTGCACTCGATTATTGTGTTCGGGCCAAGGCTGAAAAAAGGGTTTTTGCTTGTTTAATTGATTCATTGCCCCCAATGTATCTATAATCCCTTAACAAATTAAAACATTAATTGAACTCTTATACAAAAGATCTTTATACCTATGAAAATGTTCCACTGTGTAAACATGTTGAAATATAATGATAAAGTTTTTTTATACTCGGCGGACATGATACTCTATTGTAATATTGGAAGCGTCTCCCGTTGGAAACGTGCCAACTGTCTTTTTATACATGTGTTTTTGTTTAAAAGATGAAAAAACTGTTGACTTATTTTTTGCAAACGAAAACACATGTATAAAAAGATGGTTGGCACATTTCCAACGGGAGACATGAACATAAAATAAATTCATCCCAAATCTTCTCATATTGATATTGCATACTCTCTTTACTTACCGGGGCTGCAGCTGTTTTTCCAGGTCACAAAAGCCATCTGGTAATTGTAATTTTTTGGCAATACTCCATTGGCTTTTAATTCTGTCCTACATGATGTTCTCAATTGCGAAAGTTTTAAAATTGTAGTCTTTTTCAACTTTTAAAAACGCACCGCTCTAAATCCGCCATACTTTAGATCCTGAATTGAGCAGTTGATTGTGCCTGTTGCATTGGTAGGACAATCACAATAGGCGCAGATGCTATGATAGCCAGCGAATGTGTAGCCTACAATTTGAAAAATGTTTCGAAATCTTGGACAAAAGCCAATTTTTTAAAACCTACCAAAAATGGTCAAAAGTGCCACAACAAAGGTTTTTTGCATTTTACCAAGGGTTTCGGATGTTATTTTTAGTGTTTTTATGTTTTAGATCTTTGAAAATAATATTCCTCTAGACAGAATTCAAGTGATAATTATTAAAGCGTTTATTTTTTACGCAATAGAAACCTAGCTTTTGTTTTGGATACATAAAAAATATGTACTTTTGTTGATAAATACTTTACATTTCTGTGGCATAGAGAAATGTTTCAGTGTAGAGTGCCAAAATTGTTTATGTCTGGTTTTAGGCTGAAAATATAATATAATGAGGGGGGGCGTTTTTAATAGTTTTGTAGAAATAAACAGTTTTCAAAGTTTCCGGGGTTTTTTATTTGTCAAAAACGATCACATTTTCCAAGAAAAGCGATCTGTTTATTATTTTGATTCAAGTAATAAATAGATCGATTTTCTTGGAAAATGCGATTGTTTTTGACATAAAAAAACCGGAACTTTTGAAAATCGTTTTTTCTATGAAGTTTATGTCAAAAACAATCGCATTTTCCAAGAAAATCGATCTATTTATTACTTGGATCAAAATAATAAACAGATCGCTTTTCTTGGAAAATGTGATCGTTTTTGACATATAAAAAACCCCGGAAACTTTGAAAACTGTTTATTGCTACAAAACTACTAAAAATGCCCCCCCTCATTATATTATATTTTCAGCTTAAAAATTGTGCGAATTAATCCCATCAAAATTATTGTACATTTTGATTTTTTTATTCAAGCGTTTTTGATGAAAAACAAGTACTCTGGGGGTGTTAATTCAAGGAAAACGATGTGCAAAACCCTGATATGCTCTTGATACTCTTAATGTGCCTTTCATACTCAGGATTTCAAGCGGTCTGCCTCTACACAATCTGGACGACGACTTTGGGCGCGGGCAAAAGCTCTTGTTCGAGCTTATCTCATTCAAGGATAGAAAAACCTCACAGGAGCTTTTAGAGGTTTTCAGGGACGCCTTCAAGGAATTGCACATGCAATTTGGCCCCTCCAATGAAGAAGGCTGTGGAGGCAAAAAAATTGACAAGCAACAAAACAAGGTTGGTTTTTGGTGTTTTTATTTGTAAAAACTATCCCTGGGGTTTTTATTTGTGTGGAAAAGCACTTTAAATAAATAAAAATAGCTCCCCTGGGGTGTTATTCAAGCTGTGGTGGTTGTATACTAGACAAATGCTCAAATAAATCCCCCACATTGCAGACAGGTGGGAGCGACGGCATCGCCCAATCACCCCCTCCACCATCCAAATCTGCTGGCAGTACTACAGGCGGTGCAGGACGGACAGTTCACGTGCATGCGCGAGCGCTTGCAGCTGCTGGAGGCGCTGGTTGCAGTGGTCAAGAAGCTGCAAGACACGAAAACGCACTGTCAAGTTTCTGGAGACCAGGTGGGTTTTGGAGATGTTTTTGATTGGACGTTTGTGGACCTTGTGGGGGGTAGGCTTTTGTGCGTGACTAGAATGTGGCCAAAAGTGGTGTGCATGCCATTTTTTTCTCTCACACATCTCTTTCCTTCCATGTACTCAGGCACGCCAGCGCTTGTTGGCAGTGTCCTCAGGCCAGGGATCTACGCTGGAGGCAGAAGGCCACCAGTGACACCAGAAATATCAGAAACACCGGTGGATTCGCTTGAGTTGGAACAGGTGAAGCAGGAGACAGAGGAGGAGGAAACAGAAAGCCTTCCTGCTCGTGGACGTGGACGTGGACGGGGTCAACTTCTACACATTCCAAAAGCAAGGTGAGATGTGGTTTTGCTGTAGCTTAAATAAGACCCCAGGGGTGTTTTAATGTAACTTTGGTGTTCAAATAAGACCCCAGGGGGCGTTATTCAATGTTTTTGGCTACATTCACCACACTGTAGGATACTTATTCATGCAAATACTGTGAGAAATGTATCAATAAGCAACCCCCCACAGGGTCTTGGTGGACGACATTGGACCTGTGCAACCTGTGGCAGACATTGAGAGGCTGACAGAGTTTGGGCCAGATTTCAATGAACGGGGAACCAGCACCAAACCGGGCAGCTGCATTGACGGCAGAACCAGAGCAGCAAAGGACAAATCAGGGTCAGTTTCTACTGTGGTATTTTCTGTCCTGTGGGAGTCGTTTTTGCTGTGGGAACTGTTTGTGACCATTATATCTGTTGTGTTTTCATCTATCATAATCACACACACACACATACACATATATACATACATACACATACACATACACATATACATTCCCCACCATCAGGTCAAGTGAAAGTGGGAATCGCCCTGCCGACGTCAGACAGTCCAGGCTATCAAGTGAGAACACTTGGTCCAGAAGCTGCAGCTGTACTGGCGAGGGCGATACCACCACACGCCATACGGATGAATGTGGATCAAGCGCTATCTGGCACAAACGAAGCTGTTACCACTTCAGTGAGTGTGCTTGTGAACGAGCGCCAACCGATCCCAGTCCAGCCACCAAGAGTCCCAGCAAGGAACCTGTCAGAGCAGGAGGCAATGGTCAGAACGAAAAGGTCACAAAAGGAGGAAGGCATGTACCCCCAGAGGGTCAGGAGATTAGTAGAGGGTCAGCAGCCAGCCCCTCAGGTTTGTCGTGTTTTTGATGGCTATGTATATGTAATGTTGATTGTCAGACTAATGTAGTGACCACAAAGCTGTGACCAGAATGTTGCAACCATAATGGCAAATGTTTTCTCCCTTCTCAGGCTCTTCCAAAGAAGGCATTAGCGGCAACGGTGGTAGTGACAACGACAAAGTCAAGCCAGCCTGTCAGAAGAGAAAGACCAGCACAGGATCCAGAGAGAGAAGTGATGAGAGAAGAAAGGAGAGCAGATGTGATGGAACCGACGAGTACACAGGCCAGCACCTGTGCAAGGACGGACCCCCCAGCCACCAGCCAGAGCCACCAGATGGCCAGCAGCAGCAGCAGCAGCACAGCAGTAGTGCCAGCAAAGGCACAGCCATGGGCAGCACCACCAAAAATCCAGTCAGAAGTTCCAATGGACACAACACCCCAGCAACAGCGGGAAGGAGCAAGCCAGACCCCAGCAGCAGCAACACAGATGGAAGTGGACCCACAGCAACAGGTTTGTTGGCTTTTTTCACAGCATTGTGGTGATGTTTTTGTTAGTGGTGAAATATACTACAATGTGTGGGGTGAATTAAAAATCAATACATGTAGTACACTTCATTGCCCCCCCATTCACAGGCATCCACGGTGCTGGAGGAGGAGGATCCAGCATCGATCCCACTGCCAGCAGGGGCACCACCACAAGCAGCCAGGATATCAACAGTGGCAATTCCAATGCCACCAATCCCACCAAAGCAGCCACCACCACCACCAGCAAAGAAAGCCAGGCCAGACATGGAAGTGATAGTGCTGGAGTCTCCACCCAGAGAAGTGGCAGGAATGGAGGTTGTGAAGACATGGAACGTGGACAGTCTACAGCAGAGGACCCCAATGGCCAGCAGCAGCTTGCTGAACGCCCCCAAGCCACCTCAGAGACATGTGAAGAGGGTCACCCATCCGGGCACCACAGCCAGACAGGCAAGAAAAAGGCTGTTTTCGTCAGGTCAGAAGGAGGTGGAGGAACCTACTACGAAACCTACCAAGAAGCATCGCAAGCCTGGGAAATGGGTTTGGATAAGCAGCGAAAGCGGCTCAAACAACAGTACATGCAGTTCAATCAGCTCATTGCCCCGGAGAAAGAAGCACAAGTGCAAGCGGTGCCGCCGGTTGTACAGCAAGCTGTGCAAGGCAAGCACAACCAGCACAAAGACCAACAGCAGTGTGGGCAGCACACCATCCCCCCGAACACGTATGCTGAGGCATGTAAACGCAAAGCTGGAACTAAGGCAGCTGGAGAAAAAGACAGCAGCTCTACAAGTGGACAAAGACAAAGAGGGACCGGTCGTATGCTACCCCCACAGTGGCGAGGCAGTGGAACAAGCGAATTTGTGTCCAGGAAACGCACAGCAGGACCAGGAACTGGATTTGGCCAGCCTACCACAGGAAGTGAACAAGATCAGAGAGCTGCTCCAGGTGAACGAGCAGTTCCAGTTGGATCTGTGCCCCAGACTGAGACAGATTGCCAGAGAGCGCCTGCAGCTGCCCCCCCTGCAGAAACTGAAGGAAATGCTGGCGCAACAGGCCAAGGAAAGGCATGCAGCTATAGAGGGGGACGATCAGGACAAGAAACAGAAAGCTCTGGAGGAGCTGGATGCCATGGCACTTATCAATCTGAGGATGAATGCAGCAGAACCACCCAACACGTGCCCAGGGGGGACAGCAAGCGATCTGTTTCAGATGCAAGAAGAGAATGTGCTGTGGAATTTGCTAGGCCTCAACCAGTACATGGACGATCTGCCAGCTATGTCCAGCCAGTTGCGCAAGGTTGGCTGTTTTTGTGGACTTTTGGGGGGTGGGTTTTGTGGTAGGTGGGGGGTTTGTGTGGAATGTGTGCTAAATGTGGAGGGGTATGACTACAAAAACCAATATTGTGACTACAAAATGTGTTGTTTTTTGCAGATTATGCACTCCAAGATGGACATGATTGTCGGAGCGTCAGCCTCCAGCCACCAATGAGGGGACCCAATCCTGACCGTGCCAGCAGCAGCAGCACCACCAGCACCAACACCACCATCATCAACGCCCACGCGGATGCACCAGCTGGCTCGTTTACACCTGGCAGTGTTGAAGAGTGCCTGTCAGCTGCCACCACGGGTATGGCAGGCATTCTACCATTGCTGGCCAATGCAATGGATGAAGCTGGCCAACCACTGTTCGACAGGGGAAGACTGCAACCACCGGTCACAGCTGAGTTGGGCAGCCCAGATTACATCATTCCATCAACCACCAGTAAAAAGCTGAAGAAGCTTAAAGGAGTGGGAGGAAAGCCTCCCAGCAAACAGCAAAAGGCTGCCCATCAGATGCACATTATGCACAATGTGCAGCTTGCCCAAGCTTATGCATCCGTGCGCGAATATGTGGTGGAGTCCGATCGCGCAATGCTGGCCACCACATTAGCTTTGAGCTCATACACGGGTCTGCAGCGTGCCATTGACATTGAACGGCATGTACTCCCGATTGAAGCACTGTTTGAAGGTTTTGCTGGCGTCCCGGTAGAAGAGCAAAAATGGACCATGATGTTTGAGAGGGACTGCAATCTGGTGCGGGGGCACATGGTGAACACATGCGATGTGCGCGCTGTGTCCATTGCCATGTCCATGCACATGGGCTGTGGCTTTCCTGTAAGATTGCAACGGGTCATGTCAAGGCGCAGCAACAGAATACAGTCAATGAGTAGATTATTGGCTGTATTTAGGCAGAACAGAGACTTGAATGGGGACGACCTGACCGGCACTTGGCTGACTGAAGACTATCCAGGGCGTGAACCCAGTGGACCCCTGGATGTTGAGCATTATACCAATCTATATGCTCGCGTGCGCAGGGGTTTTGGCAACCCCCCAAAACCACTGAACACTCTGCCAATGGTGGAATGGGCAACTGACAAACGGTCTGGACAAGTATACATCAAAGTTGATGGCCATGTTGGTTGTCAATTGTTGCTGTACACTTGAACATCACTTATAAAACAATGTAAAACAAAAAATCCCCCCTCCTTCAGATCCCCCAGGGCACCACCGTCACAGAGATGCAGGCGCAGTTCGTGGACAAACTCCAGAAAGCCAGCAAAGCTACCGGCAAAGGGCTCCTACCGATTGGAAAGAAGGTGGACGAGATGGTCATGGTCAAGCTGCTCAGATGGAGAGATGTGGAAAAGTTTATGGCACAAGTCCTGCACATCGACACCAACCCCTACCAGACCCCCCAAATCCCCCTCAATCCTGGCTATTGCAGGGGGCTCAGTTCTAGCGCCCCAAACACAGCAGGCTATGTCCCCCCCCACAGCTCATGTGACCAGCAGCCCAGTAACTTTGAGGCACATGTGCCTGAAAAAGTGCATGCCACAAATGGCTTGGAATTTTGGAAAAATTGCAGGTCTTTTTGATGGCTACATCTTTCCAATGTAACTTGTAGCAACAAATGCATGACAACCTTTGACATTTTGTCTTTTATCCCTAGGTTCTGCAACACAACCGAGGCCACTCATCACCTGTACATTCGCTGTGCCCATTGTGAATGTGAAGGGCATGTGTCAATGTCACCAGATGCATGCATGGAGATTTGCAGAGCCATGTGAATTCTTTATTAGGCTGTGAACTTATGTACAGTTGTGTGTAAATAAAATGTCATTATTGGTATATGTTTTAATGTGCTGCACAGCAGATTACCAAAAATGTTGTACAGTAGCAGGCCACCAGAATGCATATAATGTATGTACAGATTGTCAATGGTGCTTCCATATTATGGTAAGAGTGAGTGAGTGAGTGTAAAAAATGTAAAATGTCCCCATCTCTTTTGTAAATATTTTTTCTCTATCTTTCTCTCTATAACAAATACTGTAAACATCAAGATGGGGACAGTGTTCACAAAGTGTTCACACCAAAAAAACATTTCATGTCAACTGTTCATCACCATCAAAATTGAAAACTAAAAAAAAAAAATATAAAATGGAAAACCAAAAAAAAATAAAAAATTAAAAATTCCCATTCTTTTTGACTTCTTTTTTTAAATGGGAAAGTGTTCACATGGTGTTCACACAAAAAAACATTGTATGTCAACTGTTTGTATAAAAAAAAAATAAAAAAATTCCCATTCTTTTTGACTACTTAAATGGGAAATGTGATCCATAAAGTGTTCACACAAAAAAACATTGTATGTTAGGATTTTATATGTCAATTATTGTCTAATTGTTGTTGTATTTTTTCACTTTTTGTATTTTTTCTTGTAGTTGTTATTGCAATTTCTAAATAAAATTGCCATCTGTGAATGGGAAGGTTGCTTTATTTGTCACACAATAGGAAAAAAACACAAATCACTTTACTATATACACACATATAACATATATGACACTTGATCACTATGCATGGACTTGTTGAGTGTAGATGGTGTTTGTTGGATCTGAAAGATGTATGGAACATAACATATAACAACGCAAAAACATAGTGAATATCACATCTTGTGAAAAACACATATTGTGAAAATAACATATTGTGAAAATAACATACCAATTCGTAGAAAACTATCATTCACAAGTATTGTATAGAGTATACAGCCCCCCAAAGGTATGGGCTCAGCAAAGGTCATATTCAGAAATGCATCTCCAGTGTTCAGGGCTTCCCAGCTATTGCTGAAATGATTGAAAAACGGATGTAAAAAGTGCAAAAATGACCTTTTACACTTTGACATACCTTGTAACCTTGTCATTACATAAGCTTATACATACAAAAAATTGGCATGTTGTAAACTTGGCCATTGTCAACTCATTTTGCACAGCAGTCCAGTTTTCAATCATAGAATAACATTCTCTGTAAATGTCAGAGCTTTTTGCTAGACTCCAATTGAAGCGCAACGGTCTATTTGGACATAGTCTTGACCCAATTTGGACCGATAAATCGGATACGTGCATTGGCAGATAATTGTGTCTTGGTTCATCTGTCGACTGGGGCTTGGCAGCATCCGTCTTACTCATACATATTATTAATCCTCGCGGTAGTCGACCCACATGTAATAGAAAACAAAATTAAAAAATTTTAAAAAAATTTTAAAAATTTTTTAAAATTTTTTTAAAAAAACCTGTGTTCCTAGGGCAATGGGAGGCGCGGCCCGAGCACCTTCAGTAAGGAAAATACGTGGGGGGGTTTCACAAGTGCATATGTGAAAGCATGCAAACAGAAAAAGTGTGAAAATATGTTATTTTCACTTTTGCTCTTTGTATACTTTCACACATTCGTTTGTGAAAATGACACCTGCCCGACGTTATATTGTCTGAAGGAATGATAGATTCCATGTGTCTTGACACGGTCAGCCAAAGCAACAGATAGTGATGTCACCTGAAAAACACAACATGTGAAAATAACATATAAAAAAGCAAAACACATAATCTGACATACCGGGTGAATTTTACGTACAGACAACTCAATACTGTCGAATTTGATTTTTAGTTTTCCAATGTATTCTTTTGGTAAGCTAAATGATTCAAACATTAAGCTGTCTGGCACACGCCTAAGTACAATTGTTAATTGCATTGCAGAATGCCATGGTTTCGCCTGCTCTCCGAAATCCAATGCCAATCTTCCATAAAACTCTTGGGTTAAAAAAACAGGCTCAGATCTTTTTCTGAAATATTCGGTTCCGCCACTTTGAATGTGTGGTGCTTCTTCATCGTTGAGTTCGACCCAGCCACTTGCCGCCAATTGTGTACGTCGATAAACGCCACTTGTTTGCAAAATTTTCTTTATATATGCCTTTTTACTGTAGTTGGACTCTCTACACAACAGTAGTGAATTGTGGAATATTTCTATTCCATCCCATATGCTTTCCAAGGGATTTGGCACATATGCAACTTGATCTTTTAGTGTCACAGGAGCTGTAGCATTAAATATGTTTCCGGCGGGATATTCTGCTTTTATCTCATGTCCATCGATTGTCACAACACGCATCACCAAGTGTAAATGCAACGATGAGAAATCTAATAGGCCCGTACTGGCGGCCACGGTTGTAAATACATCTTTAAGGTGGGTGGTAAATATATTGGAATGTACTACAAGTATAAATCAAAATAAAACATTATCTTCTTCTTCTTACATGGTGATGTTTCATTACCATCGCTGATAAGTAGAAGCTGCTCACGTTCACAATGACTCACATATGCTTGTGTTGGTGGCAAAGCATCTAAAAAAAGGGATATGTGTTTAACGGGTCAACTGTTGTCGTCGTCGTTGTCATTGTCGTTTAACTACCACTATCGCATATAACATACCAGGTCTGAATTCTGGTGGACACGGTAATAAATGTGATCCACTGTCAAGTAGTTTTTTTCTTGGACTCAATATACGTGCAGGGTGATTCGAAGCCATGACGTAAACTTGATACATATATTATGTACATGATACATAAAATCGTCTTTGTACAATTACAGCAGTATGATGCATTGTACATTCATGTGCAAAAAATGTACACGTGACTACAAGTATTCAATGATCGATTGGGGGGTCTTTATCGCTTTATTATTATTATTGCATATCGAAAAATAACATGATAATTATTGGTCAAATAACAATTTAGAGTAATCACTATAGCCACTCTGTGGATACCGCAATTCCAGCCGTGGAACTGTTCGATTTTGCACTTGTACCACTATTACTCGGCGGCTGTACAAACTGAACACTTTCTTGTGCTTTTTCACTTTTTGTTGCTTTTTTCTTTCCTTTCCCACCTATGATTGGAGCAGCTGCATTTTCTAATGGTGGTTTTTGTGAGTGCAAATCACCCTGTGCTGCTGCAGGTTCACCGGTTGCGTGTGCAAACTGTTCTTGTTGCTGTTGTAGGTTCACATCGGATGTGTCCTGTACGCTTGGTGTTACCAACTTTTGTGATGATAGTTCCGACAGCATTGCAGAGGACCATTTATCTCTGTTTGTGGCTTCCAAATCGCCCATGTTTTGATCAAACTGTTGTGACCAATATTGTTTTGTAAATATTTCATCAGGTACATTGGCCATGTTGTCATACCAATGTGTGCCACGAGGTGCAAACTGTAAATAAGAACTGCAGCTGGTTGTTTGCTGTCGTGCTGTAGATAGAAAATTTGACGTAGATCGATATAATGGCTTCGAACGTGATTGATTCACCATTTTGATTTCACTCGTAACAATAATGTAGTAGAAATATATGCTGAATGAAGGTTGTGTTGTTTATTAGTTCATCACCACCACCACCACAAGAAACATGAAAAAACATCATATATTATCAAATCCAATCCGCATCGACTGTGCCCTCTGCATTTGAATTTGTAAGCGCACATTTTGCAAACACAAGTCCATTGGCACGAGTTGGTTTTCCCCAGTGATTATAAAGGATTAGTTTCAATCCTTTCTCACATCCACTTGTCGGTGTCTGTGTGTGTGTGTGCATGTACAAGTGAAAGGGGACGTTATAATTAATATGCTAATGACAAACACATATGACAAAGCACCTGTTTCAACTGTACAAAGTGTGGAGATCGTGGTTCATAAGCATAGTTGCGACGTGAAGATGCCCACGATCCACTGTCGGGTGAGTGTAGTGCTGCTTTCCATGTGAACACAGCCAAAAGTGGCTTTTCTTCTGACTGAAACACAGTGCACATTGGTTCCACGCTATCGCATCTAACTTGTACTTGTCGTCGTAAATCAAGCTGATGGGGGACCGTTGCATACGTACGTTTTCGGTTTTTCATGTGGCCATACTGAACATTACTCGTGTCTTGCCAGTCAATTTGGTTTGCTTGTGTGTTGGATACACTGACAAAACCCAACTCGAGTGCCAGCTGCTCGCTAATATACATTCGTGTCACAAGATTAGTGTCGGGGTTTCTTATTGCAAAGCGACGTATGCCAATATGTGATGGTGTTTCAGAGTTGGACTCGAACGACAATGTGTTTCTGCGTGCTGCATCTCCATTCAATAGCGAGTTTTCATCTTCAAGTAGCAGAGAAGCTACAAAAACACTCGCATCATCCATAGACATTTGATGATGCAATGTCAACGTTTCCTTCAATCGTTTGGCTATCCAATAGTGCAATGTTGATGTGGCCATACTAGATGCCCATGCACTTGGCATTCTATATCCATTGCGAGTAATAATTTCCATGACCATGAAAACACCCTTGTTAATTTTCTCTTCATCGTTAATAAGTAGCTTATTATCCTTTTGGGTCTGTTTTGTTGTTGTCGTTGGTGGCTTTTGTGCTGTCTGCCTTTTTAAGCGCAGTCTACGTCCACGTCGAACAGCAGATATTTCATCCTTGGTCAGTGGTTGGTGCACTTCCTGTGTGGTGTATACATCAATAAAGCAGTAGCAACTATAAAAAGTAAACAAAAACAACAACTCACACTATCATCATCATCATTGTAGTCTTCATTGCCACTATCTATCGCAGGGAAGCCATCGTCAACATTGTTTTTCCATTGATCGTCGTCATCATCATCAGAATCTGTTAGCATCTCTGTCGCACGATCCGTATCATCATAACCATCTTCATTCCAATTATCCATTATTGACGACATTATGTCATTGACAATTCGATTCTCAATGTTGTTGTCATTGGAATCATCAGCTATGATAATGTTGTCCCCACCGACACTTTTTGTACGCCCCCCGTTCCCGATGTTCCCGCTACTTCCATTGAGGGTGCCTTTTGTGTTGGTTTCGCCGCCGCCGCTGCCGTTGTCGACGGTGTCTTGGTGGCGGTCTTCGTCATCGCTGCTGGTTTTGCTACTAACTGACCGCTCCTTAATCGGGGATATTTCCATGTCGTGAACTGTGCCAATTTCGACGAACTTCCTAGGGCTTCGTTCCTCAGCGGGCATATCCGACGATTCAATCGGCCCGCGCCCGCCGTCAATGCCAGTCTTTTTTTCACCTTTTCTGCCTTGTTGCTGCTGCTGCTGCCTCTTGTCGATGCTATCGACATTATGTTCATTGGTGTTGGTTGAATCAGAAGGTTTGGGTTTGACGTGTCCAGACTGCTGCTCGACTTTGGCATGAACGGGGGGTGTCGTACCGCTCCCTTGGTGTGGTGTAGCTCCATCACCCCAAGGTTTTTTTGGATTGCCTTCCCCAGTATGTTTTGTTGACCTTTTTTGGTTTTGCTCTTTGAGTAGTTGTTCGTCCGCGGCAGCTTTTTTGCTCGCCCCATCATGAAGCCAACGGAAAAAACCTGGTTCCAGCCGACTTAAAAGTGCAGCAGTCGATTCGTCCAATTCCCTCAGTTTCCCTCCACCAAGTCTTCCAGCGTTTTCTTCGGGATTAGCACGCAGAATCGAATTTAGCTCACGCTCAACAACCTTAGCCCAATCTTCAAAACTGTTGCTTGGAAATGTCAATGCACTGGTAATGTCAATCTGGCACCACAACAAAGTGCCACCACAATCTACCACA
Source organism: Sphaerolaimus hirsutus (assembly GCA_964036195.1). Taxonomy (NCBI): domain Eukaryota; kingdom Metazoa; phylum Nematoda; class Chromadorea; order Monhysterida; family Sphaerolaimidae; genus Sphaerolaimus; species Sphaerolaimus hirsutus. Next base: position 15,922,087 of record OZ038460.1, on the reverse strand, counting down.
ATAAAATCTGGGATTGTGTCCTTCCCTTCAAAAATCGGATATCCCCAAAGCTCCAAATCGATCAGACTTATGTGGTCTGCACGATTTTGCAAATCTGCACAACGTGTAAACGTCTCCTCGAGCACAATTGTACTTCCCTCATCGACAGGACACAGTGACGGCGCTGAAAAACGACAGCAGCGATGAATATATTGCCACAACATGTAAACTCATACCGTACTACTGCTGCTGCTGCTGAAAAATCATCATAAATACCGATGTTATTCTGCAATATGCCGCTGCTGCCAATAGGTACTACAGTGTTTGACGATGGTCCCACTGCAGTCGCCGCCGCCGCCGCCGCCGCCGACGGTAATAAATTACGAGATGAAAAATTGGAAAAGAAGTCGTGTGAGCTTGTTTTCTCGTTCCACTGCCGATCAGAACTAAGATATACAATTTGTCGCATTCTTGTAAAGACAAAGTTGTTTATTATTATTGTTTAATGACTGCAAATAGTAGAAGTTAAAAGACGACAAAAAAATAACAATAAAAAGTGAATGAATGGGGAAAACAGTGTATTATGAATGACATAATCTGTCTTAAATACTACTACTACTATTACTATTACTGCTAGTGACATCACACTTTACTGCCACGACGACGACCTTTTTCCTTTAAACGTGCACTAAATCGACGACGACGACCTTGCTCATCAGACTTTGTTGTTTTCCGGCCATGATCATCTCCACTCCTCATTCCAGTACCATGCCCCATCTGTGTCGATTTCCTAGCATTCTTGGCATTGGGAGGGGGTGGGGGCGCAGACCGGCGACGTTTGGTTCTCCGCCGTCCCCCCCGCCCAGTAGCGTGGTCTCGGTGTTGGTGTTGAAGTCCTCGGGTTGTTGGTGGTGTTGCCGCGGCGCCGAAGGCTCCGCGGAGGGGGGGCGCGCGCTCATATGAGGAAGTGCTGACTTTTGCTCCATATTCATCGCTATGTTGTCCTGCGACGACTCTGTGACGACGATCCTGCAATTGTAGTGGTAATCATTGGTTTGGGGGGGACAGCTCAAAAAATTTATATAGCAGTATCACACTAAAAACATACATGTTGCTCTTGCCGCTGCTGCTGTCTTTTTTCCTCTTGTCGTTTACTTTTTCGTAACGGTATGGCCTGCTGCTGCCCAAGGTGTTTTTGTTTCGATGACCTCCGTTTTTGTCCTTGCTGCTGCTGCTCTGTTGCTGCTGCGGTTTTGGGTTCTGCTGTGGCTGTGGCTGTTGTCGAGCTAGCGACAACGGCTGGCGATGTCGTCGATATCTCCCCAAAATCGGCGAGTCCATCGGTAATTCCATTGGTACGGTGAGATTTGGTATCAGAGGCGGTGGACTTTCGTATGGGTAATAGTGGTGTTCGATGTTGTTGTTTCGATGATTGTTGTTGTGGTTGCTGTGAGCGTTGCTGTCTCTTGCGGATTTCTTCCAATGATAGCAATGCTGGTAGTCCACGATTGTTGTAATCAGCCATTTCTGAACCATTAGCATTAGAACCAGAGCGGCCACCGCGGTAATTAGTACCACTGTTGTTATTATTAGAACCGTCACTACGACTATTGGTGTTGTCATCGTCATTTTTTCGACTACCACGATTTCCAATGATGGTCGTGGTTGTAACGGTGCCACGATCACGGTTTCTACCGGATTGGGCTGTTGTAGTAATATTGTCAAAAGCAAGTAACCTTGCAGAATGGGGGGGTTTAGTTTCGTCAGGTTGATTTGCGGCAATCAATTCTTGTCGATAGAATCGTCCTTTTAAAGGTGCCAATTTTTCATCCTGTGGATCCAAGACAAAATATGTATCTGGTCTATCAGACTGAACAAATCTGCGGCCTAATGGGAATGCTTCGCGTGTGTATCTTTCACGTGCAACCAGTTTTATAGGATTTCCATGTGCGGGCGGCGGCCTTGAGAGGCGGACCCAGCCAGTCAGTGAAGATAGTTTTTCATGCGCAGCATCCGCTGCCTCACGACTGGTTCCACTATATACGGTATTTGGCTGTGCGCGTCTCCGGCTATGTCGCAATTGTCGTGCAACCAATAGTGCATGTGCATTTGCACTTTGTGGCTGTGATAAATCAACAGGTGCTGCTCCAAATAATGCCCTTGTTTGTGTGGTATTCATTTGTTTTTCAATTGCCGGTAAAATGTTTATCCATCGTCGATGTTTACCTTCAGGATTCTGCTGTTCAACCAGTGTCATAAAGTACATTTCAATACGTTTGCGAATGTTTCGAATAAATGAATCCAGTTTCGGCAACCGTGTCACATCCTCGGCAGCAGGTGCAAATGTACACTTTATCTGTGTTATTGTTGTTGTTGTTGTTCTTGTAAAGATACAGTAAAAAACACAATGTTTTAAAAACAACCAACACCATATAATGCCTTTTGAAAGTGTATAGACATGAAACATCGATCAAAGTCGGAACGTAAACGCATGGGTGCACGTCCATTGTTACGTTTCATAATGTGCTTGAATGCATCTGTTACTTCTACTCCAGTCTTTTGTTTCAATGGTTCCATCCAAACTTCATTTGTAAAGTCGTCACAGCACACCAGTATATATCGATAATTGTCATTTGCATGCATGTCACGTTCTGGCATTACCATTAAATCGACCGACCAAAAACGATCTGGCCCACTCACCTACAAAAGTACAACAACAATAATCTGATGTTACCAGTAGTAGTAGTAGTCAACCACAACAACAACATAAAAACAACATACCAGTATAGGTAATCGTTCAAAACCACGCCTCCATGATGGATGTCCTTTTAAATAATATGCAGGTTCATTCAATAGTACATGTTTTCTCCATTCATCACTAGGTAGATTATATTGTGTACGTAACCATTTCGAACCACCAAGATTTTGAGTATATTGTTTATGCATTATAAATGTAATAGTGAAAACTACTATCTCTTTGTTATTTCACTCCACTGTTTAGGTACTTGTTGTCGAGGTACTTTTCTACCTCTTGGTACCTTTCGCGCTTCTTCTTCGTCGTCGTCGTCCTCGTCTGAAGCAGCCTGTTCTTGTAGTGCTGTTGCAGCAGCAATAGCAGCCGGTCGCTTAATAACGTCCCTTTTAGCTGGTGGCTCTGGACGTGTACTGGCACTAGCTCCACGTGAAGTACTTCCACGAGGACGTCCACGGCCACGAGTAACACCACCACCACCACCACGAGTAGCACCTTTGAGAATTTCTCTAGAAGGTGGTCCTTTTGGTGTAATACTTTGTCTCGATGACTCCTGCTGATCACTGCCGACGCCGCCACTAGCTCGTTTTGGTTCCTCTAATGGCGTTCCAAATTCTGTAGGTGCGCTTTTAAAATCCTCCTCATTATCATCATCGTCCTGATCAGTATCGTCTTCTATTATAACACTGTCATCATCAGCAGCATCATCGGTTTCAATCTTTTCCATTTCAAGGTTTCCATCATAATCTTCACCATCACTATATTCAGCTCTATCCGTCTCCCGTTTTGTTGGCCCCCCACCTTGAGGTGTTTGTTGAACCTCTGTTTGTATTTTAGCGGTAATATCTCCACTTTTCTGCCTCTGCTCCTGTTTCTCATAACTATCCATGACCTTATTGTAGAAATAGCTTGAGCCTTCGGGCGGCTCAGAACTCGTACCTGGCTCAGGTCCAACGATTCCATGATGTAGATAATCAAAAACATCAGCTCCCGGTTGCTCTTCACCAGGTATTTTCAAGCGTCCCAATGGATCCAAAATGTCTGATGCAATCGGCTCCAATCCTTTAAGCACCTTATCAACCTTTGGTCGATGTTCTGGTGCAAAACTTGCACGTATCAATGACGCAGAATATGGCAACGGCACGGCACTTTTAGAGTATGGTACCGGTGCACCCTTACTTTTATGTATTATATTCTGTTGTAGTTTGTGTGCTTCCTCTAGAACAGCCTCTGGTGGTATTGCAGGGATCTTGGAATCTACCACACCACGCAATTCCTTCAAGTGTTGTCCTCGTACTTTGCGTGCAGCACCATGTAAAAAGTTCGATAGTCGTTCATTATCGTCCACGGTTTGTGCATATAGATTAGAGTCATTGGCTCCAACAATCCTTGCTTTCTTTATTGGATCTTCCGCAACTCCATGTCTATGACCTTTCTTCTTGAATTCAAGCCAAGCCATAATAACAACAACAGTTATAGTTTCTTGTTTAGCTTTAGTATACAATAGTAGCAAACAGCAGATTGTTGTACATGTATTTATTTATTTGACAATAATAATAATAATAATAATAATAATAATAATAGTATTGAGACAATAGAAATAAGCGACTGAAATGGTAATCACTTTTTGGCAGAACGGTTTGGGGGAGAAAAATGAGACAGGAAAAAGTTTAGTAGAATATTGAGTGCATGCCCATTGCACAACATTAAAAGGGCACGTCTAAGAGAGTTTTCTTGCATATTACCAGATAAAACCGTCATAAACTTACGCTTGTACCGTTTTAACAAGCGCTTACGTTTTTTGTTCACATTTATCACACCAGACATTAGGTTTGCAATGACATCCTGTAGACATCGAAGCGCATCTTCAGAAACTGAATTTATAATGTTGCGACGTTCCTTGGGTGAAGATACCTTTGCCAGTTTCTCCAAGGTTAACCAATTCCGCACAAGTCGACTTGTCGTTTTTCTACGTTTAATCACACTTCCTTGGCTATGCTGTGCCGCCACCGCCGGCTGCTTGTTTTGCAGCTCCGAAAGCTGTTGTTGTGTATGGGGGTTGGGATTGGAAGGTCCATCGCTCATTTTGCTGATTTTCCTTCAGTGTTTCCTTTTTTTCACCACTGCCACTTGTATGTTGTTGTTGTCGTTGACGTTTCAGGTTTGCCCACTTTGCCTTTAATGGTCCTCCAGCGGCACAAAGCTCCTTTCGAAATGATTCATCAGAATCACAAACACGTTCTATAGCAACATCCGACGGTACAGCAACCACCTTGCGACCCAATCTTTGCGCATGCCGTGACAGCGGTGCAAATCGTAACGTGTCCTTTTCTCCTGATGACGTAGACTTGGTAGTGTCACTAGCACCACCACCACCACCACCTGTTTGATCAATATCACTAGATAGCTTTTCCCACTGATAAAAAACACGATCTTTATCCCAGGGGAATACAGAATTCGACAATCTTAGTTCATCTGGAATTGATGGATCCGAGTTGGCAAACAAATATCCGAAATTCTTATCTGCAATAGCTTGTTTATATGCTCCAATAAATAGAGTTGGGTCCTGCCAACGTTGGGCAAACGATTTTGTCGTCAATGCATCCGAGGGGAAACTGTGTATGTTATGAATGATAATTAGAAGAAGAAGAACGACAGAATGCTTACATACAAAGTACAAACCTGAATAGCACAAAGTAAATGCTAGAACTGCGCGTTTGCTTTAGATTCTGCAATTTGAATAACGACTTATATATACAACCTCATCAGAGTATTATTACTCAACATCATATACCTGAGTGTCGAAGAGACTTTGCAATGTTGCGACAAGTGTTATGTTATGGTGTCTGGCAGCTCCTTGTGCAAGGTCTCGAAGTAGTCGTGTAGGATTAGCTGTTGCTGCCGACCGAGTGTTTCTACTTACACCTTCTCCCCCTTTATCATCAACATCAATTGCAGATGAAACACTGGCTGAAAGATCATCAAAAACCAGTAGCAAATGTGAACCCTTTGTGTTTGAACGCTCGTCAAGTTCCTCTTTATATTTCACAATTGTTCGCCATGAGTCACAAAAGTCTTCAATTCTGCCAAATTCAGCATATGTTTTCAGTGCTAAATACTTTTCTTGCCAATAGCTGAACAAGAATAAACAATGATCTGGCGGATGGTCATAAATGTGTTGTCTGCTTTTAATTAGCTCAATCAATAATGTTGTTTTTCCGGAGCATGAAGGAAATTTATACAATTATAAGCATCACTTGATAATGTCATAATACACATGGTTCACAACACATGTACGTTTTATGTAACGTTATCAAATGGCCTACATTTGTATAAATTTCAAAGGCATCTGAGCTTCCAAAAATGAGCATTGGAAATGAACTGTGAAGTCTTTGCATTTTTTCTGCTGCTGCTGCTGCTGTTCCTTCACTTGTTGTTGCTACTTTGTAATAGACTGAAGTATTAACAATTACTTTTGGAGTTTTATTTGACCATAAGTAACGCACACACATCACACCACAATAATGGTCAATAACAAAAATGCGAAATGCCTAAGAAGAAAAAATGTCATCATAATCAATCGCGAACACATTTTCCGGCGGTACGTACAACCTTGTTGCTGGAGGCACCATACATTCCTGCAAAATAATCCCTGCGATCCTTTGTGTGGTCCAACTCCGCTTGTGTTGGGTAGGTGGACATGGACATTTCATAGTTGGCATCTGTACACTTTTGACACAAGTCAATTGTCAGCTGAAAAAATGACATTCTTTAAAGTGACATATTGGTATAATGAAAAGTAAAAACAATAGCATACCCGGCATCGCCCGTTCACATCTCGCATACATTCTCGGGAAGATGTCACAGCCCTGTGGCAAGTAAACCATTATTTGATTGCGTAGCCAGGACAAAAAAGCTATAAAGTCTACCTGCAGTATTCGCACATTAGAAGCACAATTGCCTCCGTACGTGTGAGACAGAATGGTGGCCCTGCCAATAGTGTGTACTGCACCGGATAGGGATACTTTTTGTGGCTGTCATAAATGTCATTCTTGCCCAAAGTGTCAAACTCTGGTTCTTCACCATCTCCTTGAAAAGTGTCATAAGCCTCACAGTTCAATGTGCGACATGCCTGTGTAAGTATATACATGAATATATGAAGACATGTAAATGACAAATAAAAATAACCTTGCAAATGTCAATTGTGAACGTTGTACGTCCATTGACAAAGCGTTTCCCTTTTCCACGTTGAGAAATTTCACGGCACGTCCTACACATCCAGAACACAACGGTGTTTGGCGGTCGAAACGGAAACGGCGGTGCATCCAATATGTCTTTCTTCACAAACGGCGCATCAAATCGGGCTGGATTTCCACCTGTGTGTTACAATTGAAGAAACAATTGTTGTTGTTGTTGTTGTTGCTTTGTATTGTACAAAAACGAACGTGCGAGATTTGATGAGTGGCCACGTTCATTTTCACGTTTAATGCCACGCTCAAACTCAGTCAGTCCAATGTACCTTCTACCATCTGCATTTTCAACAATCTGTTTTTCTCTGTGTCTGGAAGGAACGATGGCATTGTCTGGGCTGACACTTGTAGTAGAATCGTCGGCAATTTTTATGTCGTCAATTATAGGGATAACCCTTTTCTTTGTTTCCGTGGTCGACTTCTCCAAAGCCTCGATAAATAGATCGTCGTCATTGCCTTCTTCTTCTTCCTCGTCATCCATATCGTCCTCATCTGTAACATGTACAGTTTTCTGACACATTGAAAAAAAGGAATCCTCACGTCTCAAACTTTTGCTGCTCTTTCTCATTATGTTTCCACTTGTTTCTGCACTACTACGCTTTCTGGAGGCAACATCTCGCCCTTTTGTGGCTTTTTCTTCTTCTTGTTGTTGTTGTTGTTGACCGGATGGCGCAATACCATGTGATAACCCAACGATGTCTGCTTCAAGACGTCGCGGTTTTGGCCTCTTTAGCATTTGCAAATCACTCCCAATATACTCAAACTCATGCTCACTGGTGTCATCCCAGTTGTCGACAGTTTCGCTGGTCCCCCCATCTTTTTCTTGACTGTTTTCTTCTGTTTCGGCTGCTGGTGGGGGTCTGGTGAGAATTTTGCCAGCGGGTCTGCGACGTCTGCCCCTTGTTGCTGCAGTTGTGGATGTATCCATTTGCAATGTTGTTGGGCGTTCAAGCACTGGAGGTCGTGTAGTTTCGTCTGCACTATTGTCGTCACTGTCGAAACAACCGGGGATGAGCGATCGTTTTGCATGTGACTCGTGTGTGGGTTCTGACAACTGCTGCTGCTGCCGCTGTGTGCTGATGACATTTGGTCCAATGACTTGGGCGGGGGGGTTTGCAGACGCGACACCATCTCTTCCCATCCCTCTGTACCCTCCAGCAGCGAGTTTTCGTTTGTGAATTGCATTGGCCTCGTTTCTGTTGAGGTACTCTGCATTAAAAATATACATTTATTATTATTATTAGTATACAATGATTAATTGCAATATGAATAACCGGGAGGGTCCTCTGCGACAATTGTGCTGTCATACTGCTGGTGTTGTTGTTGTTGTTGTTGTTGTTGTTGTGGTCGGCTGCCACCACGCATAGTTGATTTTCCACCTCTGACTGGGGGTTTGGCCTTGGGGTTTCCTGCACTGTTGTCATCTGTGACAAAACCGGCGGTGGAGGCTCCCTTTGCAATTGTATGTGGCTTGGCAATGGCGGTGGCGGGTTTGGAAACTGCATAATCTGATGCTGTTGGTGTTGAGGTGCCATACATTGTTGCTGGTCTTGCATTTGTGGTGTGCCCTGAACCGATTCCACCAGGTGCGGCTGATAAAATAGAGTTCTCTCTGACGTGTTTATCTGAGGGTTTTGTTTGGCCTGGTCTCCCAACATTTGTGAAATTAGTGGACATCCTGCATATGGGGGGAGAAACACTACAGTTTCATATACACACATAATCATAACAATACAAGAAAAACCACCAACTTTTCAAGCGCTCCAACTGTCTCTGACAATCGGTCAAGCACTGATATTCTGCTTCAGTAATTATGCGAACAGAACCCAGTTCAAAATTAGCTGGTGATAATGAATCGAAGGAATCAATTGTGATGTCATTTAGTAGTAGTAGTAGTAGTAGTAGTAGTAGTAGATTATAGAGCCTGCAATTTTATTTTTCACATTAAATACACAATCACAACGACAACATATATGTTTAAATGCGATTATATCCATATGGAAACGTTCGAATGGCTGTAGCACCTCCAACACCAGGCGGAACAAAAAAGCGCTTATTTGATACAGGCTTATAATACTTTTTGCGACCATCAATAGATATAGTGAAATCTTTACTCAACAAAAAGTTGAGTTCGTTCAGTCCTAATTTCTTCAACTCTGTTTGTTCTAAAAGAGATCGGACAGCATCACACATATTATCATAAGACACCGTAGGCTTTCTATTATTCTGTCCTTGTTGATCTGTTTCTGCGGCAGTCGCAAAACCTCGTAATCGTACCGTCTTGTAGCTTTCTCCAGTGGTAGAGTTTTTGGCAGTGTAGGCATATTGCTTGGGCTGTAAGCAAGTGTCATCATCAAAAACATTTTACATGTTGTTGCTATAAATAAAATCAAAAACACACCCCCACAATGCAAATATGCTCCAATTTATATTGATCTTTCAGCACAGGTGTCAACTGTCCAAGATGGTGTCCACATAGAGACTGCAAATTTGATCCATCCAAAGCCATTATTGAATCCCTATAATAAGTACAATGGTGAAAAGTAAACAGTAAACATGTAAGTAGTAGGCAAAAAAACCAACGTATGTGTATATAATAGGCATTCTTCAGGAATTTTGATCATAGCTTCATACAATTCTACTCTAGCATAACCCGTCACCATTGTTGTAATAATTGGAACACTGAATGCATTGTTTGGTCCCACATGTGCCAAGGTTGAATCCTGTGATATAGAATGCTGTACCATCACAGAAGACTCTAGTCCCAATTTTGTTGCATCGGCCGATCCAAAATGCTGAAAAACCGTGTTGAAATTAAATGTTTAAACAAAAAATGCAAGGGGTCAAATTAAACCTGTAGCCAGTGCACATTCAAATTTGGATTTTCAAGAACCTTCAGCAAACTTCCATGATCCTTGAAAAATTCTGTCTGGGAGCCTGACTTCTTCTGTGCAAACTTTCCAATCAATGAGTTGATCATGAGCTTTGCAACCGAGCGTTTCACAGGATTTGGAGCAAACGATCTTGGTGCAATATAAATTCCAAATCTCTCGGCAATTTCAGCCGAATATTCAGCTGCACTCTTGTCCGGTGGCAAATCTACATTAGAGTTACATTTGTCAATTTGATGGAAAAACATTATGATATATAGAAAGCAAACCAACCACTTGCTTGACACTTTAGCTTATAGAATGCAAGCATAAAGGCACTTATCAGTCCTGACTCAACCCCAGCATCTCTTGACCAAACCCGCGACTCATAAACATGTGCAGAAACGATTCGCACAATCTTCAGTCCTGTATACTTGATTGCCGCACATAGTTCAACCTAAAAGTGAAAACATAACAACCATGTACAATTCAACACAATAACCAATCTAAACTCACGGTTGTCCATGTGCCACGAAAAATCTGTTCCTGAAACGTATGTGTACATACGTTTACATTCTGTTCAATACAACATGCTGCACAAGTACTATAGAAAATCTTCTCATCTCCACCAGGTAGTTTGGCTCGGAACGGTAGAGGTGGAACAAATATGTTCGCTCGTGGATAATGTACCCATGCTTTCACAATGCCAAAGTGAGTCTGTTATGAGTTTAATGGAAGTATGTACAACAACAAAATTAAAATAATAAAAAAGCTTACCAAAACCCATTCATTTAGGTCTCCAGAAATACCCCCTTCTGAAACAACTTTCCCTGGACCTTGTGCCATTGGCTTTGTCAAACACATTGCAGGATACAAACTGCAAAAATCCAAAAAATCAGCATTTGGTTTTGTGACATTCATATTGTCATATGTTCCAATTTGAAACGTGTCAATTCTGCCGCCTGTAATATATACATTGTTTGGACAGAAAAACAGCAAAAAATGCCACTTTCTAATACTAACCAAAGTTTGCATCATAGATGCTTAAAGGTTTCTCAGACAACGCCTCTGTGAAAAACTGTTTCATAACACGATTCGAGCTTAACACATTCCGGCACTCATGTTCCCAATATACATCATAGAGCAAAGGGTGAACGGCCTTCGCAATGTTATTAGCTCTAAAAAAGTCACGTTCTCGAACTTGCAACGGCGTTTTGCCACCGAGCAATGTAAGTGGTCTGCATGGATAACATTACATGTTGAATATATATGTACTACTACTACATAAAAACAATAAATTGAACAAACCGCACAGGCGCCAAGTGATTTGTGCACATTGGACATGAGTGAAAAAAACATCCATGAATGTCTATTAGTCTTGATGGTGTGCCAGTGTCCTCTTCAAATTCTGCTCCATCCACCTTGTACTGTCGATTGTTACTACATCGAACAACATATTCACGATCGTTGCCAGCATGTTGGACATGAACCTATATTGATACTGGTGAATGTATAAAATGCAAAACCCCAAAAACATAAACGCAACCAACACCAAAGTATCTACTATATGCTGTCAAAAAGGCCATTGAAAATCTGCTGTTTCTATCCATCAGAGCTTCACCTCGATAAATGGCCAATGTATCCTCTTGTAGGAATCGAACTGAAAAAAGTGAAGTACTATGAACATGAAAAATTATCATAATAATGATAATAATGAAAATACATACTTTGGAATACACGTAGTGCCAATCCAGATATTGTGAATGTCCCTGTTTCTGCAAACAAGTCAACAGCCAGTAGGTTTATCAGTTCCTCTCGAAAACGCATTGCCGCATATGATAGTGCATAACTGTCTCTTTGGCAATAAATTGACATCTCTTCAAACACACAAAAGACCTTGTCATAGTGCTCAGCATGGTACAAGTCAAAATCGTTAGAATTTCTGCCCGAAACAGGGAATTCCCACTTTGGACGCAAGTGACAGTATGCATCAGTAACATATTCTTCATTCATGTCATAGCAGAAGAACGATTTCGCCACAGGAACCTCAAACGATTTACATAAGTTTTCCAGCGATGTTGGTATATAGTTTGCCCAACATATTAGTTTTATTCCACATTTGAACTTTACATATAATAGACGATTGCCACGTGAAAACGTCGTCTCTGGCATTTTGCATTGTTCTATCAGTGCAGACAGTAGAAAATGGAAGTCAAACCGACTACCAAAATGACTAACAATTGTTGCATTTGCATTTTCTGAAAAGGAAAACAGTTTGTAAACATTATTTTTGTAAAAACAGTAGCATTAAAAAACTCACCCATGCAAAAAAAGCTTTCCACAAAATCGTATACACACTTCTCACCAGACCAAACACAAACCCTCGCAATGCCACATTTTGCACATGGAGCATACATGTCCTTTCGCCAACATCGTGAACATGACCTATAAAAAACGCATAGTTTACAATTGTCACAAAAACAAAACAAATAAATAACTTACACAACCGTTGTCAACAAATTCGCCTTGTGTACATTTGTACTACTACATATCCTTGTTTCCAAGTCCAAAAATACAACTTTCTTGGACTTTTCAATCTTGTGTGGTTTCAGAACGGGCAAGTAGCATGCTTCATGTGGTATGCCAAGCTGTACCTGCTTTTTACAATAGGCACATCCAAAAGTTCTTTCCCCTGAGCAATTGTGACTGTTGACAAACGATCCATCCTCACGTCTTTTGAGACTAAAGTAATGGCCACATCCTGAACATAGTCGCTGGGCATAGCATCGTGGAATAGACCATTGACCTCTACCTTGTCTATTTAGATGCTGCCTGTGTGTAAAACAAACACATGTATACTCATTTACATAAACAACTTGTATAGAGCAACAAACAAATCAAACATACCTGAAACAAAACGTGGAGAAAAACTTTCTCAAACAATCCGGACATGTTCTTTCTTCACCTTTCACCTTATCACAGTCACATAGTAAACTTGTAATTTTAGTTGTTGACGTCAGAGCTACAATACCACAATAGCTACATCTGAACGGGCATATATGCCTATGAAAGAAAAATTAAAATTAAAATAACAATTTCAATACATTGAAAAAATAAAAACAACATACCTTTTCTGCCCGAACAACACCTCCTTGCATGACTCACAATGTCCGCGCGCACTTAAAAAAGTCACTAAACCCCATAATACAGCAAAAAATATGTTTCCGCCATGGTGATACAAACATAAATCAATCACATGGTCACTATATGCAAAATGTAAAGTGGAATCGGATGGTGGCCATACTTGCTGCTTAGTACCCTCTTGGAAAACCCTAATTGCAACACCTCTTAACATAGGTATCCGTTGAATTCTATCCAATGCATCTAGGCCAACAAAAACGTTTGCAGGTGGCAAACCAGCTTCAGAACGCAACCGAATAGCTAACTTTTCAAGCTCTGCAGATGGACTCTTTTTACAATTACGCCTAATACGACGCCAATAGTTACGCGATTCCTTACCCTTATCCGGATTAAATGCTAGTATTTTGCCCAAAGCCAAACAAATAGCATATACTAAAGTTTGTTCCGATGCAACAACATATTCACAATGTTTACGACGTTTGTTGACCATCATTGACTGGCGCAATCTCGCAGTTGTGACATCCTGATATGCAGATCTTCTACGACCACCACTTAGTTTACCCACGGTGCCATAATTCCTCAAATCTGTTAAATCCTCAGGTATTGTAGTATCAGATACATCTGAATCGTTTCCATCATTGTCCTGTAGGTTATCATTGAAGCACTTGTTGATATTGAACGTAGGAACCACAGCATAGGAACAGGACGGCTGATCTGCTGGATCCATTATCGCTCTATACATGTAAAAGGTATAGAATTGACATACAACCTTCTCCTCTCAATCCGAAAACATAATCGAGAATGTAGAACAAACCAATAACATTCACAATTAATGTCATAGAATTATCCTCCAAATTGATTGTCTGATGCGAATTTAGCAAATTTCCAATGTCTTGAGCTGTTGCCACCGCACTAAAACGGGTCCCCAAACGAAAATGTTCCACATATACTGCATAAAAGTTTATGACAAATTAAGACAACGCTACATTTACTTTGAATACATAAACAAACATACATTCAGGTAAATTTGGATGTTGTAGGGAAACGCCAACATACAAACTAGATGGATGACGATCGCCAACGGTATGCCTAAAAACAATAAGTAAATGGGCAAAGACACACTCAAAAAGAATAAATAAATCAAATATACCTGTATACACACTCTATTGCCTCATACAGAACAGCATCTACATTTGCATGTCCATCCAAATCATGGAAGGAAATCCTATATGCATTCAAATTTAGTTTAAACCTTTCAGTATATTGCTTTTGTGGTTTGAAAACGGTGAAAAAATTACGCTTAAACAATATTCCACTCCCTGATCCGCTTTTCAGAATATTCGACAAAATTTGACGATTGCTAATTATATCTTCTCCTTCTCTAGAAGAACCAGCTACATTCATTTGTCATCCACCACCACCACCACCACTATGCAATCTGCGGCTGTTCAAGATGTGATAAAGGGCAAAAAGGCTTATGTCTCAAAGGTTAGCTTCACATTCATGTCACATAGAATAACAGCAAGCAAACAAAAACAATAATCACAGGAGGACGATGAGTATGCAGAAAACATCAAGGCATACTTCAGAAAAGATGTACCGCTGGAAATCAGTGCACTTATGATGTCCTACATTCCAATCGGACACATTCTCATGCTGATCAAGAGCATTGCCACCAAAAAGAGAAGCCATGAAGAAAGCGATGAGAGCTACATGCAAAGGACCATGATTCATCTGTTAAACAGCAATCATATAATTACCATTATGAAGGGAAAAATCGTAACCCTACTAGAATTCCAAGCTAGATCAATTACATCCGATGGTACAAAGCAACTCATTATAAACTACTTTGGATCGGGAACAGATGATGGTTTCTCTGTATCCATTGGTTATGGTGAAACAATACCCAAGCATATCTATAACATGATATGTTGGTGTATGAACATTAAAAGAGTATGCTTTGTACTGAGAGATGAAATGAAAAAAGACTGTACGCATTATGTAACACAATTATGGCCCATTTTCGCAAAAAAGGAAAAAATGTGTGAATTAGCTTTATTTGTAATCGGCAATTACAGTCAACTATCTTTTTTACATGCTTTTCGTTATTTACATTCAATTATTGATAGTCTGAAACAATCTCAACTAGTTTTATCATTTGTATGCACAAATGACATACTTACAGGACAACTACTTCAACTCTTTCTAGAGGCTAATCAACTTGTGGACATCATGGCAAAATGTAAAGTTTGTACAATTACAGTACAAATTACAAATAGAATTTGGCAATTCAATGAGGATGCATCACCACTCATGCAATGGAAAAACATGATTTGTAGGATTAAGCATAGAATACCATTTGAATATCTAGATAAGTTTCACTATGAGTTCAAATATAATGTCTTTCTAAGTAGCAAAAACAATATGCAAGAAAAGTTTCACTTTTGTCATAAAATAGCTACAGAACACAATTCACTCAAGTGTTCAACATGATACTGTTCCTATTCCTTGATTGTTCTTAGTATGGTGATGGAAATAATAAAATAACCCCCTTCAGAGAACTGTATTTATACTCCCACAAACAACAGCTGCAAAATGGAACAATGGAAACAGCAAAATAATAAAAGCATTTACACAAGGACATACCAAAATCCAATGTGCACTCAATCTACATAATCCATGAAGGCCACATACACATAGGCACTTCAAATCCCTATGCAATGCAGTGCTCTGTTTAAACTCAACCATCAAACATATATGAACACAACAGCTGCAGAATGGAAGGCATATGAACACAACAGTTGCACAATGGAAGAAGGCATGTGCACAAGGTCATTTGTTACAATTCAATCCTTCTATCAAATTGATGATTTATGACCTTGTTCACATGCATAGGTCACATAACCACATGAGCTCATCTTGGCTCAATTCAAATCTTGGCTCAACACCAATCTTAGTTCACCTGTTCCAATCTGTAGTTAGTTTCATTCTATATAAATTTCATTTCTCTCCCATAGCCTCCTTAATTCAACAAAGCCACCTTATTAATTAACAAATACTTATTAAGAAAATGACCAATATTTATTCCAGCAACACAACACTCCAGAGCTATTCAATAACCTATGGGAAACATGGTTATCATCCACTTCGTTCCTCCTACCCAAAAATAACAAAGTTTCAATCTGTGTCCTTACATTCAACAAATTACGGTAGAAGATTATGGTAGCTCTAATGCTGACGCAAAATTACCATAATCTTGCGTCGCCTAATTTTGCGTCAACATTTCAACTACCATAATCCCCAAATGACGAAAATAATATCGACGCAAGATTTGGATACGGTACAATACCATAACCCATCTTGCGTCAATATTATGACGTCATCGGGACATAACTCTCACAAAATGGGACATAAGTTTCATAAAACGGACACTTTCCGGAAAAAATACTACCATAAACCACTTTTTTCTTTACTTGGAACGTAGTGGACGATAACCACCCTCCCCATAGGTCAAATAGCTCTGTTATTCTGCTTTTTGGTATGAAGTATATGATAGCATGGTCAGAGTTTTGATTCGTGTTGACAAACGTGGTTAAGACTAGGGTGTCAAAAAATTTTTTTACGGAAAACGGAAACGGAAACAGAAAATTTTTTTCAGCGGCCGGAAAACGGAACGGAAAACGGAAAAAAATTTGCATATGGCGGAAAACGGAAACGGAAATGGAAAAAAATTTTCAGCGGCCGGAAAACGGAAAAAGAGGCCGGAAAAACGGAAACGGAAAAATCAAATTTGCACAGAAATGGAAAAACATGCTGAAATTTTGCCGGAAAACAGGTAAAATTTGCTGAAATTTTGCTGGAAGTGGAAAAAATTTGCAGTAATTTTGCTGGAAACAGAAAAATTTTCACATCATTGACAATCTGCATGAATTTTTACCAGTTTGGCTGATCAGAAAACAGAAAGTTGAGCCAGAAAAAGGTAAAATGAGGCGGAAAAATTGAAAATTGTGGTGGAAAATGGAAAAAAGGTGGAAAAACTGGAAATTGAGGCGGAAAACGAGAAAAAGGGCGGAAAAACTGAAAATTTAGCCTGAAAACGGAAAATGAGCCGGAAAAACGGAAATGGAAAAAAAAGTTACCAGAAAACGGAACGGAAAACGGAAAAAAATTTCAGCAGCCGGAAAACGGAACGGAAAACAGAAAAAATTTGGTGATGTGAAAAGCGCTAGAACTTCGGCCTTTTCCGACCCTAAGCGCCAAGCGCCAATGACGCCAGAGCAAAATGGCGTCAAGCGCCAGAACCGCCATGGCGCTTTTTGCTTTGGCGCTAGCGCCAGGCATTTTGTTCCTGGCGCCGGTCAAAAATAGCACCAAGCACCAAAAGCGCCTAGGCGCTTTTCATGGGTATAGCGCCAAGCGCCAATGGCGCCACAGCAAAATATCGCCAAGCGCCAAAAGCGTCATGGCGCTTTTTGCTTTGGCGCTAGCGCCAGGCGCCAGCGCCATGGCGCTTTTACATCACTAGTTAAGGCATCACTCATCCGCTCTCAAAAATGGAATCTACAGGTTTAGCCGGTCGTTTCAAGGGTTAAACGATTCAAATCGGCCCAGAAATGGCTGAATTATTCAGCTACAAAGCTTCAGGTTGAATTATTCAGGACATGTAACCACCTTTTTGTAGACCCCCTTATTTCGGGACTGGTGGATTATTCGAGGAAACAAGAATTTTGTAGCCCAGTCTCTAAACCCCAACATACTCGAACGGCATCAAAATTGGGCAACGTGCAGCGGAATGGGACGACATGAAAGTCTGGAACCCCCCCCCCCCTCCCAAAATGTCACCCTCGATTGATGCTATAGGAGCTTTTTACCTCGATTGGCAGTCAAATTTTCTAGTTATTTATACCTTAAATGCTTGTAAATATAGATATTTGCTTAAGTTTAACGCAAGAGCAGGGTTCAGTCCCCCACCCAAATGCTTTCTTTTTCCGAATTTTACCATAACCCTTTTTACATGATAGCAAAAACATTGTTGAACCCTGTTGTTTTTCAATAATCCCGATCGAAATCCATAGAACATTAACCTTGATCAGTGTATATGTAGTGCCCGCTGATTTGTAGGGCGGTGTCTTTTCCCAATTGAATTTGGCACTATTTATATTGTTCGCACCTGTGTTCACATTAGCAGACAGTGGAAATTGAGGTGCCCTATTTTTGTAAATTACCTAGTTCTTTGGACATCATTTGCCAAAGAATTTGAACTGAGTATGAAAACTTTAAGTGCGCTGAGCGAGCGCGGAAAAATCTTTCAGAAAACGATGAAGTAAATATATTAAAATATAAATTTTACATTTGCTTTCAGATAATTCAGCTGGGCCGTCGGCAACCGTCGAAAACCAGGCTTCAATATCAAAAATAAACGTTTCAACGTCGAAAATTGATCGGGGGAGTCAAAATGCCGCTCAACCTGCGCGGAAATCTGCTGGCACTGGGCCAAAAGCTATTTTTCGGGCACTTTTGCAACTTCCGCTGCTGGCATACGCTCTGTCAAAGTTTATTTCACCAGGTGCGTTCCAGTTTTTTTGGCTTTTATGCTGTCGAGGTTTCTTCTGGTAATTGGCTGAATTTTTCGTATTGGATGGCGTGGGAAAACATTTTTATTGGAGCCTTGCCAATTGAACGTAGCCAATTGAGCTGATCTTACACGATACGGTTTTTCATCATTTCTGTAGAAATTAGATCGATCTAATAGGTCTTTAGGTCTAAAATAGGTGATCATTTTCAAGAAAATTCTGTCAAAACGGAAAAATCACCGCATTATTCCCGCGTTGCTTGTAAATATACATATTTGCGTCATATTTAAACGGGTAATTTATAAGGAATAATATTTATGTAAATTAAATTCTACTGCAAATTATGGTGACGTGCTTTTTTCCTCGCCCCTCTGGCGCTGGACCTGGGGTGGGGCCAGATTTAATTCTCCCTACAGATTTGTAGGGTAGTGCGTACGCCCGATAGATTCTTTTAAGGTCAGCCGCATCGATGCACATGCACCGAGAGCATAGCTGTTTGTAAAATACACGAAACCATCCCTTAAGGTCGCCGATATTGCAATATGACGTATATCACTTCGATTTTGGCACGGAAATCATGATTTCGTCATTTCTTGGCCGTCGGCCAACTCGTTTTTTATTTTTTTTTGTCGGGCGGGTTACTCGCATAAGTCGCGCTTTTGTGTAGTCAGGTGGTCACTTTTTTAGTGTTCACTGTCTGCAACCGAAACCATGAGGGCAGCGCAAGAAAGAAATGCATGCACGAGCGTACAAAAGCGCGACTTATGCGAGTAACCCGCCCGACAAGGTAAAATAAAAAACGAGTTGGCCAACGGCCAAGAAATGACGAAATCATGATTTCCGTGCCAAAATCGAAGCGATATACGTCATATTGCAATATCGGCGACCTTAAGGGATGGCTTCGTATATTTTACAAACCGCCTTGCTCTCGGTGCATGTGTGTCGATGCGGCTGAACTTAAAAAATTTTATCGGGCGTACGCCCTACCCTACAAATCTGTAGGGAGAATTAAATCTGGCCCCTGGGCCCAAATCCAATTTGAACGCAAAGCGCATGTGAGTAAGTGAGTGAATTGGCACAGCGCACACTAGTTTACTGGTGGAAAATTAAAAAATTGGTAATTTGGTAATTTCAGAGAGTGAAATAACTCATTCATGTAAACTCAAATGTTTTCAAGGCTGATCTATGAGTTTTCTGTATTTTTGAAATTTCATTGATGTTGAACACCCAATGTGCGCCTACGTTCACATTGAATCTTAACCCAGACATCATTTCGCACCATTCACTTACTATTTTAGTTTACCTACTTAAATTAGTGTTGAACTGTGCTCATAACGTCTTGAATCATTTCTCGTTCCTCCATATTTTTTGCTTTCTGCATTCCATTATGTTTTTAAACTTTCTCGCGATTCTATTTTCATATTCCAATTATGATTACCATATCTCATCGATTTAACTCCTTAATTCACGCCACCGCCAGGCGTTTTGTTCCTGGCACCGCGCAAGAATAATGTCATGGCGCTTTTCCACACCCAGCACCAAGCGCCACAGCAAAAAAGCGCCATGGCGCTTTTTCCTTTGGCGCGAGTGCGATGACGCCTTTCCATCACTACTTACTAACGATGGACAAACGAAAAAGTTTTCATAATTTCGAATTTTGTTGGATTTCTTGTATTTTTTTTCACCCCTAGAAAAGTCGATTGTTTTCAAATTTTTCTAGTATTTTTGTTGAAAATACATACCATATTTCTTCTACTAGAACGGCATACCTTCAATAGAATGACACCTCCAATAGAACGGCAGGTTTTGGCTCTTTTTTTGCACTCACAAAAACAATGGAACGGCACCTCCAATAGAACAGCAGGTAACACAGTTGACGAAAAAAAATAGAGCGGCGCTCTTCTTATTGCTGCAATTACGGATAAAGATACAACGTTGTAATTTCAGTCAAAGAAAGCGCATATGCAGATGTTTCTTGTGTCAAAAGCTCATCAGTTTATTTTAATTGTACTAGAAGTTATGAATTTTGGCACAAATTTTTTTAATTTTATACAGCGTAAATTTTCGAGTCGAATTTTGCGTCGAGCTGTAATCGCAGCATATTAGAAGAAGCAAAATGGTATTTCATATGATGAAAACATACAGTTCAGATGAATCTATACACGGATGGATCTAGGAACAGAATTTGAGGATATCGATATCTAAATACCTATACTAAATCTAAATAGAATACTAGTGTATCTGGGGCCAGATTTAATTCTCCCTACAGATTTGTAGAGTAGGGCGTACGCCCGATAGATTTATTAAAGTTCAGCCGCATCGACGCACATGCACCAAGAGCAAGGCGGTTTGTAAAATATACGAAACCATCCCTGAAGGCAGAGTTGTTAAAATACCGGTATTTTTGGAAAGTGTAAGTGTAAATACTCTACAAATTTTGAGTATGGATACCAAAAGTATAAGGTATTTTAAAAATACCTAGGAAAGTGTAAAAAAAGTGTAAGTGTAAAAATTTTTTTTAGAAAGAGCTCTCACTGTTGAGCATTAAAAAACACCACTGTTTTCACCTTTAGATCACTTTATTTGTTATTTTCATGGATTATTTCACATTTTACTGCATTTTATAAAAGATTTCAGACTGTAACAAATACTGTAGTGGTATGAATTTCCCTAATAATGGCACTTTTTCAGTGTTGATATTTTACTGATTAAGCAATGCAATACACACTGTTTAAATGCAAGAATGGTCATGCAGCAAATGTCAGTGCAAAAGCCAGTTGACTTTGTGTCCAGCTGGTGAATTTCCATTGATCTTGTCCTTTTTTACAAAAGTATGATGAACTGTAGAATACCATAAGTACTGATCAAAGGTTGGAGATCAAAGGCTAGTTTGTACATTTGTCATATTTTCAACATTCAATGCATAACTGCATGTGTGCACTGTGCAGTTTTTTTGTACATGACCCTATTTTATGCTTTCTCAAAAGCATAAAACAGGGCCATCCAAAAGAAACAATACACTTTCTGGACCCGGGTATTTTGCTCAGGAAAGTGTAAAAAAAGTGTATGGGTATTTTATGAAAGTGTAAGTGTAAGTGTAAAAATAAATACCCATTTTACCGGGTATTTCGGGTAAGTGTAAATACACTTTCACAACTCTGCCTTAAGGTGGCCGATATTGCAATATGACGTATATCGCTTCAATTTTGGCCCGGAAATCACTATTTCGTCATTTCTTGGCCGTCTGCCAATTCGCTTTTTATTTTATTTTGTCGGGTGGGTTACTCGCATAAGTCGCGCTTTTGTACGCTCGTGCATGCATTCTTTCATGTCGCTGCCCTCATGGTTTCGGTTGCAGACAGTGAACACTAAAAAAAGTGGCTACCTGACTACACAAAAGTGCGACTAACCCGCCCGACAAAATAAAATAAAAAGCGAATTGGCAGACGGCCAAGAAATGACGAAATAGTGATTTCCGGGCCAAAATGGAAGTGATATACGTCATATTGCAATATGGGCGACCTTAAGGGATGGTTTCGTATATTTTACAAACCGCCTTGCTCTTGGTGCATGTGCGTTGATGCGGCTGAACTTTAAAAAATCTATCGGGCGTACGCCCTACCCTACAAATCTGTAGGGAGAATTAAATCTGACCCCAGCGGCCAGATTTAATACTCCCTACAGATTTGTAGGGTAGGGCGTACGCCCAACAGATTTTTTAAAGTTTAGCCGCATCGACGCACATGCACCGAGAGCAAGGCGGTTCGTAAAATATACGAAACCATCCCCTTAAGGTTGCCGACATTGCAATATGACGTATATCACTTCGATTTTGGCCCGGAAATCACGATTTCGTCATTTCTTGGCCGTCTGCCAATTCGTTTTTTATTTTATTTTGTCGGGAGGGTTACTCGCATAGGTCACGCTTTTGTGTAGTCAGGTGGTCACTTTTTTAGTGTTCACTGTCTGCAACCAAAACCATGAGGGCAGCGACAAGAAAGAAATGCATGCACGAGCGTACAAAAGCGCGACTTATGCGAGTAACCTGCCTGACAAAATAAAATAAAAAACGAATTGGCAGACGGCCACGAAATGACGAAATCGTGATTTCCGAGCCAAAATCGAAGCGATAACCGTCATATTGCAATATCGGCGACCTTAAGGGATAGTTTCGTGTATTTTACGAACCGCCTTGCTCTCGGTGCATGTGCGTCGATGCGGCTGAACTTTGAAAAATCTATCGGGCGTACGCCCTACCCTACAAATCTGTAGGGAGTATTAAATCTGGCCCCAGGGCTCTTGTGGAACACATTCGGGTTGACGAAAAGAATCCTTCAGTGGTCATCTCATATTTACACCTAAATAGCTGAGAACTGCAAAAACTATGAAACGCAGTAGCTGCGACTCGATGAAGTGTAAAATTGTGTAAAAATAAAAAATTAGCCCTTCGATAATTCGAGTAGAACGGTATTTTTGACCTGTAAAGCAGGTACCTATTTACCACTTTCAAAGATCATTCTAAAAATAAATAGGATGTACATTGGAGTAACGTGAATTCATTTGAATCGTTGGCCATACACACACAGAAATTTAAACTTTCATCAATTTACACTCAAATTAAATTAAATTAAATTATTCAACGGTGTTGATTACCGTATATCCTCGAAATACCCCCTCAAAACAACCCCCTCGACATACCCCTCCTTCAAGAAGGACACTATGAATTTATAACCCCCTCGAAATACCCCCCCCCCCCCCTCCACAAATTGGGTGTAAAGAGAACGTAAATGACAAATCCGGATCCGGGAATTGTGATCCGGGCAATGCAGAATACACGTGAATAACAATGACTTTGTTACGTTAGAATATGGTTTATATCAATTACCTACATTGTTACCTACCGTATTTCCTCGAATTACCCCCAGGGCCAGGGGGTTTATTTTTCAGAGTGAGAATTTTGAGGGGGGTATTCCGAGGGGGGGGGGGGTAATTCGAGAGGGAGGGTTATTATTTCGCCAAAATTTGTTTCTTCAAAACCCCAGTAGTAATTCGTTGGCTGAAACGTACGCAAACGTAGAAAAATGCAACAACAATAAAATGCAGTGTTTATAGACCTATATAAGTATGTAGATGGTATAAACACTGTACTAACGTAACACAGTCAATGTTTTAACGTGTGTTCTGCATTGCCTGGATGGATAACAAACAGCAGCTTTTGTCATGTACGTTATGTTTACACCCAATTTGGGGGGGGGGGTATTTCGAGAAAATACGGTATATAAGTCTCTTATACATGCTGCTTATTGTTGCATTTTTCTACGTCTGCGTTCTACATATTAGTTTTGGGCGTTCAAAAAATTTCTGGCGAAATAATCAATCCCCCTCAAAAATTTGTAAGAAATTATGCAAGAAATTTTTTTACTCAAATACGAACCTTTCTATAACTTTATACTGACAGGAATACCATACGTTTTGTTTGTATTCTTCACCGTTCAATTTTGATGTATCAAATTAAAATGTTCTAAAATACCTTGAAAAATATGTAGGTATCCATCTAGGTATGCACTTAAGAAAACGTACATACGTAAGAAAATGCAACAATAAGCACCATTTATAAGAGTCTATAGTCTTATATAAGTAAAATACCTATTTATGTACCGTATTTCCTCGAAATACCCCCCCCCTCGAAATACCCCCCCCCTCGTTTGACCCCCCCCCCCTCTCGGGACCACTATGAAACAATCACCCCCCCCCTCGAAATACCCCCCCCCCCAAATTGAGTGTAAAGGGAACGTACATGACAATTACTGTAGTTTGTGTTCTGTGTACTGCAGAACACACGTTAAAACAATGTCGGTGTCACGTTAGAACAGTGTACATACCATCTACATACTAATATTAGTCTACAGAACCTTATAAATGGCAGTTTTTGTTGCATTTTTCGACGTCTGCGTACGTTTCAGACGACAATTTCGTACTTGGTTTTCAAAAATTTTCTTGTGAAACAATAACCCCCCCCCTCGAAATACCCACCCCCTCGTTTAACCCCCCCCCTCTCGGGACCACTATGAAACAATCACCCCCCGGGGGGTATTTCGAGGAAATACGGTAATTGGTATAAACCATGTTCAACGTAACAAAGTCAGTCATTGTTTCTAACGTGTGTTCGGCATTGTCCTGATCACAATTCACCAACCGTTGCTTTTTTTCATTTACGTTCTCTTTATTCTCATTTTGTGGGGGGGGCGGATTTCGAGGATATACGGTAATTCATTGTTATTTTTAAGTTTTACTAGAACAAACCCAGACCACGATGCAACATAACAAATTACCTACCTACTTATGCTTTATTTTATTGATATTCAATTTCATATCGCTTCACGATTCTTGTTTTTTTTTCTTTTATACTGTCCCCGTACCGTGTGCTATTTTTCATCAGCTTTTTATGTGTCGTTCTTTTGCCGGCACGCGTGGGCTGCTAAATATGATTCTATAATATACTATTTTATTTTTATCACCAGTTTTTGAACAGTTTTCCCATTGATGGTAATGTGGTTGAGCAGTTTTTTTGGGCCATGCCAATTTTTTGCACTTTGCAAAAAAATGTTATAAATAACTACATCGGCAACATTCGCAAAGGAAATATATATTCTAAAAGTTTGAATGCTCCCCCAAAAGTACTGCATCCATATTTGCAAACTGGCCCCAGTCCAAGGCAATCCCATAAATTTCACAAGTAGCAAAAGCATACATCCATACGTTACATACTATTGTGGTTTTGAGGACACTTAGTGCATATGCGTTTGAATGTAAATTGGTGGGTGAAAATGGGCACCCCCCCCCCTGTTTTGCATTTGGCAATCGGTTTCAAGTTCTAAGCACCCCTAGCATGTCATCGTAATGCTATTTAAAAACGGTCAGAAATCGTCACGCACGAACTTTTTAACTAGGGTTTAGATGGCTGGGCGATTTGGGGGGGTAGCCCCCCCCCACCCCCAACCCTTCCCAAAAGTCCTACTCGGGGCCAGTTCCGCAAGAAGTAGATTAAAAAGGAAAACTTTACTCTTCACTCTTCAGTTTACTCTTTTTACTCTACTCTCTACTTTTTACTTTACTTGTTACTTTTCCACTTGTGGAACCAGCACTAGCGGGCAGTCCTAAAGTGTCAACTGTGTATCCAAATCTTATGTTTTTGTATCCAAATCACCTTATTAAACAAAATATTTGGTTACAAATACATAAGATCCGGATACAAGACGTTAATATTTTGATACGCAGTTGAAACTTTGGGACTAATCCCTGGTGCTGGTTTCACAAGTTGAAAAGTAAAGAGTAGACAGTAGACGTAGACAGTATATAACCGGATCTTACATACCGTATTACCTCCAATATAAGGCATCCCTCTAATATAAGGTACCCTCTAATATAAGGTATAACTTTTGGCTATTTTGAACGCGACGAAATAAATATAAGGTACCCTCTAATATAAGGCATACCTCTAATATAAGGCACAGCTGGCTGCGTGCCAAAACGCTCAAAATCATAAAAAGGGTCGCCAAACATGGTGGAAAATGATGAAAATGGTGCCGAAGGGCACTGCGATAACTCTTCGTCGACTTCTGCCATTGTACCACCTATTTCATACATTCCAATTTGAAAAAAATGAATTGTATTGTTGTTGATTGTTGGTAAAATTTCTTTAAAATCTGGTGAAAATAATTGAAGGTACCCTCTAATATAAGGTACCCTCTAATATAAGGCATAACTTTTGGCTCGAAAAATCTGACGAAAACAATATAAGGTGTACCTTATATTAGAGGTAATACGGTAACACAGTCATTGGTTTTAACATGTGTTCTGCGTTTCCCGGATCACAAACCGCATTACGTTCTCTATACACTAAATTGGGGGGGGGGTATTTCGAGGGGGGGTTATAAGTTCATAGTGCCAATTTTGAGGGGGTATTTCGAGACGGGGGATATTTCGAGGGGAGGGGGTATTTCGAGGAAATACGGTATATCTATTTATATGAACTCCTTCCAAAGTCAACTCCTGACTACCCCTTCTTGTGAGGTGGAATATTTCCCAACTAAGTTTTGCAAGGTATATTCCCCCATGGCTCCATCATAGCCGTATGCCGCACCTTGGAAAATGTGGCCGTTTCCCACTGATAAATAAGTTTGCCCTATGCGTGCGATGCCCTGGGCATCTTTTGCATTCCCTCAGTAGTGCCAGATTATGGTTGGCTGGTCGCTTCCTTTACTGTTTCATTGGCTCGCCAAGTACATACCGTATATACTATTTATAAATACGCACGGCATCGGTACACGGTGATCCTTTAATTTAGGTCACTGTATTTATTGTAGGTACTTTATTTGTAAGCCATCGCTATTATTCGATCCAATATTGAGCCACCCTGTAGATTGTTATCGCCGCAGCGCACTGCGCGTGGATTTACATTGGCCGGCGATGCAACGCGAAAGAAGTGGTGCGTTATCATTTCGGCCGCTCTGGGGCATTGTGCGACTGAAGTGCGGCGCCCCTGAGCTTAAAGGTGCATTGTGGATGTGGCGGGCAATTTTTCAGATTGTGTTTGGTTGTTTGCGTGATGTTTTGATCGTAGCTTACGATATTCGAACAATTTTGACTGTGTGTGTTTTGATTCTTAGCGATTTTGTGTGCGTTCACCTTCTACGTGCAATGTTTGGGCAGCGTATTTGAACACATAAATATATTCAGTTATCTAGATCTTGCGTACTAAATCCAAAGTGCCTTTAATCTACCCACTTCCACTCCAAAACTCGCGTCTCCAAATTTACTGGCCACACGCCCCGCAGCCGCAGAAAATGCCAATGGCGCCTCACAAAGTGCTTCGGACTGGCTACGCTGCAATGAATTGGTGTACATGTATATACTTGGCGGACATCACACTTAGTATGTCAACCTACCATAATTTAATGAAAAAAATCTTGTGATAAATTTCGTAATTAACTATTCCATAGTAAAAACGAAATATTATGATGAAAAAACTGCATCATTTTTGGTTCACTATTCAGATGGGTTATGGTAGGTTTCCATACTAAGTGTGATGTCTGCCGAGTATACCTAAATACATAGCGAATATGCAGTGCGCTGCACCGGCGCCGCTTTACCTAATGCGCAGAGATTAAATAGATGCGCGTGAGCTTTTTGCATGAGTTAGTTGGTCCCGAGTGACGTCGCCCTGGATTTGTTTGGGGGGGGGGGGGTTGACGCCAAAAAGTTTAGATGGGTGGTGGTTGTTGGGTTTGTTCGATTTTGTGACGTTAATGAATCCGAAATGAATTTTGTGTGGACAAACGGTTGTCTGAATCCGAAATGTCAAATCAGGACCCGATCCATATTTCGGGATTTTCGGTAGATGATTCGGCAAAACTCCGGCACTTAGACGGTCTCGGTTCCTGTTCCGATACCCCAGTCCCCGTCCCGGTCACGATCATAATAAAAATGCCAGTCCCGGCCCCAGTCCCCGTCCCGGTCCCGATCCTAATAAAAATGCCAGTCCCGGTCCCGGTTCCGGTGAAAAAATTTCGTCTCCCGGCCTGCAAAACTAGGTAAAATAGTCCCATTTGAACCCTTGACATTTATTTATGTGTCGGAATTGAAAGCCCTTTTCAAAGAAAGGCTTTCCACTCGAGAATCGCGGTCAATGATATTTATTCGGCACACCAATCCAGAGAAGGAGAACTGAGTATTGCGAACCGGATAAATTACCATCAGCCAAGAACTTGATTGTCACTTTAACAACTTTTCCTAAGAAACTTTAAAGTGTCTCCAAAATACCCCCCAAGACACCAAACACGGTGCACGGATGCGTGATGCATTATGACACTTTGCTTTGTGCAGCGCACTTCAAATTTCGGGCCTACTAAGTCCCGGGGCTAATGCCAAATTGATGGGATTTTGAAAACCTTCCCTTCCCAGTGCCACTTATGTTGGTTTAAGTGATTTACTATTTCCGGGGGTAATTTGCTTTGGAAGATTATTGTTATTGTTTACGTATTGGATGCTGGAGCGTTGCTTGCGTTTGTACTTGGCTTATTGCCATAATTGCCGGGACAGTAACTTTGCTTGAGGCCTTTGTGAAAGATAAGTTTATAGGTAAATATGCATATTGTCAGTTTTTGCATTTTTTGCTCCATTTATGACAACTTCAGGTTGAGACACTTTTGGGTGTTCTTTAGTTCCAGCGGACACTAAAATCACGTAGAAGAAAGAATTCAAGACCATGGATAAAATGAAAACCCCAGAAAACTTTTGGTCTGAAGCAGAGTTGGAAAAACGTATTTACGTTTACCAGAAATACCCGGTTATTCGGGTATTTATACTTACGTTTACGTTTTCTAAAAATACCATTACGTTTGGTTACGTTTTCCTGACCAAAATACCCGGGTACTAAGGAAAACATAAAAAAACTTCACACGTGCACATGGTCAAATGGGCCGTACCACCTGCAGCTAACAATGTTCATGTTTTTGCATAAACGTAACATGTATACATACAAAAATGCGTTATGAAAAAAGTGACTGCACGCTTGCACTTAAATACACATGGAATACTGGGTACATTTTCATAAATGTGTTCAAATGCTGAACACAGAAACCTTTTTGTTTGTTTGTGGAGCATTGCGTTTATAAATTTTTTGTGTTGAATTCCGACGATGCCACTTGTAACAACTGTGAATAGCACACGTTTTGAAACCCAGACTGAGAGTGCAATTCCAGACTCTGTAAGATGCCCTGTAAAATGTAAAATTTCATGCAAATGTCAAAACTCATGTAAAATGCCCAGCAAAATGGCAAAGATTTGCCACCTTCCAGGGCATTTTGCATGACTTTAGACACCTTGAATGCAATTGACATTTTGCAAAGCATTTTACAGGGTCTGGGACTCCCCCAGAATCACCAGCGTAGTTGGATAATAATGAAAATAATGGTATTTTCAAAAGCACAATGGCAAATACTGTGTGTAAAAATTTTACATTTACGTTTTTTTTACGTATTCCTTGGTATTTTAAAAATACCTTACGTTTTAGTATTTATACATTTGATTTGGAAAAGGTATTTACGTTTACGTTTACGTTTTCCAAAAATACCAGTATTTGCACAACTCTGGTCTGAAGCGTGCCATGCTTATTCCGCAAGAGGGGTGGTATGTGAAATCAAGTTATAGATCAAATGATAAGTAAACTCATAACTATGGATTACCGGAGTTTTTTCAACTGTATTTAAACGTTTTTTTGAAATACCCCCTTCGCTCGATTAACCCCTCAAAATTTGCAATCTGAAAAAATAACCTGCTGGGGGCATGGGGTATTTCGAGGAAATACGGTAGTTGGAAGAACGTTTTTTTCCCATCCCTACTGATAACATAAGTGAGAAGTATTTTCATTTAGTTTTCACGTACAAGCATATTGGTCACTTAACATCACTTTTCATAACTTTACTTATCACCTTCCACATTTGTGTCACTTTTGCAACTTTTTTCCCGTTTCCTCCCTACGCATTGCACTGCACGCTTGTTGAGCATCGCAGTGCATTTTGCCAATTTTCACCCGCCTTGGAAATGGTTTTCCTTCCTAATGTGACACATAATCAAATTTGTACTACGCTTGCACTAGCGGCCACGATACAGGAAACAATTATTGGTTCTTTTTGGAAAATTCTGTGTGAGAATGTCTGATTACGGCGTGGTTTAGAGTGAGGTTTTTCGAAAGTATTTGTATGGCAGTTTCCGTGGAATTTTTTTCCAACGTTTTGTTGTTAGAAGTTGAAATACGAGAAAAAAACGTTTCACAAGTTGAAACATTTGTTCCTCCCTCCCGCATAACGTAACTTTACCTGACAACTTCCACAAAACTTCATCATTGAAAATTCACCGGAAATTCACTGGAAAATCACAATTGATAAATTGCAAAATTATTACAACTTCTGTCGGCTAACAAGTTATAGAAAAAAGTCGATTCTTGTATTTGCACACGTCAGATTGCATGGGGCGGTTATTTTATGTGCTGGCAAAATTTGGACCACTTCCACAAACAAACTGCCATCCAATTCCTAGTGGGAGCGTATTTTATACATGCAGCACGACTGAACGATCACGTGCTCTGTTGGAACTCTGAATTATGCATTTGGGCTTGTGTCCAAATGTTGCGGCATGGCGTTTTTTGGCATGACGCCAAAGTTTTTTCATAACTTTCAACAGCAATATTAATCGTTGTTTTGATAGAAAAGCTCATTTATGTTTCATTTCCATTACATTCGTGGCAATATCCTGGCAAAGTTTGCAGACTGGAACATTTTCTAATTATTTTAGAACTTGTGTGTAGCGAATGTTTTATTTTGCAGAACATTACAAAAAATGAAATGCATTCACTCCAATGAACAGCGCCGTAAAAAAGCTTGTTGCCGCGCAAAGTTTATGCATATTGTGCATATTACTTTGATCCATGGATACCATATATCCTCGAATGTGTCATTTACTAGGAGTTATTGTCTGCAGCCGGCTTGAAACCGTTGTCGTTTCAAATGGGTGTAAATTTCTGCTCAGATCTCTTGGGGAGTTCATTTATTTAAAAATTGGCGCCATTTATCAGAGAAAATACGGTACTCAGCAGTATTCCGTACGTACCTAGATATATTCTCAATGTGTAAGTAAATACATGTTACGTATTCCCGTCTCTTTTGTTTCTGTGGAAAAATTGACAAAATACAGTGTCGCCCATGTCCCAAACTCGAAGGCCCCGCCTTTAATGTAGTGCTGCGCAATTCAGTTCAGACGCTCCAACCATTTGTGCAGCGCAGCGCTAAAGAACGAGACGACTACACGGTGGGTCGGAAATAAAAAAGTGCATAGGAAAAGTTTGTGGTATTCTGCTGGGAGTTACTGTGGTATATATTTTTATTTAAAAGTTACTTAAATGACCTTGAGATGTCTTGTCTGTACTGAAACATCTTGTATTTGTAAATATAATAGCTGTAAATAACCAGAATATAAATATGTGTGGGAGGATCTTCTTAACATGAGTCTATCTAAATTCCAGTGATTACTACTTTCTAGGTCTCAAATACACTGGTTCTTCCTTACATCTGAGTGATTAAAGGTGATTACAGCAGAACACAACCACATCACACGCCATGACCAAACCAAACATGCATCACATACATTCACCCATTTCACAAATCCTATTTGCCCCTGTAATCTCCGCTAGCTGCTCAGGCCAAGAACATAGCAAATTCACTGAGCCTGAGCCAAATGAACTAAATAATAGTTCGCAAAGAAAAAAACCGTCAACCCAAATGGGCCACCCTGTACGGACGCGGGCAAGTGTAAGGGGCGCTGCTGGCGGCGGTGCACTTGGCGCTGTGTGGGAGAATGCCTGCTATCGGGCTGGGCATTTTGTGCAGCGCCGCTGCCGCCGCGCTTGGTCGCTTTACAGGGTGGTCCGTTTTGGATTGATGTTTTTGGTGTTTGTGTGTTTTTTGGAGGTGTTGGCTGAGTGCTTGGGGATGGGTCTGATCCTGCAAACTCTTTTTGATTAAGAAACGGGCAGCAAATGAGCCGATGGCAGCTGAGTGGTGCTTCTTGTGCATCAAATGAAAATTCTGTAATACTTAGAGTCCTCCAATGAGTACCTGGCAGCAAAAATATGTTATGCATGCTAAGTATAAACAAGATTTTGACAAAAGTATAAACAGGATACAAACAAACACCACAACTCACTGATTTTTCACATGGTGTAAAATAAATACAAATATTGAATTTTATATGCCTACCATTACCTGTTAATAAATATAAATAATGTGAAAAATATTTACTTCCTTCATTGGTAGTGTCAGCTCTCTCTCTTGTCAATATCTACCACCATAAAAAATCTGCAAAAAAACTGGAGCCACTCCGTAGTCATCTACATTCGCTGCGCGGCCATGTGCCCAAAGCCTTTGCAGATGCATCCATGGATTGGCAGTGCACACGCTAGCTGCCCGATTGGCTTGAAATACAGGATAAAATAGTCGGTGTCTGAAAATCGCCTGAAGAATGTATCTGGCAAAATCGTAGTGGTATAAATGTCATTTTCGGTTAAATTGGACGCGATCGTTCACTATGAATTTGTGTGTTTCATAAAAGTTCGGACACCTATTTCTCCAGTATAAGTTTTGCGATAGCATTCCGATACGCATGCAGCTGGCTGGCGATTTTTGGATGGAACTGTGGTGTATGTGGTGTGTGTGGCCACTTTTGTACATACATTGAGTGTGGGTGGGTGTAGGAATCTTTTTGAGTTATTCGGATGTCTTATGCCTCGCTTCTTTCTGTTCTTCTTTAAGACATCAGATTTCATCAAATTACGCTATGAACAGGTCTTTCTACATATTTATTTATTTTTTATGTCTTTACTTACACAACGTTTTATACCCTGCTAGAACTTTATAAATCTATAAGCTCAGCACTTTGCCCATGGTGCACACTGTGCTGTAGCTTTTGTATGTCATTGTACGGTATGTATACTTTGTGGTGCTAAGCCATACATTGCATGAGTTCTTGAGGTGATATTCTCATGGGTTCTCATGCATTGAGCCACTTGTGCACTTTCTATTGTGGCCATTGTAAGGTATTATTCCATCTAGATCCTATGTATACACTTGGATTAAGATTGCAAATATGAGTACTGAGGGCGGGGATTAATCAACATTATTTTTGTCAGGCCATGGTGATCATTGAGGGGTGCACGTAGCAGCTAACACAACACTCTCTCATAAAGCTTTGCTCAAATAATGTCAAATGATTAATTCTCATAAATACAGCCATAATTCAGATCATTATCACTATTGCTCATTTGCTCATTTTTATGGTCATCACAATCCAATCTGTCATATCTGGCAGTATCCATTGTTGACGTCATATGCATGTTTGTACATGGTGAGACACTGGTTGGTATTGCAGGATAGGTTGCTGTTTTATACAGCAAAATTTCGAACTTTGAGGTGTTCAATTACTTTTGTCACCTTTGCCAAATTGGATGTGACATTTTTACCCATTTTCATGCCACACCAAAATGAATATTCAATTCCATGTCAGATACTCAGTTGGAGTAGAGTTAGTGACATTTTTCTTAGATGCTGCAAAATTTTATTGAATAAAGAGAGCTTTTATTGAATCAGGTCCAGCTTGATACAATTTTCCATGCTCATTTCCATACTTTATGGCTGACAAATTTGACCTAAAAAGTCTTGGGAGTGCCTTACCTAGTTTCAAGGTGATAAATGTCTCATTTCTTTTGAAACACCTCAATACATTGTCAATTTATTTCCATAACTTCATTTTTGTGTGCTATACTTATTTTCACAAAAACCACTTGTATTCATTGACCATTTGGCCACACTCTTCACAATACAGATATTTAACATGTATTCCATAAAAATATTCTTGCATTCTGTTGAAATTCATTATACATAAGAGGACATCAATGATGGTTTCTTGAGAAAAAATATTTCCTGTCTATCAAAACCATGCACCAGGGTGGATCAAAAAGAAACTACTTCACAAGATTTATGCACTGGCAGTATGACATAGTTTTGGCCACTTACTGCATCTGTTTTGCCTCGTTTCTATGGCTTAGTCTGAATTTGGCAATTTCAAGCACAGAGGCACATAACCTGGATCCATCTGATGAAGAGTCAACTTTGTTACTGAGAGGTGAGTGATGGGAATTGTGTTGGATGTGCGCCACAATGACACGTAAAATTTTGTGCGAATTTTTTTTCTGCGTTTGAACACGTTTGGTAAGTACCACGGAAATGGAACCTGTCCAAGAGACAAAACAAAACAAACTTGAATATTGAATTTAGTAGTCATATTAGCTCACTTTCAGACAACAAAATTGTCTCAAACCTTAAATTTTGATGTAATTTCAACTGAAACCAATAACATGTCTTAAATATTTCACTCCTAAAATTCTTTTCAGCAAAAAAAACATCCACTTTCAGGTGTCGATGTCGACGAGGAGGAGAGGTTGATGATTGACAAATTCAGAGGTTATAACTCACTGGTGAGACCTGTGCAAAACAGAACTTCCCCTCCCATCCAAGTGGCACTGGGCATGGCTATGATCCTGCTGATCAATATGGTGAGTTACAGTAAATCCTAGAATAAGTCCCCAGGGGGAGTATTTTTTCTTCAGAAGTTTTGGAGGGGGAGTTATTCAAGGGGGAGTGATACGAGGGAGGGCTTATTTTTTCCTCGGAATACCTGGATTCAATCCATTGTATGGATGCGGTCTGTCAACTCATGTAATTCAGGTATTTAACTGTCCACCAACAATAAAACGATGTGTATACACTACATACACATCATGTATCTGCTGTCGCTGCATTTTTTTGTATTTTTGTATTGTATCCTTATCATCAAGAGGGGGGGGGGGTATCCAAGAGGGGGAGTTATTCGAGGGGGCCATTTTTTCCTCACCTCGCCAACAGGGGGAGTTATTCAAGGGGTAGGTATTCCAGTGTGGACTTATTCCAGGATTTGCGGTAAATATGTTTAGCATTTTTTTAGAAGTTGAATTAAATTTGATGATTGTATTTTTTGATTACAGGATGAGAAGAACCAAATCATGCAGACAAATGTCTGGCTTACGTTATCATGGCATGATTACCTCATGAAATGGAATCCAAAAGATTATGGTGGTATCAGAAGTTTCAGAGTTCCACCCAGTAAAGTCTGGGTTCCTGATATTGTGTTGTTTAACAAGTGAGTGAATCTAATTTACAAAATTTCAATCCACTAAACAGCATTTGTTTTTTTCCACTTGCAGTGCCGATGGCCGATATGAAGTCTCCTATCAGAGTAATGTTGTAATCACATATGATGGCACAATGTTATGGGTACCTCCAGCTATCTACAAGAGTTCATGCAAGATAAATGTTGAATTTTTCCCATTTGATGAGCAGAATTGTTCTATGCTTTTTGGTTGGTTGCATGTTTGTCACATATTTCATGTGTACTTTTTAAGTACTTTCAGAACCTTCAGTCATTAAAACACTTTTTCATATGTAATGGTAGTTCGAATAAATCATTTCAGGAAATTTGACTGTTTTCTGTAGATGTCATCTACATGAAATGACATGTCAGTGACATGAAATTTTTTTATGAAAAGCTCCAGAATAAAATGTACCATGAATGCAGGCACCATGAATGTAAATATCAAATTTCATGTTTTTTTTGTATTTGATTTCTTATCATTTTTTCAGGCTCGTGGACTTACAATGCAGATGAAGTTCACCTAACCTGGTACAACAACAAAAGAGCCGTGGAACTAAACGACTATTCATACAGTGGCATTTGGGACATCATGGATGTACCCGGCAGAATTATAAACCATTCCCTGATTGAATTTCGCATCTCAATCAGAAGAAAGACATTATTCTACACTGTGATTTTAATCATTCCAACCGTACTAATGGCTTTTCTAAGCATGATGGTGTTCTATTTGCCGGCGGACTGTTCAGAGAAAATCACCCTGGCCATTTCTATTTTACTGGCCTTGGTGGTTTTTCTATTGCTGGTGTCGAAAATCTTGCCACCAACTTCGACAACGATTCCACTTATGGCCAGATATTTATTGATGGTTTTCGTCACCAATATTATTTCCATTTTGGTGACGGTGGTGATAATAAATGTGTATTTTCGCTCGCCCGCTACTCACACTATGCCAAAATGGATGCGGGTGTTCTTTTTGAAACTCATGCCGAGGTGGGTCAGCTAGAATTTTTCGTTTTTCAGTAAGTGAATGCAGTTTGATTGTAAGTGGATACGAAATTGCTAAATTGTGTGTTGTTATGACTCGAGCTACACTTTTTATTGAGAAAACATGTTAAATTCATGTATTACAATCAGGCAGATTTGTTTTCAGTAACTTCCAGAGGGAAAAAAAACGAGATGAAACTAAGGTCAAAAAAGTTACACAAAATGTCACCCCAGCACTTTATTTCAACACAGCCCTATGCTTTGGGAAAGAAAGAGAGAAAGAGTATTACGAAAGAAAATGAAATATGTAAGATAGCCACCATGAAAAGGGAACCTATAAGAATTATCTAACCACAATTGGCATTATCAAGCCCTGCAATATAAACAGTTTTACAAAAAAAAGAAGTTTGTTTTTACAAAAACAGTTAAATTCACCCTTCTTACCATAACCCCACCATAACCTCAGATTACTGGTGATGAGAAGGCCCAAACCGATCCCCCTATGGAACGGCTTTTTCCCAGAAGATTACGACGCCACCGTAGGGGAGGCAGTAGAACAGAGCATAGTTTTGCCCGCCGTTCAAGCGTCAATGGCGCCATTTTTGGGCATGTCGTCACTTTCGCAGAAAAAGGTCGCTCAAAATAAAAGCGAAAGTGAAACTAAACAGAGGGATGTTACGTGGAGAAAATCGCATGTTCACAGTGATGATGAGAAGGGTGGTCAGGGTCCGGGATATAGAAGACACCACCCTAATTGTAGGGTCAGATTGGTGTCGGGCAATGAGTGAGTTTGTCGGGCAGGTTTTTGTTGTTGTGTGGTGGTTTTTGGATTGTGAAAATGGACAATATTTGCTGACAATTTTGCTGGGTATTTAGGAAATCTTGTTAAACACTGATTATTAATTAAATCAATTTAAATCAATAAATACTTTTGTTGATTTTTTATTTGGGTTTCATTGTGGCAAATGAACAAGATTTTTAAATCTTACAAAAATTTAATGTAGTGCCTATACATTTTTGAATGCCAGTAGAGAACTCATTTGTCTGTCTCATTTGGGGACAATACAACGCTAATAGAAATCGATGTAGTGAAAGTCATCTGCCTTCTGCAATTTTCACAATGCCCAACTGCAAGAATCTGGGCTCTTATTCCAACTTATCCTGATATGGATATCATCCTGTAAAAACCTCCACCCCAAAACCAAAACCAGACATTCAAAACATCCAACCCCCCACCCTCAGAACCTCCTGCACCAAGCCACCCCCGGCACCCCCAAATGACACCCAACACCCCCCAGGGGGTGCCGCCAATGAAGCCAGAGACTATGTAATTGGCCCCACTGGTGCACTTACTCACCATGCCAGACGTGCTATACATGCTATTGAGTATATCACCAATCATTTGAAAGCTGAGGATGAAGATAAGAAGGTTTGTGTGAGATTTGGGAGTAGTGACTGTTGGTGTCAGTTTCGGGCCCTGTAATGTGTTGACCCGAGTGTCAAATGTCATGCAAAATATCATCAAAGTGTCATACAAATTTGTCAATTGTCATGCAAAGTGTCATACAGAGTTGTCAATTGTAAAGTGTCAAAACTTCAGTAATCTGATCATTTTTTAATTTACATTTTATATGACATTTGACACCTGGCTTTACACTTTGTAGAGCTCGATACTGGCTTCTGGTTGTTTTTTAAGTAAGAGAATCCAGAAATGTTTGAGTAATTGCCATTTTTGTAAATGATATTACTACATGTGTGGGGAGTTTTGCATGGCCACCTAATTGTGTGAAATTGATAGACCATTTAACATAAATGTGTAATTAAGTATGCTATTTACACAGCTTTGTCCAACGCTAAACTTTGTGCATACTACTACTCGTGCAAACAAATTGGTTCTGTTGTCCTCACAAATTAGCAGGGCTGGTACCTATTTGCTGGTGATGTGAAATTACTGCACTGCGGTGTGAAATAACTGCACTGCAGTATTTTTTGTCTTTGGCATTATTTTGCTGTGCAAAAGTTTCACGAAATTTACAAAGCTATTTTACAAACCTATTTTACAAAGCTTACAAACCTAAGATGATGACATTTTTTTTTGGGGGGGGGGGGTAGATAGAAAATAATATTTCTCAGCTACCCCAGCTGCCCTAGAAAGTCCCTAATATTTAACATGAAGCAATTTAATATAGATATTTACAGTTATTTAGTGAAAAACAGCCAAGATTTGCACCTGTATGAGTATTCACAATGCAACTCACACTAACGATGGCAAATCCTCTGGGAAAAGTGTTAAAAATGTTCAAATGATTCTTTCTAGACTGACCTTTCGAATTTCCGAACTTTGCTAGCAAAAAAGCGACTTTCAAGGGGTTTTTTCTGATGGGATAAAAAATCGAAAATTCCAAAATAGGTAATCGAAAATTCGAAAACATTTTAGAATTGTCCGATTTTTTTTCACAATCGTAAACTCACGTAACACACTCCATAAAAAGCTAACCAACATCCCCCAAACGCTTTTCTACCATAACCCAAAATCCTAACCCCCTTTTTAGTCACGCGACGATTGGAAATACATGGCGATGGTAATCGATCGATTGGTGCTGTACATATTTTTCGGTGTCACCGTCGGCGGCACCTGTACCATATTATTGTCCTCCCCGAACGTGTTCGAATATGTCGACCAGGCGAAAGTGATTGCGTATTTGAGCGAGAAATATTCCACTATGCCTCCGCAGCAGGGGTAGTTTCTGTACCTTCATTGATAGTGGTGGAAAGCGCGCAATGAGTTTTGGCGCTGGCGCCATTTGCGCCATGGCTAGTGATGCGGAGTTGTTAAAAGTATTGAACATTTTTAAAAGTAAATGTAAACGTAAAGTATTTTTATTTTACTCACACATGAGTACAGAAAACGTAAATTATTTATTTTTACTTTTAAACTGCGTGAAAGTTGACGAAAATACTTTTTCAAGGGAAAACGTAAAAATTGGTATTTTTTCTCAGAGAAAACGTAAAAGTGGGTAATTTTCTCACAAAAATAATGCTAAAATTGGTGTTTTTCTATTTTTACTCTGAAATACATCATAGATGTGTGTGTGTGTTTTCTCCTGATAAGTATTTCTTTGGAAAATGTCCTATGTTTGTCACTTTCTGTCTGGCGAAAGGATATTTTCTGTCCCCTTAAAATACGTTTTCTGTACTCGCGTACTATCAAAAAGTATTTTTTTCTAGAGGAAACGTAAACGTAATTGTGCAGTACGCGAGTATACGTATTTATCGAGTAAACTTAAATACGTTTTAACAACTATGTAGTGATGTAAAAACGCCATGGAGCAAATCAACGGAGGGGCCAGGTGCTTTTCAGGATCTGTATGGTTTTTGTGCCATGGCGTTTCTTTGGCGCTGTCTCCAACCGGGCATCATAAAAAATGAGCGACAATCACCAAAAAAGTACCGCAGCGCTTTTCAAAGACATGGCGCCAATAGCGCCACGAGGTAATAGCGCCAAAGCGCCATGGCACGGGTTGCGTCAGCGCCATGTGCCAGCGTCATGGCGCTTTTACATCACTAGCTTAACCCCAGTCACCGGAGAGCGCAAATTCCATGGCGCTATTCCATCATTATTTCCATGTGCATGGACCCGTAAACTGTGGAATGTGGATTGAACTCTAACTTTTTAAAATATAAAGCGGGAATTAGAGCTCAGCGTCGATTCGACGTGAAATGATGACGTGAAATGACGTCGTGAAATCAATTACACGAGTGTGGATCATGCTACGGATCTACAATTTTCTAAGGATAATATATGAATCAATACCTTAATCGTGTCCAATACTGAGTGTTATCAGCCACAACTAGAGCGAATTGAAAAATTCAATTTTTATCATTTCACGTCATCATCATTTCACGTCACAGTGTCAGGGAACAACTTGACATTTCACGTCAGACTGCTGCTTGCAATAGTCTGACGTGAAATGTCAAGTTGTTCCCTGACACTGTGACGTGAAATGATGATGACGTGAAATGATAAAAATGAATTTTTCAATTCGCTCTAGTTGTGGCTGATAACACTCAGTATTGGACACGATTAAGGTATTGATTCATATATTATCCTTAGAAAATTGTAGACCAGTAGCATGATCCACACTCGTGTAATTAATTTCACGACATCATTTCACGTCGTCATTTCACGTCGAATCGACGCTGAGCTCTAATTCCGGCTTTATGGGTGGGAAAGGCACTGTGATATAAACCGTATATCACATAGAAATCCCTCTTCAATTATTCCCCTGAATTCACCCCCCCCCCCCCTCCCCCCTCGAAAAAGCCCACGTCTGGAATGATGTACATCGTGTACGCAATATAATATTTACATGATGTGTTGATTGCTGACAATTTGAATCGCAACCACATATTTATAGCCTAGTTTGTGTAGCTAGATTCTACAATCTATCTTGTTATATTTAGGTATACTCGGCAGACAGCACAGCTAGTATTAAAACCTACCATAATTTTATGAATAAAATCTTGTGATAAATTTCGTATTTAATTATTCCATAATGAAAACGAAATGTTATGATGAAAAAACTCTATAATTTTTGGTTCATCATTCAGATGGGTTACGGTAGGTTTTCATACTAAGTGTGCTGTCCGCCGCGTATACGTTCAAATATATCCCATGTGTCACACTTCTTACCAGTTTGCGTATGTAAAAGCCTATTATTTACTATGATCATTCACGAAATTTTCTGACGACATGATAACTCCCCTCGAATTAGTCCCCCTCGAAATACCGCCCCCCCCCCCCTCAAAATTTACTGGCAAAATAATAACCCCCCTGGGTGTATTTCGAGGAAATACGGTACTTTTGCTATTGCTATACCTACGCGATGCTTTACCCACTTTCACAGAAAAGCGAAATATAAGAAACAGAAAAGTGTGTTGTTGCCTACTAGCTGTCTTCTTTTTTTCGGAACGATTCTGATTTGATAAACAATGACGTCACCTCATGATGGAGTATATACTTCAGAAAAATGCATAGCGTGCGGTCTGCAGAGGAAAAGTATGATCTGAACAAATCAAATCACGAAAGGAACTCAAGTGGAGAGCCGGAAAAGTTATTCTGGGTGAACTTCCCCAGTTTACGGAACCTTGCATCTGAGCCAAATGTCAAACCAGGGGCCAGTTCCACAAGTGGTCAATTGAAAAGTAAATGGCAAAAGCGAAGTGAATTGAGAAGTAAAACTGGCAAAGGCGATGAGAAATTACTTTTTATTTTTATTTTACTTGCAAATTCACTTGCCATTACACTTCACTTTTGCCATTTTACTTCTCACATCTACACTTGCAGAACTGGCACCAGTGCTGCTCAAAGCTCATCAAAAAAAGTTACCATTATTTGTCAATTTTTACGCGATGATTTTATTTTTCCTGCATGCGAATTTACGGGTATTTTTATTTGTCCATTTATTTTTGAAAGTGAACGCCAATGTTGTGTTTCTGAATAATTGAAACATTGATGCAACTTTCATGACATTTCACATTTTGATTGAATTGTTTTGCCGTTCGATCACATTGTATGTGCATCTTGCATAACCATTTTATCATATATTTTTTATTACACCACTAACGATTTTAATGAAAATACCTTTCACTTACTTACCACCACTCATCAATTATTATTTGTTAAACGACACCTATTATTTTCCTTAGGTTATTAAATAAATTGATTACAAAGTAAACACATTTATGGAAGTGAACCAATTATGATTTGAGGCAAATTTCATAGAGAAATTTGTCATAGTGTGCTGCATGCATTTGCCTAGGCTTTAGGGGTGCCTGAAACATAGTAAATAAATAAATATAAAAATTAGTCGTTTAGGGCACAATGGAATGTTGGGGCTTAGATAAATTGAAAAAACATTGATCAGTTCCCATTGGGAGTAGATAGACCCGTACAAAGTGTTACATTGATGTCCCCACTTTCAGAATGACATCAAACAAAATAATGTGGGAACTTCAATGCGCCACAGAAAACTTTTCCATTACAACTTTAAAACACCACTTACCACTTTTCAGCGCAATGTTCAGAAGATGAAGAGCGGCTGATAATCGACTTATTTCGTGGGTACAATTCGTTGATTCGGCCAGTACACAATGTGACCAGCCAGCCAATCAGCGTAGCCTTCAGTTTGGCCATGATATTGCTTATCAATGTGGTGGGTTTATTGGTGGGATGTCTTAGTCACTGCTATTGGTGCTGTTTTTGGAAGTGTGGCTTGTAGATAATGCCTTATCATGGTACTAACGATGGCAAAAAAAGATTTGAAAATTCTAAAATATATTCGAATTTTTATGTCACTCTTGGAAAAAAACACTTAAAAAACGATTTTTTCAAAAACTTCGATAACTCGAATATTCATTTTAGAAAAAACACTTAAAAATTCAATGGAAGGCTTAAACGAGGTGGGGGTATTTCGAGGGGAGGGGGTTATTATGTCGCCAGAAATTTTTTGATCTGGCAGTACTAATTTGTTGTTTGTAACGTACGCATATGTAGAAAGATGCAACAATATGCACCTAGCATTCGAAAAAATCACCGATTTTTTGGAAAATATATATAAATATATTACTCCAATATTGGAAAAAATATCAATATATATAAATCACTCTAGGTCTCCAGAAAATATAATTAAATTACTGAAAAAATAACTCTAAGCTCTAAAAAAATCTCAAAAAATCTAAAAAATTACATGCACTTTATTTCAATTTCAAGCAATATTCTGGGCTTTATTTACCATTTGCAAACACAAAAAAAATGTACTCTAATATACCACAGTCCATATATTATCATTCCACAATCAGTATTCATTTATACAATATTTTACAAGTGAAAACATCAAGCAAATATCACAGAAAAATTCAGTTCAAAACACCTTCAGTTCAACCCCAATGAAAACTTCAAAAATATTTTGCACTGCAAATATTTAGCACTCAACCTATAGCGCCTGGTTGTGGCAATGGACGTTTGACTAAATAGGTGCTCATGCTCAGCACTTTTTCAATGGTGATGTGCTGTGAAAACTCATTTTTGGGCACATGGCTACATTTTGGCTACATTGTGATGACACTAGTGGCACTGGTGACACCATGGTGACAGTTTTCCCCATATTTGAAAACAGCTGACATTGGTGCAAGTCACAAAGCATCATCAGTTTTCAAAAATGGTAAACTGAGCTTTCAATCACTGTAGATAAATTTTGATCACATCAAATTGGCATTTTTTGATTCAAAGTCATGTTTTATTTCAGAAAAGTATGTTATAAGATAGAGAGATGCTTTATACCTAAAACATAACCATAGAATTCATAGCAGGATGACATAAATAAAAAGTTACTAAAGCAGTTTACATTTTTGTCACATACAAAATGAAAACTAATTGATGGTGATGTCACAATTGGTCATCATTTGAGTTTGAGTTGTGATCAAACTAGTGATTTGCCAACACCACCCCACCAAAATTCATGCCATTTGTGAAAACTGAACATACCAGGTGGCACACGTCAGGCGCACAGTTTCAATCTGCTCCCAACACATTAATTTTTAATGAGAAGTGCTGAAATTTGGTATATCAGTAGATAAATGTACCCCATCTAGTATGTTAAGAGCACACATTCATATCGCTAAATTTTCACATACATCTAACCATATGAAAGAACATCACTCCACAGAACCACCGCCATTATCGCAATATGACAATACCCAAATGATTAAGCAGTTCACCCACAACATGCACACACATGCTAGGCAAAATTTCATTGAACTGCTGGATCATCAGATGCTTCAACTGCTCAATGTCCATCATTTTGGGCAACTGTGGACTGTAGACCTTTACCTTCACATAACTCCAAAGGAAAATGTCCATTCAATGTGCTACACATTCTAACATTAAAACCTTTGATATGAATGCATGCTCTTAACATACTAAATGGGGTGCATTTATCTACTGCCAT
Source organism: Sphaerolaimus hirsutus (assembly GCA_964036195.1). Lineage (NCBI taxonomy): Eukaryota > Metazoa > Nematoda > Chromadorea > Monhysterida > Sphaerolaimidae > Sphaerolaimus > Sphaerolaimus hirsutus. The sequence goes on along the minus strand of OZ038460.1, from coordinate 15,877,729 downwards.
ACCAAATTTGAACAGTTTTCATTTAAAATTGACTTGTTGAGAGCAGATTGAAACCGTGCGCCTGACGTGCGTCAACCTGTATATAAATAGCTTTGTAGTGGAAAACTTGATGGAAACATGTCACCATTTTTGGCCATTTCAGTTTTCAAAAAAGTCAGGGTGAAAACTAGTGTGTGTAGGCACAATATTTACCTGCTTCAAATACAATTTTAACCCAATAATGCTGTACATGAACAGAGAGATTTTCTGGAGAAAATCACACAAATTTCTCTTGCACAGATTACATGTTTTAGTCATAAAGCGCAACCATTGCACCACAATGTATCAAGTATGAGTGATTTTCTCAGTGATTTTTTTTCAAATTTAAAAAATATATATAAATATATCACTCAGAATTTCAAAAAAATATAAACATATATAAGTCATGGGTTATTTATATTTATTGTGATTTTCGAAAATATAAATCACGGGTTATTTTTCGAATGCTATATGCACCATGTATAAGAGGTATAAACTTAGACTACACACTAGCAGTCAGAATAGTTGAGACTTTTAACCATAGAGAAATGGGAGGCTGGGTGTCCACCACACTTTTGTTGCTTCCCAGTTACTTATCCCTGGCCCAATTTTGATGCTGTTCGGGTATGTTGGGTTTGCAGGTCGGGACTATGATAAAAACATTGTTTGCTTGAATAATCTCCCAGTCACTAGATAAGGGTGGTCGATAAAAATGTGGTCAATAAAAAAAATCTGGCCAATTTGGGTGATTGATTTTGAAGCTTAATAACTTGGCCATTTCTGCGGCGATTTTGATCATTCAACTCTTACAATGACCCAGACAACCTAAAGATTCCATTTTTGACATCAGATTAGTGATGTATAAATTAAGTATGCCAATTTGAACCAGATTTTCAACATGAAAAATAATTGTTTTTCTCCTGAACATGCTATTGTATACTCTTGATTGAGAGAAACACAATACCGAAAGAATCAGATCAATATCTCTTACCAATAAAAACTTAAAGCACTTCAAACTTCTGCCTTTCATCTGTATCAATAACCGCAGGCCCAAATCGATATATGCACAATTCTACATCCGATTTGACCTCAAAAATGAACTCTCCAATCATTTGTGATCATTTTAAAAGTCGATTGACAAAAATCGGTCAACAAATGATGAGTTATTGACGTGAAAATTTTGTTAAATTTGGGTGACACCCAAATTTTTTTAGAAAAATTTACTTTTTTCAGACCTACCATATCTTTGGGTCAGGCAGGTCATAGAAAGATGCCATCAATTTTCACATTTGCCCCGACATAAAATTACATTATATTCAAATATCAACTATTTTCGCTCACGGGTTGAGGAGTGACGTGCACGCAAACATAGTTGGACCTCACCTGAACAAATTTCCCTTATGAGACGACGGTGGAGAGTCTCAACTTTTCTGACCACTAGTGTATAAGTATTTATGTAGATGGTATAAACCCTGCTTAGTGATGTAAAAGCGCCATGGCGCCGGCGCTTGGCGCTAGCGCCAAAGCAAAAAGCGCCATGGCGCTTTTGGCGCTTGGCGCCTTTTTGCTGTGGCGCCATTGGCGCTTGGCGCTGTGCTACCGTAAAGCGCCATGGCGCTTTTGGCGCTTGGCGCTATGATGTCGTGGCGCCTTTGGCGCTTGGCGCTAGTGTTTTATAAAGCGCCAAAAAAGCGCCAAGTATACTCCGGTTACTTTACACCCTGCACGCGTGGTTCCCGCTGGAAGTGTGCCAACGATGGTTAACGCGTCTGAGTTTCATAAAAAAATGACAAAATTGATTGTTGTTATAATGGTATTCATTCACATCTTCACATCAATGAATTTTTTTCATATTTTTACGGAAATCGCATGATTTAGTAATCATTGGCACGCTTCCAACACGAGACATAAATCAGTGCGAAGGCAGAGTATCACGTACGCCGAGTATAGTACAAAAAAATCATCGTTTTTCTTATGTAAAAGGACCTTGCCTATGAGTTACATAAATAAATGTGTTACTGTAAGTGTGTTACAGGAAGAACAAACCCTCTATCTGCTTATTTTGTAAACGATGTCCATGCAATTGCAAGGATATTCAAAACTTTAACCAAAAAATGGGCCTACACGCACTAGTTTTCAACGACATTTTATGTCAACTGGTTTTCATCCCAATTCAAGTCTTGATGACGAGCGTTCAAATGCATAGTGTTGCATTATATTGCAAATGAAGTTGTATTGTTGCTGTGGTATGAAGTACCGGCATGAAGTACCTTCCATATTTCCTCGAAATACAGCCAGGGGGTTTATTTTTTCAGGGTGCAAATTTTAAGGGGAGTGTCGAGGGGGGCTTGTTCAGGGGAATTTTTATGAAGGGTCGTAGTAAAGTATAGTTTTTTGTACCCAATAATTAGATAACCAAATAGGATATATTTTGTTCATATTACCATAGTTCGTTCCATAAACAATGCCATGTATAACTGCGATGTAAATTCGCAGCTAAAAATGTAGCATGTTCATTGGATACATAATCTACCTTATTCCAGACGGGGTGTATTTCGAGGGGGGGGGTTATTGAAGGGGAGTATTTCGAAGAAATATGGTATATGTGTATACAATACTGGATAGTGTTACTTGTCAAGCAAGCTTTGAATCGGGATGGGAACCAGTTGACAAACAAATAGATAGCACTGCATTTGCATCGCTGCACTTTATGCAGCAAATTTTTTTGGCGCTGGCGCTATTGGCGCTTGGCGCCATCATCCCGTGGCGCCATTGGCGCTTGGCGCCATGGTCTAGAAAAGCGCCATGGCGCTTTTGGCGCTTGGCGCTATTTTGCTGTGGCGCCATTGGCGCTTGGCGCTCGCATGCCAAAAGCGCCATGGCGCTTTTGGCGCTTGGCGCCAAAAGTCTGGCGCTTTTTACATCACTAACCCTGCTCTAACATAACACAGTCATTGAACAACGTGTGTTCTCTTTTCTCGGACCACAAACCGCATCGTTTGTCATTTGCACTAAATTTAGAGGGTGTTTTTCGAGGGGGGGGGGGGGGTATAAATTCATTGTGGACATTTTGATGGGGTATTTCGAGGAAATATGGTAGATAGTTTTTGTGCAAACTACAATATCGGATTCAAGTTTCACTTTTACTTGCGTTTATGGATAGCAAAGATATGTTCAAATTAAATGCACCTTTACATATGCAAATGAGAATACACAATAGGGAGCTGCTGCATCAGTTCACAACTACTATTGAAAAATCTCTGGAAGGCTTTTATCGAAAATATCAGTAAAAATGTTTTATATTTTGATTTTGCAGGTTTCTCCAGAGAGATTTAATAATATTTTCCTTATGCCAGATGTTCTGAGATTATATTTTTTTCATATTTTCTCAAAATCATCCATTTTTCAATGCTAATCACAACTCACAAAGTGCTTTTTACAAACCATCCTAACCCGTCTACATTTTTAAAAACAGGATGAGAAAAACCAAATAATGCAAACAAACGTGTGGCTCACAATGCGCTGGGACGATTACCAACTGCGCTGGCAGCCAAATCAGTATGGAGATATCCGCACAATTCGGGTACCCCCGGATAAAGTTTGGCTGCCCGATGTGGTATTGTTTAATAAGTGGGTATTTTACAATATTTTTTTACATTTAATTTCTTGTGGGATTTGCGTGGCGGGTATGTTGAGAAATAAATTTCTTTTTGATTCGTTCAGACGAAAATGTCGTGGCCCGTTCAGAAAGGATTGTGACGTAATAATTGTGACGAATTTTCTAATAACATTGTTTGAAAAGATTCTGCTCTGTATCTGTATTGGCCAGCCTCGCACCTTTAAATGTCATGTAAAATGTGACATATCAAACGGATCTCCCAAGTGTCTGGAACAAGTAGAACTCTTTGTAAAATTTTCTTCTGAATTCTACCAAACACTGCATATTAGTTGACAGGGTGTGAAAAACAGGACAATACACGCACTAGTTGACAGCCGAAATTTCCAAAGCTGATAAATCGTTTTTAAACACATTTGAGTTTACGGGAATGACGGGTTTGTCATCTGCTGCTGATGCCGATAATAATTTTTCAGTATGGTGACTCAAATGTGTTCAAAACAGTGATGGTAGGTAAATCAGAATGGAAGTTTCGGTTGCCAACTACTACGCATAAGCACATCGTATGTAGGATTCAAACCATAACTGGGTTGCTAAACCATACACAAGAAAACATAGTCCAAAACCGCGCAGTGCCGATGGCAACTACGAGGTGTCCTTTTATTCCAACGTCGTCATTGAACACACCGGTAGAATGTTGTGGGTGCCGCCAGCCATCTACAAAAGCTCGTGTACCATTGATGTGGAGTATTTTCCATTTGATGGTGGGTTATATTTAGAAGGGTTGTGATATATTTTGGGTGAATTAGAGTCAAGGGAGGTTTTGGTGCTTGGCGCTGGTGCTGGGAGTCTAAACAGCGCCATGGCACTTTTTGCTTTGGCGCCAGCCAGTCATGGCGCTTTTTACATCACTAGTTCCCGGGTCAAAATTTCTTTTGCTATTTTCAGAGCAAGAGTGCGTAATGATCTTTGGCTCGTGGACATTCAAAGAGGATGAAGTTACAATCACATATCTGGACAATAAAAATCTGGTTGAACTAAACGACTACAGTTACAGTGGAATATGGGACATCATTGATGCACCTGGCTATTTGTCAGATCGCAGATCTAGAATACAGTATATCATCACAATCAGAAGGTATGTAACACCTGTTTTACCTGTTGTATTTACCTCTGCGCACACTAGTTTTCATACGAAATTTTGAAAACTCACAAATCATTTGAGTTTTCTACAATGAGGTGGCTGTCAACTACAGTTGACAGAGATAAAAAGGACTCATTGTGGAAAACTCAAACTGGTTTAAAGCTCATTTATGAGTTTTCAAAATTTCGTGTGTAAACTAGTGTGCGCAGGGCCAGACATTTCAAAAATGCAGTTTGCAAAATATGACACTTTTCACGCAGAAAAACGCTATTCTACACTGTCATTTTGATTATTCCTACAGTTTTAATGGCCTTTCTGAGCATGATGGTGTTTTATTTGCCAGCAGAAGCCAATGAAAAAATCACACTGGCAATATCCATTTTGCTAGCGCTTGTTGTGTTCTTATTGCTCGTTTCAAAGGTGAGTTGTGTGGAATATTCAGAATTGCATAGTGTGGGGGTAGAGGGGTTTCAAATGCAACTGTTTTCTGGAGTCATTCTATGTTGTATGTTTTTTTAATACAATGATCTCATTGGGGTGTTGAGAAATTAAACTGCCAACAAAGATTTATAATATACTTTTGACAACTCGTCACAACATTCAGGTGCAACTCCCATACCCTGTAAAATGTTGAATCTCACGCACAGTGTCAGAAGTCATTTAAAATGTAATGAAACATGTAAAACGTCCAGTAAATATGACATTTTACAGGGTCTGGAAGGAAGTGGCCTAAGTTACATTGATTCAGTTATATATATACGAAATTACTAACTTACTCAGAAACCACCAACAAGTGAATTATTTTCAAAGCAGCCTTTTAAATATGCTTCATTTACCACTGACCATCGCTTTTTATTGAATATTCTTACCCCATATCCAAACTTTATCCTTCATCAACTCACAGATCCTCCCACCAACATCAAAAACAATACCCCTGATGGCAAAATACCTACTGCTAACATTTGTCATGAATATTATCACAATTCTCGTCACAGTGGTGATAATAAATGTGTATTTTCGGGGCCCAACCACCCATAGAATGCCTCAGTGGGTGCGAGTAATTTTTTTGGACTGGATGCCAAGACTTTTGATGATGAAAAGACCAGATAGAAGGCAGGAAAATGGTGGGAGGAGCAACAAAAATACAAGTGGGGGCAGGTATGAGGCTGTTGATAATAGACAGGGTTTGTTTTTACACATTTGCCTGTAAAATATTTGTATTTTTAAAGCAAATGCATGAATATGCATACAATTTTTTCAAACAGTTCCATTTTTCTATGAATAGTGCTGATGGGGAGACATCATTTTTGTGTAAAGATTCAAGAAGTCACATTTGTGATGGTATTTGGTGATTTGCGCCATAAATGATAATTTAAGCCTCGCATTGGGTAAAAGGGGAATCTAAAAACATTAGAAGAAAAGACTGCTTAGAATAAGTGCGTTTCAATCTAATGCTAACTGATGGTAATTAATTTCCAACATACTTTCTGCCAGAGGTGAAATAAAGTTTCACATCATTGTTCAGATCATAAATATAATACTCCCAATTTCAATTATATGCACTTGTTGAGTAAAAAACTCTAAAAAATTCTCATTTTAACCCACCAGCTTCAATTCAACTGTCACCCTAAAACAACACCCCCCTTTTTACAGCCATCTGCTGGCCATCAAATATCCACTACCCGCCGCCCCAAAGTGACAGCCAAATGGCCATTTCAAATGGGCTGCTGTCCACGCAGCAAAATGCGCAAAACTTTGCACAGGACTCAGTCGATTTGAATGTGAATGGCACTGGGATGGGACCTTTTGCACCGGGGCATTTTATTGAATTGACTCAAGTCCACCATCCAATGTGTAATGCTCATGCTAGAGTGGGGTGAGTGTTAGAGGGTTTGTTGATGTTTCATGTGTTTTTGTGAATGTTGATATGATGACATTCATTTATTGTTTTATCACATTTTATGGGGTACTTCATGAACTCATTCAAAGTATGTATTTTCACATGTGCTATCTACTGCACCAATAAATTGAAAAATTTTCTATTTAATCCACAAAACTACTCACTAATTCACAACTCTCAGAACAAACTGCTCCGGGCGCAGTCCACATAAAACAGCGACAAATCCTGAAAAGTGTAATTATCCCGCATGCCAGGGAAATACAACACTGGGAGAGAACAATGATTCTCAAGCCGTGTTAGCTGCATGTTTGGCACAAAGGCAGAGAACTGTTGATGAAGCTGAGAGTACTTTAAAGGTGAATTTTCTCTGGGGCCAGATTCAATAAGAATCTTAATAAGACATGCACATGAGGTGTCCTACATGCGCTTTAGCACTGAAATGGTTTGCTTCTGCAGATGTGTTAATGTTTTTGTTCAATTTGAGGCCTTGGGGTGTTGGAAATTGAGATTTTCCCCTCCCCCATGGTTGACTAATATCCAGTCTGCATCCACAAATCTCAATCCCAGCATTTTTATGAACAAGTCACGTTTCAACAGATGGTATAGCATTGCTCTTGATAACTATTTATAAATCAAAACTTTTTTTATAGGCAGCAGCACAGCAATTGACTGCAGAAAGTTTCAAGGCAGTTGAAGCAATTGAGTACATAACTGAGCACCTAAAGCAGGATGATCAGTATAAAAAGGTATGCACAGGCTTTTTCCTGGTAATTGTTTTAAAATGGCTGCCATATTTCTTGCAAAAGATTGGTAATTGTATTGTGATTGAAACCATATTCATTCCAAAAGAATGAAAATTTTAGAATGACTGACCAATCAGATTAGTATTTATGTGACCGATTAGAGAGAAGAATATGACTACTTATCTTTTTATGAAAAAAATCTTCTGACATAAGCACCATCTTAAAAATCAAGTGTAAATGAGTCACAACACACATTTTAAATGGCTGGAAAATGCTTTGCACCACTTGAATCCTGAAATATTTTCTAAATATCCACATTTAAAGAAACTCCATTCATTTCAGATTCGTGATGACTGGAAATATGTGGCTATGGTTATTGATCGGCTACTCTTGTACATATTTTTTGGTGTCACAGCCGGGGGCACTCTGGGTATCTTATTGTCTGCCCCAAATGTTTTTCAATATATCGATCAGGAAGAAATTATAAACAGGCTTACTGCACAAACTAAAGCTGCAAGTGAACAGGCCAATTACTGATTGAATGATCTCAGTTTTGGTGTAGAATAGTGGCACTTTTTAAATGGGAATTTATGAAAATGTAGGCAACAAACATGTAAGCAGTTGGGCTGTTGTTTTCTGTGGCGGGTGCTTTCACTCCCCATAGGGACAGCCCCGCATTACACCCCACCCCAGGAGGGGGGCACCCCCACACCAAAGAACAGCTATTTTGCTTGTGTGGGATTTTTCTCAATTCTCAATTGAAGGTGCCACCAGCTAGCCATAACATGGTTCATTGAACTGCAGTATGTTTTTGTGGTAAAAGTGTTTCAGGGGTTTATATGTAACTTTTGGTGCGATGACAAATTTGGTGTTGAACCAGATAATCTTATTCCCTGTCCTACTTTTCAGGTCTGTTTTATCAACACACAAACATTTTTGTAGGCTGATTTTGTCTTAATATAAAAAACAGTTTTCGCTATTACTTCACTGAAAATAATTTTTCTTTTAGACAACATTTTTTAAAGATTTTTGTAGGATTCTACATCCCATTGTACAATGTTCACATCACGACGTAACCCAATGTTTGAGATTTTAAATGATTAGAAAACTTCAGTATTAGCTACAAGTATTTTCTGGGTCAAAACAGATACTGTGACCTTTGCCAGGGCTATATAGGTAAATATTTTTCATAATTCTGCATATAAATATTTGTCAAGCTATTTGATCACTTACATTCTTCACTATTTACTAATGTAATATTTATAAATATAAACTTGTGAAACCATTTTTAGAAGTAAATTTTATGCATATCGCATGCGCTGTGCTTCAGAGTGAATTTTTGTGCAAATGTGCCAATGTAAAATCATCCATATTTTGTTTGCTTCTCTCTCTATTTATTACCTGCCTGCTTTTGTGACAATTTTCTTTTATCATCCATTCTGAGCTCTCTGTCTTCTTTGTGCACTTTTTAAACACACTTTAAACACACTCAATTTCCATTGCTGCTTTTAGTGTCCTATGCTGCCATTGATCTATAAGGCTTGATAGTCGTGAGACTGTTTGCCATCCCAAAAAGATGGCAAAGTGCGCAATATCATGTTGTGCTTTCCCCTGGCCCAGTGCCAATGTTTTTCACATGTCAGCTATTTTGCCTGCTTTCCATTTTGTGGCTATATGTGGTAGTAAATATAAATGTTTATCTATGTACCACTGATTCTTGCATTGAATCAATGCCACAGGACAGAAGTCAACAACACACTTTGTGCTTACTGTATAGGTATATGTTAAGTGCACATGCAATCTTGCACATGCTCAACAAAATTGTATCTAACATTACAGCCCACTGTTCTGACCATGAGCAACGTTTGATGGTGGATTTGTTCAAGGATTACAATTCACTGGTGCAACCAATCAAAACCAAGAATGACACGCCTGTTACTGTGAAATTGGCACTGCAGCTTGTTCTGTTGATCAATGTGGTCTGTTTGGGTGGGGTTTGGCATGAATTGATGTCATGTGGAATTTCCCACCTTCTTTTCTTGATTGGTATTTTTTGAGAAATTGTAAATTTGTCAGTGAAACCAAAAAAAGAATATAAGTTTTTTGACTGGTAAACTTCAGCTTTACTTATCACTTGAGGATGTGGCATTTTCCTCAGTTCCATGGATGCTCAGTGAGTAAGTTATTACCCTGATCAGATAGAGAGTTTTGAGTTTGAGGGATGTGTTTGACAACTTAACAGTGTACATAAAAACTAAAAACATGCCCCTGACACTTCTATTTCTACTATTTACCCAGGGAAAATCATTTACTCACTGAACATGTATGGATACATTTCAAATGTGTTAATTTGGAAAATTGGTGAATGTTCACTACCTGTGTAAAAAAATAACCTTTATGCAAAATTCAGGCTTCGCTGGATGCAAGGGTTGGTAAAATTGTGATTAGCTGTGAAATTTATGTTATCCTATCCCATGGCTTTTTGAAACAAACCATTTCTATCATACAGGGAAATATTCCCCACCTTTCCAATTGGGGATAGTTGACAACATGTATAAAAAACGTGATTTTCATTAAAGTTATTACTTTAGATAAATATTAAGATTTTTTCTCCAATTTCAGGATGAGAAGAATCAAATAATGCACACAAATGTCTGGCTCACACTGGTATTGTTTTGCTACTATTGTATCTTTTGTGTTGAAACTCTGAAGAACAACAACAACTTCTATTTCGACTTTGCAGAAGTGGTATGATTATCATATGCGATGGCCAACCGATGAGTATGGAGGCATTGAAATAATTAGAGTTGCCCCTGATAAAGTTTGGCTACCCGATATTGTGCTGTTTAACAAGTTGGCTATTTTCTGGTGGTGGCATTATATGGATTGATAAGAAAAATATCTCAAATAAATTACTATAAGTTAATAATGATGAATATGATTACTGAAATATTTATTGTACATTATCATTTGGCCAAGCAGCAATGTGATTCACATTTTGAAATGATATGAAACAGGATATTCACTGCAAAAGTGTTTTAAAAATTCTTATACAATTTGATTGTCACATTCAGAGTCCACATTGAATGTGGCATTCAACATTGTGCACTATACACAATCATGATATGAATTTTTGCTATTTTACAGTGCTGATGGTAATTATGAAGTGTCATATTATTCAAATGTTGTTGTCAGCAGTGATGGGCAAATGTTGTGGGTGCCCCCAGCAATTTATAAAAGCTCATGTATCATTGGTTAGTGTGAACTGATGATTTTGTATTTTGTACTTTTTGTTAAATATAACTTTTTCAGATGTGGAATTCTTCCCTTTTGATGAACAAACTTGCCATCTGATTTTTGGCTCATGGACGGTGTGTTATATTAACATTAAAAAAACATTTCTATTTTTTACCATTTCAAAATATGTTTTCCACTTAAAAAAATTTCCTTGCAGTATAATGAGAGGGAAGTTAAGCTGGAGCTTGACTCATTAACTGGTGTGGATTTGAGTCAATACAGTGTTTCTAGTATTTGGGATGTTGTTGATGTGCCTGCTGTTTTAGTGTCTAGAAGGTCAAGAATTGACTTTATTATCAGAATTAGGTGAGTATTGCCAATGGAATTTGTGATTTATGCTGATTATTCCTTTATGGAATATTTTTTTTGTCAGCAGTCAGTAGATGTATACTCCAGTTACTTTACACCCTGCACGCGTGGTTCCCGCTGGAAGTGTGCCAACGATGGTTAACGCGTCCGAGTATCATAAAAAGATGACAAAATTGATTGTTGTTATAATGTTATTCATCAACAGATTCACATCGATGAATTTTTTCATATTTTTACAGAAATCACACGATTTAGTAATCATTGGCACGCTTCCAACACGAGACATAAATCAGTGCGATAGCAGAGTATCACGTACGCCGAGTATACAATATCTTTCTTTCTCAGGCGCAAAACACTATTTTACACTGTTGTTCTCATTATTCCAACAGTTCTGATGGCATTTTTGAACATGGCTGTGTTCTTCCTGCCAGCTGATTCTGGTAATTTTTATCTGAGCTTACTTTGATTTAAGTATACTCATTTCTTTGCCACACTCTCAGGTGAAAAGATCACATTGACAATAAGTGTTTTACTATCAATCAATGTGTTTCTGTTACTGATTGCAAAAATTCTTCCACCGACTTCAAAGACAATCCCTTTGATGGCAAAATATCTTCTACTGACATTGGTACTCAATGTGTTCACCATTTTTGTCACTGTTGTCATACTGAATGTCTATTTTCGTGGGCCAACAACACATAGAATGCCAGGTTATTGCCATTTTTATTAATGTAATCTAGATTTGAAAAATCTTCCACTCTGAGATTCCTGTTTGGATATTGTTTGCAAATATCTTCCCATAAAAGCAGTGGGGATTTATTGGAAGACATATTCCAGTGAAAAAATTGTGAATAATCAAAAAATTCCAAAAATTCAAGCACAAAATCACAGATTGGGTACGCAAAGTGTTTCTGGATTTTCTGCCCAAAGTTCTCAATATGCGTCGGCCACAACCAGATGATGCTGTTATGCACCACCATGGATTACCTGTTGTAAAAGTACAGTATGTTCTATCTCTTTCATTTTTCATTTTTCTCTCTCATTTTTCAATGCTGTTGTATTCAAATGCCATATATTGTTTTACTCTAATTACCTTCTTCAGGCATTCAGAGCAGCCAACATCCATGAAGTATGATTACACAGATGGAAAAAATGCTGGAATTCTCTTGTCTGCAGGCTCACACCACCCTTTATGTCATGGGGTTGCCAGTGATAAAACTAAGAAACACATTTTGACATTGGCAGAAAAGGAAATGAGCATGGATAAGCCACTTTTCAGGTAAATACAATAGTCACTTAGTTCAATTATGTACAATTTAATTTGACAGTCTGAGAAAAAATCTCATTCAACATTGAATCATACACATCCTAATTCTAAGTCAAATAGTTTGACATGATTTTGGGCATATTTTAATCACCAATGTATACTGAACATTTTTAGCCTGTACAAAATTGACAAAAACCGCAAAACCAACTTCCACCCTTCTAGTTTCGGTGCAGCAGACTCAGATCGCAGCAGTGGCAAAGTAAGTGCCACAGGAGTTTTGGCAAGTTTCTATCCACTGACACCGGATGCTAATCGAGCTGTGGAGGCTGTGGACTATATTACTGAGCACTTGAAACAGGATGAGGAGTATCAAATGGTTGGAATTTTCAGATTCACATTTAGGTGGTGTTTTGGCCATTTTTTGGAGCATTTGCAGTGTAATGGCTGGTTGGAAAATTCTAGATACAAAGATTGAGTCTGCAAAAAAACTGTTATAAAAACTAGAAAAAATGAAAATGTCTCTGATATATGAGAATGATTTCGCTCTGTTTAACATTCTTTTTACTACAGAACTAAAAAACTAAATTCAAAATGTCCAGATCCGCGAAGATTGGAAATATGTGGCCATGATAATCGATCGATTACTGCTTTACGTGTTTTTCGGCGTCACGCTGGGTGGCACCTTGGGCATTTTCCTGTCTGCACCAAATGTGTTTGATATCATTGACCAGGAAAGGTTGATTGACACTCTCTTGGTGAAATATGCACCTGGACCTCAATAATGTGTGGTTGATAGTGACATTAAATTGTTGGAAAATGGCAGAGCATTGACATTGGAAGAATGCATATGCTTTTTATTTGTAAATATAGCACCACAAATGTAGTTTTGAAAATTTTTTCGGTTTTGAACATGTTATGTAGTGCCCATTAAAGTTCAGTGAGTAACTGACTTACTTTGGTAGATGGAGATATCCAAGACAATGAAAGTTATGTGAATTTCAACTCATTTTATTCAATATTTGATTTTCTTGTAAACTCTGAAAATTTGATACGTGATTAACTCATTTAACTTATATGGGCACTTATTATGTGAATTGTTTGTTTGATGTACACATGTCTGTTCAAGGAATAGTGGGTAGGTAGTAAGTTTGCATTACTGATTAGAAAATTCATGAATATAAAAAGCACACAATGTAAGCAGTGGCAATTGTGGCCCGATATTGTGTTAAATAATTGAGCTAGAAAAACACAATGTCCAATAATTTTAATTATAACTCATCTCAAACAGCATTGGATTTCCATTTGAATGAACACATGGTAATATCCTGTCCCCTAGATGTACCTCAAAGTACAGTGTTCCATGGTCCAGAGAAGTGCATTGACTGTACACTGTTATGAAGATTACATCAACACTTGAATAAAAGCAAAAAAAAACTGTATTTATATTTATTTAAATTTTTCCAGGTTTACCAGGGAGATTTAATGATTTAGTTTTTTTAGATATTTTCTGAGATTATATTCATGTGTATTTTCTCAAAATTACCTATTTTTCGATGCTAATCTCAATAAGTGTGTGAATAACCCATTCTGGAACAGACATGTATGATGTACAGCTATTCAAGCCATATGTAGCCATACTAAATATCTCCCCAACATGTATTCCACTTTTAGGTGCCAAATGTGGGTGGCCCCTTTTCCTTGTGATATAATAACCTATTTATCAATTCATGCTTTTATGTACTTTTATATCCATCACTTTGTTGATTTCCTTTGGATATGATATCCTACTTCTGGTGGCATAAGCTTATTTTCAATGAGTGCTACCATCTAGTGGAAGAGCCCAAACAGAAAAACACAATGTAATTGTTAGTCAATCGGTGCAATTTTGGTGTGGTACCAACATAATATTGTTGCTTTTTGATGTATTTTATTGTTGTGTAGTGTATCACACTCATCTCTTTGCATCGACAGGATTCTGTTCTCAACGTTTGAATGCTCTTGTAAATATAGACATACAGAAAAATGTTCCTTCATTAATTAAAAATTTAGTCATGAAAACAAATAAAAAATAAAAAAGACAACACCTATTTCATCATATCTTTCACATACTTTGGTGGATACTGCAATGGACAAATTCCATTACCATTAGGCCACACATTCTGGCATGTCTTTTGGCACCAATTCAGAGCACCCTCTTTTTCAGTGCAATTTACGTTATCTCCAGTGGGTGCCGTTATAACGCCACATTCTGGTGCACATGGAAGCACCCAACACCAGGTGGCATAATCAGTGCAATCTGTTTTAGGGCATTTTAGAGCCAATATTTTATTTTAAAAGTTTGTAGTGACGCACCATGAGAGCCAAGTGTGTAATCGTAGCGGTTTACATTTTCCACAGTTGGGTATGCTGCCAATTCTGGTATTGTGACATAGGCACCAAAAACATGATCCCTTTTTGTATTTCTACCACCAACTTTTTTTACTCTGAAGTAGCCCCCTTCACCCCATGTTGTCCAATGGCTAAGAAAAAAAGTCAAAGTAAAAAAATGTGAAGGTGCTTCAAAAGCAATTTTATACAGAACCTGTTTTTGCCAATCCAGTAATCAACTCCATACTCATCTGTTCCATATCCTACAATTGCAATGGCATGGTTTGGAGTCTGACAATATGGTCTGTTGATTTCACCCAAAATGCCTGCAATTTTTTCTATGTACCTATAATTATATTGTTAATCATGAGGCCAACTGTATCAAGACAAGGAAAACAATAGATTTTGTGGAGATTTTTCCCCTGTAATATTGCCCTGTGACCTATATTTTAGCTATCCAGTTATTTTTGAGAAATTTTATCCTCATTTTTGCTCAAAATAACTAATTTTAATGACTTCTTGCCCATTTCCACCTTCAAAAGCACTAGGTCAGGTGTCTTTGTGCCCATTTTCTGCTATTTTTAGCTTTATATATACTTTTAGCTATATTTCTGTATTTTATAGCAATTTTAGTCCTTTTAAGTATATAATGAACACAATTTTTTGTCAGCTATGTAAATATCTATCCCTCCTGACGAGTGATTTTCCATCTATCCAGGCTAGGGTTGGCCGATGTTTTTTTTTAAACGTTTTTTAATAAAAAAACGTTGTTTTTTTTAAAAAAACATGACGTCCGAAATGTTTTTTTTTTAAAAAAAAACATCGGCCAAAATTTTTAGTACTAAGCACTAGGTATTTTGCAAAATTTTTGCGCGCAAGCGCGCAATTTCACACACAAATTGACATTGGTGGTTGTTTTCATTGGTTTTGTTGCATTTTTAGTATCAAAACATCCATTTCTATGTGCTACCATGGGTGAATAAGCCGACATATGTTGCTGTAATATATAATATTGAGGTAATGTGCTTCCATGTACCTCCACAGTGTGTAACTTCACTCCCAAAGTAACAACCTCCTTTTATAACCTTGTTTGATCACCATTCCGTGCCAAACTTTACCTGAAGTCACGAACATTCGACTATAAGGCGATATACGAACGATATGTCGATGAAAAATGGATATTTTTGACACAAATCACCACTTATAATGCAGAGTTGGAAATACGTATTTACGTTTACCCGAAATACCCGGTTATTCGGGTATTTATACTTACGTTTACGTTTACGTTTTCCAAAAATACCATTACGTTTTGTTACGTTTTCCTGACCAAAATACCCGGGTACTAGGGAAAACGTAAAAAAACTTGTGATCGTTCACACGCGCACCACCTGCAGCCAACAATATTCTCATGTTTTTGCATAAAAGTAACATGTATAAAAATAAATTGCGTTTATAAATTTTTTTGTGATGAGTTCGGATGACGCACGTGCAACAACTGTGAGTAGTACACGTTTTGAAACTGGTAGGGCGAGTGCAGGGCCGTATCCAGGGGGGGGGCGGGGGGGGGGGGCTGCAGCCCCCCCCCTTCCCGGGGCGAGACCAGAAAGTGACCGGAAAATGCGACTTTTTCAACGTCAGCGTAAAAATTTTTGCGCGCGAGCGCGCATTCTTCACCTGACATTACGCATTATCATCAAGTTTGCTCCATGTGGCAGCAAATTGTTATAAATACACTCTATGTTGTGCTTTTTGCTGTTTTGTATGTATATTTACATACAAATACAGCGTTCCATGGCTCTGGCGCCAACGCCAATGGCGCCATGGCGTGGCGCCTACTAATGGCGCCAGCGCCATGGCGCCATTGCGACACTATGTAGCTAAAATTTTAGGGGGGGGGGCTGAGCCCCCCCCCCCCCTCGCCGGCCTCCGTAAACAAGCAGCCCCCCCCCCCGCTCAAAAATCCTGGATACGTCCCTGGGCGAGTGCAAGCTCTGGTGCCAATCCCAGACTCTGTAGGACTCCCTGTAAAATGTAAAATTTCTTGCAAATGTCAAAACTCATGTAAAATGCCCAGCAAAATGGCAAAGATTTGCCACCTTCCAGGGCATTTTGCATGACTTTAGACACTGTGCATGCCATTTGACATTTTACAAGGCATTTTACAGGGTCTGGGACTCCCCCAGAATCACCAGCGTAGTTGGATTTGGCCACACTTACATCAGAAAATGGTGCAGATGGAGCGATTGACCCATCTAAAGGTGAATATAATGGTATTTTCCATCGGCAAATACTGTGTGTAAAAAATTTACGTTTACGTTTTTTTTACGTATTCCTTGGTATTTTAAAAATACCTTACGTTTTAGTATTTATACTTTTGATTTGAAAAAGGTATTTACGTTTACGTTTACGTTTTCCAAAAATACCAGTATTTGCACAACTCTGTTATAATGCTATCCCATGGCTCCACAGCCATTATATGGTCATATTTAACATCACAGAGTATTGCCAGTGTCTGATATACCTATATATGTTGACACTAGGTCATATCTGGGAGCTTTTAAAAAAAAACGTTTTTTTTAAAAAAAAACATCAGGTTAAAAAAAACGTTTTTTTCCAACCCTAATCCAGGCTGCGGGAAGATAAGAATTTATGATGATACCCCTGACCGCCCAACACTCACCTCCTCTGTAAAACCTGAACTCATCATCAATACAAACCACACTGACTACTGGACCATTTTGCAAATGCATCACAATTTCTGCATCTGTTAAATCCCAGTCTGTTCTGTGACTTTCAAGAATGCCACCTGGCACATCTTTCATACAGGTGCCTACCTGCAAAAAAAATATAAAGAAAATGCGAGAAGCTATGATATGATTCCAGGTGCCAGTCCAAAATCGTGTATGGAAAGTGTAAAATCAACTGCAGAGTTGTTAAAACTACTGAAAGTACTGAAAGTATATGTAAACGTAAAGTATTTATTTTTTACTTCTACACATGAGTAAACGTGAGTAAACGTACTTTTCCATAGAAAACGTAACCGTGAGTATTTTTGAGAAATGATGCCCCAATTTTCACTCGAAATCACTAATTATCATAACTTTTTGCTTATTTTAAGCAATTTTTTCCTATATGTATACACACTTATATACACATTTTGGACCATTTTACCTGTATTTTTAGCATTTCTATCACTTGTTCCCTTCTACGACACCAAAAATATTGATATAAATGGCTGAAATCTTTATTTATGATGTAATAGAAGGGAAAAAGTGATAAATTAAATTATCTGAAATACGTTTCCTGTACTCGAGTACTTCAAAAAGTATATGTAAAAACTAGTACAGGAACTTTTTTGGGAAGAAACGTAAACGTATTTACTTTGTACTCGAGTATACCTACATATTTATTGAGTATAAGTAAATACGTTTTAACAACTTTGATCAACTGTCATGTAAAATGTCACACAGGGGGCAGTCCCAAGCCCTGTAAAGTGTAAAGTAAAGTGTCAAATGCATGGTCAAATGTCAAATGAAAACTAAAGTGTCAAATGTGAAGTAAAGTGTCAATTGTGTATCCAAATATTTTTTTTGTATCCTAATTTTATGTTTTTGTATCCAAATCTTATTTTTCGACATAAGATTTGGATACAAAAACATAAGATTTGTATACGAAATATAAGATTTGGAATACACAATTGACACTTAACTTTACATTTGATTTTACATTTGACACTTCACTTTACATTTGACATTTAACTTTGCATTTGACTTTACATTTGACTCTTTACTTTACATTTGACATTTGACTTTGCATTTGACTTTACATTTGACACTTTAAATACTTTACACTTTACAGGGTATGGATTGCCACCAAGGCTCAGGCTGTCCCTGCTTGTTTGAAGTTCATTTAATAATAAATCCACTACACTTTTTGCTTGAAATTTAAAAAATCAGTTCAAAAAATAAATCACTCACAGAAGCATTATATCTCATGTAACTGGCATCTGTAGTCAATCCATTTTCCAAAAAATAGTCCATTAAAGTCCAAGTATGGCAACCATAGCTGCAATCACACACTGAACTTGAAGCACAGTCGATTACTTGTTGCTCACTGTAATGGAATCCTTTGAAATTGGTCAAACTTGATAAGTGCCCAGAAAGTGTATGTATCTGTGAAGTGTGAAGGAATGGCAATTTGAATTTTATAAAAAAGTAAAATGTGTTGTCTTAGAACAAGAAATTGATAAATTTGAAATGAGCTATGCTATTTATGTTCTGGTACATCCTTGAATACCATACCGATCAGAGTCCTCCATGAGAATTATTAGAAGAATGCAAAGCAGAAAAACCAACTGATGCAAAGAAGACACATGATCGACAGCCCTGAAAAATACAATTTGCTGTTATTAATTGCACTTTATTTTTAATTTAAGTGTTATTTTTTGCTTACCCCCTGCCCAGTAACTGGTCCAGTGTGCCAGAATATTTTTGGTGCTATTGCATCATAGATTGATCTTTTTCCTCTGAAAGATCTATATCCAGATGCAGTTTTGAGAAAAACAGGCAGCTTTATACATATTTTTAGACTTTATAGATACACTATACATATTTGATGAAAATTCATTCTCTCAGTCATCAGAATGAAAAGGTAGGTTCAAGTGAGATGCACAAATCAAAGTGAAGAATGTGAATATAATAACACTGAGAAAAGGATCCAGTTTTCATGAAAAATCACTGAGATTTCACTTTGACTCTTTGATGCCCAGTACAAGGGTCACTTTTTGGTTGTTAGATGTTTTTCTCAGAACTGTATCTCTGTATCTGTCATGGCCCATTCTTTTCCCATTGTATTTCATTTTTAATTGTGCATCTACTGGTGCCAAGCCCAGATATCCAGCAGAAAATTCCTCATCATCCTGAAAGTTTTTAGAAACTTTTGATTTGAAAAACTTTAACTTAAAAACCTCTCTAAAAGAAATATTTTTACCAATGCAGCCATCTCATTCAGTCCAACACAAGCCGTTCCACCAAGTTCTTTGTTGATTTTATTCAACTTTTTGGCAGTTTTCTTTAGCAAATTCTTCCTGTATGCCAATTCTGATGCATGGTCAACAAATTTTTGCCTACCATGCTTCTTTTCGAATATCTCTGTCAGAAAATAGTTATTTCTTGAATGGAGTGCAGTGAGCAGCTAATAAAGTACTGCAAAATTCAAAAAAGTAATTTTTTCACACCATTGAGTTTGTGCCAATTTCGTCCTTCCCTGGCTGATAAAGATCGGAAAATTTCTTCAACACTTTGATCATCATATTCCTCACATTTGTGTTTTCGTGCTTTGCAAAATATACCAACAGAAATCTGTCAAGGATTTTTTGTTGAATTCAGTGATAACTGACAACAAAATGGTGACAAATAACATAAACAACAACAAACAACAATGAAAATTTGCCAGAACAATTTCATTTTGGCTGAATCGTTTCTTTTCAATAAAAAATCTATTTTTTCAGCAATTGTTATCAAAAAATGTTTTTGAAAATAAACACACTGCCGTTTCGTGCATTGTCCATTATAACGAAAAATTCCCACACACATAAAGGAATAAATATTGCAAAGCAATGCAATCTGTGGTCGTTTTTTTCAAAAAGATGTTAGGTATGTTTATTTCTTGTTTATGAATGTGTCAAGGAGCTCACAGTTGTTAAAACGTATTTACTTTTACTCTATAAATACGTATCCTCGAGTACAGAGTAAATATGTATACGTTTCCTGTGAGGAACGTTCCTGTATTTAGGTACTCGCTTTTTCAGATACTTTTTGAAAGTACAGAAAACGTATTTCTGATAAATTTCTGATGTTTCTTTTCAAAACATGGAGGGAAGAAAAGGGTGAAAAATAGCTAAAAATATAGGAAAATAGACAAAAATGTGTCTATAAGATCATATATTACACAAAAATAGCTGAAAATAAGCGAATTTGAAGGTTCAAATGAACAAAAATATATGAAAATTAATGACTTTGAGTGAAAATAGGAAAAAAATCTTTTAAAAATACTTAATTTACATTTTCCAAGGAAAAAGTATTTTACACATGTTTACCCATTAACAGAAGTTAAAAAACTTTACTTACGTTTTCTGTACTCGGGGGTGAGTAAAAATAAGTATACTGTACATTTACATATACTTTAAATAAAAGTTTGGTACCCTGAACAACTCTGATGGCGGAAAGGTGAGCACATGTTTCAATGTGAAAATATCGTTTTTCATGGTGGGTATATACTTTTGATATGAAATTCACTTTTTTCTGGAAAATTAGTACTATCATATTTTTAAGTGAAACGACATGGAAGGTGGCTGTGCTTTTTATTGTGTGCATTTAGCGTTTTTATCAGTGTTAAACCATTGTGAACCAAATAACTCTGAAAGATCAATTTCTGCTGCAGATTTGAGGGGTCGAAATTGGCGTCTGCACCTGTCATCAGGTCACCCTGTACTGCTCCAAATTGGAATCCGTAAAAAGTGAAATGAAAATAGAATGTTCGGCATATGGGATGGGAAGCTTAATAAAATAGAACGCTCAATGTACTTTTAGATGAAACAATAACAGCACAGACAATGTTTCTGTGAAAATTAATAATGGATAATAATAATAATATACCTCGCGGACCGCATGCTTTGCATTTTTATTAATGAAACACTCCATCATGACGTCTTCATTAATGAAATAGAAATTGTTTAAAAAATTATTTCAGGCATGTTGGTTGTTATCTGCCGTTCTCTTTTTTAAGCATTTTTTTGTGAAATTGCATACATAAGTACTTTGCTCAAGCGTTATCTACCAAGACATAAGTAATTTTGGGTGCATACTTTGCGGTCCGCCAAGTACAATAAAATAATAAGGGGCTCACACACAATACACAATTACACACATTACACACACACACAAAATAATAAAGGGACATAAAAATTCTTGTCAAATAAATTCAACTGCTAGAGTTTGGGTTATTATGTGATTTCAACTTTCCTATATGATAGTTAATTTTTATGACACTTAATTTTCATTGTTTCTATTAAGAATGACGCTTAAATTTTTTTGTCTTATTTTACTTGACACGAATTTGTGATGTCAACTACAGTGCGCGCACATCGCGCCACTAGATAGACTCCGCCCACTTTCGTGTTTATGCCTGCGCATGCTAACCCCGAAAAATACGCGCATTCCATCAGGCTCGCCTTGTTTTGTGTGTGGGCTCAATAATGAGAGTTAAAATTCAACATTTTCTTACATTTTACAAAGAAAGCACATATTTTTGAGTCCTCATGCGTACGCTCTACACACAATTACCATTTTCAAGCGCGTGATGGACCTCAGAAAGTTCGAAAAAATCACAAGTTTGTATAGGAAAAACGACACGCGTGGCAGAACAAATTCGCGTGCGGTTTAATGATGTAGCTGTCGCGAGTGCGCGGACACAGTGGCACATGGGTCGGTGCCAAAACGCACAGGAATTTCTGCGCGCACTGTATTTTTCAAAAAAGCTTTTGGCATTCGTCCAGATTAATTCAAGAGCTGTGACTCCGCCTTTTTAACACCAATCACCGAATTTCAATCGGTCACAGTGCGTAGATATGGTTGAAGTAGGCGGAGCTTAGTAAACTATGGCTCTGCCTTAAAAATAAAAACATGAAAATGGAAAGGGTTACGGTGGTTTTGTTGGTTCGCCCTGGCGCATGAATCCGTCAAAAGGAACCCTGTGGCAATGAACTTCCGTTCGCGTTACTTAAAATCACCTCGCAATCTGCGCAGGCGTTTTTTCCACTACCACTATTCACGTGGCCCTAAAATTCTTCCCATTTTTGAGTCCATACAAAGAAAACTCAATTTTATTTATTTTCGCCCTTCGAAATGCGGCATTTTTCGAGAATTTTTGGCCATAACACTCGTTGAACTTTGGTCGTTTTCTTTTGTTGCAGCATAACCTGGCATGGCGGCGAGTAGTGTACAGTGAGGTGCGTTTTCTTATTTGAAAAGTACGTTTTTCTATTTTTTGGCACTGTGCCCACTTTCTTGTTTGTCAATGATATCTCGTTCCGCGTGAAGCGTTGAGTTGCGCAAATGATTTTGCGCGTGGAAGATTATGAATTTCATCCCAAAGTGAGCCAAATCCAAAAGTATAATTTTTGGCTCAATTTTTCTGTATCCAGTTTTTCATTGGATTTTTCATCATCTAACGGTTTTCCACCTATTTCTAACAATACCGGTTCGGTGCATGTCGCAAGACGTGCATGCGTGGTTAATTTCACAGAAAATAAATCGTTACCCCGATAACTTTTATCCATATTTCCCAGACAGCGTATATAGGTATATCACTTTCCATCACGTGCAAGCGACCAAGGGACACCATTGAAGTCAGGCCTCGCACTTTTGAACCCAGAGTTTTGGCAGGGTTCCAAAACGTTCACGGGGCCACATGCAAAGCGCAGCGGTTGTCGGCGAGCCCTCGCAACAGCAGAAGCATAGGAGGAAAAATACAAGAAATAGGGTGAGATTTTTGGGATTAGGGGTTTTATCATGCACGCGATAATTGCGTGGAATATCATTGGCTTTTTTGGTGATAATTCTCCGGTCAATGTGTGTCACTGGAAGCGATTTTCATTCCGTTTCGCCGTGATGGCGCAGGTAGACTGGCAAAATTTCATACCATGAATGCCAAATGAACAAAGAACTCCAAACTTCAAATGCTCAAATTCGTTCAAACTTTATTTGGTGGCCATTTCCTATTTGAAAAATTCCCAATTTTGAAAATATCCAATAAATTCAGTGAACGTAGCAACAATGCGAGTTCCAAAAAGTGATGTCTTTTTAAATTAGTTTTATTTCCGATTTTGGCAGCGCGCCAAGCTGGAAAGCGGTGCGAAAATGGCATCATCGCAGCCGGAGGCGAGTAGAACAAGCCTCTCTTCGGAGCAAAAAGTTGGCGAAACAAAAATAGCACCGTCTAACTTGCGCCCAGTTCGGAACAACAGTAATCAAAGTTCCAGAAAAGTTGCAAACAGGGGCGTGGCTAAAAATTGTGAAGGTTATCACTTGCTTGAAATTTGACTTGTATTCCCTCGAAAAAGTCATGCTCTGACAAAATTTCTGGTGTCAGTAATGTGTTAAAGAAACAGCTTTAAACCTCTCCCACCGGTATTCAAATACCGGATTCGCTCGAATTCCCCCTGAACAATTCTGACTGAAAATAATTCCACCTTATACCATATGATCAACTTTGTTTTGTCCAAATTGAAAGGCAGGTTATTTGATGAATAATGTATATTTAGTGATAGGGATGGCAAGCGCTTTTTTTTAAGCGCTTTTAAAAAAACGCCGCTTTTTAAAAAAAAAGCGCTAGGGTCCCAGCGCTTTTTTTAAAAAAAGAGCGCTGGCAAAATTTTTTGTACTTATGCACTAGGTATTTTGCTATTTTTTTGTGCGCAAGCGCAAAATTTCACATGCAAATTACCACTGGTGGTTGTTTTCATCGGTTTTGTGGCATTTTTAGTGTCATTGCTTCTATTCCTGCATGCTATCATGTAATAATAGGTTGTGATATGTTAGTGTAGTATAGGATATTCAGCCAATATGCTCCCAAATACTTCAACAGTGGGGAACATTGTATTAGTTTTCTCTTATAGCCTTATTTATAAGCACTATTTCATGCCTAATTTCACTCGAAGGCATGAAACATTCACAAACGGCGATATACATAATGAATCAACATAAAAAGTTTTTTTTTGGCAGAAATCACCACTGATCATGTTATCCAATAACTACACAGCCATTATATGGCTATATATATCATCACAAGTACTGCCACTTGTCTGATATACCTGTATATATTGATACAGAACCATATTTGGGAGGTTTGGGAACGTCTCAACATTTTTTGAAAAAAAGCGAAAAAAGCGCGTTTTTTAAAAAAAAGCGGGGCCGTTAAAAAACGCGCTTTTTTCCATCCCTATTTAGTGAAATGATTTGTGGATAGTAACATTCGTGAAAATTTTGACGAAAAAAAATAATTCCCCCCTTAAGTAGTTCCCCTCAAAACGTCTGACGAAATAAAAATTCCCCAGTGCAATCATTCGAGAAAATACGGTGAAACGAATTACGTATATTTGTATGAAACCAATTCCAGACATTGGCGTTGGCACACGGCCAAGTTCAGCCCCCATCCCATCATCAACCGAATCAAATAGCGCCAATACGAATGCAAAATTGGAGAGTGGACCAAATTTGTCCGACCAAAAGTTGGACACTTGGGCGGCCAGAGTGAAAAAGGGCTGTCCCAATTCTAATGGGGCGGTGACACAGCAACAACAACAAGCTTTGGCTGGCTTAGCGGAAACACTGGCACAGTTGGGTGTTACTGCACCTTTGAAAGGTACCTTTTTATACTGTTATGTTTAGTGATGGAAAAATGTTTTTTTTCACGGACCCGGTAAGTGATGTAAAAATTGCCACAGAATGACTGGAGCCATGCGAACTCATTATAAATGACGATTTTGTCAAAAATATCCATTTTTATGTCAACTTGTTATGGATATTGCCTTTGTTGTACGTTTGTGACGCGTGTGCAGCGTGTGCGAAGTGAAGCGTGTGCATATGAACGTGCACTTGCGCACAAAAAATTCATAATACTTCCCCTGTGTGCCAAACTTTTGCCTATCTTTGTTTTAAATCTGTTCAAAATGTCCAAAATGTTTGGGACATGGCCCTCTGAAACTAAAACTTTAACTACTTTCCAGAACTCGTGTAGTTTGTACATTTAAGCTTTTTTACAGCACTTAACTAAGCGTTCATTTGCTCAGAAACCGGTGCAAAATCGTGCGATTCCCCGACGATGTCAACTGCGGATGGGCCGAAAGTGACCGAAAACTTCTCGGACACCCAATTTAAATCTCCTTTTGAAGGCGACCAGAATCTTGTTACGACACAAGAAAATTGTGAGAATGAATGCTCTGATAAACAAAGGGACCGGCTTTTGGACACCAGTGGGGGTGTCAGTGTATCCAGTTTTGGCAGGAAGGAGAGGGTGTTCAGTAATAGGTGAGGTTTTGGTTTTTCTCTTCAAAACTTTGTTGGGGTTCCTGAAATTTTTGTTGTTTTTCCCTCCAAAATACTTTTTTTCTTCAAAAAAGTCGGAAAAAAATTCAAACGCCTTGGTGTGTCAAAAAACTCAAATGTCAATAAAAATGTACCGTATTTGCTTGAATAATCCCCCTGGGGGATTATTATTTCGTCAGACATTTTTGAGGGGGAACTATTCAAGGGGGGATTATTATTTCGTCAAAATTTTCAAGCATGTTTCTATCAACTCATTTCACGAAATATGATTTATAAACACAATAGCGTCTCATTTTTGTTAAAATTAGGTACAACAAATTTATCAAATCTTTAATGGGGGGATTACTCAAGGGGGGAATTATTATTTCCTCACTCGTCGTACCGGGAGGATTATTCAAGGGGGGAACTATTCAAGCAAATACGGTATATGGGGTTCGGCGAAAGTTTGGGCTACACCCGAAATCCCTGTAATACTCCCCCTTAAACCGCTTTTTCAGCGCTCGCGTGTCACCCCATTTACGTCATTCGAGTGAAATCGAACAGGGCTGGTTTTCCAATCCCTACGCGGCAAATTCAAACTCGAATTTTCCCGAAAACCACCAAAATTCGACTAACAATCGACCGGTGCAAAATTTTGCCGGAAATCACGCGGGATCTTCGATTCGGGACATGGAATACAATAATTCCGCGCTGTCGGGTTTTTTCCCGCCCGTTGACTGCGGTGATTTTCGGAGACCCGGCTTTTACCCGCCGAACCCGATGCGCGGTAATTGGTGAGTTCTGGTTTCCATTTGGAAATGGATTTTGTTTAGGGGTTCAAGTTTTTTTCAAGTGATGCTCGTGTATTCTGGCCTTCGAAGCTGGCGTTTTCATTATTTCTGGGAATATATCATCCGAGTTTTGATCATTTTGCATTTAGTCATACTCAGCGGTCAGTTGACATCCGCGCATACTGATGGCTTACGCGACAGCGCGATACTATGCACAAACAAACAAAAAAGAGAAATATTTATTTTTTTGAACGAAATATTCGGAGCCGGTAAATGCAAGCACACGTTTACTGCGTTAAACGTTTTTTATCTAAAGAAGTTTTCCTCTGCGTTAGCTTAGAATTTCGATACAAATGTATAATTCCGATCCCCCAAAATGTCTCAAACTATATTTTTCCGCCACAGGCGAATGGGGGGCGCCCAGCGTGCGATGCCCGCCCATCAACATCTAAACCCGCGAAATTCGAACCCCAACCCGCCGCACTACCACCCGAGCAACCAGCAAACGTCCGGCCCCGCCCCTTCCACGTCGCAGTACCAAAACGGCGCCAACAGAAATGACCATCAAAATGGGCAGAATTTGGCCGCCGCTGGCACTGGGCCAAATTTTTCTAATGCCCAATTTCACGTGGGCGGATTACATCGGGGCGGGCACGCTCCGCAGATGCAACGCGCCGCTTTTGGGAAGGTAAAACTTTTTTTACAAATTTTTTTGGTTGATTAGTGGAAATTAGTGAAAATAAAAGAGGAATGAGAAAGGAAAAAGATAAAAAATTCAGTTCACCGGGGGTTATTTCATCACCTAACTGATATTTTTTAAGCCACATTGGCCCTGTGCACACTAGTATTCACGAAATCTCGAAATGAGCGTGTTTGAACGTGTTTGAGTTATCCACAATGAGACATTTTTAATCTTCGTTAACCTTTGTTGACGGCCACCTAATTGTAGAAAACTCGAATGCGTTCTAAGCTGTTTGTGAGTTTTCGAAATTTCGTGTGAAAACTAGTGTGCACAGGCACATTGAGTCAAATCTGTTATTTGCTTATCGTGTTTACTCTCTTTCCTGCATACCAACTCTCATTTCTCTCTTCCACGCATTTTATGTCATCAATTCACAAACGCACCAAACCCGTACTGTTCATGTTTCACTTCTGCGTGATCTTTGCACGTAGCATTTTGGGGCACAGTCAAAACGTAAATGGTATAAAACATGCTTTTTGGGTGCCACTAGTTATTCTGTGGTGCAATCGGTCTTAGATGCCGTTTTTGGTGAAATAATAGCCTTTTTTGTTCAAATTGGACACAACAAATTGATCATATGCCTTGAGGGGAGAATTATTTTCCCTCACTCGTCTTACAGGGGGGGGATTATTCGAGCAGATGCGGTAGATACTTTAGCTGGAGCGTAACCGCCCCGCCCCCCCCCCCAACTGCAGGGGTCTCCAAGATTTTGACCCTCGCGGGGGCTGGATAGATAGCAAATCGCTCCTCCCGAGGGATAGATAGCTGGAAAAAAATTTCTGGAGGGGGGGCTCGCGGGGGCAAAATATATGGACTTTTTCAGTGCATAGAAAGCCGAAAGGGGAAAAAAATCGCTAGTAATCGGTTAAAAGTGGCTAAAAGTAGGTTTAAAATGGCTAAAAACAGACATACAGCCACGCATATAACCGGAGAGCACGAATTTGAAGGTGAAAAACTATAAAAAGGTGCGAAAATTGGGGGAAAATTTCTCAAAAACCACTCCAGATAGATAGATAGCTGAGCGATTTTGGGGGGGGGGGGGTCTTTGGGGGTAGTAGCCAAAATTTTTGCCTCAGGATAGATAGATAGCTGAGCGGTCTCCGGGATAGATAGATAGCTGGCGGATTTGGGGGGGGGGGGTAGCCCTCCGCCCAGCCCCCCCCCCCTAGGAGACCTCTGTTTGGGGGGGGGTAGCCCTCCGCCCAGCCCCCCCCCCCCCTAGGAGACCTCTGTTTGGGGGGGGGTAGCCCTCCGCCCAGCCCCCCCCCAGGTGACCTCTGCCCAACCGCCTATGTGTTTTGCCCATCACAGGAAGAAATCGTGCCGCAGTGGATTCGCAATGAGGGCAATTACCAACCAAATCGGCATTGGAACAGACAGCTCAATTACCGTGGCGCATTTCACAATTCCAACAGACAGTTTGGGTTGGTTGGTAGTTTATCTTACTATTTTATAATTTGACTGGAATGTCTTTGGGGTGTGATTTTATTTATAGGTATTTTTGTCAAAAATACATTTTTTGTCATTTTACAACATTAACGGTACACTTTTTTTCATAATGGCCTTTTTCCGTCAGCTGAACTTTTTACCTTTGCGTTTTCCATTTTCTGAAATTTTTTCCGTTTTCTGGCAAAGAATGGCAGTTCAAATTTCCGGGAGCTAACTTTTTTACGTTTCAGTTTTCTGTAAAATTAGTTTTTGACGGCTTACTGTTAAGACATCGTCATGTCGAAAACCACACGATTCAAATGCGATGACTTTTTGATGTTTCTCAATGGGACAAGTAATTTCACGGAATTTATAATCATATTAGTACTGTATTTTATCAATCAACATTCCAAGCGTTTTTGCGCGCTGTAACTGAAAATTCTAAAATAAAATTGCTCTCAGTCGCTTCAACAACAACCCACGGGGGTCGGCGCACAGTCAATCGAATTACTACCGTAACCAGAGGAATAATGGAGCCGGTCCAAATCAGATTAACGGGCAGCCGCCGTTCAACCGCAACAGTTCCCAACACTCGTTCCACCATAAAAACTTTGGCGCCAATGATAGGCGCCAGGAAAACTATGGCGTTGGCGTCAGCGCCGCTGAAAGGATGAGCGAGATTTTTGGCGGCGCCACATTTCCATCGCATTACGTGCCGTATGGAGAGAGGATTCCTGGTTTGTGATTTTTGGCGCCATATGTGAGGAACTAGACAGCTATCAGGGTTTTTTTTGCTGGGCTCGGCTTTTTGTGGGAAAGTCGTGTTTCCCGGGATTTTTTCAAGTCTCACCCCGGGAACGGGGGGGGGGCAGCCCCCCCCCCCCTTTGATACTTCATTGCTGCCGCAGCTTGTGCTTTCTAACTCGTTGTATTGCAGTTGATCTAAAAATAACGGCGGAAATGCGAACCCTTGAACCTGTTGCGTTCGTTTGTTCCTTCACTAATTTTTTAAGGGTGAATCAAGGCAACATCGGTTCTGTGAATATAGAAGTGGTCAATTTTGTGCAGGCCAATCGGTGAGCAATGTGAGTGCACTCTTCGCCAATTTTGCCGCGAACAACGCCCCGCCCACGACGGAATCTTTGCCAGCGCAAAACAGCACCGAAAATGGATACTGGACACTGATGAGGTGGGCCACTTCTATTTGTGACTTCGCATTGTGAATAGAACCTGCCTGGAGCTACTTAAACTACCGTATATTCTCGAATAACTCCTCCCCTCGAACAACTCCCTCTCGAATACCCCCCCCCCCCCTCAAAAACATTCCGACGAAAAGATAACTCCCTGGGGACTTATTCGAGGATATACGGTAATTACTGTATCACTTTTTCTGTGGCACATTAAATGGCCACACGCACACTATTTAGTTAGCGTCCGAAATTTCGGACAGCGATAAATCGGTTTTAGTTTACCGGAATCTTCGCGTCAACTACTTTTAACGTAGGTTGAAAATCATTACTCCTGGTATACTTACCGTAAATCCTCGAATAAGTCCCCGGGGGAGTTATTTTTTCGTCAGAATGTTTTGAGGGCGGAGTTGTTTTTTCTACGTCGCCGCTTTGGGTAAAACATTATTTTGTGTTTACGTCGCGTACGCTGCACTGCCTTTGCATTCGATGAATCAGACCATGGCTGTTTTGGTCTGTCTGGCTTCATCGAAATGGTTTTAATGTGACATGACTTATTTGCATCGATCATAGGGGGAGTTATTCGAGGGGGAGGGAGTTATTTTTTCCTCAGGCTCACAAGAGGGGGTAGTTATTCGAGGATTTACAGTAAATGTGTTCAAAGCAGCCCTATCAGTTTCCATTCAGTTATTTTCTGCTGTAAACTAGTAAGGAGCCGCTAAGCGTTTCGGGTAGCGTTCGCGCAGTGTTCCGCTTTGCGTTTACAGGCGATTGTAAGAGCAAAAAATCACTCAGTTTGTAAAACAAATGGGCCTGCGCACATTTGTTTTCACCCGAAATTTCGAAAACTCATAAATCAGCTTTGAACGCATTTGAGTTTTCTTGAATGAGTCACTTATAATTTCCGTCAACTGTAATTGATGGACACCGCATTCTAGAAAACTAAAATGTTTTCAAAGTTGATTTATGAGTTATCTAAATTTCGGTTGAAAACTAGTGTGAGCAGCCACAATGAGACGGAACTGACCCTCGTTTCAGTCCTGTTTAATCACTATTTTTCACTCTAATCTCACTACAATTTTATTAAAATAAATCGTTATTCTAAAAATAAAATCAAGATACCGTATTTGCTTAAATTAAACTTTTGAGGGGGAAACTATTCGATGGGGGGGGATTATTTTTTCGTCAAAATGTTCAAGCATCTTTCTATCAAGTCATTTCACGAAATGTGCATTTTTAAGACAAAAACGTGCCATTTTTGTTAAAATTTGGCACAACTGATTGATGAAATATCTTTAAGGGGGGGATTATTCGAGGGGGGAATTATTATTTCCTCACTCGTCTTACAGGGGGGATTATTCGAGGGGGGGGGGGGGTTTTCAAGGGGGGACCTATTCAAGCAAATAGGTAGGTACATTGTTTGTGTGCCGCGTCTGTTTTTTTTGGTAGCTGCGAACTTCGCAAATATCTTATTGTTTCGCCTTGTATTTATAAGTGATGGTTTTTCATTTGGTTAGTATAGTATTTTTGGTTTTTACCCGAGGTTGTGCGGAGAAAATGACCTCCTTTGTAACCTGACCTTACATTTTGCCGTCGCTTTAGGTACTGAAGTAATTGCTCGGTGCGTCACGCTTTCAAAGACCCTTGTGCAGTCATCTCTGAACCCGTAATGTTCATGTTTCAGCTTCTTAAAAGGCGGGAGATGCTGACCTCGCCCGGCATACAATTTTATAAAAATAATTTTTATTCTCAGAAAAAAATAAAAATATTTATTATTTGGTTGCCACATGACGTTTTTGTTGTGGCATTATGGTTTGTTGCCGTTTGTCTCTTGAAGTCGAAGTTCTTGATCCATTTAACCGAACACTTACCGAATTTCTTCTAATAGAACAGCATGTTTTGGCAAGATTTTACGCTCACGAAATTGGCCCCACACACGCTAGTTGACATCGACACCAAATGTCAACTGGTTCACAGCCCAATTCAAAGGTTGTATTTGAACGTCGTTCGACGGATCGTCAGCAAGCTTTGTATTGGCACGGGAACCAGTTGACATTTGGTGTCGATGTCAACTAGCGTGTGTGGGGCCAATAAGGCGCTACTTAAAAGCCACACTTCCAAAAACAGCACGGCAGGTAGAAATCATGTTGGGAGTGTGTCAAAACCAAAAATAAGCCAAAATGGATATGGCAACGTTCAAAGCATTCACATAGGTGTTAAATCTCAAATTGATGCTCAGCTATGAAAATAAAACTTAAACTTTAACTTCATTCGAAAACGCTTTGTTGAAATCAGAAATCTGGAAGAAAAAAAAGATGAAAATAGGTGAAAAATGGGTCTATAAGCACATATACTTCTAAAAATAGCTGAAAATAGGCAGTTAGACGCATGAACTAGTGATTTTGAAGGTGAAAATCTATAAAAAGGTATGAAAAATAGCGATTTTGTGCGAAAACCGGGGTCGTGT
This sequence comes from Sphaerolaimus hirsutus, assembly GCA_964036195.1. Classification (NCBI taxonomy): domain Eukaryota; kingdom Metazoa; phylum Nematoda; class Chromadorea; order Monhysterida; family Sphaerolaimidae; genus Sphaerolaimus; species Sphaerolaimus hirsutus. The sequence continues at coordinate 15,845,369 of OZ038460.1, read as the reverse complement.
TTCTCAAAAATCGCTCCAGATATGTAGATAGCTGGTCGATTTGGGGGGGGGGGGGGGTTTAGGGGGTAGTAGCCCCAAATTATGCCTCTGGGATAGATAGATAGCCGGGCGGTTTGGGGTGGGGGGTAACCCCGAGTCCGCCGAGTATAGGAGTATACTTTAACCGTCGCTTTAGGTACTGAAATAGGTTAATTGTCGGTGCCCCACACGGTTTTTTCACCTTTATAAAGCCCCTTCAGTGAGATCTACGCTGAACCCGCAATGTTCATGTTTCATCATATTTAAAGGCGGAAGTCCCTACGTCGCCCAGCATACAATTTTAGTAAAATGAATTTTTATTCTCAGAAATAAAAATAAAAAATAAAATGGAAATATTATTTGTGTGCCACATGATGTTTTTGATGTGGCATTTTGGTTCGTAAGTGTTTTTGTGTGTATATGTTTATGGAAATATCTCGATCCTTTTCGCGAGAGTTTAGTTTCATATTTTGATGGTCAAACACCATAACATTCGCTGTATTCTGATAGTCTTCTGGGGCCAGTCCCGCAAGTTGACAAGTTTACTGTTGACTGTTAACTTGATTGTTGACTATGTCACTTGCGGAACTGGCAAGTGACAAAGTCAAGAATCAAGTTAAAAGTCAAGAGTAAAACACTTGTCAACTTGCGGGACTGGCCCCTGGCCTGCTTCCGATCACGTGGAAAAAATGTGGATATGGCTGAAAATGGCTTTTTCACTAAATATATGATAACATAGCAAAATGTGCTTTTTGAGACAGGCGAAAATCGTTTTAAAAACGGGACAGCGTATAGTTATTTACGCTGCTACCGTTTCCAATTCGTATTTTCTGTAAAATTGTGCATACCCTAAATCCTCGAATAAGACCCCAGGGGAGTTATTTTTTCCTCAGACGTTTTGGAGGGGGGAGTTATTCGAGGGGGGAGTTATTTTTTCCTCGTAAACTTCCTCGTTATTCATTGTATCGGTGCAGTCTGTAAACTTGGTTGATTCAGGTATTTAACTGTCCAACAACAATAAAAAGATGTGTATACATTGCATACACATAATGTACCTGCTTTCGCTGCTCTAGGCTAATCAGGGACGTATCCAGGATTTTTGAGCGGGGGGGGCTGCTTGTTTACGGAGGCCGGCGAACGGGGGGGGCTCAGCCCCCCCCCCTAAAATTTTTCCCTAATACGGACGGAAAGGCGTTTTGGCGCTAGCGCCATACAAAGGCGCCACGCCATGGCGTTATTGGCGTTGGCGCCAGCGACAGGAACCGTTTATTATGTAAGTAAATATGCATACATATTCAGCGAAAGTCGCAAAAATATGCTCATTTCCGAGGATCTTGGTTTACAGGGACCGATCTGCTGAAAATACAATGCATAGGGAGAACATTGCGCGCTTGCGCGCAAAATTTTTGAGAAGCATCGAAAAATATACATGAAAAGTTGCATTTTCCGGAACATTTTAGGTCTCACCCCGGGAAGGGGGGGGGGGCTGCAGCCCCCCCCGCCCCCCCCCCCCTGGATACGTCCTTGAGGCTAATATTCTTTTGTATTTTTGTATTTATTGTATCGTTTTCATCTAGAGGGGGGCGTGATTAGGGTTCAAACGATATATCGTATCGAATATCGGATATCGACCATTTTTTAATATCGAATATCGATATCGAAAATTTTGAAAAAATATCGAATATCGATATCGAAAATTTTGAAAAAATATCGAATATCGATTATCGATATCGAAAATTTTGAAAAAATATCGAATATCGAATATCGACCATTTTTTCGATATATCGAACCTGTATTGTGTCCCCAAATTTACTTTTCATTTTCATTTTGAGATGTTTATGGTTGATCTGATGTGCTTATAGTATTGTATTTGATGAGTAAAAGTACAGTATTTATAATGTCATTGTTGTTGGAGTGCTAAATTTGTAGCCAGAAAACGCTGAAATACTTTTTTTTGCAACATGCCCTTAAGCAATTAAGTTAGGATGAACTGTAATATCTACCAATTGTTATTTGTCTGATACACTTTGATTCATCATGTTTTTCTTCTATTTTCTACCACTTGAAATATGCCTTGCTATACCAAAAGCATATCGCAATATCAAATATCGAAAATATCGAATATCGACCATTTTTCAATATCGAATATCGATATCGAGGTTCCATATCGTATCGATATCGAATATCGAGTTTCAGAAAAAAATATCGAATATCGATATCGAAAATTTTGAAAAAATATCGAATATCGATATCGAAAAGTCATATCGTTTGAACCCTAGGCGTGATTCAAGAGGGGGGAGTTATTTTTTTCCTCACCTCGCAAACAGGGGGGAGTTATTCGAGGGGGGGTCTTATTCGAGGATTTGCGGTTTATTTTATTCAAATTCGAATGCATTTTCTAACATATTTTTGGAGAATTTTTTTAATGAATATTTATCAAAGACTTGTGGAGATGTATAGCTGGGGTTTTGGCCACCCCCTGCGGCGCCATTCCTGTGCGCGCCACGCATTTGTTTTTGATCGATAGATACTCATTGCTGCCCCCCCCATTTTCAGGTCCGCTCAGCAAGAATCACGCTCCCCGATCACACTATTTCAACCATCGTCAATCGCTGGTCCCAGTCCCGATTGCGGGCAGCCCGCAATAAATAAGCCCATTTCCAACGCTAGTGCGGGTCAGAATTTTTCAAACACTAGCGTTTCGTCGCAATTTTTGCGTCCCGGCGTCGGCGCGAATCAGTTCGGGGGTAACCAGTTTGTGAGGGGTGCGCCCCCGATGGGATATCAGAGGGGACCCCCCAAGAGGATACCGCTGCCGGTTTCTACGATGGACGTTTCTGATAGACAGTGGGTTTTTGTGGGTCTCTTTATCAACTTTTCTGGTGGAAATGCAAAAATTGCAGAAATTTCGATGGAAAATAGCAAAAATTCACATAATTGAAAACCTGCATGTATGTTTACCAGTTTGGCTGACATGGAAAACAGAAAGTTGAGCTGGAAAAATGAAAAATAGGGCGGAAAAACTACTGGTAAATATGAACGCAGCTTTTCAATTATGAGAATTTTTTCGGTTTCCAGCAAAATTTGCAATGTTTTTCATTTTCACTAAAATTTCTACAAATTCTTTCCGTTTCCGGAAAAATTTCAACAGTTTTGTGCATTTTTCCGTTTGCTGCGTACAAGGACGTACGCAGGGGGGGGGGGCGGCCGCCCCCCCCCCCGTTCCCGGGCCGGACATAAAAATTTGCCAGAAATGGCACATTCTAAAGCGATTTTGTAGGCACTTCTAAAAATTTTTTGCGCGCAAGCGCGCAAATACCCACCCAACGATTACTATGTATTTTTTTAGGTACCTAGCAGCGTGAGAAAAGCACCCAACATGATTCTAGTACGAAATATAGGTATATAAAGATACCTATATAGTAGACGTTGGCGCCAACGCCAGCGCCAATACTGCCATGGCGTTGGCGCCTACAAATGGCGCCAGCGCCATGGCTCCATTTCTTTACTTAAGGCCAAAATTTAGGGAGGGGGCGCCGCCCCCCCCGTTCGCCGGGCTCCGTATACAATCCGCCCCCCCCGCTCAAAAATCCTGCGTACGTCCCTGGCTGCGTATGTGCAAAAAATTATGTTTCCGTTTTCTTGCAAGAGCAAAAATTTTCCCTGAAAAAGGTGTCGACGCCTTAGTTGTGACTACGTGCGTAAAATAAATTTATTGAAGTCTAGCTATTAGTCACTTATCACCCTGCAGAAGCAAATAACGTGCCAAGTCACAAAATGACACCAAAAAACACATCACCATTTCTTCACAGCAGTGCACCTATTGCCCCGCAGATTGGCAGCCGTGTCGCCTACAGGACTAGATTCTATAGGAGCTGTACTTGACCGGGCGTCCCGCTCTGTGCTAGCACACCTTACTGCTGCACCTACGCACCGGTGCGAGCGTTTTTTATTGGGTTGGATGAAAAGATTCAAATATCATTGGATTGAATTTTTCTCCATGGAGCACTGAAAGTGTGCCAAATGTCGGTTGTACAAAAAATACTTCTGAACCTGAGTTATTTTTGCTGCGGCTGCTACCACAGTTGCTGAAACGTACCGTATATACTCGAATAAGTCCCCGGGGAGTTGTTTTTTCGTCATCACATTAAGTAACATGCATGATCAATATATTGTGTGAATAGGGTCGAAATTCCATAATTCATGCAATGAAATCGATGCTTATGAACATAAGCCGCAAAAAATACTTATGAAGAAAACTTACATAAAAACGTATTTCATACATGGACTTCTTTGTCACCCATTGAAGAGCGGCGAAGTTATTCGAGGGGGAGTTATTTCTAGGTTTCAAAGGGGATCCCGATCCGGGACCATATAATGGCTGTGGAGCCATGGGATAGCATTATAAGTGGTCATTTGTGTCAAAAATATCCATTTTTTGTCGACTAATTCGTATATCGCCCTATAGTCGAATGTTCGTCAATTGTTCATGACTTCAGGTAAAGTTTGGCATGGAATAGTGATCAAACAAAGTTATAAAATGAGGTTGTTTCTTTGGGAGTGAAGTTACACAGTGTGGAGGTACATGGAAGCACATTACCTCAATATTATATACTACAGCAACATATAGCACATAGAAATGGATACTTTGATACTAAAAATGCCACAAAACCAATGAAAAGAACCACCAATGTCAATTTGTGTGTTAAATTGCGTGCTTGCGCGCAAAATTTTTGCAAAATACCCAGCGCTTAGTACTAAAAATTATGGCCGATGTTTTTAAAAAACAAAAACATTTCAGACGTCATGTTTGTTTGTTTTTTAAACGTTTTTTTAAATAACGTTTTAAAAAAACATCGGCCAACCCTAATCCCGATCCCGATATTTCAAAAAACCCAATCCCGATCCCGAAAAAAATGCCCTAATCCCGATCCCGGAAAAATTCACAGACACAAAAGGTGCCAGAAATGGTACTTTTAAAGGACCATTTTGTGTGCAGCTTGCAAAAAATTTGCGCGCAAGCGCGCATTTCCCCAGTTCCCTCTATATCTCTGTTGCGTGGGCATGGACACCATTACAAATGGACTCGATACAGTGCCCATTAACATTATTGAAAGTTGATACACATGCATATATGGTAAATAACAATGGCAGGACACGCTTTGCGCAGTGCCTAAATGAATCTATAGCATTGTTTTTGATGCCAATTTAACACAATGTTTCTGGCATCCATTGTTTTTTGGTGTTTTGGGTTATTTTGTGAAATGTGAGGAAAAAACCCTGAAACCCTGAAAAAAAAATTTAGGCCTAAATCCTGATCCCGAAAAAACGCCAATCCCGATCCCGATCCCGAAATCTCAAAAAGCCAATCCCGATCCCGAAATCTTAAAAAACCAATCCCGATCCCGAAAACTCAATCCCGTTTGAACCTAGGGTTGGAAAAAAAACGTTTTTTTTTAACTCGATGTTTAAAAAAAACAAACGTTTTTATTAAAAAAAAACGTTTTTTTTAATAAAAAACGTTTTTTTTTAAAAGCTCCCAGATATGACCTTGTGTCAACATATATAGGTATATCAGACAGTGGCAATACTCTGTGATGTTATATATGACCATATAATGTCTGTGGAGCCATGGGATAGCATTATAAGTGGTGATTTGTGTCAAAAATATCCATTTTTCGTCAACATATCGTTCGTATATCGCCTTATAGTCGAATGTTTGTGACTTCCTTCATGTAAAGTTTGGCACGGAATAGTGATCAAACAAGGTTATAAAACGAGGTTGTTACTTTGGGAGTGAAGTTACACACTGTGGAGGTACATGGAAGCACATTACCTCAATATTATATACTACAGCAACATATGACGGCTTATTAACCCATGGTAGCACTTAGAAATGGATACTTTGATACTAAAAATGCCACAAAACCAATTAAAACAACCACCAATGTCAATTTGTGTGTGAAATTGCGCGCTTGCGCGCAACAATTTTGCAAAATACCTAGTGCTTAGTACTAAAAATTTTGGTCGATGTTTTAAAAAAAAAAAACATTTTGGACGTCATGTTTTTTTATAAAAAAAAACGTTTTTTTTTAATAAAAAACGTTTGAAAAAAAACATCGGCCAACCCTATTTGAACCCTAGTTATTTCTTCCTTAGTCAGCAAACAGGTGGGAGTTCTTTGAGAGGGGAGACTTAATCGAGCATTTTGTTCCCCACAGCCAGTTCTTGACTTATTCATACCCCTATCTACCAACCAGACCGTCCAGCGCGAACCAATCACCATCGCACAACCCATCACAACAACACCAGAGTCAGTCCAACACGAGCACGGGCCAGCTCGTGTCCAGCGTGCTGTCCGCCCTGCCCACCAACTGCGGCCTGACGCTGAAGGATTCACTGGTCGCTATCGCCGCGGGTGGTAGCAACGCTTTTGGATTGCCAAGTGGAGTTGATGCTGCTGAGTTGCATCATGATCTGCCCAGATATTTGTGCACGCTGGCAGTGCTTGGTGGGTTGTTTTGTTTTTGATTTGTGGGGGTGAGGGTAGGGTTGGAAAAAAAACGTTTTTTTTTAACTCGATGTTTTTTTAAAAAAAAAACGTTTTTTTTATAAAAAACGTTGTTTTTTTTAAAAGCTCCCAGATATGGCCTAGTGTCAACATATATAGGTATATCAGACACTGGCAATACTCTGTGATGTTAAATATGACCATATAATGGCTGTGGAGCCATGGGATAGCATTATAAGTGGTGATTTGTGTCAAAAATATCCATTTTTCGTCGACATATCGTTCGTATATCGCCTTATAGTCGAATGTTCGTGACTTCAGGTAAAGTTTGGCACGGAATGGTGATCAAACAAGGTTATAAAAGGAGGTTGTTACTTTGGGAGTGAAGTTACACATTGTGGAGGTACATGGAAGCACATTACCTCAATATTATATATTACAGCAACATATGTCGGCTTATTCACCCATGGTAGCACATAGAAATGGATGTTTTGATACTAAAAATGCAACAAAACCAATGAAAACAACCACCAATGTCAATTTGTGTGTGAAATTGCGCGCTTGCGCGCAAAAATTTTGCAAAATACCTAGTGCTTAGTACTAAAAATTTCAGCCGATGTTTTTTTTTAAAAAAAAAACATTTCGGACGTCGTGTTTTTAAAAAAAAAAACGTTTTTTTTTTTTAAAAACATCGGCCAACCCTAGGTGAGGGTCGATTTGAAGTGGAGTGTCGATTTGTTGTGCTGTTTCGTTGAATGTCACTGGTTCGTTGTGTTTTTGAATTATTCCATTCGACAGAAAGCAATAACGCAAATCACTTTATCAATATATACCGTAAATCCTCGAATAAGACCCCCCTCGAATAACTCCCCCCTTGAATAAGTCTCCCCTGCTGGCGGGGTGAGGAAAAAATAACTCCCCCTCTTAAATAACTCCTTCTTCTGATGAAAAGGATACAATACAAAACAATAAAAGAGTAGTAGAGACAGCAGATGCATAAAGTGTATGCAGTGTGAACACATTGTTTTGTTGTTGGACAGTGAAATACCTGAATTACAAAGGTTTACATACTGCATCCATACAATGAATAAAGTCCAGGTTTCCTGGCGAAATAATAACTCCCCCCTCGAATAACTATCCCCCTTGAATAACTCCCCCCTCCAAAACGTCTGACGAAAAAATAACTCCCCTGGGGTCTTATTCGATGATTTAGGGTAGCTTTAAAAAATCTGAAAGTCTTAAAATCTGCTAATATTTTGATGATGGCGAAAATGTGAACAATGTGCAGAAACGTTCTCAAAAACAATGTCTGAAATACATCCAGGAACAATCTAATCACATCCCAAAAATTCAGAACACGAAATCCAACTGCGGGCCCTCCAAAGTTACTGCGCATCGCCGAGCACAACCGTCACTGAAGTGCCCAAACAAACTGGTCAAAATTGCGCTGTATCTGCGCGAGGAAACACTCGTAGCCCTCAAGATGGATCTTCTCCGGCCAAGGGAACGAGTGTGGCCCCAACCCAGTGTCCCCAGTGTAAAGGGGTAACTGCAACGGTGGCTGAGGCTTTTCCTGGTCAGTGAGTGTGGCATTGTATTAGTACGTGGGTAGGGTTGGAAATTTTAAAACTATGATCAATTTTTTCAAACGCCTTGATTTTTTCTAAAATCTGGTGAAAAAATCTAATCAAGGGCCATCCCTATACAAGAGGTGTGGTAAATCTGCGCGACTGTTGGATGCAGGGGTTTAGTAGGGGGGGGGTTACCCCCCCCCAAATCCGCCAGCTATCTATTTATCCCGGAGGCCCGCTCAGCTATCTATCTATCCCGGAGGCAAATTTTTTGGCTACTATCCCCTAAACCCCCCCCCCCCCCAAATCGCCCAGATATCTATCTATCTGGAGCGATTTTTTGAAGAATTTTCGCTCAAAATCGCTAATTTTCGTACCTTTTTATAGTTTTTCACCTCCAAAATCGCTAGTTCATGTTCATTATCGCCCATTTTGGCTATATATGCGCTTATATACTTATTTTTAGCTATTTTTCACCTACTTTTAGCGATTTTTCCCCCTTTTCTTCCTTATATACCTCGGAAAACCCTTTTATATTGAACCCCCGCGAACTAAACATTTATACCGTATTTCCTCGAAATACCCCCAGGGGGGTTTATTTTTTCAGAGTGGAAATTTTGAGAGAAAAACGTGAAAAATGCAACAATAAGTTATAAGTTTATAAGTTTTTACAGCCTTATATAAGGATGTAGATGGTATAAACGATGTTCTAACGTAACACAGTAAGTGTTTTGTACGTCTGTGATGCATTTCCCGGACCACAAATACATGGTGCCCATTTTGAGGGGGGTATTTCGTAGAAATACGGTAGGTTATTAGACTGCTATTCTCGAATAGTTCCCACAGCACAATATTCACCCCCCATCTATTTGACACAGACAGTCAAAGTCCAACCCGTTGCCCGACGACGACGCCCTGTACAGGTGGCACTTCGCCATCGCCGACGGCCGATTGCGATTATCAGACCGCAGAAGAAGATAATACTAGTGTTCGAAGTGACAATTCGATGGCCTTGAACAAGTTGAATTTGGGGCGACCTCTTATTAATGAAAGTGGAATTATTGTCGATGGGGGAACGTGCAGCGAAATGCATGCGTTGGGCGTGAAACAGTCTAAAAGTGCGTTTTTTTGTTTCATTTTGGGCTAGCACAATCTGCATGAACAAACTTGTGAGGAACATGCTAGCTGAAGCGATGTGTCGCAACGGATTTCAATATCGGAAGTTTGCGAAAACCGTGTACCTATACCTAATATCGAAAAGTCATATTATCGCTTCGACCTTGCTTAAAACGTTTGGACGATTTTCAGCACATAAATATTTATAACTCATTAAACGAACAAAACCAAAACCAAATATTTATCCAAAAATCTCAATTTCCTCGTGTTGCAAAACTAATTCTCATCAATTGACGTCAGGCTTTGAACACGCGCATCTGAATCAGGTGCAAAAGTCCCCTGCGAAGCGAAGATTTCTACAAGCACATCACAGTTTCAGTCTGCCGGCTCTCTCGTGGCTCCCATGTCTGTTTTTTCTCTCTTTTTTAGAAAAAGTCTATCTTTTTTTGTACAAAATATGTTTTTTGGTAACTCACTGCTATTCGGGATCGGGATTGTTTTTTTTTTAGATTTCGGGATCGGGACCACAAAATCCCGAAATTTCTCGGGATCCCGTTTGAACCCTACTCACTGCCGCGAACCGTGTAAACGTTTTTTTTTCTCGTTATACAGGCACGCCTTCTCCTACAGTGAAAATTCAGCCGGATATTTCTGTTGGACGGGATATGGCGTTGCTGGCGTGTATTTGGTTCGTTTTATTTCCTATTTGAATTAACCTTATCATAAATAAGTTAGGGGTATTTTAGATTGTTCAGGGGATTGTAGCCAAAAAAATTGCCTCCGGGATATATGGATAGCTAGGCGATTTTTTTTGGGGGCTGTGTAAGTTGTAACCCCCTACCAACCCCCATTTCTACCCTGAAATAATTTCTTCATACCCAATTCACAGTTCACCACCTCCCAACATCTCGACATCGCCGGCGCCAGTTCAGCATTCTATGACGTCGACATCAAGATCTGAAAATCAGGAAAATCACCCCAGCGTCAAGCGAGCCAAATCACAAAATGCGGTTGGCCGCGAACTTTCTGAACGGCTGGAAGAAATGCAGTGCAATTTTGCACTGGCGCCCCGAAAGTCATTGGACAGTGGGCCGAAAAATCGAGTGTTGTTTGATTTGGTTGAAACCGGAGACAATTTAAATGATAGTGAGGAAAGTGGGAATTTGGGCTCGCAGGTGGGCGGAGCCAGGGATTTGAATTTTAATGGCCCGGTGTTCCCGATGGCTGGTGCGATGGATCAGGTGTGTTGCTGAAACGTTTGTCTGCTGTGGAATTTTCAAATTAAATTGTCTGAACTTGTAAACTATAGCCATTGATAACTAAATATAAACACGGTATTTCCCCACTTGAATACCGCCCCCCCAAGAGATGCGCATATCTTTTCAAAAAAGCAATCGATGAACTCAGACCGAGCATAAGAGAACTGGTGCCAGTTCCGCGAATTGAGAGGTGAGAAGTAAAATGGTAAATGCGAAGTGAATTTAGAAGAAAGTTGGCAAAAGCGAAGTGAAATGGCAAGTAAATTGGCAAAAGCGAAGTAAAAAATAAAACTAATTTCCCTTGGGTGTTGCCAATTTCCTTCTCAAAACACTTCTCATTTCACTTCGCATTTGCCATTTTACTTGTCACTTGTCAATTTGCCTCTGGTCTGATTCATCGAATGCAAATGCCACATATCTAGTATGCAAAGATGGACTATGCACTACCAATGGAGACAGGTCATAAAATATGACATGTTTAAAATATAGGTAACATAAAATTGTGATGAAATAGGTACAGGGCCGTATCCAGGGGGGGGGGCAAGCCCCCTTCCCGGGGCGAAACCAGAGAGAGACCGGAAAATGCGACTTTTTCAACGTCAGCGTAAAAAAATTTGCGCGCGAGCGCGCATTCTTCACCAGACATAAGGTATCATCATCAAATTTGCTCCATGTGGTTGCAAATCGCTATAAATACCCTCAATCAGGGACGTACGCAGGGGGGGGCGGGGGGGGGCGGCCGCCCCCCCCCGTTCCCGGGCCGGACAACAAAAATGTGCCAGGAATGGCACTTTGTGAAGCGATTTTGTACTCATTTCGTAAAAATTTTGCGCGCGAGCGCGCATTTCCGCACCGCACGCAATATATAATGCATTTTTAACTTTCCAGAGTGAAATGACCACTTTAAATGCCCTCAATGCAGCCCTGGTACCATAAATTTCGGTACAAATAAGTACTATATAGTACACGTTGGCATTGGCGCCAACACCAATAGGGTCATGGCGCTGGCGCCAATGAATGGCGCCAGCACCATGGCCCCATTCCGTGACTACTGGAACAAATTTTAGGGGGGGGGGGGGGGCGCCGCCCCCCCGTTCGCTGGGCTCCGCCATGGCGCCATTCCGCCACTATGTAGCAAAAATTTTAGGGGGGGGGGGGGGGGGGTTGAGCCCCCCCCCCCCCCCTCGCCGGCCTCCGTAAACAAGCAGCCCCCCCCCCCCCGCTCAAACATCCTGGATACGTTCCTGAATAGGTAGTTATTTTCCCCACTTGAGTAATTCCCTCCCGAATAGTTTCCCCCTCTTGAATAGTTCCCCCCACTCAAAAAAAGTCTGACGAAAACACAATTCCCCATGGGAATTATTCGAGTAAATACTGTGTGTTTCAATGGTTCTTTCAGCTATCATCCGAAATCGTGGCTCTGTTCTCTGCGACGGTTCAAAGCGATCGGACTTTCAGAGCTAAGATGCACGTGCGCGACACCCTCTACCAGTGCATTTGCACCATTTACCCCAGTTTGTTTTGCTAGTATTTTTGCGTGGATGTCTGAACATTTGTGTTCAATATTTCTCAGGGTTCGATTCTTTAGCACATTTTGTTTACGTTAACGGGGGCTTTTTACAGATTTGTGATTAGTAATTTATGTGATAACTTACGCAATGTTATCGTTTCCTTCAGGGTGCGGTCTGTACATGATCGGCTCTTCCTACAACGCATTTGGCACTGATTCAAGTGACTTGGATCTGTGCCTGCTCATCACGACCGATAGAGTGCGTTCGTGTGCTCTTTTTGTAATCGACACGCCCACTTGGCAATGTGCCAATACTTTCAGGTCGACCAGAGAGAGGAGGCCCCGCAGGTGCTCAATTCCATAGAAGCGGCAGTGAGTAATAGTCCGTTATGTGAGTTCTCGTTTATTAACAACTAACAACTGACAACTAGGGTCAAACGGGATCCCGAAATTTTTCGGGATTTTGCGGTCCCGATTAGGGTATCAACAAAATTTTTACGGGAAACTGAAAAATAATTCAGCGGCCGAAAAACGGAAAAAATCTGCCTACGAAAAAAGGAAATTTGACACCATGTCGCGATCACCGAAATATAAAAAAATAATCCCGATCCCGGTCCTGAAAATTTTCTAATGCCGATCCCGGAAAGATTTGCCAACATAATTAAATGCCATTTTTGCACTAATAAATGTAAACGGAAACTTTTAGTTTCCACTTAATGCCACTTTTCTGGCATCCACATGTTTCTAGATTTTTGAAATCAGACCTTTTCGAAAATCCCGATAAAAACATGCCAATCCCGGACCTGATCCCAGGACACCAATCCCGATCCCGAAATCTAACAAAAAAACAATCCCGAGACCCTAATCCCGATCCCGCTCCCGAAAATTCGATCCCGTTTGAACTCTATTGCCTATTGACGATGTTTGATTTGTAATGCGTATTCATATTTTGCAAGCATTGACAGAACTTTTGTTTCAGTGTACCGTCTGAAATCGCAAACGAAGGTCATTTTAGCCAAGGTGCCGATTTTAAGGATCGATTTTGGCCGACACGCTGACTTTATCGGTTCTGATCTTCAGGTTAGGATTTTTGGCAGATATTGTTTCTCGACGCCTAGTCAGAGGTGTCAAAATTTCCACAAAAAATTCCCCTCAAAATTTCCACTCAAACCCTCCCCCCCAGGGGGGTAATTCGAGGAAATACGGTATTTATGCGATTGCTCACTCTATAAATTCATCATGATTTAACATTCCCATGGAAACACCGCGGCCGCAGGTGGACATAAACGTGAACAACGCGGTGGCCATTCGCAATTCGCACATGCTGTGGTACTACGCGTTCTACGACAAGAGAACCAGACCCCTGGTGCTGGCTGTGAAGGAATGGGCTAGATTGCACGAGTTTAACAAGGCCCTTGACGCCAGACATTCCACGCTCAGCAGCTACAGCTTGGTGTTGATGACGATTTTCTATTTGCAGGTTGTGTCCAGGGACGTATCCAGGATTTTTGAGCGGGGGGGGGGCTGCTTGTTTACGGGGGCCGGCGAACGGGGGGGGGGCTCAGCCCCCCCCCCCTAAATTTTTTCCCTATATAGGGACGGAAAGGCGTTTTGGCGCTAGCACCATACAAAGTGCCACGCCATGGCGCTATTGGCGTTGGCGCCAGCGCCAGGAGCCGCTTTATATGTATGTAAAAATGCATACATATGCAGCGAAATTCGCAAAAATGTGTTTATTTCCGAGGATATTGGTTCGCAGGGGCCGATCCGTTGAAAATACACTTGATGGGGAAGAAATTGCGCGCTTGCGCGCAAAATTTTTAAGAAACATCAGAAAATATATAGGAAAATATGCATTTTCCGGGACTTTTTGGGTCTCACCCCGGGAAGGGGGGGGGGGCTGCAGCCCCCCCCGCCCCCCCCCTGGATACGTCCTTGGTTGTGTCGGTTTATTGTTTTTTTTTGTGTTTGTGCGTTCTGAAGCTGGTACTAATTTAATGTACCATATCCCACATGAATAAAACTTGAATTTGTAAAAAATACATCCTGTAATGTTTTTCCATGGCTCCACAGCGACTATATGTCTATTTGAAACTGCCGAGACTTCTCTGATACAACTGCGTATCTGGACTCGACCATATTTTGGATATTTTGAAGGAAAAAAGTTTTTAGAATAAAGCCGAGATTACAGATCAGCGTGAATTTAACGTAATATGATGACGTAAAATTACGTCATAAAATTAATTACATGAGTGTGGATGATGCTATACTCGGCGGACATTATACTCTGCCCTCGCACTGATTTATGTCTCGTATTGGAAGCGTGCCAATGATTATTAAATCATGCGATTTCAGTAAAAAGATTTAAAAAATTCATCGATGTGAATATGGTTATGAATAACATTATAACAACAATCAATTTTATTATCTTTTTATGAAACTCGCACGCGTTAACCATCGTTGGCACACATCCAGCGGGAACCACGCGTGCAAGGTGTAAAGTAACCGGAGTATACGGGTCTCCAATTTTTATGGATAATATATGTATCAATACCTTAATTTTGACCGATACTGAGTGTTTTCAGCCACAGCTAGAGCAAACTGCAAAACTCAATTGTTTTCATTTTACGTCATCATTGTCAGGGAACTAATTTTACATTTCACGTCAACGATTTCATCCAACCATTGACTTAACATGTAAAATTAGTTCCCTGACGTAGAATGAAACAATTGAATTTTTCAATTCGCTCTAGCTGTGGCTGATAACACTCAGTATTGGACACGATTAAGGTATTGATTCATATATTATCCATAAAAAAATTGTAAATCTAAACCTGTAGTTTAACTCATGTAATTAATTTTACGACGTCATTTTACGTCAAATTAACGCTCATCTGTAATCTCAGCTTTAAAAACATGCAATTCTTCCATCGTTACATTCAACCCTATACGGTAGCTTCAAAAATCCTTCAAACAACCCTCAACATAAACACACGCAGTGCGGACAAAATCCAGCAATTCTACCAGTATTACAATCCGTCCGACCGGACATGTTCAATCCGCACAGCGACGTGACCCAGTTGAAATTGAAGGAGCCTTTGCATCAGCACCGCGCCGGGGGCCCGTTTCAAAATGGTTGGGACGCCGCCTGTGGACTTCAGGGGTTGCAGGGTGGTGAAATGAATTGGGTTGGGGACCAGTGTTTGAGACAGCCGCAGCTGAATGGGCCTGATGCGAGGTGGGTGGAGTTTGGTGGTGGTTTTTTATCCTTTCTTCCTTTTGAGTGTCCGTTGGGCATAATTTTCACATATTTACCTAATCGGGACACTTAACGAATCGTATTTCCTCGAATGAGACTACGGGGAGTTATTTTTTCGTCAGTTTTTGAGCGGAAGTTATCCGTGGGGGGAGGAATTCTTTCCTCGGTGAACTTGGACTTAATTCATCGTATGCATGCATTCTGTCAACTTTTTTAAATCAGGTATTTCACTGTTCAGCAATAACAAAAATTTGTGACTACATTGTATTGTACCTTTTCAACCCAAAGTAGGGAGTTATTCGAGGGGGGGGGGCTTTTTAGTCGCCTGGCCAACAGGTTGATATGCGCTAATATAAATATGAAGAGTCAATTTATTTGCACAGGGCCTGCGACTTGGCGCCTAGCGTTGACCAAAGAAACCAGTGGTCAAATGTCGCCCTTTGGCCCAGCGTGGGTGAGCACGTGACCGTGGGTCAACTGTTAACGGGATTCTTCAGGTTTTACGGCTGCGAATTTGAGTGTGTTTTGGACTTTTTTCTTGTTTGTGTTGCGCAAAAGAACTGATAGAACGAACGGGTAGAACAGGAAATTTACCTGTGTTGGCTGTTGCAAATTTTGGCATGCAGCCAAATGAAAAGTGACCAATCCATATCAGAGTTGATAAATATTTTTATCATTGTCAATCAGCCTTAATAAAGAAATTCACATTTTTTGTGTTTTAGTTTCAGCACCAAGGCAATTTCTGTTCGCATGGGCGTGCCGATCGATCGGCCGGACAGAGTGCACGGCGATGTTGGCAACCATCCAATTTTTATAGAAGGTTTGTTTGATAATATTGTCGTCTATTTTCGATTTATTAGCTGGTTTTGACTTGCGAATGTGAGTTGAAAGCGGAAAATTACAGCCGTTGGTGTCGATACGTTGATCAATATAGTACGGTGTATCAATTTTCAATCGACACCTCTGCATCACCGGCATCAATGTCTGAAAATCATCGATATTCTTCCAGAATATGGCGATTTCAACAGGAAATGCTACCAGTGCCAATTGTACCCCATTTGATTGTATTTGAATTAGTCGCGCCAGACAAAACCTCAAAAAAGGCGGAGCCACTTTGTCACTCACCTTTGTCGCCTTCCGCTTTGTCACTCACACTCGTCCCATTCCCCCTCAGAACCGTTCACTCGTTCGAACGCGGCGCACAGCACTTACGACCCGGTGGTTTTCGGCCGCATTCGAGACGCGATGGCGCTCAGTTACAACAAATTGCGATCGAATCCCACGCTGGCTGCGGTGTTGCCCAGGTGATGGGGTTTTCTGGGACGGGTCAAGCCTATTACGCATGTAAACCCATCCCGCATGTAGACCCATCCCGCATGTAGACCTATTATAGACATATACCCGCAGGGGTAAGAAAGGGGGGCGGGTCAACCCACCCCAAATCGCCTAGTTATATATCTATCCATTGGGGCAATTTTTTTGGGAACTTTCCCCTGAACACCCCCCCCCCCCCGCGAGGTTTGCCAAGCTATCTAGCTATCTGGAGCACTTTTGAGCAATTTTACCCTAATTTTCTCCCAAAATCGCTAATTTTCATACGTCTTATAGATGTTCACCTTCAAAATCATATCAAGTCAAAATCAAGTCATGTGTTTTATTGCCTGTTTTCAGCATGCCGGGTATAATTAAATGTGTTCCGGGTCAACATGCGGGATGGGTTTACATGCGGAATAGTGCAGACGCTTTTGGGTAGGGTTCAAACGATATATCGTATCGAATATCGAATATCGACCATTTTTTAATATCGAATATCGAATATCGATATCGAAAATTTTGAAAAAATATCGAATATCGATATCGAAAATTTTGAAAAAATATCGAATATCGACCATTTTTTCGATATATCGAACGTGTATTGTGTCCCCAAATTTACTTTTCATTTTCATTTTGAGATGTTTATGGTTGATCTGATGTGCTTATAGTATTGTATTTGATGAGTAAAAGTACAGTTTTGATGAGTAAAAGTACAGTATTTATAATGCTATTGTTGTTGGAGTGCTAAATTTGAAGCCAGAAAACGCTGATATACTTTTTTTGCAACATGCCCTTAAGCAATTAGGTTAGGATGAACTGTAATATCTACCAATTGTTATTTGTCTGATACACTTTGATTCATCATGTTTTTCTTCTATTTTCTACCATTTAGTGATGTAAAGTTTGTTAAAATCACTTGCACCATTCAAATTTCAGTAAAGAGATGATTAAACATGTGTGCAACCACATGAAAATACAATATGCCACTTGAAATATGCCTTGCTATACCAAAAGCATATCGCAATATTGAATTTCGAAAATATCGAAATATCGAATATCGACCATTTTTCAATATTGAATATCGAATATCGATATCGAGGTTCCATTTCGTATCGATATCGAATATCGAGTTTCAGAAAAAATATCGAATATCGATATCGAAAATTTTGAAAAAATATCGAATATCGAATATCGATATCGAAAAGTCATATCGTTTGAACCCTACTTTTGGGACCGCCTTTTTGAAATGTGGAGTGGAGGCGGTGACTTGGCCGGTGCATGCATTGCAGTTTGCGGCCGAAAGTTCGGAAACTGCTTCAACACATTAGAGTTGACCGAAATGCGGATTCCGATCAAAAATGCTGCATTCTGGTGAACTCAAATGTGTTCAAAACTAATTTATCAGTCTCCAAGATTTCGGCTGTAAACTAGACTAGTGTGTAGATCCAGACTTTCTTTTTTGATTGTGGTCAGTTTGTTTATTTGTGGCCAATTTCAAGCTTTCCTCCACTGGAATGGCAGCGGATAAGTTAATGCATCAAACCTGTTGCAAAAGAACCATATTACCTAGTTGTGGAAAAATATATACCCCAATACGTCCTCAGGGGAGTAATTTTTCGCCAGACTTCAGACTGGGGAGTGATTCGAGGGGTGGAGTTTATGGTGACATGGGGGCTCATAAATACAAGGATACCTACGGTAAATTTTCTTTTGCAGGGGCGTGCAAAACAGCCAAAGTATACGGCGGCTGCTATCCTCCCCCATGATCGTGGCCCGGTCCAGTGGACAAAATCAGCCGGTTTTCGAACCCGCACACGTCAGAACACCACTGGGCCAGGTGCAGCACAAGCCTCCAGGTTCACAGTGACCGCGCTGGCATTTCAATTAGAAGGTACACTGAATTCTATGCAAATTTGAACGGTTGGAAAGTGGATAAAAATAGCTGTCGAAAAGCGAGACTTCTCTGGGCTGCCGCTAATTTGTGATAAGCGGAAATGCGCCGTCAAAATGACGTTGTCTGTGAATGTTTTTCTTGCACTAATTTTTGCTCCCACTTGTTATGGTAATTGATGCTTAATTGATTGATGATTTTCGCGAAAAAAAGACTAAAAAGCACCCAAAAAAACTCATTGAGCCATTGTACAGGGTAGTCCATAATGTGTTGATGTTTTATTTGTAAGGATTGGATTGCCCGTGTTACTCATAATTTAAGACTGGTATTTTCAGTGCGAAGTATTGAAATGCGACTTGATGTAAATCGTGTGCCTTTGGCAGGTGAAATATTTCGCAATGTTTCTCAGTATTTGTTGTAATACATATTTATTTTTTACCACTAAAATGACCAACTTTTTGATCAACGACTAAAGAGAAAGGATATATATATTTACGTATATATGAAGTTTGGTTGTGGTTGTAAGAGCAGTAGTCTTTTTTCCAGTTGGTGCCACACAGTACACACACTAGTTGACATCGCAAATTCGTGTCAACTAAATAACACAAATAAATTTTCTAAAGCATCACTCTAACAGAAACAGTGAAATCAAGTGTCCCGATATAAAATTAACTATGCTCTATTACATAGGAATGTTAAAATCACATAATTAACCCAAATTTAGTTGAATCAAGTTGACACGAATTTTGATGTCAACTAGGTGTTGTGTGGGCACTTACTACAATGGTAGATTTTGCTGTAATGCGACAACATTGTGCCTACACACGCTAGTTTTCACCGTGACTTCGTGTGAAAACTGAAAAAATTTTCAAAAGCAAATTAATGAACACGGTTGAATGATTTGATTTTATTTAATTTAGAATTTTAATTAATGAAAGTTCAAATTTGAAAATTTCAAAACTAAAACACATATAGCATACAAAAAGAGTAGGCTGTATGTCGCCATGTCACCATTTCAGTTTTCACATCGGTCACGGTGAAAACTAGTGTGTGTAGGGCCATTATGGTGTGCCACGAATACTTTCGCCTACTAACGAAGATATATTGAGCAAACTTACCTAAATATTGTTTGTAATTCTGTAAAAGTTGGTCATTTTTAAATGCTATTACCATTTATGTAATACTTACTCAAGTTACTTTTTTATTATTGTATGGTACACTTTGCTAATTTATTTTACCGCTTGATGTGTCAAGTTATTTGGTGCTTTATGGCTATAAACTGCTCGACCTCGTGGTATAATATTTGCCATAAAATACTGTAATTTACCGTATTTAACTCTAAAAATCGGTCTGCGGTCAACCGGCATTCAAAAGTTGTGTTTTAAAATAATCATTTCAGCGATAAATAAATAGATCTACTCAAATATTTGACCAAGTACAAAATGTGGCCGAACTATTAAAAAAAACAATAAATATACTTTAAGATACCTAATTGAACTAAATATGGTAAATCCTAGTTTTATAATTTGATGACGTCATTACTGAATGTTGTCCAGTATTGTCACACTCTGTTGCGCGTCTAATGTCAACAAAAAATAAAGAAAAAATTGACAAAAAAAATAATTGCTCCAGTTGTTTTGATTGCTATGTCTTGACATTTTCATGAATTAAAATACCTGATTAGGGCATTCCGTTGTGTTGCTTTTATTGTCACAAATTTCCCCCTTTACTATTATCGTTATATACATAACAAAATGAGGTTGATAGAAGTTTTGGCGGAAAATTCTAACACTCTGAAATTTCAATGGCTTTAATAAATCGTAGAAAAATCTGCCACAGCTTGTGTATCATTTTACTGTATGATTTTCTTTTTTCCCCAGTGCACCGAGCTTTGTAGTAAATTTGTTATCACACTGTATTTAGCATAAATACCTTTGATATCCCTTAAAAATTTCATTTGTAAAAATGACTTTGCACGGTGCACTTTTTAGCTTTTTGCTTAACAAAAGGCGCTTTTACGGCATAATGGGGTTTATCATTTCTGAATATGTTTTTTTTGTGCGGCTATGTCTTAAATAAAAAACCGTCATTTTTATTCGGGTAAGTAATTATAACATTTCTGCCGCACTACTAGTATATGCTCATACCAAAATCTTGCATTACTACTGCACATTTATAGAGTGTGGTTCAGATAAAACGTTAACAGTAAACAAATGGAGTTTTTCCATTTATCTGAGCCACCGTGTATACTGATTTGAAGATTCAGTACTCTTAAATAGTCTGTACTCTGTGCCCTGTGGTAAGTACTTGATCAATACTATTGAACGTTCCGCAGATAATGCCATCATTTTATGATGATTTGAGCTTCAATGCTTTGGCTTTGACAAATTTGCGATTCTGAAAGCAGCTTCATACTATTCCATTCAGGGATTTTTGCATGTAAAATACTGCCTACTGTTTTTTGCCTGTCTAGCCTTTTGTGTCTTGTTTTGCTATAATACGTCTTGCGTTTTCAAGCCTTTGTATATAGTTGCGTAAATAACGTAATTATTCTTTGTAATATTAAACGTAAATGCCGTATATCCATTTGTATGGCGGTGACTTTTTTATTCCGCCTAAATAATTTATGAACAAACAAATATTCCATTGAGTTTTTCATGGAAATACGGTGTTCTATTTAGGATTTTGTGATATCTTTAATTACCAATAAATATCGGACCATGTGGCACTGTTGATTAATTATATTCTGAGCGCACGAGCGCAAAAACATTGTTACGCGACAGAACTTAAGTCAATTATTTCGCACACTTATTTCGGCTACGTGTTCGGTAAAGCTGGTGTTTTGATATACCGTATTTGCTTGAATAATCCCCCTGGGGGATAATTATTTCGCCAGACTTTTTTGAGGGGGGAATTATAGTTACGTCAGAATGTATGAGCATCTTTCTATCATATCATTTCACGAAATGTGCATTTTTAACACAAAAACGTGCGATTTTTGTTGAAATTTGGCACAACTAATTGATGAAATATTTTTAAGGGAGGATTATTCGAGGGGGGGGATTATTTTTTCCTCACTCGTCTTACAGGGGGGGTGATTCAAGGGAGGGGGCAACTATTCAAGCAAATACGGTACTTGAATAGTCCCCCGGGGAATTTTTTTCGTCGGACTTTTTTGAGGTGGGAATTATTCAGGGGGGACTTAATATTTCGTCAAAAAATTTAAGAATGTTTCGATGAACTGATTTCATGAAAAATGCTTTATTTACTAAATAAGATGTAATTTTTGTTAAAATTGGATGCAAAAACTTATATGCCTAAAGGGGGGAGGGGTGATTTTTCCCTCACCTGTCTAAGAGGGGGAATTATTCGAGTATATACGATAATTACATTATTGAAACGTTTGAATAATTTGAAAGTGGGGGAGGATACATAGTACATAACTACCTACCCACGGAATCGTTTTCTGCGCGAATTAGAACCTTGCCAATTTTGTATCTCGTGCCGCTTTAGTGTCATCTTCCTTCCTCGTTCCATTTCTGCAAAAGTTCGTTATCATAGCTTTTTTCACTCCTCGAAGTTGACAAAAAAACATGCTTTGGCGCCCCACACACTATTTGACACAAGTGTGTCAACTTGTTTGTGTCAACTCAGATTCCGGTCGCACAGCGATCTTTCAACTTTAGTTTTCAACATCGCCGCATGTGCATTTGGAGATCGCTCTGCGACACGTGAAACCGAAATCTGAGTTGACACAAACCTGGTGCCACTCCCAGAACATGTAAAATGTCACGTGTGATGTAAAAGACCCTGTCAAGTATTGAACGTCATGTAAAAGACCCTGTAAAGTGTCATGTGTATCCAAATCTTATGTTATCATATCCAAACCTTATGTTCTTGTATCCAAATCTTACTTTTTGACGTAAGATTTGCATACGACACAATAAGATTTTGATACACATGACACTTGACAGGGTCTTCTACATGACACATGACAGGGTCGTTTACACTTTACAGCGTCTGGGAGTGCCCCAGTTGACACACGTGTGCCAACTAGTCTTTCCAACCTTTTGTCACTTTTCCCATCACCGATGTTAGCTGCCAAAATTTCTCTGTGCATGAAAAATTCTTTATCCAGGAAATACTCGTAACAGCCGCGGACTACCAAATTCAACCAAATTAGTAGGGCTGCTGCTGAGTCGAAAATTACTGCCAGGCAAAATGGCCATACTGGACCTGAAATTGTTTTTTTTTGTGGTTCACTGATTGGTTTGATATTTTGGCTTGAGTTGAGGGCTGTCTTTTGCTTTGTATTTTTTTGTAGTTTTCAGGGGTTACAGTATTCATATTAGGCTAGGCAGAAAATAGAGAAAAAATCATTCAAAATGGAAAAATAAGTAAAGATATAACCGCATAATTTAACTATGGGAATAATATGCGCTGGAGATACATAAATATTTATATAGCTGGAGCGTCTGGGGGGTCCTAAGAACATTGCCTTCAGATAGATATGTTACTGCCGTATTTCTTCTAATAGAACGACATACCTCCAATAGAACGGCAGGTTTTGGCACATTTTTGCCGTCATGAAAACAATAGAACGGCACCCCCAATAGAACGGCAGGTAGAGATTGTTTGGAGTGTGCCAGAACACCAAACTTAATGAAATATGGATGGAGAGAACATTCTAAGCGTTCAAACAGATATTAAATGTCAAATTGATGATCTGATATTGAAATATTGCTCAAGCTTCATTAAAAATAAGACTTACCATATGACCTCGAATTAACCCCCTTGAATTAACCCCCCCCCCCCCCCACGGAATACCCCCCTAAAATTCGGCTGAGGAAATAATAAACCCCCCTCGAAATACCCCCCCTAAAATTGAGTGTAAAGAGAACGTACATGACAAATACTGCAGTTTGTCATCTGTACAATGCAGAACACACGTTAAAACTGGTGATTGAGTGACTTGAGGGGCAGGGTTTATGTGTATATACAGTTATGTATGCCTATAAACACACCTATGTAATTGTCTGATTTTTGTCTGAGTATGGGTAATCTCCGAAAATTTCTGGCGAAATAATAGACCCCCCCCCTCGAATCATCCCCCTCAAATTTTGCTGGCGAAGCAATAAACTCCCTGGGGGTATTTCGAGGTAATACGGTAGTTTAAATGAGTAATCTGTGGAAAAATTGGTGACAGAAATAGAACGGCAGCCTCCAATAGAACGGCAGGTAAAAAAAGACAATGAAAAAATAGAACGGTGCTCTTCTATTAGAAGAAATACGGTAACTGGCTCCCCAACCCCCAACAAAACTCCCTGTCACCCACCCAAAAAGCCCCCCACAAAACCCCCAACTCACCCAAACTCTGTTTCACTTTGGGCAGATTATTCTCGCCCAAAATCAATCCAAAAACAGCCTCGGCACTCTTCACGCCCAGCGCCATAGAAATCACCGCAGCTATAGTGCCGCCCATGGCTATTAGAATTAAAAGCGCCTGGGCGGCTAGATGGGGCCAGAGAAAAAGTGGCTTCTCTAGGAGGATTCCTATTAGGAGACATAGGACCACTGCGGCACTGCAGGAAGCTAGGGCGCCTTGGCAAGCTGCCTGGAAATTGGGGGGGGGGGGGTGCGTTATATTGTGATTATGATCAGTTTGTGGTTTTTGGGCTGATTTTGAAAAAATATGATGTATTGATCAGGGACGTATCCAGGATTTTTGAGCGGGGGGGCTGCTTGTTTACTGAGGCCGGCGAGGGGGGGGGGGCTCAGCTAAAATTTTAGCTACATAGTGACGGAACGGCGCCATGGCGCTGGCGTCATTAGTATACGCCACGCCATGGCGCCATTGGCGCTGGCGCCAGCGCCTTGAAACGCTGTATATGTATGTGAATATACAGGGGTGGGCATTTTCAGTTACCGCTGGAAAAACGCGATAGCTTGAGCTATCACAGTGAAATTTTAACACAATAGAGTACACTCCATAGGACACCTATTCTGAAGTTTGCAACCCAAACGGGCACATTTTGGGTGAGTTGTGGAACACACAGTTTTTAGTGTAATTTTGTGACTCGGCGTCACGATAGGATAAATCAAGGGTGGCATTTGAGGGGGGGGTCACTGGCTTTGGCGTCGTCCCAATCTGTCGTACATTGGCCGATTTTGATGCCCTTTGAGTAAATATGTTGGGGTTTGGGGTCGGGGCTACGACCAAATTTTTTTTTTTCTCGAACAGTACCCTAGTCCCGAGATAAAGGGGGTTAAGACACAAAATTACACAAAAAACTGTTTGTTCCACAACCCACACAAAATGTGGCCGTTTTGGTTGCAAACTTCAGAAAAGGTGTCCTATGGAGCATTGGCGGCGCAAGGTCCCAATTTGTGCTTGTGACATTCACAATCACATTGGCCGAAATTTGACCTTGTGACACTTTTTACTAGGTAAACTAGGTATTTCTGCTTGTGACACCGAAAATTCCGCTTGTGACATTCACAAGCGCACAAGCACTTACGCCGCCTATGCTATGGAGTATACTATATTGTGTTTAAATTTCACTGTGATAGCTCAACCGTAGCTCAAGCTATCGCGTTTTTCCAGCGGTAACTGAAAATGCCCACCCCTGTACATACAAAACAGCAAAAAGCACAATATTGAGTGTATTTATAACGAGTTGCGGTCACTTGGAGCAAATCTGATGAAAATAAATCTTGTCTGGTGATGAATGCGCGCTTGCGCGCAAAATTTTTTACGCTGACGTTGAAAAAGTCACATTTTCCGGTCACTTTCTGGTCTCGCCCCGGGAGGGGGGACCCCCCGCCCCCCCCCTGGATACGGCCCTGGTATTGATGGAAAAGCGCCATGGCTCATCTTGCGCTGGGCGCTATTTTCCTCTGGCGCTTGGTGCTGGGGCCGGGAACAAAACGCCATAGCGCTTGGTGCTTTTTTGCGTGGCGCCGGGAACAGAACGCTTGGTGCTAGCGCCAAAGCAAAAAAAGCCATGGCGCTTGGCGGTGGGGTTCGGAAGAGCGTGCTCTCTTGGCGCTTAGCGCCAACGTCCTGGTGCTTTTCCATCACTATCTGGGATTATATATATTTTTAGATATAAGATATATTTAGGTATACTTTTTTCCAGTATTTTCTAGCGATTTAATTTTCTGCTTGGGGGCTTTTTAAAAATATCAGAAAATGTAAAAAATACATCATTAAATCTCATTTTTATTTGTTTAACCGTGTATTCTCGAATAAGTCCCCCTTGAATCAACCACCGCCCCTGTAGGCCTGGTGATGAAAGAATACCTAAATCGCCCCTCAAAAACAACCTACGAAAAAATAACACCCCTGGGGGCTTATTCGAGGGTACCCAAACGTGGCTTTCAAGCGTCAAACTTTCCAACCGTTCCCCCAAACCCGCCCTCACCCACATGTGCCACATAAACTCCTGCACCCTGTCCCGCAAGCCAGTCCCAGTAAAAATAAGCCACCCCAGCCAGTGAAAACCACGCGGCGAGTAGCACTATTTCTATGACAGCCACTAAAATTGCCGCGGTTTTGTAGTGCAGCAGATCACAACAAGCTGAGGCCAAATATAGGGGGGAGGCGGCGTCGAATTTGAGTGTTGTTGTTGTGTTCTGAAAGTGGGGGGATTTTTTTGCATTTTTTGACGGAGATTTGGTGAGATGATCAGATTGTGATGTTCTGAGAAGGCGTGGCTTTATAAAATATAATTTTATTTTGAAAATTTTTATTTATATAGCTTTTCGTAACCCTACAATCGTATTTCGTTATCATAGATTGAAAATTCTCATAAAATTGTATTACGTTACTGTTATTATACTTTCCATTTAATTTGTCTTTATTACACAGAAAATACAGAATTTGCCATCGCAGATAATTGGACAAGTGTAAAAGGAAAGGAGCGCCATTTTGTATAACCAGGATTGTCAAATTCAAAACCAAAAAAATAAAGATCCAAACAAATTGAGAACAGTAATAACCCTATACTACCGTATTTCCTCGTAATAAACCCCCACCCCCCCTCGAAATACCCCCCCCCTCAAAATGGGCACTATGAATTTGTGGTCCGGGAAATGCATAAGAGACGTTCAAAACACTTCTGGGTTACTTTAGAACATCGTTTATACCATCTACATCCTTATATAAGGCTGTAAAACTTATAAATGGTGGTGATTGTTGCATTTTTCACGTTTTTCTCTCAAAATTTTCACTCTGAAAAAATAAACCCCCTGGGGGTAATTCGAGGAAATACAGTATTTATTTTACTCAAATATTTTGTAAAATGTGACGATGAAATAGTGACAAGAATATACCTTAAAGGTATTTTATACGCATTGTATTTGAAACTTTCCAAACCCAATACTGAAACATAATAAATATTTTGAAATATAAAAATCAACGCAATTGCTCACTTGATTTATCGATGAATGTCGAGCCTGTGGCGAGCTTTCGACATTCAATCTCGATGTAGAAGCTATTGAACCAGCATTTTGTGACGGTATTTTACTAGCTTCTTGCGCGGTGATCGGCTTCGCACGGTTATTGGTGCCCTGCGATTTTGAGATGATGTAGAATTTTGTCGAACAAAGTCCCGTAACTTTAAAGCGCCCTTTCAAGTGAAAAATTTCAGAGAAAATGTCATGTAAAGTGTAAGGAGTCGTGTTAAATGTCAAATGCCTAGTAAAAATAGACGAAAATCACACTTTACACGACTTTTTACACCACTTTTTAAATTTTACCAAGTCTGGCAGTGAATTTTTTAATTTTTCCCCAGTAAAACCACCCACTGCACCACCCAAGAGCAGAGACCCCACTCACCCTCTGTATCAGTTTGCTAACTTTCTTCGGCGGCAAAGCGGGTGCCTTATCTTCGTGCTTTGCACTTCGCACCGGTCCATTTTCCGGCCTTCCGAGGGCTACACTCGTTTCTTTGTCCCTGTCGATGTTATTCACGCTGAGCACCACCACGCTCGTGTCCGTCGAGCCGACGGCCATGTTAAGTTGTTGGATAGGAAAATACCCTGCTTATTTTATAATCGGGGTTTATTAAAGATCAAACTTAGATTATAGCCTACTTTTTGGCTGCAAAATGGTGCAAATCAATGGGAAATGTCAACATGGAAATTTTAAAAATCGATAGTCGCGTAAAAATTGTCGAAATGCGGCCAAACGCACACTAAACACTGAAATATACGCGCAACACGAGCATGTTCCACACTCTACTATTGAATCGAAATTTTCATTTTGCACAACCCCGCGCTATTTATTTTCAATACACATTTCCATCACACAGCCATATAAGTATACTCGGCGGACATCACATTTAGTATGGAAACCTACCATAAACCAACTGAATAGTTTACCAAAAATTATACAGTTTTTCATCGTAATATTTAGTTTTTACTATGGAATAATTAATCACGAAATTTATCACAATATTTTATTCATTAAATTATGGTAGGATTCTGCGCATACTTTGCGGTCCGCCGAGTATACATGCGAAAATCGAATTGTGTGAAACGTGCGGACATTTTGGGGGCGGCATAAAATTTTTTTTGAAAGTTGGCTGTCTTAATGCGAATAAAAATGTAAACAATATTTTGTGGTGACGACATAATGTCCAGTGTCGAGATGTCTTGTGATGAAATGTTGTGATGCCAGCAAATTGGGCCGACCGAAAAAACGTGTCGGTAGAATTTAAAATTCACCGGAATTCACCATCTATTTATTTTGCCGTATACTTTCTCACATGCACGCGTGTGTTTGCAGTTTTTCTCCTTCACACACGTCACATGGTGTGATTAATGTGTGAGTGTGTGACACTTGGCCGGGTGTTGTGACGAAAGATGTGACATGAAAATGTGTGTCTGTATGCCGGTTTGCGTGTTTTATGTGAATACGGGTACATAAATAAAATAAGTATCAACAATGCATTATCACATACTGTCCAACTTGAGTGTGCCAGTTGACCAAACCTGCGTCTGCATCATTATTGTTAAAACGTATTTACGTTTACTCGACAAATACGTATACTCGAGTACTGCGTGAATAAGTTTACATTTCCTCGCAAAAAAATACCGGTACCCATTTACTCGCGTACTTTTTGAAAGTAGTTGAGTACAGAAAACGTATTTTCAGCGGACAGAAAATGTCGATTTGCCAAACGGAAAGTGACAAACATACAACATTTTCCTAAGAAATACTTATCACGAGAGAAAAACACATCTTTCATGCATACCAAGGTAAACAATGAAAAAATACTGACTTTTTGTGAGGAATCGTACTCACTTTTACGTTTTCTGTGAGGAAAAATAGGTACCCGCTTTTACGTTTTCCCCACGAAAAAGTCACGTTTTTACGTTTTCTAAAAAAAAAGTATTTTACTTTGTTTTACTCAGTGTAAAAGTATTTAAAAAATACTTTACGTTTTCTGTACTCA
This sequence comes from Sphaerolaimus hirsutus, assembly GCA_964036195.1. Taxonomy (NCBI): domain Eukaryota; kingdom Metazoa; phylum Nematoda; class Chromadorea; order Monhysterida; family Sphaerolaimidae; genus Sphaerolaimus; species Sphaerolaimus hirsutus. The sequence continues at coordinate 15,816,460 of OZ038460.1, read as the reverse complement.
GGGGTGAGTAAAAGAAGAATACTTTACGTTTACGTCTACTTTACACTGAATTTGGGGGGTATTTCGAGGGGGGGGGGTATTTATTCATAGTGCCCATTTTGAGGGGAGGTATTTCGAGGGGGGGGTAATTCGAGGAAATACGGTATATATTTTACATGAATTATTCCCTGGTCAGGAATAGAGGAATGTGAATGGATCATGTAATGATGTGATTTTTGTGCAATTAAATACCGTTGTAATTTGGCAGATTTTTTTTCATGAAATTATTTCCGCTGCGGTCTAAACAAGACTCTCTCACTCCATACATATTGTTGAAACCAAACATCGTAGGTGGCCAATAATTTAAAAAAATTAAGGTAAAATGTGTAACTGCTTATCAATCACAAAAAATATACCTAGGTAAAATAATCGTGGCAAACTTTTTGAGTGATAGATAGGTGTAAAATGTAATATGGACGTATATCATATTGTAAATGTTGTAAAATAATACGGAACTTGTTGAAGTGACTTGTGAACCAGCTCCTATTCCTAACCGAGGAAGAGGACAAATGTGAACAAGTGAAAGTTGACGTGAAGCGTCGTCTCTAGTTGACGTTCCGTTATTTTATCAAATGTGATTAGTTGAGTTGAAGTGAATTGACGTGAGTTAGTGTGAAGCAAATTTAGATTGTTTACCAAAGGTTTTGACGAACGTTTTTATTTAGGCGATTAAATACAAAGAATTAAATGTAAATAAAATATATATAAAAATATACGTAAACAAAGGAATTAATTTACAACTAAATTAATTACTTAAATAAAACGTAAAAGAAGCTCTAATTACCGGAGAAATAAGGCAATTAAAAGAAGGCACTTAATTACGACAAAAGGCGAGAATTAAGTGGCGCGGTTGTGAATAAAGCACCTCAAACAGTGCTGGTGTGAAAATAAAGCACTGAGGTGACTTAAAGCACCAAGCGTTAAACTTAGCACCAAAAACAAGCGACTTAATAAAGTGACTACGGCGCTTATTTAGATCCTAGGAAGAGATTCGTGTGAAGTTGACGAGGTTGCAAACACTGCCGATTTTAGCTGTGAAATCGGCTTTTAAGGGCCAGACCGATGCCGATTGGTTTGGCGCCAATCGGTCGGCTCTAATCTCCGATTTTTACCCAACATTTCCAATTGTGAAAGTTCAATCCTTGCCCGCTCGCTTCTCCGATGAAAAGCGAGCTTTACTGGCAAGATAGTGAAAATGTGAGACAAGCCAGACAGCATTTGAAATGGCGCGCGGGCCCGGCGCCCCGCTCGGGGCGGGCCCGCCGCTTAACATAAACATGACGGCGTATTTGCGTGCTGCTTGTCAAGGAAATGTGGCGGAATGTGAGCAATGACTAAGATCTAAATATGTGAACGATGTGAAGCGCACGTTGTAAACAACATCGCTTGAGATATTAATTGGTGAAGGTGAAGATGTTAAAATGGGAATGTAAATATGAATGAAATCTTGACGAATTGAATTATTGAATATAAAAGAGAACATAAGAAAGTTAACTTAAATATTATAGGTTTTTACATTTTACGATAATGTTACACACTCCCGAAACTAGAATAAAAATTAAATTTAATTTAATTTTATCTCAGCCAATCTCGGCAAATTGATGTGAAACATAATCTAAATCAAACGCCTGTGATACTCTCATCACTCCTGTGGTAGCAGATCGTCGGCGTCTTCGACGCCGGCATTTTCCAGGCCCTCCTCATGATGCTCGTCCATGGGTTCGACGGCATCCTCCTCAGGTTGGCTGCCTTCCCCGTGTCCGGGCGCCTGGTCTTCTGGGGCCCCCGCTGGTCGTCCCGGCCAGTTGGGGAGCTTCTCAGATTCCTCGGCGAGCCTCTCGAAGGCTTGTCGGAGCGCGTCGGTCTCGTCGACGATCGCCCTCGACGGCTCGGTGGGCTGCCATTGCTCCGATGCTGCAAGCGGTTGGCTTGATAGCAAGGGGACATGGGAGGTTGTGAATGAGGTCGTACACTGTGAAGTGATTGAGTTGAATTGGTCAAATGGTACGGTGGGGGATCTAGTTCTTGATCGTGACTTTCTTCCATCTCTCCGAGCTCTATGTCGGACTGTGAAGGTGTTTGTCTGAGGAAGGTCACAGATCGTTTTAGATCGTTTAACTTTTGATTTGACCAGTTTTTGATTGATGTTATTGAATTTGTGAAAAGTTTGGGGTATAAAGGAAAATGTTTTGTGTGACAATTTCTGCTCACCTGGGAGCCCTGCGACTCCAGCGAATCTCTTGAGTCGCTTTTGCAAGGGCTCGCGGTCAGGGATCGCGTCTTCCATTGTGACTTCCGTTGTGACAGGCTCGGTGACTGTGAATCTGGCGTTTGGTGACGAGCTCTGCGGTTGTGACTCGCAGGAGGGTGCAGGTTTTGTGACCCGGCGCGCCCCCGTCTCCATTTCGATTTCTTCGGCGCGTTCGGTACTATAACCGATCGGGGGATCCGATCTAGGCTGTACCGTGCGTCCTGAAAGCCGTTTGAATGGAGAAACTCGTTTGAGGGGTGTGACAAACTTTGAAGGTAACTGTGACGAACTTGATGATTGTGACGATTGTGTGACGATTTGGTTTGACAAAGCGGGTTTGTTGAAACCGCTTGCCGGCTTCTTCTGGCGGTTACGTCGCCGTCGCTTACCGATTTTTCCTTGTTGAACGGGCGGGGGCCCCTGTTGTTTGGGCTTCTGTCCCTTCTGCCCTTTCTTCGGAAAAAACCCTTGATGTCTGGCAGCATACCCCTGCCGGTTACGAGCCGCCACTGCATGTAAACATAACCAATATACCCAATACAAGCAATTGTGATAATAATGAGTATGATGTTCACAGCTGTTTGAAGTGGCCCAGTAAGTAACGTATCTAATGCTGACGCACCACCTGTGACACTACCGTGAATGATGTGACCCAATTCTTTTCCTACACCTTCAAAATATGCACCAACCCCTTGGCCAATGCCTGCAATATATGCTTGCACTGCTTTAGGATCGTTGGATTTTGTTGCAATATAATCGACTGAACGTGTGACTTGTTGTTCTAGTCGTTGCAAATTTTGAAAGTGATGATGTGCAGCCATGATACTGAATGCAATGTCAGTCATGCTTACACCTGGTGACCCGGAAACATTTAGTGTGAATGGTTTCCACGAGCCAGCCCAAATTAATTCGATTGGGAGTTTTGTGACGTGTAAATTCGTTGGTCCATTTTCGTTGGCCCATGAATTATCATTTAATTGATAATATTTGTGATCTTTCATGAGACAATGATCTATTGGTGAATGTGTGATCAGATCATTGGTGCCGGGAGCAACGAACATAATATGTGGGTGATTTGTGACCTTGACCGGCAGAAATTTATAACATGTATTGTTATATTCATGTTGAAAATAAATAATTTCTGCTGTGACTGGTTTACAATCCCAGAACATTAATATATCTCCATGCCATTCAGCATAGAGATTTTGACGTCCTAGCAATGCTCGTAAGCCAAGTGTGGGATTGAATGTGACAATTGCATGAATTATATCTAGTTGGGTCTGACGGATGTGACATAATTGTTGCCAGATAGATCCAAATTGTTTTTGTTCTAGATGTGCAATTTTGTCAACTTCGTATTGTTGACGGGCTGTGAGCAAGTGAAACACACCAACATCAAGATTTGGTGCGAGTTTGAAATGAAGAGGAGCTTTTTTGGTTGGAGGCTTTTTCAATTTCTTGAGTTGATATCGAAGAAATTGAATGAATGCCGAGCCCTGGTCAATATATTTTGCGTCTTTTGGCACGCATTCTGCATTATTTGGGAATTGTTGTGATCTCCATGTGACAGAAAATGCAGCTTGCAATTTTTCCACTATGTAATGATTTTGTGAATATTGCGCATCAAATTGACCAATCTCTTGGAATGCACACTGCTTGTTGAATGCGGTAGCATTCCATAAAGAGACGCCATTGTCGCTGTCATAACAATAGCCGGCTTGTGGGTTGCAATGTGACAGATCTTGAATTTCGGAAACTATTTTCTTTCCGTCAAGACTTGCGACCACACCTTCCTCTATGTGAAAGTTCATTACTGTGTTACTCAGATTGTGACAAAAGTAACAATAATCGATGTGAAGTGATTTGTTAGTGCTCCACAATGCATGACCGATTTTTATTAAGGGTTCGCCTTTCCAAGTTTTATTTTGGTAGGCGATCATGCAATCGTAGGTTGTGACTCTGTGATTTTTAATGATTTCTGGTGGCAGCATAGCTTTTCCGCCCACCAGACTCATATACGTGACTATAGTATGCTCTTGTTGAAAGCATCTATAAATTGGTGTTGTTTGCGGCTGAACACGCAACGTCCATATGGATACCACAATATCCTCTATGGCTGTGACTTGAGGAAAGTGACATGTTACTTTTTCCGGAAGTTGTATTGCGTGCCCAGTGCGTGTTTTATGGCACAGATTAAAAGTTTTGTGATATTGATCTGTCCATGTGAGCGCGTTAGCTAATTTTGATTGTATTAGCAACGAAAGCGCCATTAAATGCGACACGTTTCCCCAGAACGAATATGTGCCAGTGTAGCGACATGTTCGACGTGGGTTTGCGCGTCTTGCATCTTGCTGTGAAGATTGTGATTGTTGATGTGATTTATCAGTTTGTGAATCATCACCCTTATCAGGTGAAGGCTGTGAATTATCATCATCCTTTACCTCAGTGTCGATTTTATATTCAACACCGTCCTCTGTGTTGATTTCAAGAGGTACTAGGTTAGATGGAGATCTACGTGTGCGACGACCGTTACTTGACAATACTGTGACTGCACGTATTTTGCCATCGCTTGACACGTGTATTTCGTGAACACGGCCCATTTGCCACATGCCGCGTGGTTGTTTATCGTCTGTGATTAACACCACTTGGCCACGTTTGGGAGCTTCGTTGATTGTGCCTCTTTTCAAGCGTTGATTTTTTGCTCGATCTTTGAGTAGGTCAATGTATTGACGTGACCACTCGTACCAAAGCACTTCCCGATTGTGACGAATTTGGTCCCAAAGTAATGTGATGTCATCTCTGTCCTTTTCAGGCACAGAATTGAGTGCAATTTCGTCGATGCAGTTGACGTCATTGACACGTGGGGGTGTGAGTGTGTAGGTTTTTTCGATTTGTGAGGGTGTGAGGTTGAAAGATCCATCCGTCATTCTTTCCCATTCCTCTTTTGGAATTTTTCGCATGGGTTCAATCGTGGTGGAATCGAGTTCCAACTCACGTTTTTCATCCATGTAACATGGTGGTGGGGTGCCCCAAAGAAAATGTATTGGGCGCAGTATCGCTGCACCAATGTCTGTGTTTGACAAGTATGACAATGGTCGCGTATTGACGGAGAATTCGACGTCAAGCATGACTGTGAGAAATTCATGCCATGTGAGACAACGTCGTCCGCAAGCTTTTTTGAGCAAGCGTTTGACTAAACCTACCATGCGTTCATACACGCCGCCCTGCCAAGGACTATTGGCTGTGATAAAATGCCATTTTACGTCCGGTAGCATTTTGACACAATTTTTGAATGCTGGGGCATTGTCGGACCAAATTGTGTCCGGCATGCCTCGACGTGAAATAAAACGATTTAGAGCCATAATTGTGTCAGCTGTCGAGACACTATTAGTTGACTCTAAATGGATGGCGCGTGTACTGAAGCATGTTAGCAACAAAATGTGTTGACTGTGACGGGTTCCGTTCTGTGAATAAACTAACGGTCCCATATAATCAATGCCAATATGTTGAAATGGCTTGATTTGTGATTGAGTTCGAGTGACAGGTAATGTGTGAAAATCAGGTAATGTGAATGGACCTCCTTCCGCTTTGCGGCATGTGACACATTTTCGCAAAATTTTTGCAACTACCTGCTTGGCACTTGACAACCAGCAGTGTTCGCGTAAATCTGCTAAAGTGTGAAGCATGCCACTGTGACCAGCAAGCTCATGAAAATGAGTAACCACTAGCGTTGTTAACCACCCTGTCTTTGGCAGGTAGTAAAACAACGAAGGGTTTCGATGTTCTTTGTGAGACACACGCGTGACACAATATAATAAATTATTCCACGCGTCCCATTTGAGCATGTGGTGTTTGCCAAGTTGCGCTTGTGAAATGCAACTGGCACATTCCTCTGCCTGTGAAATGCGCAATACATGTCGAAATGCTTCGTTCAAATCAGCTTGTGTGATGGGTTTTGATAAATATTCGCTTTCGCGCTTTGCAGCTTTGTGCATGGAGCGATTTAGCCAATATGTTTTGACACGAAGCAGATATACGACAGTACGCAACAATTTTGACAGTGTTGAAAATCGTCGAATGTCGATTTCGAATGGATTTGACGGGATGTGACGTTGTCGACTTTCGACAAACGGATTTTGAGGAGTGACATTTTGTGACAAATTGGGGTCCAAGTTGACAGGTACTTGCTGTGCAAGAGCATTAGCTGGTTGTGAATCAGGCTGTGAAACGGGCTGTGAAGTTACTGCTCCAGCATATAAAGGTCGACTGATGTGAATGTCGCCTTTCGCAAGCTCTTCGGTGACAGGTTGCGCTTGATATTGTGAAATGTCAAGCATGGTTGATGTGAGAGGTTCAGCTAAAAATGTAGGTCCGGTGAACCACATTGTTTCGATCATCAGTTGATCAAAAGTGCAACCCCGTGACGCGATGTCGGCTGGGTTGTCTTTTGTAGCAACCTTGCAAATTTGAATGCAATGTTTTGACATTAGTGAGTGGATTTTTGTGACCCGATTGTTGACAAAAGTAGCCAGCGGCTTTGCTGTATACAGCCAGCCGATGACAACGGTACTATCGGTCCAGAGGAAATTACTGTGAATTTTCCATCCACCCAGCTCAACGAGTTCATGATGTAAATAATCGATGAGCTGTGCACCAATTGTGACACCTAGCAATTCCAAGCGTGTGATTGTGAGGGGTTGACCTTGTTTTGACGGAAGTGGGGCTAGTTTTGTGCGAGCTGTGAGAAAACCACTAAAATATCGGTCATCTTCATAACCGTATTCGTCAGGTGAAATCGCTTGTTGACGTAAATAAGCGCAAACAGCGTATCCATCTTTTGAGGCATCGCAAAACACATGTAATTCTAATGGTCTTGTGACAGCTTTGACATCGATGCCAAAAGAGTGAAATGACCGCGGGAATTTAATTTGACTTATGGACGAAAGATGTCGTTTTAAATCGTCCAGTAAGTCATCCGCCTCTGGGTCTTCAATGAGTTCATCCCAGGTTGTGATATTGCACCTTTGAATTATTTGTGACACACGAAATTTCAACCGAAATAACGCGGGTGCTGTGACGCCAATAGGATCATATGTTGAAGCCAGCAATTTATTTAAATTGCGGCGAGTGGCTGTGACAATGAGCGTGAAATCTTTTTTGGGAGCTGGCACTGCAATGGTGTCTTCAATGTGATCGTAAACGAGACCCATTACTTTGATGTATTGTGACTTTTTCGGGTTGAGGTCATCGGGTTTGATTTTTTCCGAGACCATAGGCGAATTTGTCATCCATTCGCGCATGTTGAAATTTGCTCTGGCAAAAACAGCTTTAATTAAACGATAGAGCTGTATTGCATATTTGTCATCATCTACGCTGATAACTAAATTATCAACGTAAATGCTGTTGAGCAACAGCTCCAGTTTCATTCGTTCATTGGTTTCAGCGGGATGCATGTGAGCTAATTCCTCTTCTAGGTGATATTTGATGACAGTTGACAAAATGGATGGACTGCATGTGAGGCCAAACAGCACCCTTGTGAATTGCATCATTTGAATATTGTCTTCATGTGACGGAATGGTGTCATCACGCAGCCAGTAAAATTTTGTGAAAGCGCGTGATTTTGGGTGAAGAGCAATTTGTAAAAATGCTTTTTCAATATCTGCTAATAACACCACTTTTCCGGCTCTGAAGCGAAGCATTAATCCGAGCGCCAGGGGTGTGAGAACTGGGCCTCGAAATAAGCAATTATTGAGACTTGGCTTGCCTGCTGAACCATCATACACTATTCGACATGTTGTCGATCTGCCAGGTGTGAGGACAGGTTGGTGAGGTAAGATGTGTTCTTGCAGACCATCTTGTGAACCATAGACGGGTTCGATGACCCCCTTGTGAAGTTGATCTGAGATGACTTTCGCGTATGTAGCGAATAAATCGGGATCTTTTCGAAACCGTTTCAACAGTGACAGAAAGCGACGAAATGCTTCTGCATTGTTAGTTGGCAATTCTTGAATGGTTGATTTGAATGGCCAGTCCACGCTATAGCGACCAGTTTCTGGATCAAGAGTAATTGATTCCAGAATTAACTGTTCAGCTATGTCGTCATCATGTGATAAGGGATCATCTGTGATACCTATTGACTCGAGACTGTGAAATTGAAATAATGTCTCTTGGCCAACAGCAACAGCTGATGAAGCATGTGAACTGCATGAAACCATGAATTGATGTGGGGAAATGTCGGGTGTTGTGACGAATGATTGTGAGGACGCATTTCCGCCTAACATCAACCCAAGTATTGATTCGACTATGATCAAGCCAGATGGGAGTTCGATTTCTGTTGGTCGAATATCGAACTTCCAATAATAGTCTTGACCAATGACTACATCTGGTTGACATAGTTTGTGACAAAACTCATCAGTCATTTCGGTCAATTCAAGCGGTTCCGCGAATTGTTCTTGTGCATGTTCGCCGTACACAATATAAATGACTGTTTTGTCGTCTTGTGACAAAGGAGGTGGGCATGCATATGTTGCTAAATTATCCACTGCACGTAAGGTGAGCGGAATTTGTAACATATTGCCCTTATTGTCGACGTGTTTGTAAATAGGCATGACAGCCTCGACCAAAAACGTATTGACTGTGACAGGCGTTTTTGTCGCAAACACGTTCATTTGAAGAACAACATCTCCTTTGTTTTCAAAGTTATACTCATTTGCCACGGATGCTTTAATGTATGAATATTCGCATCCAGTGTCAAAGAATATTAACAAAGGGTCTGTGACTCGATTTAATTCAGCGTCTTTATTAATTAATGAAGCCTGGGCCACTTGCAAACGAACAATAGGTGCAAAATCGAACTCACATTCTTGTTCGGCCTGCTGCCTGGTAGCGGGGTTGGGGTTACCGTAACCCGCCTGTGCGCTCAGCACCTCCACCGTGGGCCTGTGACTAGGTTGAAGTGGTACCGACGATGACATTTGATTCGGGTTGAGGTGTGGGTACACCTCGTACCGTTTCTGCTGGAAGCCGCGGATTTTGGCCTCGACGGTCTCCATATCTGTGCCTTCCTGGATGAGGTTGGCACGGAGCGTCGTCCACAGCTCGTTTTCGCTGTGATATTTGCGAGCTTCCTCTTGAGCTTTCGCCTGTTGCGCGTTAGCGGGCCTCGGCCATTCGCCCATGTCGAGCGGGCCGTCCATGTCCAGCTGGTACAGCGTACTCTGTCTCCACCGGAAATCGTTTTCATCCGGTGGGATGACACACACGCTCATCGGTTCCGTTTGTGAAGGCGGATACGATGGCGGTGCATGTGACGACGCCGCGCCCGTTGTGATTACCTGAGTGTTGACAAAATTAGCGCTCGTTGCTTTGACAAAGGCTTTATTTTGTGAATTGTTTACCTGACGCCTGGCGGGTGCCTGTCGGGTAGGACAGAACGCCCCGTGATGCTGACCAATCTGGCGACAGTAGTAGCAACTCAATTGTTGAGTGCACTGTGCCGCTTGATGGCCTCTGCGCGTGCAGCGCGTGCACACGTCGCCCAAAGCTCGCAACCGTTCAGTGTGCTCTCTCGGTGTGACGTATTGAGGGCAATCGGTTGTGTAGTGCTCTTTGACGCCGCAGAACAAGCACTCGAATTTCGGCTGGCGATAGTTAGCAGCAGGTTGTGAGGGCTGCTTTTGACTAATCGCTCCGATCGCCGGAGTTCTGGGAGGTTGAGTGGAATTTTTATTTTTTCCTTGTGATTTACCAGCGTTAGCGTTGGTACCAGCAAAAGCAACCGTATTGTGAATAGGTTTTGGTTTTGAAAAGGTATTTTGTGATTTATTTCCTTTTTTCTTTTGCTGTTGCCAACCACCTCCATTTTGTGGCTTTTTGATCGATGAATTCTGTGATTTCTGAACAACAGTTGAAGATTGTGAACTCTGTTGTTCAGTTTTCATCGCATCTAACCGAGCACGAGCAATGGTAGTTAATGCATCAACAAACCTGACGACTGTGAGTTCGGTGTCGCCGGTTACAGCGGTGCGCATCGAATTCCGGTGTTCTTCTGTGACGGCAAGAACAATATTATCGGGAAGATAACCACGAATTATTCTTAACACTGCACCAGAATCGACACTTTCACCCCTTTCTTTAAGTTGATTGAGAGTTGACAAAAGGGTTCGTGTGAAATTTGTGAGAGAGTCTCCTCTTGACGAAGGTTTTTCAAGTGAATACAATTTATCCCAAAGGGCTGCTTGTACCCGATGCGTTTCACCGAAGTTTGATTGTAACATGGTGACCGCTGTGATGTAATCTGACCATCACCTTTTAATCCGGCCAGTAGTTCTGCTGCTGGACCGGTAAGGCTGAGCTTGAGGTATGTATATTTCATACCCATTGACAAATTAGCTCGGTCGTGAATTTGAGCTCGAAAAATCTCCCACCAAGCTGCCCATTCTAACGGATCACCGTTATATTTAGCAAGCTCGATTTTAGGTAACTTTAACAAAGTTTCCGGTTGTGAAGGTTGAGAACTACTTCCCATATTGACATTGTTGTAGGGGGGTTGTGAAAGGGGTTGAGTAGTTAAATCAACAGTGGACTGACCTTTCAAGGAAAGTATCAACCTTTCCGCGGATTTGATGTGCGCTTGGGCGGACGCAATCCTTGATTCCAGCTCATCCATGAGCATCATCGCGTTGTTCGAGCCAGAGTAGAGCGCGCGATCCAATTTTGCGTTGGTGCTCTTTATCTCCTCGGCCGCTCCGTCTTCGTCTCTGTCTAGGCTTATGATGTAATCTTGGACAGTGGTTGTGAATTTGTCCATAGCCGTAGACAGGTCCGAGCGTTTCATCTCGGCTTGGTAGCCGTAGGCCTGAAGTAATTCTAATACTTCCTCCGCCGCGCGTATGTTGACGGCGGCGGGTTGTGACTCGTCTTTGACGATTTTAGGAATCGGTTTGGATGTGAATCGAAGCACTCCGTTGCGCACTCCGGTCAGCGCCCGGCTATGCTGAGTCAACGGATGAGCTGTGTCGAACTCCTCAACGTTGCTCGCAGGCATAGCTGCGGCGGCGGCAGCGCGCTGAGCGCGTATGCGTTCGTCGGCCATAGCAAAGTTTGATCAATTTATTGCTTATTAGCAAAGTGGTAGCTAGCTGTGAACGAAATAAAATAATAAAAATAAATATTTCAAATCTTGTGACTTGTACTTGTAAAATCGTAAGTATTTATGCACGCGCTACTAACGATTTTGCGTCCAAAACCGTATTATCGTAACCTCGTGCGTGTGACTCAGGCTGTGAAAAGCAATTTCCAATGAAATTTCGCGCGAGACGACTTAATTAGAGTGACCAATTAGTTTTAATTAGTCACCCTGCTCGCTGCGCCATGTAAAATAATACGGAACTTGTTGAAGTGACTTGTGAACCAGCTCCTATTCCTAACCGAGGAAGAGGACAAATGTGAACAAGTGAAAGTTGACGTGAAGCGTCGTCTCTAGTTGACGTTCCGTTATTTTATCAAATGTGATTAGTTGAGTTGAAGTGAATTGACGTGAGTTAGTGTGAAGCAAATTTAGATTGTTTACCAAAGGTTTTGACGAACGTTTTTATTTAGGCGATTAAATACAAAGAATTAAATGTAAATAAAATATATATAAAAATATACGTAAACAAAGGAATTAATTTACAACTAAATTAATTACTTAAATAAAACGTAAAAGAAGCTCTAATTACCGGAGAAATAAGGCAATTAAAAGAAGGCACTTAATTACGACAAAAGGCGAGAATTAAGTGGCGCGGTTGTGAATAAAGCACCTCAAACAGTGCTGGTGTGAAAATAAAGCACTGAGGTGACTTAAAGCACCAAGCGTTAAACTTAGCACCAAAAACAAGTGACTTAATAAAGTGACTACGGCGCTTATTTAGATCCTAGGAAGAGATTCGTGTGAAGTTGACGAGGTTGCAAACACTGCCGATTTTAGCTGTGAAATCGGCTTTTAAGGGCCAGACCGATGCCGATTGGTTTGGCGCCAATCGGTCGGCTCTAATCTCCGATTTTTACCCAACATTTCCAATTGTGAAAGTTCAATCCTTGCCCGCTCGCTTCTCCGATGAAAAGCGAGCTTTACTGGCAAGATAGTGAAAATGTGAGACAAGCCAGACAGCATTTGAAATGGCGCGCGGGCCCGGCGCCCCGCTCGGGGCGGGCCCGCCGCTTAACATAAACATGACGGCGTATTTGCGTGCTGCTTGTCAAGGAAATGTGGCGGAATGTGAGCAATGACTAAGATCTAAATATGTGAACGATGTGAAGCGCACGTTGTAAACAACATCGCTTGAGATATTAATTGGTGAAGGTGAAGATGTTAAAATGGGAATGTAAATATGAATGAAATCTTGACGAATTGAATTATTGAATATAAAAGAGAACATAAGAAAGTTAACTTAAATATTATAGGTTTTTACATTTTACGATAATGTTACACAAATGTGTTCATTTTTTTAAATAATTTCGATCGATTTTCCCAATCGATGAAGAAAAAATCGCAAAAGTTTCAATTTTGTGTGCACAACCCGCTTAAAGAGTGAGTCTAAAGAACCTTTTGGGAACATAATGCATTTACTCTTTATGACCATTTTTTGCGCGTCTGAATGAACACGTGCAGTTTTTTATAAAAATAGTGTGAGGTAGAAAAAATTATACGCAAATTTCGGTCACTTAATTTTTCTTATTTTGTAGAAATCATCTTGATACAAGGACGGCACTATTTCATTTCCTTTCAGGGTTTTTTTGGCCGGCCGACTTTCATACGATTTTGCGACAATTTGTGATGTCACTGATAGTGGTGGATTTATAATGCAGAGTTGATAATGGGTATTATTTACGTTTACTCTGAAATGTATATAAAGCTAAAATACTGACCAAATCATAAATAGTTGTAAAGTAGTAAATCGCTTAACGCCCCTTTTTCTGGCGCTTTTCCATTACCAATTATGACTTAATTGAAAATTTTGATGTTATGTTATTCGAGCGAGAGACTTACTTTTATCATAAATTGTGCAAAATACACATAACTGAAGCCAGGCAAAGTACCTTACAACCGATTCAACTGAACTTGGTGGTTTACTATGTATATAATACCGTATATCCTCGAAATACCCTCCACGAAATACCCCCCTCTCGAAATACCCCAATAAACATGACAATATGAATTTATAAACCCCCCTCGAAATACCCTCCAAATTAGGTGTAAAGAGAACGTAAATGACAAAAGCTGCAGTTCGTGACCTGGGCAATGCAGAACACACGTTCAAAACAATGACTTTGTTACGTTAGAACATGGTTTATATTATACCAATTACATACTTTATACCTAAGTTTATAGAACCTTATACATGGTGTTTATTGTTGCATTTTTCGACGTATGCGTACGTTACAAACAACAAAGTAGTACTGGTAGTTCGAAAAATTTCTGGCGAAAAAATAATCCCCCCTCGAGATACCCCTCCGTCGTTTAACCCCCACCCCTCAAAATTCTCACTCTGAATAACTCAATCCGAGTGCATTGTCATTTTTGTGCATTTTGAACGGATTTATCATGTTGCATGTTTCCAACACGACTTTTTGCATGCAATACTCGAACGGGATTCTTCTCACGCTGCTTACACGGAATGCTTATTCGAGGGGAACTATTGAAGAATACATGGCCAATATTTACAAAATTGCATTGTTAAAATACCATCAAATATAACAAATGCGATTGTATATTACAAGTACCATTCATACATAATTCAAGCAGCAGCCTTCATCGTGCATTTCTAGATTTGATCGTTTCCATTTCCAACGAATATCCCTCCTTCACTTTATTCACAATGAACAATATCAGCATTCTCCAAGCCTGAATTGTCTCCTGCCTGTAAATATTTACATGTGTGAATGGGTGAACAAACATCTATAGGTGACATCGGGATTCAAATTTCTGTAGACACCCATCACATGGTATCACTCTGCAATTTATCAAATAAATTTACTTATTAAATTTTCTGAATAAATAAGGAAGACTGAGTTAATTTAAGAGATTTGTGCTGCTGTGGTAGGCGAGCCGTCCCCGCTATGATTGAATTATTAGTTTTTAACTACCATATTTACAAAAAGACTGACCGAATGATCTCAAATTCAATGACTACAAAATCTAGTTGACAGTATAATGGCATAAATTTATATCCCTAATTAATTTGTCTACCGGGTGAGTAATCAATCAACTAATGAAATTTTTTTGATTTTCAGATAGAATATGCACACATTTCTGCTAGCTAGAATAGAACAGCTAGAAAACTATCACTTTGATCACTAGAGTAGCCAGAAGACAAGAGCATTTAGCATTAAAAATATTAATGGAATTAATCCATGTAATTTTATTTGCAACTTAAATGCAGTGTCTATCCTCGCATTCTTAACCTAGCCACCAACAAAACCCCCACTCAAATACAACCCCCCACACACCTATTAGCCCTATTAGCAGCTACCCCAGCCTCCCTCTTCCAATGGGTGGTGGCAAAATCACAAAGTGCATCGCAAAGTGCATCCCAGTGGTCAGATCTGAATCTACCCTCGCATTCTAAGTGGGCATGTTGGGAACCATATGATACGAATAGGGGGCCTAGGGAGTCGTCTGTGGGGAGAGGGGGGGGGGTGAAGTTTTTTTGGAAGTATTTTGTGTGCTTTGGGGTTGGGAGATTGGGATTAAGTGACAAGTAAAAGTTGTGGGTGGAAAGTCATTTGTGAAAAAGTCAAGTTTTAGCTACCCAGCTCATAAAATAATTACATGCCGTATTTGCTTGAATAATTTCCCTGGGGAACTGTTTTTCATCTGACTTTTTTGAGCAGGGAACTTTTCAAAAGGGGGAATTATTCAAGTGGGAATTATTATTTAATCAATACTTTCACGCATGTTTTCTTTCTACTGTGATATCTACCTTATCTCATATGAACAAAGGACTAAAATATTTCTTAATAGTACATTACCTAAACAAATTGGGTGAATTATTTTACATAACTAAGGTCATTATTATTTAGCAAAATATGGTCAAACTTTCTGTAATGCAAATATGTCCAAAATGTATAAAATAGCTCCCCCATGTTAACCTAAACAATCCAAGCTCTCAATAGTCATTTCCAATGCGTCATGAAACAACTTTGCATGTGCCTTGAACTTTTCATTTTCAAGGCCACTTCTCACATTTGCATTT
This sequence comes from Sphaerolaimus hirsutus, assembly GCA_964036195.1. NCBI lineage: Eukaryota > Metazoa > Nematoda > Chromadorea > Monhysterida > Sphaerolaimidae > Sphaerolaimus > Sphaerolaimus hirsutus. The sequence continues at coordinate 15,800,935 of OZ038460.1, read as the reverse complement.
TTGGCCTCACTTTCAGTTTCCAGGAATAAATCTGGTACCTCTGGGCAATCTGCAGCGATTTGGCGGAAAATCCATTCTCCAGCGTTGAGCTTCTCTTTTTTGTTGGCTTCGCGCCAGGCTGACTGAAACGAGTGTGGCGTTTGGAAGAAAAGTGGGCATGGATTTCCCATGGCATGGGCAGTCCCGCACCCTGTATAGTGTAAAGGGAAGTACCTACCTACCGTATATCCTCGAATAAGTCCCCCCTCTCGAATAACTCCCCCTCTCGATTAAGCCCCCCCTCTTGTGAGTGTGAGGAAAAAACAACTCCCCCTCGAATACCCCCCCCCACTTTGATGGGTAGAAACATTTCATCACATTTCACATTTACAAAAAACGTTTTATGTATTTAATATGTAAATATATGTAATATCTTGCAGCTAGAGTTCACTAACATTGTTTTCACTGCTTGAATTGTGAATTTTGTAATCTACAAATGATTTATGTTACCAAATTTACCCGATTTGCACAGTAAATTTATCAAACATTTTACTGGAAATACTGACGAAAAAATAACTCCCCCCCTCGAATAACTCCCCCCTCTCGAATAACTCCCCCCTCAAAAACTTCTGACGAAAAAATAACTTCCCGGGGGACTTTTTCGAGGATATACGGTATCTACAATTTTCTGACTTTAACAATTATCTCGAGTGCAGTAGAGTAATTTTGCAAGTACAGAAAGAGTATTTTTGCCATTCGAGACTCTTGCTTTTCATAAAGAATACTCATTAATAGAAATAATACACCTGTTGATTGACCAGCCAGGGTAAACATTCACAATGCTCCCTTCTACGTTTCCCGGAAAGAAAAGGCAATTTTACTGGGTTTTACGCTTTCCTGAGCAAAAAATACTCGCATTTATGCAATCTGGGAGATGTATTTTACTCTCATTTACTCGTAATTAAAAGTGAAAAAGTCTACTTTACGCTTTCTATACTCGGCGGATGAGTAAAAACAAAATACTTTACGCATACGCATACATTGAAAAAGTTGGGTACTTTTAACAACTCTGCTCACCTTAACCAACGTAATCTGTTTATGCGTCAACTGCATGCCGTCCTTCCGCTCGGCCAAGTGCGCAATGTCGGTGAAATCGGACAGCCGCCTCTTGGACTTGCGAATCATGGCGCCGCCCAAGCCCGACATGCCCAGCATCAACGGGGCCATGGTGGCCGCGTGCGCCCGGTACGCCGTCACTGCGTTTTGGGTGCAGGATTTGTAAACAGCGGACACGCCAGGTCCGGCACCTATTTTCTGAGTCGGTGCCGGACGCCATATATAGAGCTGTAGCGGGGGATTTATTCAAAATTCTGAGGGTATATAATCGAACCCCCCCCCACGCTTGGCATCCGGCAGTCGATAGATGCCAAGCGGGTCTAGATGCTAGGCGGGGGAAAATCCATGCTATCCGGGTCCAGATGCTATGCGGTTTACATGCTATTTAGGCCTAGCCCGTTTCGGAGCGGCGCGCGCTAAGAATAGTGTGTGGCTGTGCATTTCGTCGAACTGTTTTATTGCAGTGAAAAGTGCGCATAATAGACTACACATTCACATTCACCCTATCGCCCCTCAAACGGCCCTGTACCTGTAGACATCTAAACCCGTTCGACATGTTTGAAAAAAATCACTCAACATTTGCTCCACTTAAAGATAGCTGAGTGATTAGGGGGTGGGGGCTCAGGGGAAAGTAGGCCAAAAATTTGGCTCGGGATAGATAGATTTGGGGGGGGGCAGCCCACCCCCTGCAATGCGTCTACATGTCGAGCGGATTTACATGTCTAGGCCTAGGGAGCCTACGTCCCTCAAACCACCAAAACCACAAACGTTTCTGGATGTCGCTGGCATCTTCGTCGTCACTGGTCTGGTCGCCTGGCATGTTGCCAGGGGGCATGGTGTGCCCAGCTGCCACAGCAGCCGCTTGCAGCCATATCTGTCAGGTGTGGTGGATTGGCAGTTGGGCAGTTGGGGGTTGGTGAGTAAGTGTTTTAGCTTCTTTTTAAATTGGAGGCATTTAAAGAAGACAGAGGGCTTTGTTAACACGGATGTTCCGTGATGACAACGCAACAGTGAAAAAAGTCCCATATGTCAAGACTTGATAAGACGCACTTAGTGATAAGTTCCATATCTCTGTATAAAGTTTAAAGTTTCTAAAAACATTTTTACCTGTGTGATCATGACATTTTGTGGTTGTCTCTTTCTCTTCAATTTGTTTGCCAACCATCTGGGGCATTTTATTGAAAGCGTGGAGTTAGAATCGCTTGATTTTCCTTTTTTATAGTTTATTTTTGATGGTGTCCCATTGCTCGTTGTTGCCATTGATGTAGAACATTCAGTGTCCATCATTAGTGTCCTTTTTATAGATAATGATTTTTGATTATTGTTTATTGACTGGAATGGTTGTTACAAATGTCATTATGGGAGGGTTGTGTTGCACAATAATAATGCACAATAACAATAAAATGTCAGTTGCACAATAATAATGCAGTCAAAGATGATAAAGGATTCCAGATTTCATGTTACTCACTTATGGAACTTTTTTGGATTGTGGTGTGGGTATATTTGTCATACAAATGTGATAATTTCAAAAACGCCATTTCAAAGCGAAGCTTAGCTCATGTTTTACCTTTCAACGAAATACTTACCATAATCTTCTCGGTATGGCATTGTTTTGTAACAAATTCAAAGCGGTGAAAATACCAATGAGTGATATCCTTATCAATAAAATTCCCCAGCGAGATAAGCTTGATGAAAAAGTAACTCCCCATGGATGTTGACGATAATGTGCCGAATAGGTATGTAAAGGAAAATACGTAAAATAAAAACACTCAAAAACTCGCACCAACCCATAAACACAGCGACAATTCTCATTTTAAAATAAATCCAACCAAACTTTAATATGTTTTTGATCCTGATGCACCAACGCACCAATGTGATATAATACTTAACTGAACAAAAAAAGAAAATAAATACCGTATTTCCTCGAAATACCCCCAGGGGGTCTATTTTTTCTGAGTGGGAATTTTTAGGGGGTATATCGAGGGGGGGGTTATTATTTCGCCAGAATTTTTTTTTAAATCCCGTACTAAATTGTTGTTTGTAACGTGCAGATGTTAAAACATGCAACAAAAACGGCCATGTATAAGACTCCTGTATAAGGCCATGTATAGACTTATATAAGTACCTAGACGTTATAAACCCTGTTCTAACATAACACAGTCATTGTTTTTAACGCGAATTATGCGTTTCCCGGATCAAACTGTAGATTTTGTCATGTACGTCCTCTATACACTATATTTGAGGGGGGTATTTCGAGGGGGGGGGGGGGTATTTCGAGGAAATACGTAGGCGTGCAACCAATAAAAGTTTCGTGCCTAAAATTATTTTCTATTTTTGGAACAATTTTTTTGTAGTAATTGTGACGTCATGATGGAGTGTTCCATTCAGAAGAATACATAGCATGCGGTCTGCCGAGTATTACACCCATGGGGGTTTGTTATTTCGCCAGCAAAATTCGAGGGGGGGTAATTCGAGGGGGGGGGGGTAATTCGAGGTAATACGGTATGTGAAAAGAATGGTGAAGACAGCAGTATATAGGTACCTATCTTAAGTTTCTGCAAGGCACCCTGCCAAAGTATCGTTTCGGACTCAATTTCTACTGACTCGACTCGCTTGAAAAAAATTAGACTGTGACTCGAACTCAAGTTTGAAAAGCCGAGTTTCAAGCCCTATCTATCTATGAGTATAGAAAGCAGTGCTATAGGGAAATGAATGAGTGAAGTTAGGTTAAGTGAATACGACAGCAGTTCGATCGCTCATCCACAGGGATTTTTGCTCGTTTTCGCCGGAAAATGTTGCTATTTTATTTATCACGTGGAATCAAAATTACCGTATTTCTTCTAATAGAACGCCATACCTCCAATAGAACAGCAGATTTTGGCACGTTTTTACACTCACGCAAACAATAGAACGGTAGCCGCCAATAGAACGGCAGGTAAAAAGTTGACGAAAAAATCGAACGGCGCTCTTCTATTAGAAGAAATACGGTAGCAACATTAACTATGAAGGGGGTGTGACAAAAATTTATTTGTAATACTGATCGGCTATGGTTTTGACGACGGCTTTAAGTTTAAAAGGTTTATAAAAATAACAAAAACTGTAGAAAAATGCACAATAAAATACAATTCATTCCCTGTCAGCATGGCAACGAAATACTGCTACCGGTTGAAAACTAGGTGGCTCGCTTCAAGAGATACGCAGGTACCCATTAACATTTATGAAAAAGTACACTTGCCAATGAAGTTCAAACAGCTGTGTTTAGTTTGATTTATGCACATGCTATCGGGGGTAAAAAACTCCATCTACCGTATTTCCTCGAAATACTCCCTGGGGGGTGATTGTTTCATAGTGGTCCCGAGAGGGGGGGTTAAACGAGGGGGATATTTCGAGGGGGGGTTATTATTTCACAAGAAAAATTTTGAAAACCAAGTACGAAATTGCCGTCTGAAACGTACGCAGACGTCGAAAAATGCAACAAAAACTGCCATTTATAAGGTTCTGTAGACTAATATTAGTATGTAGATGGTATGTACACTGTTCTAACGTGACACCGACATTGTTTTAACGTGTGTTCTGCAGTACACAGAACACAAACTACAGTTATTGTCATGTACGTTCCCTTTACACTCAATTTGGGGGGGGTATTTCGAGGGGGGGGGGGGTATTTCGAGGAAATACGGTATGTAAATAGCAGCCCAAGGTGGCAGACTGGCAGTATCCTATAATGAAAGTGGTATACTCGGCGGACCGCAAAGTATGCATCCAAAGTAACTTATGTCTTAGTCGATAACTTGATACTTGTGCACGCGGTTTCACAAAAAAAGAAAATACCTATTTTAAAAAAAGCAGAGTCGCTTAATTAAAAGCGACGTATGTTTTTTTCATGGAACGTTTTGTTCTTTTTTTTACAGAAAAATTCAAATTTTATCAACAATGACGTCATGATCAGGGTTGGCAAAATCTCAGAAAAGAATAAAAAAAAAATAAAAATAAAATGAAAAATTGAAGAATAAAATAAAATAAAATGGAAAATTTAAAAATTTTGTAAAATTGTTTGTAAAAATTTTTGTAAAAATTTTGTAAAATTGTATACAAATTCATATTTTTGTAAAAATTGTATAAAAATCCATATTTTTTGTAAATTGTTTTCTGTTGTTTATAGTTCAACCTGTTCATTCTAGGAGCCGGGGCAGTCTCAAGCCATGTAAAGTGTCAAAATGTCATATGAAATGGAATGGAAAGTGTCAATTTTCATGAAAATGTGAAGTAAAGCGTCAATTGTCATGACAAATATAAATTAAACTGGAAACTGTAAAGCAAATTGTATCCAAATCTTATCTTTTGTATCCAAATCTTGTTGTTTTTGTAACCAAATCTTATGTGAACATTTGGATACAAAAACATAAGATTTGGATACCAAAATATAAGGTTTGGATACCAAAACATAAGATTCAGATACACAATGTACACTCTGCACAACATTTGTCATGACAATTATACTTTGCTTGACATTTGAGATGCCAATTGACTCTTTACTACATTTGTCATGACAATTGACACTTTGCATGATGTTTTACAAATGCACCCAGCACACTCCAGTAATCCTTCTACTGAAAATGCAAAACCATTCTTATCGATAATTGTAACTTAACACTTGCAACTAGCTAACAATACCTACTGCATGCAACTTTTGCAAAGTAATGGAAAAATTTGTCACACGTTTTTCATGTTTAATTATCACATTTTTCTGACATTACATGCAAGATTCTGATTTTTTGTAAAATTTCTGTAAAATTTTTGTAAAATTTTTGTAAAATGGTCCATTTTATTATTTTATTATTATTTTGGAATACAATAAAATAAAATAAAATGAAACAAGAATAAAATAAAAATAAAATACATTTTTATACAATTTTTATACAATTTGTATACAAATGATTTTTATAAAACCAACCCTGGTCATGATGGGGTGTTTCCTTCAGAAAAATGCATAGCGCGCCGTCCGTTGAGTATGCATCATAGTTGTTCAAACGTATTTACGTTTACTCGATAAATACGGATACTCTATGCGAGGAAAAAACATATTGGATGTGTTCTAGAGTAAAAATTGACAAAATTTCAGATTTTTACTTTTTCTGTGAGAAAAAATACTCACTTTGACATTTTATATGATAAAAATACTCATTTTTACGTTTTCTGTGAGAAAAATACTCAGTTTTACGTTTTCTCTAAGAAAAAGTATTTTACTCACGTTTTAAAAAATACTTTACATTTAAAAGTATTTAAAAAGTACTTTACATTTTCTGTACTCATGGTTGAGTAAAGATAAAATACTTTACGTTTACGTTTACTTTGGAAAAAGTTCAGTACTTTTAACAACTCTGGTATGCATAGCTGTTCAAACAGTTTAATCTGCTTGACTAATCCTCCAAAATACCCCCTTAAAAACATAACTATTTAAATGTCGCGTATAGAGATAGACTCATCCCTTTACAGTATAGGGAATTGACCACCCACCATTCTTTACAAGCTTTCTACTATGACTAACGATGGCAAACCTTCCGGAAAAAATGTTGAAATTTTGAACAGTTTTTTTTGTAAAATGACTTTTCGAAATTCGAATATCTTCCGAAAATGGTTTTCGAATTTTGGCTTCAAATCGTAAACTGTTACACCACATGCTTTCAATATGAAATTATCCGCCAATGTTATGAGAACTCTGAAACAACGGGTGAGTTGAAATTTTCCTCTGGGAAAAGCGCATTTCAGCATTTACGCCTTGGGGAATTTCACACCTTGCAGCTCAATCCATTTATTTGCGCAGATGTCTAATAAAATACGAGAATTGGTTTTATTCAAACCACGCGAGTTCAAAATGTACCGGAATGTGGTTCACCAAATTTCATGTGCAAATTTTGGGCATTAAAAATTGAGCTGTACATTTTTACGGTGCAATAATTCTGATGTATCTACAGCCCACAAGGTTTAACACCGTAAATCCTCGAATAAGCCCCCGGGGGAGTTATATTTTCGTCAGAATTTCTTGAGGGAAGACTTATTCGAGGGGGGAGTTATTGGAGGGGAGGAGTTATTTTTTCGTCAGAATATTCAGAAAAATAAGTATAAAAGTAAGCATAAAATACACAGAATATAAGCATAAAACTACATACCTACATATTTAGGCATACAGCGTGAATATGTCGCCGCCGGAGGTAAAACATTCTTATGAGTTTATCGTTGCACGCTGCACTGCATTTGCAATCCGCGATTGACACGATGCATTTGCGGCACCGATCAGAGGGGGGAGTTATTCGAGGGGGAGGACTTATTCGAGGATTTACGGTAAATGCACAATTAGATTAATGCATTTTTAATACCATTCCATATGATTCAGTGGTGTTTGATTAGGCACCAATGAAAAAAAAAGCATTAGCATCATTTGATCCCATGACAATTGATTTAGAAGTGGCAGTGACAGCGAGTGGGTTGCACATTTTCAGCCACCCATTTCTTTCTTAAACCAGTTATTACGCCAAAACCCTATGGTTTCAACTTTGGCTGTCCAATTAAAAAAGTTATGTTTTTGGGGAATGTCCAGACAATGACTGAAAAAATGGGATGTGCACAAATGTGTAAATACTTATTTATTAATGTAATTACCTATAATTTCCAGTACTATCCTACTTTTGAAATTAGTGTTTGCTGTTTGTTTACAACATTACGAAGGCTATATAATTATAGGTACCGTATTTCCTCGAAATACCCCCCCGGGGGGTGATTGTTTCATAGTGGTCCCGAGAGGGGGGGGGGTTAAACGAGGGGGGGTATTTCGAGGGGGGGGGTTATTGTTTCACAAGAAAATTTTTGAAAACCAAGTACGAAATTGTCGTCTGAAACGTACGCAGACGTCGAAAAATGCAACAAAAACCGCCATTTATAAGGTTCTGTAGACTAATATTAGTATGTAGATGGTATGTACACTGTTCTAACGTGACACCGACATTGTTTTAACGTGTGTTCTGCAGTACACTGAACACAAACTACAGTTATTGTCATGTACGTTCCCTTTACACTCAATTTGGGGGGGGGTATTTCGAGGGGGGGGGGGTGATTGTTTCATAGTGGTCTCGAGAGGGGGGGGGGTCAAACGAGGGGGGGGGGGTATTTCAAGGGGGGGGGGTATTTCGAGGAAATACGGTAGATGTTCCGTTTTAAGACCACACATCCCCTCCCACCAACATCTAAATGAGGATGTGTTTCAATAAAAATGTAACTAAAATAATGATCATGTGATAATGCTTGACTAGACAGAACATCAGGACCGAACAATATTGAACGCGACAATAATGTGATAAAAATACAGGGTAAAAATACCGTATCATAACTAACGATGGCAAACCTCCCAGAAAAAAGTATTTAAATTTTTAAGTGTTTTTTCCAAAATGAATTTTCGAATTTTCGAATTTTTTCCCAAATAAATTTTCGAATTTAATTTTCGAATTTTCGAATCTTTTTTGGCAATTTCGAATTTTTCCAGAAAAAGATTGAATTTGAAGCTTAAAACACAGTATTTGGACTGTTTTCATGTTTAGGTAGGTCCGATACGTCTAAACCCGTTACGCAGGTGCCAGCGGTAAACTTGGCTCGCATGTGGCACTCGCCGGCCGGTACTTCCGGGTACGGGTCGGGTAATACCACGCCGGGAATCGGATCAAATGCGGCTAAATTTCAAGCCCCCGCAGTGCCGAGTCGGAATCGAAACCCAAGCAACATAGTGGATGTTGCTGTAGTGCAAAAAATGCGGGAGGAGTACCAGCAAAAGTTAGCGGGTTTGAATAAGGAACCGCAACCAATGCAGTCTTAAAAAGCGCCTGAACAAAGCTCCATTTTATTGAAATTTTTTAAGAATTTGTAGCTTGCGCTTTTTCGATATCATGGAGCTATGTTTTTACGCTGTCCGTTAATTGTTGAATTTGTTGAAATTTAGGCTGTGGTAGGAAGGTAAAATTCACGGGTAGCGAATTTTCGAAAAATTCTTTCATGTTGTTCTGATATTCGCGTGCGGGTAGTCGCTGTTTTTCAGCGCTCGCCAAAGGTTGAGTTGTTTGGCCCCTATTTTTCCATGCATTTATAGTTGACATACGGGTTTACTGTTTATGTGGCGTTTTTCAGATTTTGAAATGAGATGGGTTTATTATGAAATTGCTTAGTTAATAAAAACGATGCTATTTATCCATATGCCTTAGTGTGAATATGAAAATGGTAGCAAAGCAAAGTACTACGTGGCAGATCTATTTAGATCGTGCGGCCGCGATAAACCTCGGCAGCCCCGAGGCAGTAGGCATTCACACTCCTGGTGGTTGCCATGGGTGGGGCCCATCTTGAAATTCACCTGCAACACAAATACTAAAATTTAAAGTTTGGATTTTCCGCATTTTGAACTGTGTAATAATAATGTGTCTCAAGTGGAACTTAAGAAATGCGGTAGGAAAACCTGTGATGTGTGCAAGCATATCAAATTTGAGTCTTGTGCGGAAAGCACTGTGACTGGTAGAAAATTCGGCACAAGTACTGAACCAGGTATTTCGGTATTGACCTGCGACAGTAAGTGTGTAGTTTAGATTATTACCTGCCAAGATTGCCAGGCGCAATATATTGGCGAGACAAAAAGATGTTTACGTCAGAGATTGATGGAACACTTAAGGAATATACGTAAAAATAAGGTACAGTATCTTTATACACATTTTTCAAGCACATGTAATGTGGATAACCTTAAGTGCCAAATATTGTGGCAAGGGCAGGAAGATAAATTACGGATAGTAGAAAAGTTTTTATGTTAACATTCAATACAGTGTACCACTTGGATTGAATGATAATGTAGCAGGGGTCGGTAATTTGGTGCAGAAATTCCAGTCATTGGATAGTTGTAAGAATTGCCCTTACTTTTCATACCGGTTCCGAGAAGGGAACGGTCACATGGAGTGAAAAGGGCCCGTAGCAAATTAGGAACCGCTGTGTAGTTGACATTTTACGCGGTTGTGTCAACTGTAAATCATATTTAATATACCGTCGTCTACATACATTATACACTCAAACCCGAAAAACTGTATGGAGTAGAGCGGTAGAAGAGTGTAGACAAGAATTATCCTGGTTTATAGACAACTTTGTTAAAATTGTTAATTTCAAGTCTAAACAATTAAATACACCCAAAAAGAGGATAGGGTATCGCATGGTTGTAACTTTCCGAATAAACTTTTCAACAGTGTGAATGTTAGACGTATTTTACGCTGTAGGAATGTTCGAAATCAGTTGCCGCAAACTTTATGGGAAGAAGTCGACAAGGTCACTCTGACCTCTAGGTATGAAAACCCAACCTTCCTAAAATTTTGCAACTACACGAAACGCCTCAGATTTTGTCTTTCTCGAATTTCGAAAAATTCTCGAGGGGGAGTGTAAATGTGGCCTACTGCATGGCCAACATTTTGTCCATGATGTACACCAGCATGTGTACACTGGTGATTCCGCTGTTGTGGGTAGTTCTACCTTACAAACTTTGCTAAATAAAGGTACCAAATATCGGCTACCAAAACCAGAAAATAAAAAAGAATTTATAATGAACTAGTGATGGCAATTGGTCCGCTTACTGCATATTTAGTTAAGAAACATGGTGAGAGAAAATTTGTTCAAGCCTTTGTGCAGGCTACTAAGGATGCATGTAGAAGACATGTTTTTCATCTGCCAAACTCTGATGGAAAATTTCAGGATTAATAATAATATCAAGGAATGTATGCGGCAGATCACTAGGGTTCATAAGTCTCTTATTTTGGTACCAGTAGACAAGGCGGCGTCAAATTTTGCCTTTGTTTGTGAACACCTGTACTTTAAGGTATTAGGAGATGACTTGGCTATAATACAACTGAAGGTAAATTTTCTGATAGCTGTACTTATAAGTATTATGGGGATAAAGGCGCACAACTCACAAAATTGTTGTGCTGGCATCAGAAAATTACTAAACGGTATAATTACGCGGTAGAAAATTACACAGAAACGATTCCACTGCTATTCTGGACTGCCAAGTTACATAAAACTCCGTACAAATTTCGTTTTGTTAGCGGCGCCAAAAATTTAGCACAAAACCACTTTGTTTGCTCGCTTTGGTTATACTTCAATCATTGTTACGAATGTTAAAAAGTTATTGTAGTGTGGTATATGAGAGGAGTGGAATTAGACATTTCTGGATGGTGGACAGCACCATGGAAGCTCTAAGCTGGCTAGATAAATGGCGAAATGCAAAAGTAGATATCACTTACACGGCAGATTTACAACGCTTTTTCCTAAAATACCCTTCCATGTCATGGTTGATAGCATAAAATTTGCGATAAACTTGCTAGTTAAGACAGACTGTGTTAACATTTATAAATATCACATGTCAGTAGATAATATGAATAAAAAACGGGCAATTACCACGCTTACAAGACAGGAACTGCTTGAGTGCTTGGATTTAAGTCTAACAGAAAATTATGTTGAATTTGCTGGAATGATTTTCCAACAGAAGTGTGGAATACCAGCAGGGGGGGCACACTCCCCTGCTCTGGCCAATTTGACACTGGCAATTTTAGAGTTTAAATATGTGAAAGAGCACATAAATTCAGCAAATCTTATAAGAGTCAATAATATTTTTAGGTATGTAGATGATTGCCTTGCTATCAATTACCATGACTTTGTGGATGATGCAAAAAGTCTGATCTACCCTAACACCCTACCCCTGAATTGGCTTCTGACCCAGCCAGTGGAACTTGTCCATTTCTAGATTTAGAACTGTTGTTTCACGGGGATACTCTGCAATTTAGGAACTATGATAAGCGTAGGTTATTTAATTTTGAAGTTGTGAAGTGCATACAACCAGATTCCAATGTTTCGGAAACACTTAAAAAGAACACAATTTTCGGTGCACTTATACGCATTGCTAGAACAAGTTCATCAAATGCGCAATTTCTGCCTGTTGTCAATACACATTTAATGAATTGCTTAATGCAGGCTATGATTTAGGTATTTATTGGGGTTTTAAAAATTCGTGAGAAAAAGCGCGAGCTGTGTAATAAAATAGGCTTGAGGCTCGGAAAATGAGCTAAATAGGTCACTGCATGTGATTCTTCACTGATTTATAACCCCCAATAAATAAACACATTACTTGGACATTTGCCGAATATTGCCGCACAACTGTATCCTTTCGCGAAAAATACAAATAAAAAGGAAATTTTCCACGCGCTGCGACTGATCGTTTCGCTGCAAATTTGGCTCGGACATTTATTATTTTTGTGGCTCGTAATTTATGACTACGCTGTAGCTCTGTGGCAGAGCTTGGTTTCGCGTGCTAAAGTGTGTGGAAGTGAGTATTTAATCTTGGGACGTTGAAAGTGGACCTGTGGAACATTTTTGTTCAGTTCAAGTTTCCCTCGCAGTGGAAAACCTCCTTTTTACGGTCGCGGCGGCGCGCACAACAACAACGGCAATCGACAGCAGTTCAAAAGACCCCGCATGGCTTCCAATCACAGTAGTCCCTCTGGACAGGGCCACCAAAGGGTTGGTTATTTTTCTACTGGCTTTTTATTGAGGTTTTGCATCCGTGCTTGTTTTAGGGTTGTTTAAAGGGTTTATAAGTACTTATTTGTGTTCATGCTGATGAGTTCCGCACAAAATTGGGAGCAGGTCCATGAAAAGGGACG
>OZ038460.1:15650332-15787914 GCA_964036195.1 Sphaerolaimus hirsutus | reverse complement strand
CCGCACGAAAAACAAGCTTAGCGCAATCAAATATACCACAACATAAAATATCCAGTGCAGAGAAGTGTGCCAATCACAGTGACGTTTGACACCGCAAAGAAATGCCATCAAAAGGCACCACTTTCGCGAGTGCAATGCAATCTAGACTGCATTCAGGACTTCTCGATCTCGACTTGTATATACCGTATTTCCTCGAAATACCCCCCCCCCTGAATTAATCCCGCTTTCGAGCTGGGGAAAAAATACCCCCCCTCGAAATACCCCAGTCTGGTACAAGGTAAATCATGTATACGATATACATGATGTATAAATTTGGACCAAATTGCATCGCTGGTACACATAGACTGGTTCGTGTAGCGATTAGTGATGAGAAAAGCGCCAGACTTTTGGCGCCAAGCGCCAAAAGCGCCATGGCGCTTTTCCGAGCCTTAGCGCCAAGCGCCAAAAGCGCCATGGCGCTTTTCTGGGCCTAAGCGCCAAGCGCCAATAGCGCCAGGGGACAATAGCGCCAAGCGCCAATGTCGCCAGCGCCAAAGTTATTTTTCTTTCAGCCTGAATAGGCTTATATTCAGGCTGAAATTTTAGGCTGAATGTTTGTCTTGGCAGTGGTTCAAAGCATTGGCTCTTTCGTAGTGTTGACTGCAAAAAGGAGAAAATCACTAATAAAATGGGGAAATATAGAACAAAAAAGCTAATTAAGTAAAATATGTACTTGAAAAGTACATACCGTATAACGTATTTCCTGGAAATACCCCCCCCCTCAAAATGGGCACTACGAATTAATAGACCCCCCTCGAAATACCCCCCCCCCCAAAAAAAAAAAAAATTGAGTGTAAATTGAACGTACATGACAAAAACTGTAGTTTGTGTTCTGTTTAATGCAGAACACACATTAAAACATAGTCACAGTCACGTTAGAACGGTGTTTATACCATCTACATACTTATTAAGGTCTACAGAAGCTCATTTTTCTACCTCAGCATACGTTAATATTTACAAACAACGAATTTGTACTAGGATTTCAAAAAAATTTCTGGCGAAATATCATAATACCCGTCTCGGATATGCCCACCTCAAAATTTGCTGGGAAAAAATAGACCCCATAGGTGTTTTTCAAACAAATACAGTATACATTTGTCATCAAAAAGTTGAATTACCAGTATCTAAGAATATTTAGTTGTGGAATTAGCAGAGTTTTTAAAATACCGGTATTTTTGGAAAGCGTAAGCGTAAGCGTAAATACACTTTCCCAATTTTGAGTATGGATACTGTAAGCGTAAGGTATTTTTAAAATACCTAGGAAAGCGTAAAATAAAGCGTAAGCGTAAATTTTTTCGAGAGAGTGCTCTTGGCATTGAGCATCGTAAAATACTCTAGCTTTCACATTTAGATCAATGTATCACAGATTCTGTCCATTTTTGCTCAGTTAATTCTTTTCAAAACAAGATCTCGGTGACATTTTTTGGTCGTTCATTTGGTAGTCTGCAATCGTAGCAATTCATGAGCAGCGACACTTATATCATATTCTAACTCGGATTTCGTGCTATTGACGTCAACAACATCGTCGTCGGAATCCATTTTCTGTCCCAAAATCACTAATCTAACACCAATATAATTGCTTGATGACACAATATTGACCAGACATTCATATTGGTGCCACGCACGCTGGATGTCGACTGTTTCGGTGTCAACTCAATTTTAGTTCAATGTAGGTCGCAGCGCAGGACAATTTTCAAGTGCACGTGCGGCAAAGTCGAAGAGAAATTTATATGGCCATGTGCATTTGAACATGGGTTCGCAGCCCATAAACGCAAAATTTATGAAAAACTGTTGGCCCAGTTGACATAGTTTTTCATAAATTTTTAGTTTATCGGCTGCGAAATTATGTTCAAAAGCACATGACTATATAAATTCCTCTTAGACTTTGCCGCACGTTCACTAGAAAATCGTCCTGCGACCTAAATTGAACTAAAATCGAGTTGACACCGAAACAGTTGACATCCAGCGTGTGTGGCGCCTTTGCGACACAATTTATACATGTGCCGCTATTTCCAGTGCAATACTGCGCACACGCAGTCTCTATTTTTTTTGTATTTTTTCATTTTCTTTTTTGTAGTTTGACACTTTTTCAAAAGCGTAAAACTGGGTCATGTGGAAAGCTTTTTTACGCTTTTAGTATCCGGGTAATTTGGCCAGGAAAGCGTAACAAAGCGTAAGGGTATTTTACAAAAGCGTAAGCGTAAGCGTAAGTATAAATACCCATTTACCCGGGTATTTCGGATAAGCGTAAATACGCTTTCGCAACTCTGGGAATTAGTCATTAGCCAGTCAGTTAAAATAAGAAAATGTTCTTTTGATGTAGTTATGATGCACGCGCGGTCGACTACGTCACGTCGATTACTGCAGTGCAGCGCAATTTTCTTTATCTGGCGCTTTTAAAAATGCTAGCGCCGGGCGCCAATTGTAGTATTTGATTGAATTAACGGTGCCACTGGAAAGTAGCGCCAAGCGAGTTGAGGATGTGAAGGAAATTTTTTAGTGTAAATAAATTTGTCAATGAGGGCGGTTAATATCGGGGTGGGAAGAGGCATGTCAATTTAAAAATTTTAAAATAATTTTGTAAAGTTAAAATTCCTAAAAAAGTTTTAGACATTCAACCTCCACTGTGTTTTTGAACTTCACTTTTTTTGGTGAAATTAATGCTGCACAGACAAAAACGTTAGCATTGCTGTTGTATGCCGGCAAAATGATCCTGGACTAGGTAGGGTGGCAGAATTTACCGTACCGTACCGTACCGTACCGCATTTTTGGAAAAATTACCGTACCGTACCGTACTGTTTACCGCATTTTTAGAAATTTACCGTACCGTACCACGTACCGCATTTTCCAAAATTTACCGTACCGTACCGCGTACCGCACTCATTTACCGCAGAAAATGCGGTAAATTTTACTCAGATTGACCTTAAAAATGCACCTTAAATTGACTTTAAAATGTGGTGTTCTGCAAATTTTTTTGCGCGCAAGCGCGCAAGTTTGACAACACTGTTTAGACTGATTTGAAGCTTTTCCATTTGCGTATGCAATATGGCTGTAACTCTTCATTTAAAATCAAGCCATGTGCTTCAAATCGCACTGTAGGTGTTTTACATCACCCTCAATGTTTTGAGCTTATTTGTTGTAGGTACATATGTTTGATGTAGGGTAGTATACAAAAGGTAATCAAAAGAAAAATGAATGTTTGAATGAAATGACAACATGAATTGAAATCTGTTGCTTTGAAATCTGTGGCAAATTGAAATCTTATGGCTACACAGCAGGGGTCTCCAATGGGGGGTTGAAGTGTGTCCCCAAATTGAATTCATGGCTTATTGCCATATGCACTTATATACTTTTTTTACCATTTTCACCCACTTTTAGCAATTTTTCACCCACTTTTAGCAATTTTTCTCCATTTCTTCCTTCTGAACCTTGAAAAGGCCTATATATTGAACCACTGCATTGTGGTTAATGTAATTCTATGTTATCGCACTGTTATTGTGTTCTAAAGTCCATTAACACATTGCATAATTCAATTTAGTGTCAATTCATGAAGCAAAAGTTGTCTGTAGTCCGGCATTGGTACATTTCTGACAAGCGAAAATTTACCGTACCGTACCGTACCGCAAACCGCACTTTTCAAATTTACCGTACCGTTTACCGCAAAATTGAAGATTTACCGTACCGTACCGTTTACCGCAAAAGAGAAAATTTACCGTACCGTACGGTTTACCGCAAGGCCGTACCGTCTGCCACCCTAGGACTAGGTGCTCAACTGAAAATTGCCAAAAAATAATCGAAAAGTGATCGCAGACAGAAAGCAAAAGTTTTGAATCTATCAACCAGTGTATCTACAGCTGGTCGGGCTGTTTTTTTACAGCCGTACACACCAGTTGACAACGACACCAAATGTCGACTGGTCCCCATCCCAATTCAAAGTCTGCTGACGAGACGAGTAGTACATAAATACTACGCATTATTGTGAACACATATACATACTTCGATCACGCCGGTCTTACATTACACACTCCCCGATGTTTTTCAACCCGACAGCTTCATATTATGCAACATGTTTCACCACATTTGCATTTGAACGTCGTTCGTCGGCTCATCAGCAAGCTTTGAATTGGTATCGGAACCAGTTGACAATTTGGTGTCATTGTCAACTAGTGTGTGTAGCGCCTACATGACGAATGGTATCCAATAAATAAAAGTACGGCTTAAAAAGATAAACATTTATGGTGATTTTCAGAGAGTTGTCGTGCATCAATGCCTGCTACTTTGTCAGTGTGTGAGTGAGCTGCAGTGATATGCTCGACAACAGTTGCGAAAACGTATTTATTTACTCGAAAACTACTTATACTTGAGTACCGAGTAAATAAATATGTTTCTTCTGAAAATCTTCTGACTCTACTATACTTTTTCAAAGTGGCTGAGTACAGAAAACGTAAATTGTAATTTCAATTCATTATATATTTACTTATAAAAATCATTAATATGTATATTTCTTGAATATTTCGTGCATGTTCCTTGAAAAAATGTTGAAGAATGTTCCTTTTATATTTTTAAGCGTAAAATTACTAAATACTTGCGAGTACAAAACTTTAAAAATATACTCGGTTTTACGTGCTCCTGCGACTACTGTTAAGTACTGTTACATTAATTTTGTGTTTTCTCATATAAAAATTGATGACGTCGTCTGAACCCCGGGAGTGAGTATATTGAAATACCGTATTTACTCAAATAATTCCCGAATAATACTCGTGTTTAACGAGTTACGACCCCACTCGAATAATTACCCTTTAGCAAATGATAAATTTGTTGGGTACAATTTGAAAAAAATGGCGTGCTATGTTGTTAATAAAGCATATTTCATGAAATGAGTTGATAGAAACATGCTTGAAAATTTTTATGGAATAATGATTCCCCTTGAATAATCCCCTCTCGAAAAGCTCTCCCCGTCAAAAAGTCTGACGAAAAAAGTTCCCGGGGGAATTATTCGAGTAAATACGGTAGGTATATTGTATCTACATAATTTGAAAAAAGTTCAGTACTTCAACAAGCCTGGTCCAAACACATTTAGCATAAACCTTCATTTAGCATAAAAACTATTATTGAAAAAATCTGTGTTCATATTCAACAAACAAATGATAAAAATGCCTATGGTGATGTTGGTCATTTTTGGAATGATAGATAGTATGGAATGAATGATATATTTTGGAACAATGCATTTAACAGGCACTATCGATCATCAAATACCTATAATTGACAAAAATATACCTACACAACAGCAAATCAAGTGATGCAAACCAGTCAAAAGTTCTATTGTGTCAAGATGTCAGTTGCCAGAAATCAGAAATGGGAAAAGTTTGTATACTTTTTTGAAATTGAAAACAGAAACAATTTGCACTTGCCAGAAATCAGGAAACAAAATTTCCCAATAAATGGGAACAATTGTTGTAAAGAATTAATGAAGGCGTGCCAGTAAAAATACTACTAAAATACTGCCAAACTTGACATCAATTGCCAAATGAAAACAACCCCTATTCTAAGGCGACGGTGCACTATTCCACATTTTGGCCTATTCCGCATTTTAGCCCATCACGCACATTATGCTACCCATCTCGCATTTTGGCCTATCCCACATCTTGCTGGTGTAATCTGTGTGATAAGGCAGTGTGTGTGATGGATTTGTGTGCGGGATGGTCCAATATGTGGGATGGGTCGGGGATAAGCAACCCTGCAGGGGGGGGGGGGGCGTAGTCAGCACATGCGTGACTCTGCGCCGCCCAGCCAGTCTAAGCCAGGGAAGGGACGTATCCAGGATTTTTGAGCGGGGGGGGGGGCTGCTTGTTTACAGAGGCCGGCGAGGGGGGGGGCTCAGCCGCCCCCTTGAAATTTTCGCTACATAGTGGCGGAATGACACCATGGCGCTGGCGCCATTAGTAGACGCCACGCCATGGCGCCATTGGCGTTGGCGTCAGCGCTATGGAACGCTGTATATGTATGTAAATATACATACAAAACAGCAAAAAACACGACATTGAGTGTATTTACAACGATTTGCGGCCACATGGAGCAAATTGGATGATAATACCTTATGTCTGGTGAAGAAGGCGCGCTTGCGCGCAAAATTTTTACGCTGGCGTTGAAAAAGTCAAATTCTCCGGTCACTTTCTGGTCTCGCCCCGGGAGGGGGGGGCTGCAGCCCCCCCCCCCGCCCCCCCCCCCCTGGATACGGCCCTGGTCTAAGCAGCGTCCAACGCGAGCGGCACACACAAAGGTTGCTTACCGCTGGAAAGATTGGATTTACCTGCATGTTTTCAACACCCCCCCCCCCCCGCAGCAACGTCGAGAGGTATGGCGTCAACTGGATCAAAATGGTGAAGCAAACAATCGGAGAATGAGCTATGTCAAACTTTGTTTAGCGATAACAATCAAAAATAATCTATTCCCATCCCACCACACAGATTCTCGTTGGCTGAATGCATTACAATGCCCAATATGTATGATATCATACGATTTTATCCACTGCATCACACAGTGATAAATGTGGTTGTTCAAAAAAAATTCCTGCATCAATTTTTCATGTGCATATGTGCGCTGCACATGCAAATCACATGCGGTGCATGTCAATTGCCCCCCCCAGTTTCCAAATACTTAATTGCGTGTTGTGCAATTAAGTGATTATTGTGTGGGCAGTTTGCGGTTGGCGCTGATCAATCAAAAGATGGGAATCAATTATTTTTGATTGTTATGAAGTTATCAAATTTGAAAGTTTGACGTAGCTCATTCTCCAATTGTTTGCTTCACCATTTTGATCCAGTTGACGCCATCACTTCTCGACATTGCTGCGGGGGGGGGGGGTTGAAAACACGCAGGTAAATCCAATCTTCCAGCGGTAAGCGCCCCCCCCCCGCCCGTCGCTTATCCCCGATCCATCCCGCACACTGCCTATCACGCACATCACCGGCAAGATGCGGTATAGGCCAAAATGCGAGATGGGTAGCATAATGTGCGTAATGAGCTAAAATGCGGAATAGGCGTGACCCTTCTAAGGCTACGTTAAAATGCATATTTTGATGTAAAAATACAAAATACGCAATGCTTGGATGTAAACAATACAAAATACGCTATGCTTGGATGTAAAGATACAAAATACGCAGTGAACAGTACTTAAAATTCCATGGAACATTCAGCTGCCCTATAAAGCCGCCCATCAGAGATTCAACCATTTAAACAGACCTTAACATAAAGAAAACATCTTCCTATAATAAAAACAACAACAAAAATAGCATCTATTTGCAGTGCACAGAGCCAATATGTGTAGACAAGTTATATTTCCTGGGGGCCGTCCCAGACACTGTTAAGTGTAAAGTAAACTGTCAAATGTCATGTAAAGTGTCAATCAAAACAAAAAAGAAAACATTTTATTACTGAACTTTGCATGACGATTGATACTTTACTTTGCATTTGTCATGACAATTGACACTTTGCATGACACTTTACATGACATTTGACACTTTACTTTACACTTTACAGGGTCTGGGACTGGCACCTGGTAAAACATTTGCCGCAGCAGGAGCACTTGTGCAGTTTTAATTGCAGGTGAACATCCTTGACATGTCTGAGCAAACTGCTATTCAGACTGAATGAGTTGCCGCAGCGCTCACAGCGGTGGGGCCTGAGCTATCAAGTCAAGTGTAAATTTATATTGTTGGCAAAAAAAATTATAGGTAGATGTATATGGTTGGGTTTGTGAGCGATTTGTGATTAACAGAATTGCGGTAAATATATGTACTTAAGAGTTAAAGTAAGGTGGTGAGTAGCAGGGTCAGGGTTCCTATTGAATAATGTACAAGATAGAACCATAGCTGAGGGGCCTCCTGGATAGATAGATAGCTGGGCGGTTTGGGGGGGGGGGGGGGTTGAACCCTACCGTTTGTTCCTGCCATTATCTTTTCTTTAAGATATTTTCTATTGATACCCTAAACTGACCGCTCGCCAGTGTGCACTCGCATGTGTCTGCGCATATACCATGCGTCTAATGTTTTGCCGCAGAGGGTGCATTGTTTCCTCTGCTTTGACCGTGCCATGCGCTGGGCAGTGAGCGGGCGCATGAGCTGCACGAGCACACTGAGACGCTCGCAGCGCAGCCCCGCCGCCGCCTGTGGGAGAACATTGCAGTCAGACAACAAAAATGCATATACTCGGCGGTCATCACACATAGTATGGGAACCTACCCTGGGACGTATCCGGGATTTTCAAGCGGGGGGGGGGGCTGAGACCCGGGGGTGTGTCGGTGCACAAGTAAACCGGGTGCACAAGTAGCGAAAGTAGTAGAAAGGCGCCATGGTGCGGCGTACTTTGGCTTGGCCCTGCGCACACTACTTTTCACATGAAATTTCGAAAACTCATAAATGAGCTTTGAGCGTGTTTGAGTTTTCCACAATGAGTTATTTTGTATCACCGTCAACTGTAGTTGACGTCCACCTCATTGTAGAAAACTCAATTTCGTTCTAATCTGATTTGTGAGTTTTCGAAATTTTGTGTGAAAACTAGTGTGCGCAAGCACATTCCATCACTAATCATGTGTATATTTGTTGTTTTTGGAGGGGGTGTCGCAGGGGTGTCGCAGGCCTTTACCTGTGTACTGGTCCTGCGCCGCTGAGCACCCCCACCCCTAAAATTTTGCCTGCAGGGTGACAGAATGGCGCCACTCATATGCGCCATGCCATAGCGCCGTTGGCGTTGGCGCCAAGAATCACTTAAATATACGTAAATATTCATATATATGGAGCGACAAGCACGCCATTCGGTGTATTTTGGAGATTATTGAGTGAACAGGTACCGATTTCCCAATAATACCTCCGTAGGAATGAAAAATGCGCGCTCGCGCGCAAAATTTTTACATAACAACTTGCTATAGTTGGCAGACATGATATTATACAGGTTTGGTCCACTTATGTTTCCCTTCGCTGAGCGTCAATGAAATTCAACATCTTACTGAACAGTGAAGTGCGATACATCTTAAATACGGTAGAAAAACGGTGCACAGTGGGTCGTGAATATGTCAATATGTATAGTCGACAGACATATTATTCTACAAAATTGGAAAGTTATATTTTGTTCTTGTAGAGCTAACGAGAAAGGAATTTAGTAAAAAAGAAAATATAAAGATAGTAAGAAGGAAAATAAAAATGTGCTGTTCTTTACGCACTCGTTTACTCCAATTTTTGTGCCGATAGGTGCTGCAAATTTTTGATTATACGTTTACCTACGTTTAATCTTATTCATATTTAGAAAAGTTATACCCTATCGATTCATTTCGACGAAAACTTGTTACGTTCAAAATTTTGAATTCAGAAAACGTTCCCGCTTTGTATTTATTCAGATCCAGACGACGCTTGGATGGCATCATGCCAAAAAACTCAACTACACTTTGACGGGGGTTTGAATTGTGCGGGCACAATTGAATAGTTCCATTCCGTATATGCATAAGCACGAGTCACCAAAACAGAGTTCTACGGGTTGGATACAGCGTGCATGATATGACATCATGCGACTCATTGTATAGTATCATGTCTGCCGACTATACCATTTTCGCCGAGTTTTTCAGGTCTCATCCGGGAACATGGGGGGGGGGCTGCAGCCCATCCCTGGATACGTCCTTGAACCTACCATAACCATCTGAATAATGAACCAAAAAATTATACAATTTTTCATCGTAATATTTCGTTTTTACTATGGAATAATTAATTCCGAAATTTATCACAAGATTTCATTCATTAAATTATGGTAGGATTCTGTACATACTTATAAGTAGGATTGGGACGATATATCGTATCGAATATCGAATATCGGATATCGACTATTTTTTCATATCGAATATCGATATCGAAAATTTTGAAAAAATATCGAATATCGATATCGAATATCGACCATTTTTTCGATATTTTCGATATTCTATACTCCCTGGGCCTGACTTGAAATAAGCCAGGAATGGCACTATTAGAAGGCGATTTCATAAGCAATTTTAACAAATTTTGCGCGCAAGCGCGCACTTTGTTCTCACATGACAGGTATTTTTGTTTCAGCACTTGCGGCAGCATCAAATCTTGTGCAAATGCTCTCTCAGATGTTCACATAAGAGTATATGTATGTTTAATAACTACTTACACCATGGAAACATCAATGGCACCATGGCATGGCACCTATAAATGGTGCTGGCACCTTTTCCTTACCACATCTGTCACATTTTTAAATCATTTTCTCATTTTAATCATTGTGTGCCATTTAAATTTGTATCATCTACTTTTCAGTAGAGATGATCAGTTGGGTTTGTGATCAAATAGAAATGCAATATGCCAAATGAAATATGCCCTGCTATACCAAAAGCAAAATATCGAAATATCGAAAATATCGAAATATCGATATCGAATATCGAGCATTTTGTAATATCGAATGTCGAATATCGATATCGAGGGTCCATATCGTATCGATATCGAATATCGAGTTTCAGAAAAAAATATCGAATATCGAATATCGATATCGAAAAGTCATATCGTCCCAACCCTACTTATAAGGCGCATATAAAACTACGCATAAAGCTACATAAAACAAATAACCTTTGGTACAGCCTTCAGTTTCCTGTAATGCTCTAAGGTGTGTTCCAAAGTGCAGTGAAGATCCAACAGCAAGTGGTCACTCTCTACGCGGCTGCAATTATTGCACGAATCGACTGGCGAGAAGTCGGAATCTACTGAAAGGAAATGGGCTGATTTGGCACCGTGCCAACTTATGAAAATCTGACCAAGTAGAATGAAATACTTTTGCACACATTTGTCAGTAAAAAATACATTGAATCGTGCAAACGTTCAGATTTAACAAAAAGGGCTAACCGAAAACCATATGACATGTCGGGAAAACAATAATATGACTGGGGGAAATATAGCGATTTCTTCGAACAAAAAGACTCACCCGCATTTGACTTAATATCAGCATCCATGGTTTCGCAGTGAACTTATTATAAGCGCGGTTTTTAGAATCTGAATTCAAACAGATGAAACGGACGACTCGAGAACGAACGATATGGATGATTTGAACGGAGCCTTTTCTGTTTTCGTCAAAGTCGCGATTTGGATACATTGAAATGTCACAGATTCTACGGTCATGTTGGCAGCTAGCCAAAGCAGCCGTTTGGATACACCCGTCTGTACACATACGTCATATAGATGTGTCAATTAGTGTGTGGGAAGCAATAAATAAATAAGTAAATAAGTAAGCAATCACAAATATTAGGGCTGGGTAAAACTTTTCATGTCTGTGTTATTGACATTTTTTCAATTGTGACGCATATTTGAAGATTTTCAGTTTATGTGGCAACAACAAAATGGATATAAACCCAAAACATGTAATGCTAGCGAAAAATTAGAAAATTAAAGGTGTGAAATACCACCTAAAGGTACTTAAATATTGAAAAATATACCGTATTACCTCGAAATACCCCCAGGGGGTTTATTATTTCGCCAGCAAAATTTGAGGGGGGATAATTCGAGGGGGGGTTTATTCGAGGGGGGGGGGGGGTTTATTCGAGGCGGGGTCTATTATTTCGCCAGAAATTTTCAGAAATTCCCCATACTCAGACGTAGTAAAATCAAACAATTACATAGATGTATATGTGTTTATAGGCATAAACTGTATCTACACATAAACCATTCCCTGACATCACTCAATCATCATTTTTTACGTGTGTTCCGCATTGTACAGATGACAAACTGCGGTATTTGTCATGTATGTTCTCTTTACACTCAATTTTAGGGGGGGGGTATTTCGAGGGGGGGGGGGTTATTTTTTCCTCAGCCGAATTTTAGGGGGGGTATTTCGAGGGGGGGGGGGGTAATTCGAGGTAATACGGTAATCTTGCATACCGACATCTTAGCGCCATTTCTGACGCCATCCAAAACAATGGCGCAAGGCGCCACATTGGTGCCAGCAAAAATGGCGCCGAGCACCAAGGGCGCCATGGCTCCATTCAAAATAATGGCGCCAGGCGCCAGATGGCGCCATAGAAAAGGGCGCCAAGCGCTGGCGCCTTTTGGTGCCATTAAATGGGCCTTGTAGGGTGTCAAAAAATTTTTTTTACGGAAAACGGAAAGGTAAAAAAATTTTCACATTACAGAAAACGGAAAGGTAAAAAAAATTCTG
Organism: Sphaerolaimus hirsutus; assembly: GCA_964036195.1. NCBI lineage: Eukaryota > Metazoa > Nematoda > Chromadorea > Monhysterida > Sphaerolaimidae > Sphaerolaimus > Sphaerolaimus hirsutus. The sequence goes on along the minus strand of OZ038460.1, from coordinate 15,775,671 downwards.
CCGGAAAACGGCAAACGGAAAGGTAAAAATTTCATCCAGCAGAAAACGGAAAACGGAAAGGTAAAAAAATTTCAGCTGCCGGAGAATGGAAAGGTAAAAAATTTTCCTGTGGAAAGGCGGAAACGGAAAACGGAAACGGAAATTTGACACCCTAGCGCCATGGTGCCATTCCATATTTCCATCACTAGTATTGGGTTTCGGTTCCAAAAAGTGTGCCAGTATCGGATTCGAGGGGGGGGGGGTGGTATTTCGAGGATATACAGTATATAAGTTAATCTCACCAAAAACGTAGAGAAAATATAAAATTGATATTTTTTGTCAGAAATGGAGGAATTACTGTTGTTCTCCTAATAGAAGTGGGCGATTTTATTTTTTCTATCAACTTTTCATCCACCAAGTTTTACCTGCCATTCTAATGGAGGTGCTACTCATAAAAAATGGCTAACACCAACAAAAAGTGGACACTGCACAAATGTATTGCAGTCAGGTGTATGCATTTGAATGCAGAAAAGAACTATATAACTTACTGTCCTACAGTGTGTTTGTCAGTTTGAGCTCTGAAAAGGAGTAAAGACCCGGACGAAAAAAATGAGAAATCGTTTTTTAAAATTTCAATCAATTTTCATTCCCCCCAGAGTAATTTTTTGGGGGGCCACCCGCATCAAAATGTAGCCCTAACATTTCTCTACAGGAACCCTAGGGGGGACCCCTGTAGCTGCTTTGACGCGGCAGCAGGGGTGCCTCCCGTAAAAAATTTTCATTTTTGGGGTGGTCAAAAAAAATGAGAAATCCAAACCCATTTTTTTGCGCTCTTTACACGCGTTGTGTAAAGAGCGCAAGAGGATGTCGTTTGGATATTCCTGTACAGAAATGCACTGGCTTTCGTTTGAGATGGCTGGCGACGATTGTATCCTAATCTTTTTGGGGTAAATTTGACTGCAAAGATTGATGTATTTTTGGTCGGTTTTTAGCGATTTTGACGCCATTTTGTCAAGTGCCAGCTTGAATCTGCATGGACAGGAGCGAAAATTGAATGAAGGATGCAGAAAAACATGGCGCATCTTTCTACACGCTCCAAATTCCCCAAAACCACACTCAAAAAAAGTTGTAGTTGAACACTCAAACTAAGTTTTTCAGCGCCGGGTCAGTCTGAGGTCCGTGCGCGCTACATGGCCATGAGGGGCGTCCCATCCCTCATGGCCCACGCAGAGTTGTTCTTAAGGATCACCAGAACCGTGAGCGCGTAGCGTGGGCCCGTCTGCTACTGCAGGAGCACTGCCAGGGCCACCTGAACCTGAACATCTTTTTGGACAACAAAAAGTTTTTTTTGTGTTCATATAAAACTTTTTTCTAGGGGGGTTTTGTGGAATTTGGAGCATGTAGAAAGATGCGCCATGTTGTTGTGCATCTTTCATTTAATTTTCGCTCCCCTCCATGCAGATTCAGGCTGGCACTCGACAAAACGGCGTCAAAATCGCGAAAAACTGACCGAAAATGGCGATAATTTTAGAAGTCAAATTTACCTGAAAAATTTCATGATACAAGTGTCGTGAGTTGTATCAAACGATAGCCCGTGCATTTCTGTACAGGAATATCCAAATCGCAACATATTGCGCTCTTTACACATTGCGTGTAAAGAGCGCAAAAAAAATGGGTTTGGATTTCTCATTTTTTTTGACCAACCCAAAAATGAAAAATTTTTACGGGAGGCGCCCCTGCGGCTGCGTCAAAGCAGCTACAGGGGCCCCCCCGGGGGTTCCTGTAGAGAAATGTTAGGGCTACATTTTGATGCGGGTGGCGCCGCTACAAAGTTATCGGGGGGCTCGGAAAAAAACGTTAAAAATTTAAAAAAATATTTCTCATTTTTTTCGTCCGGCTCTTTAGGTATATCACTTGATTTTACATAGTGGAAGTGATGCACACTTCAGACATACAAAAAGCTCATGCTGGTGTGATAAAGCTGGGTGAAATTATGCTACATTTCACCACTGTTTCTTGAAGAAACCTTTAATATACCGTATTTCCTTGAAATACCCCCGGGGGGTTTATTTTTTCAGAGTGAGAATTTTGAGGGGGGGTTAAACGAGGGGGGTTTATTATTTCGCCAGAAATTTTTTGAAAACCGAAGCACTAAATTGTCATCTGAAACGTACGCAGACGTCGAAAATGCAACAAAAATAGCCATTTATAAAACTCTAAAGACTTGTATAAATGTGTAGACGTATACCGTATTTCCTCGAAATACCCACCCCCCTCGAAATACCACCCCCCTCGTTTGACCCCCCCCTCTCAAGACCACTATGAAACAATCACCCCCCCCCCCCTCGAAATACCCCCCCCCCAGATTGAGTGTAAAGAGTACGTACATGACAAATACTGCAGTTTGTGTTCTGCGTAGTGCAGAACACACGTTAAAACAATGTCGTAATCACGTTAGAACAGTGTTACTACCATCTACATACTACTATTAGTCTACAGGAGTCTATACATGTCAGTTATTGATGCATTTTTCTACCCCAGTGTACATCACAAACGAAGATTTTGTACTCGGATTTGAAAAAATTTCTGGCGAAGTAATAACCCCCCCCCTCGAAATACCCCCCCTCGTTTAACCCCCCCCCTCTCGGGACCACTATGAAACAATCACCCCCTGGGGTGTATTTCGAGGAAATATGGTAATCACTGTTCTCACACAACAGAGTCATCGTTTTTAACGTGTGTCCTGCATTGCCCGGATGACAAAACGCAGCCTTTGTCATTTACGTTCTCTATACACTAAATTTGGGGGGGTATTTCGAGGAGGGGGGGTTTATAAGTTCATAGTGTCCATTTTGAGGGGGGTATTTCGAGGGGGGGGGGTATTTCGAGGAAATATGGTACTTATTTTTAGAGCTCAACCACACTATGTAAAATCAAGTGATATACTCCTTTTCAGAGCTCAAACTGACAAATGCACTGTAGGATAGTAAGTGATATAGTTCCTTTCTATATACACCTGACTGCAATACATTTGTGCAGTGTCCACTTTTTGTTGGCATTAGCCATTTTTATGAGATATACTTGTTATGTCTTTATTATTATATAAACAATGATGTCATGATTCAGAAAACTTTATAATGTGTGCTCCACAAAGTATAAGAAAAAATAAAAATAAATAAAATAGAATTAAGAATTTTCTATTGAAATAAAATTATGAAAATCATCGAAAAATAAATAAAATGATAAATAAAATTTTAATATAAAAAATGTAAAAGAAAACAAACAATTATATGAAAAAAACTTAGCGAAAGTTAAAAGTTAAATACAAATATAAAAAAACAGAGTAAAACAAATAACTTTTTAAAAAATAATTTAATTTTACATAAAAATGAAATTTGAATACTAAAAATTACAAAATACCGGGTGGCCCACGTCAGGTGCACGGTTTTGATTGGCCCCCAACACATCAAATTTGAATGAAAACCGCTCGAATTTGGTATGGGAGTAAATAAATGTACCCCATTTGTTGTGTTAAGTGCACGGTTTCATATCGCTTGATTTCGTGTCAGAACGTGAAAGAGTTTCATATTTACGTTTTTGAATGTGTCCCATTGTAGATGGTCCTGTGGAGTAATGTTGTTTTGTCATGATGTGATAAATGTGGAAAATTAGTGATATTTATGTGTGTGCTTAACATACTAAATAGGGTACATTTATCTACTGTCATGCCAAATTTGGGCTATTTTTATGAATAATTGGTGCTTTGGTAGGCGATTGCCTGAAGGCGCCACGCTCAAACATGTATTAAACATTGCTTCACGTTCCGACATGAATTTTTGTGATGTGGAACTGTGATGAAGCCACCGAAGTCAGTGTCTTCTACCACCGAATCCAGCAACTCCAAGACCGTAGTGAGAAACGGCCTTTAGAGTGGTTGATTTCCCGTTGTAGCCGAACGTCCACTTGTCGACAGCCAAGTTGAGTTTATTTCGTGGTTGCGTGTTGAAAGGGGTTTTCGAGATTGTTTCAGGTACTTTATTTTGATCAGATACAGCTTGATACAAAAGCGCAAAGCCTAGCGAGCTTCCTAGTCGAAGTTTCTATCGCTAGCCTTTTTTCTGGGTCGGGACTGGGTCATAAGACTTGGGGTGGGTCCAAAGACTGAAGTAAAAACTTCCAAAGTAACTAAGACACGGAAATTATGTATAAAACATAGCTACAGTAATTTCCTAAATTCAAATGCACAAATAAGACATAAATGCAATAATAAGACACATCTAGCTGAAACAGTTGGCTTATTCTACGCGTGCACACGTTCAAACAATTATGGTAAAGAAATACCAGGTACAAATTGGGCTAATAGAAAAACTATTAATCTTGTGAGGCGCGAAGTCGGCAAACTCGGCCGATTTACTAATCTGTTTCAATTTGTCAGAAAACATTGACGCACTTTGAAACTAATAAACTAGAGTTTGGAAATTACAAGTAGTAGTGCAAATGTTCCTAATGACGTAAGTAAAGCAGGACATATTCGATACAATAATAATCACTTTCTGAAACGTATATCTGATGATTGGCAAATTGGGACTTATTCAAGGTAAATGGGTATATTAATTGAGCAGGGTTAATATAACATATTTAATTTGAGCAGGGTATTTACTATAAATGTCAAAGTAAATATAGTATAAAGTAGTGAGCTGGGTTATAATTATGCCTACGCGAAGGGCTTGTTTATCTACGTACCGTAAATGCTAGTTGCGCACAGGGCACCATTTCTCTATTAGGACGCTGGCCTAAGTAAGTACGTTGCACATAAATATTTACAAGATTTGACTTTCTTAAATTGCAAGTAAACCATGTAAATGTAGATATAATAATAATCAGAAAATTATGGTGAGTTGAATGAGCCTAATTTCATATTCATAAACCTAATAATAACTTATCTGTCCTTTTAACCTAAATATTCCACATAAACATATCAAATACTCATAATACACCTTCCTAATTGAATATTCTCCATGGATAAATAATATAGTGCAGGAAATATAATTTGCGTGGTAAATTAATGTAGTGCATGAAATGTAAAATAGTGCAAATAAGTAAATGGACAAATATGACCCTAATCATCAAATCTCTGTATTTCTTTATCCATCCATTTTGCCATGGTCAGCACACTCTGGGCAGAAGAGTTGCTGCACTCCGTTGTTGCAGCAACGTCACATGCTGGTGGTGGTGGGCGCCAACGTGATGAGTGGCGTTTTCCACAGTCGCTTCAGTGGTGAACGTGGTTGTGCGCGAAGTTGTGGGCGTGCGTGTAGTCGCAGGTCCTGTTGCCGGTGATGCCAACGCCGACCTAGCCTGATGATGAAGCAGGTAGTTGCCCGTGTCGCTTCCTGCGCATTCGCGTGCGGTGAATTTGCGGATATCAGGCATGTGAACACTGTCTCTGTTCCTGGCTCTGACTTGTCCCTCATCAGCTGAACTTTCATCTGGCTGAACGTATGCTGATAGTGACTTTGCCATTCTGTCCTCTGTTTCTGCTCTCCTGGCAAACCTGATGGACTGTGTAGAGTTGGATCTGGCTCTCCTCTTGATTGCTGGTCTCAACTCTGTCTTGCGCACTTTTCTCTGTGGATAATTGGTCTCTTTCTGAGTTGATTTCTTGACAGTATATTTGATGGCTCTGAAGCATAGCCATATGCACTTGAACGGACACACTATGCATTTCCATATGCATGTGTATACGCATGGTGGAATCACTGGCTTTCCTGTGGCAATTCTCCAATTGTACCACAGGTATCCTGCAGCTACAATTCCAGCTATCAGGATTGTGATCCCCAGCAGCATTGCGATTGTGTTGATGATCACTTGAAAGGGTCCTTTCAGCATTCCTCCCATAAAGTTGGTGTACCCTTTTGACACTCCAGATATGTAGTGACCATATGCCTTGCCGACTCCTGCCGCTGTCTGTCCGATTCCAGCTCCAATGCCTTCTATTGAATTTCTGATCACTCTGGGATCCAATGACATATCTGCTGTGTAATCGATCAACTGGTTCTGTACATGCTCTAGATTCTGTAGTCTTTGAATCTGGCCTCTGACATCCATGAAATTGGTCGCTCTGTTGACAATGTTGGTGAACAGGTGAGGAGCATCAAACGTGAAGGCCTGCCACTGTCCTTTCCATGTCATTTCAATAGGCGTCTCTGTGACGTGCACCATTCCATGTGCGGACTTCCATTGTCCATGTTCATTTCTGTACAGGTGCGGTGTGGTGTGGCTGCAGTCCTCTTCTGGTGATTTTTCCACCAAGTCTCTGCTGCCTGGGCTCTTGAACCACAAGGGCCCGTCTTTGTCCAATCGCATTGGTGTGTACTTGTAACATGTCTCTCCCACTTTTCCTGTCTGATAAATTATGTATGGCTGCACTTCCTTGCATTCCCAAAACATAATTGCTTCTCCAGCCCATTCTGCATGAACATCCTGTCTTCCCAGCATAGCTCGAATCCCCAATGTTGGATCGATGCGGAAAAGCTGAGTCAACATGTCCAGCTGGTTCTTGCGAAGTTGACATAACTGATGCCATACAATCGCAAATTGCGCCTGAGTCATCTCTCTGACTACATGTTGCAGGAACTGAAACTTGGAGTTTCTGTCGTCCAATCTGGCATACAATGTTCCACTGATTCTCAACTCTTTTGCCTCCACTATTTTCCCTGGCATTGCCCATTCCACAGGCACATCTTCTCTTCTGTCAAACTGGATAAATACACCTCCTTGATCGGTGTAGTATGTGTCTCCAGGAACACATTCTGAGCCAATTGGCCTCTTTGTCTTGTTGCTGTGAGAGTACGCTACTTGCAACTTTGACACAATAATTGTCTGGCCAGATATTTCTGATTTGAATCTGCCAATTCTCTCATATGCACATTGATGCTTGAAACTCTCCGTATCCCACACTGTGATTCCATAATTGTGATCTCTGCAATGTCCCATCATGGCTCTGCACTGACTGAAATCTTGCAAGTCGCTGATTACAGTCTTTCCATCAAGTGAAGCCACGGTTCCTTCTTCCATGTAGAAGTTACTGATGACATTTTCCTTGTCATGACAACACCATGAATATTCTACATTCAAGGTTTGATTAGTTGTCCACACTCTGGGCTCCATTTCCACCAAAGGTGTTCCTCTGAACATCTTGTGGATTCTTTCATAGTTACAGGCTACCACGCCAACTTGCTGGTATTTCTCAAAATTGCCTGTAATTCCTTTTGCTCCCCAGAAACTGGTGTGTGTGATGATTTCTTTGATTCTGATGTAGCATCTGTATGCTTTCTCTTTCTGTGGAGTCTGTCTCTGTGCATAAAGTGTAACTTTCATTGCCTTGACAAAATTCCTTGGTAGAATATGGCACTGCACTTCTTCAGGAACTGTAAGCACATGTCCATGCCTTCCACTAGTGCAAATCTGATACTTCTGGCTTTGTGAATTGATTACCTGCTCCACAGGATGATCCTTGATTGCATCCTTGAATCTCTCATAAGTTTGCATTTCTCTGACAGATTTTGGTGGCCATTCTGAAGGCAAAGGCGGCAATCCATGATGCGCTGCCAATGATGGTGGCCTTACTGTCGAGGTTTCTAGAACGTATGTTCTGGAAAATACTTTGCTGTAAGCCTTGCCGGCTTCTCTCAGCGTTGCTGACTCTGACACGCTTGTCAGCATCAACATCATACACAGCATTCCAATCACCAGACTGCTGGTGGTTGCTGTAGTTCTCCCTGTCGTGCTCCTCAGGACTCTATCTGATGCTGAGTTCCTCTGAGCAGGATCCGGTACAGGGTCTCTATTTGAATTCTGATTTCTGACATGTTTCTGGACAATTGCTGGGTCCAGTAAATCCACTTCGACTGTCACTGCTGTCTCTGGAATATCCATTATCTTTGAATTGATTTCCAACGGATACAACTGATTGAGTGGTCTGCTGACCACATTTCTGTTGGCAGTTCTGATTTTTGCTGAGCGAATCTGTCCATCTTTGCTGGGCTCTAGCTGCTCGATGCGACCTATCTTCCATGCACCTCTGGGCATGTTCTCTTCATAAATCAGCACAACTTCATTCACTTTAGGTTCTTGAGTCGCTGTCAATCTGCCATGTTTGTGCGTCACTTGAGTCCTTTCCCTCAAGCTCGGGATGTACTCTTGATGCCACAAGTCCCAGAACTTATCCAAAGTTTGCTGGGTTGTCTCCCAATATTTCTGTAATTTCACTGCATTATCCATTCTGGGCACAAATTCTCCATCTTTGTCTGTATCAAATTGTGGTGCTCCAATCTGACCTTCCCCTGTCAGGAAGTCCTTTGGTGTCAGCACTCTGAGACTCTTCACATCACCATAGATGTAAGAGATTGGCCTGCTGTTGATTACTGCCTCGACTTCTGGCAGAAGCGTCAACAATTCTTGCAGGGTTAACATTCTGTGCCCCACAGCTGCCTTGAAATGCTTCTTGGTAATGCCCACCATTCTCTCATAGACTTCTCCTTGCCATGGTGCCATAGGAGTCGTCATGTTCCACTGGATTTGTTGCTGTGAGCAGTATGTCTGTACTGCTCCACTTTTGACCATTTCTGACCATTCTTTCCCAGTATTAATGGCCTTGTCAGTGCTTGCGCTGAGCACCTTTTCTATCAATTTGAACTGCATTGCATTGTCTGAAATCACTGCTTCAGGCTTTCCATGCCTGGCGATGAATCTCCTGACTGCGTTCAGGAATTCCTGTGCTGTCATGTCTAGCACACTTTCCAGGTGAACTGCACGTGTCACCATACATGTGAACAAACAGATCCACATTTTCCTGTGATCTTTGTCCACTTTGTACCAAACTGGTCCCAGATAATCCAAACCTGTGTACTGGAACGGTCTGGCTCTCTGAACTCTGGTTTCTGGTAAATCTGGCATTGGTGGAAGCTGGTACGGTTTTGCTCCCAATTTCTGACATGTTGGGCAGGTTCTAGTCACATTATAGATCACCCGTCTGCCCTGTGTAATCCAGTACTTTTGTCTGATCGCTGCCAACGTATGTTGCACTCCTGCGTGCATCAACTTCTCATGCTAGTCTCTGACGATCAGCTGAGTCACCATTGCTGTTGCTGACAACAGTGTGAGTGGCACTGTGACCTCCTGTGGGTCAGTATGCTCCATTCTGCCGTGGCACTTCAGGATTCCATCCTGATGCATTTGCACATTGAGCCATTTGATCAACTGCTGGTCTGCAGCTGCTTTCTTGCCATTCTGACTGCCTTTGCTGTGGCCTGTTGCCAGAATCTCTGCCACTCCTTTGTAATGATTCTGTTGCGTCACTTTGATCCAATATTTCAACGCAATCTCTCTTTCTTCAATACTGATAATTCCCTGTGGTTTCATTGTACCACAGATACTTTCCATGATTTCTGACAGTCCATTCTGATTGTTGTTTTTGCTGCGCTTTTTGTGCATCTGTCGCACAAATCTCATCACATATACTGTTGCATCCAGTAACTTTGTCAATGATGAGAATCTTTGTATCTCAATTCCCAACGGGTTGCTTTGCTTGCTTTCATCAACTTGCTCATTGCTGGTATCTGGGTTACTGACCACTTGCTGTGTGGCACCCAGGTAAATTGGACTGGCCTTTGGGAACTTGAGTTCTTCTTTCTTGATTTCTGCCATTACTTCTGGCGTGACTGGCTCCACTTTCGGCTCTGGCCACTCTCCAGTCATCAGCCATTCTGGCCCCTTCCACCACAGGTTGCTGCCTTCCAACTCTGACATGCTCATGCCTCTCGTGGCCATGTCAGCCGGGTTTTCCAGTCTTGCGATGTGTCTGATATGCATGTTTTCTGTCTCACTCTGAATCTTCTTGATTTCATCCAATCTGTTCTTGACAAAACATGCTAGTGGCTTCGCGGTTGTCAGCCACTTCAGACAACAGGTTGAATCTGACCATATGACTGTCTGACTGAATTTGACGTCCTTGAGCTCTTTGTGAATAAACTTTGACATCCTGCTGCCGATCAGCATTGCTAACAATTCCAACCGTGGAATTGTCACTTCTGGCTTCTTTGGAGCGAGTCTCAATCTGGAGTACAGCAGGCTTGACATGCTGCTGTCATTCTCTGTTTTCTGGCATATGTATGCCGCTGCGCTGTATGCCATTGCTGAGGCATCAACAAAAATGTGCAGTTGCACATCTGCACCACTCTGATAATTCAAATTTCTGTTGAACTTGATCTGTCCAACTTTGAGCAATTCTGTCTCCAATTGCTGCCAAATTGCTGTCTGTTCCTCAGACAGGGGTGTGTCCCATTCTTTGGCACTTGGTCCTGAATGCCATAACGTCTGCAAAAATCTCTTTGCTGGCAGTAGGATGGGACCAACGAGTCCCATTGGATCAAAACATCCCGCAGTCACCTTTGCAACTGTCCTTTTCATGGGAAGTTTGATTTTCTGGTCAGTTTCTGATAATTGTGATTGCTGAACTGTCTTTGGCGTTTTCAGCCACATCTGGTCGCTCTCTGTGTCCCATTTCATTCCTAGGACTGTTGTGACAATTTCCTTGGCTACATCTGACTCTGCCAATTGCCAAGTAGAGTTCTTGTTATTGCTGTTCCATTCTCTCAGTCCATCTGTGCCTCTGTGAACAGCACTTTGGATTCCTGGTACAATTCGATTGCTTTCTGCTCTGTATCCACACTGAGGATCAAATTATCCACATACAGATTTTCATCGATCAACTTTGCATTTTCTGTTCCAGTTTGATTCAGGTGATATCTGACTGTCAGCGCCAGCAGCGCTGGGCTGCAGATTATGCCAAATGGCACTCTGGCAAATCTGTAAATCTGAATGTTGTCCTCCATGGATGGTTTCGTGGGATCCTTGTACCACAGAAATCTTGTCACATCTCTGTCACTGTCCTGCAGACTAATCTGCAGAAACACTTTCTCTATGTCTGCAACCAGTGCAATTCCATGCAATCAGAATCGCATCAGCATCCCTACCAGCTGTGGTAGTATCACTGGACCGCGGTACATGCACTCATTCAAGCTTGGCATGCCTGGCGGTTTTGCTGAGGCATCATATACCTCTCTGACCTTTGTGGTAGTTTTCTCTGGCGTTATCACTGGTTGATGAGGCAAAATATGGAACTTTCTGCCATCCATAATATCCTCTTGCACTTTCTCAATCACCCCTTGCTCCTCTTGTGCTTTCATAATTGCCTGAATCTTCTCCAATAATTCTGGGTCTCTCTTGAGCCTGTTGGTGAGGTACCTGAACCTCTTGAACGCCATTGCTTTGTTGTCTGGGAGTTCATGCAAATTCGGCTTGTACATGAACTTTACAGAGTACCGCCCATCTGGGTTTCTCTGTACACTCTCATTGAATTGCTTTATGGCCTCATCATCCTTGACGAGGTCCAGCTGGTCCATTATGCCAATGGTATCCAGTCTGTCCATGTCTTTGACATTTGGTACAGGAGCAATTGACAACGGTGCTTCCTCGTACCACTTTTCTCTCTGAATTTGATGCACAATTGTATTAACCACCACCGGATATGCGCCATCCGTGGTCCACTGATTTCTGTTGCTTGTCAGCTGCCCACCGCCCATCAGTAATCCCAATTCTGATGGAATTACATACAATCCTGACGGAAGTCTGGTGGTGCTGGTGTTTCTGGACATCAAGTCCCAGAAATAATTCAAGCCCACTATAATATCTGGCTTGAACGTGCACTCTGTCCCTTTTCCCTTGGGAATTCTGTCTGCAAAGTAACTCTCATCTGGGAAGTACTTCTGCAGGTACTTTTCATCCTGTTCTGACACAGGCACTTTAAATTGTTCTGTGGTCAGTGTCGGGACCACATCAGCCACCATATCAACTTTCTGGCCATTTCTGAGCCGCATTCTGAATTCCACTTGCTGTACCACTTTATAGTGCGGCTTTTCATTTCCGAATGTGTACACCTGGATGTGGTGTTCACCTGTACTCTTCAAATTGAGTTTCTTGGCCACTTTCTCTGACATGTATGTTCCCTGGGATCCCGTATCCAGGAACGCTTGAATCTGTAGTGGTGGCTGTTCAGGCTCCATCTCTGTATCCATTTCTGAAGCCTCAATCACTGTTCTGGCTGTCATCAACATTGACATGTTCCTGTTTACTGACAGGTTAACTGACATATTCTGTTGCCTTGCATTTGGTTCTGTAACCACTGTGCTGGATATGGTTTCTGTTTCTACCATTTCTGGTCCAGCTTCTTCCACAGTGACACAATTCACTGTGGCCTTTCTCTGTTGGCTCTGTGCTGGTCGACCAGCCGTTGGCACAGACTTTCTGCCATTGTTTGCTGATTGTTGGCCATTCTGTTGACCATTTGCTCTGAATGCTGGAATTTGCCGTCCAGCGTTTCCATTGACATTGTCACCAAATTTCTCTGGGCACACTGCACTGTGGTGCCTATTGGACTTGCAATAGAAACAATTTCTCGTAAATTGACACTGAGCCATGTAATGCCCTTTTAGTAGGCATCTCAAGCATCGTTCTGCCTTTGACAAAATCATTCTCCTTTCTCTGGCAGTTTTGAACTTTGGACACTTATCATTGAAGTGTAATTGCTGTGTGTCATTGCAGAACACACACAGCCTCCCAGGATTCATCAATCCAGCCTGCGGTGCATTCTGACCATTCTGGATCACAGACATGCTCCCTGTGCTGGTCCTAGGATTCTCTGGCCCTCTGAACCGATTCCCATTGCCTTGGAACCGATTATTGAATTGCTGTGCGCGCGGATTATTTCCGAATCCCTGGCGCGATTGCTGAACTGGTGCATCAGTGTACTGTGCATGCTGTACAGCCTCACTGAGCGCTAGCTGTTTGCCAAACAGCTTTCTGAACTTTTCCACCGTCAAGGCTTCCTCAGTTCCCTGTTCCTTTTGGATTTCCCTGAAAACCTCTGGTGGCACTTTCTGTTGCAGTTGGCTCAACAGCATTGGATGCTCCACTGATTCACCCAGTGACTCCAACTGCTGGAGCAGCCTTTCAATTGCATCAAACAAAATTCTCATATCCTGACAGGTATTCCTGGCCTGTCGCAGCTTCATGATATTGCTCATCAGCGTGTTTCTGACCACAACTGGCTGGTCATACCTCTTCTTGAGCATTGCAATTGCGGGTGCATAATTTTCTGCGGTCACACTCAATCCACTGATCATGCCAAATGCTGATCCCTTCAGCAAACTCCTCAAGTATGAGAACTTGGAAATGTCCTCCAAATCTGCCCAATTGTGAATGTGGGATTCAAACATTTGCCACCATGATCGAAATTTGACAATTTCCCCAGAAAACTGTTCAACTTCCAGTTTCTGTAATTTGACGCTCTTTGCTGTGGTTGCATTGGTTGAACTGGCTCCCGAAGCAGCTCCCTGAGCTGTTAGAGTCATCTGGGCAGCCATTTGCTGTATGAATGCTGTATTGACTTCATACATGGTACTTCCACTCAGTTGCTGGATCATGTCCTGCAACTCTTCAATGTACACATTCATGGCTGCAATTTTCTGTGTCACCAAGTCTGACATATTTGCATATTCATCATATGAATCTTGGTACATCTTTTGTTCTTGTTCCATTTGATCGGGATCGTCAATGTCCTTGACGATATCTCTCCATGCGTCAAATTGAGTTCTCACTGTAGTCATTGCACTCTCCAACTTTGCACCTTCCTGTTTGACAGATGCAATTACTCTTCTCATTTCTGTTCTCTTCTCATCCTTTGATGCCTCCGCATATATTTCCGGGTTATACTTTACATATTCTCTTTGCAATCTGCTTTCCACCCTGTGCTTTGCTGGGCCCAGGGTCTTCCTGATATGCCCTGTCGGTGAAAGCACCATTTTTGCTGATGAACTTTTCTTTCACTGTTTCTCTTTATAGTGCGTCGCCTGTGACGCTTGTGACGCTTCCCTGTGCCTTCTTGTGCACTTCTCTGTGCACCACAGATTTGTTGTGCCACACACAATACCAATGCAGTCCTACAGGCCCCTGACGTGTTCTCACCTTTACTGCACTGGCACCAGGTGTGTTCCTAAAGCCCCTGACGTGATTGTTTACACGCGTTGACTTCAACACACCGATCAAATCCACCTGGACAATTCTTTGCCCAGCAGTGTGCGCTCAAAGAGGGTCCGTACATACTAGTGTGTGCCCGAAGTGGGTCCGTACACACCTTTCTGAGTGCTCTGGCACTCTTTCTGGCACACCTGTGTGCCCCGTGACCACGCTGGCCACTTGCTTCCTGAGCGGCTCCTGTGCCGCTGTGCGCACTGCTGCGCTTGCTATGTCTCCTGTGACACACTTCTGTGCACTCTGGTGCACTTTCTGATCCTGGGCAGTGTTTCTGTACACTGCTCTGCAATTGCGCCTGTGCAATGCAGAATTTCTGGCACTTTTGTGCTGTCTGATCTAATGGTACCGAGCAGGCACAGCGTGTATATTTGATGGGAGCTCCGCAAAGCCCCTACACGCTACCAAGTATCCTAATACTTGGTTTTCAAATCCACTCTCTGTCAGCTACAGCCCTTTGTACACTGATACCCCTACTTTTGCACTTCCGAGGTATGAGTCCACCCTAACCCAGTGGAGTGAGGGACCTCCGCGAATGCCCAAAAACAGCCCTTTGACTAGCGTGGCTCTGTAGTGATCCTGTCTCCGTCAGGTCACCCTCCCTTGGCATAGGAAGGACGTGCGAGCGGTCACTGGCGTCCGGATGTCCAGGAGCGTCCAGCGAAAGTTTGACCACCGTCCGACAATGACTCCTTGTCAAATTCCGGTGCCGCCCAGCGTCTAGCACCTTGCCAGAGCACTGGTGAAAGCTGCCTGAAATCCTGACAGGTCTGTCAGAACTCCAGTGTCCTCCGCGCGTGAGCGTAGAACCGCTCCCAAGATGTAGACAGGAGTGCCGTGACTTTGGCACGATGCTGTCTGCAAATCAACAGCCAACGCTCAGCCAAGGCCAATTGATGTTCAGCAGGACTTTTGAAGTTCTGCCAACTGCCGCACAATGTTTGTTCCGGCTTGGTGATAGCACAATGTCATGCAATCACCCTGCTCGCTGCGCCATGTGATGAAGCCACTGAAGTCAGCGTCTTCTACCACCGAATCCGGCAACTCCAAGATTGTAGTGAGAAACGGCCTTTAGAGTGGTTGATTTCCCGTTGTAGCCGAACGTCCACTTGTCGACAGCCAAGTTGAGTTTATTTCGTGGTTGCGTGTTGAAAGGGGTTTTCGAGATTGTTTCAGGTATATTATTTCGATCAGATACAGCTTGATACAAAAGCGCAAAGCCTAGCGAGCTTCCTAGTCGAAGTTTCTATCGCTAGCTTATTTTCTGGGTCAGGACTGGGTCATAAGACTTGGGGTGGGTCCAAAGACTGAAGTAAAAACTTCCAAAGTAACTAAGACACGGAAATTATGTATAAAACATAGCTACAGTAATTTCCTAAATTCAAATGCACAAATAAGACATAAATGCAATAATAAGACACATCTAGCCGAAACAGTTGGCTTATTCTACGCGTGCACACGTTCAAACAATTATGGTAAAGAAATACCAGGTACAAATTGGGCTAATAGAAAAACTATTAATCTTGTGAGGCGCGAAGTCGGCAAACTCGGCCGATTTACTAATCTGTTTCAATTTGTCAGAAAACATTGACGCACTTTGAAACTAATAAACTAGAGTTTGGAAATTACAAGTAGTAGTGCAAATGTTCCTAATGACGTAAGTAAAGCAGGACATATTTGATACAATAATAATCACTTTCTGAAACGTATATCTGATGATTGGCAAATTGGGACTTATTCGAGGTAAATGGGTATATTAATTGAGCAGGGTTAATATAACATATTTAATTTGAGCAGGGTATTTACTATAAATGTCAAAGTAAATATAATATAAAGTAGTGAGCTGGGTTATAATTATGCCTACGCGAAGGGCTTGTTTATCTACGTACCGTAAATGCTAGTTGCGCACAGGGCACCATTTCTCTATTAGGACGCTGGCCTAAGTAAGTACGTTGCACATAAATATTTACAAGATTTGACTTTCCTAAATTGCAAGTAAACCATGTAAATGTAGATATAATAATCAGAAAATTATGGTGAGTTGAATGAGCCTAATTTCATATTCATAAACCTAATAATAACTTATCTGTCCTTTTAACCTAAATATTCCACATAAACATATCAAATACTCATAACACACTTTCCTAATTGAATATTCTCCATGGATAAATAATATAGTGCAGGAAATATAATTTGCGTGGTAAATTAATGTAGTGCATGAAATGTAAAATAGTGCAAATAAGTAAATGGACAAATATGAGCCTAATCATCAAATCTCTGTATTTCTTTATCCATCCATTTTGCCACAGTCAGCACGGGAACTGTGCACTTAACACAACAAATGGGGTACATTTATCTACCCCCATACCAAATTTGAGCAGTTTTCATTCAAAATTGACGTGTTGGAAGGCAATTGAATCTGTGCGCTTGACGTGGGCCACCCTATACTATTTAAAGTCAAATACAAATATAAACAAACAGGAAATAAAAATTGTTTTTAAATAATTCAATTTTAGAAAAAAATGAGATCAAAATACCAAAAATGACAAAAGAACATGAAAAAATAAAATTGTAATAAAAAATAAATATTTAAAAAAATAAAAAGAACAATAAAATACAAATTATAAAAAAAATAATAAAAAGATCAATGAATAAAGCATTGAAAAATACAATGAAAAGGTTTGAAAAAGAATAATTTGATAAAAATATAAAAAAAAATAAAATAAAATGTACACAAATAAAAGTATAAGCAACAAAAAAATTTATCAAAATATTAATTAAAAAAATAATAAAATAACATGATAAAAAATATTTAAAAATAAAAAAAATATATAATGAATTTATTAAAAAAATCAATAAATATAAAAAATACAAAAATGGAAAAAACGATAATAATTCAAAAATAAAAATCTGTAAAAATAGAGTCCTCAAATTCATATGCTTTAATTCTACCAGCAGTCAGTATTGCGCGAATTACGCAAAACACACAAACTTGAATAACTTTTCTAAATGTCAACTAAAATTGATAAAAAAGGCTCATTTGAAAGCTCTTGCCACTGCACACATCAAAAAAAAATTTTTTTGCCAGATTTGTATTCAAATTTTAAATTTATTTAGGTTCACAAATTTCAAATGGCTACTGTCCTAAAGTGGGCAGGGCTTGTGAAAAAAATATTTTTCAAATAACAAATGGCATCATATGCTCTTTCATATGAGCCATTACCCATCAAAATCGGTTGAGTTGCAAAGAACTTATTGCACTTTTAAGTACCGTATTTCCTCGAAATACCCCCCCCCCTCGAAATACCCCCCTTAAAATGGGCACTATGAATTTGTGGTCCGGGAAATGCATAACAGATGTTCAAAACACTCACTGTGTTACGTTAGAACATCGTTTATACCATCTACCGTATTTCCTCGAAATACCCCCCCCCTCGAAATACCCCCCCCAATATTTGTGTATAGAGAACGTAAATGACAAAGGATGCGGTTTGTCATCCCGACAATGCAGAACACACGTTAAAAACGATGACTCTGTTATGTGAGAACAGTGTTTGTACGTCTACACACTTATAAATGTCTTTAGAGTCTTATAAATGGTGATTTTTGTTGCATTTTTCGCCGTCTGCGTACGTTTCAGACGACATTTCAGTACTGGGATTTCAAAAAATTTCTGGCGAAATAATAAACCCCCCCTCGAAATACCCCCCCCCCCTCGTTTAACCCCCCCTCAAAATTCTCACTCTGAAACAATAAACCCCCCGGGGGTATTTCGAGGAAATACGGTACATCCTTATAGAAGGCTGTAAAAACTTATAAATGGTGGTTATTGTTGCATTTTTCACGTTTTTCTCTCAAAATTTTCACTCTGAAAAAATAAACCCCCGGGGGGTAACTCGAGGAAATACGGTATACTCCAGCGACATTACACCTTACAATGAAATCTACCATGGCGCTTCTGAATAAAAGGACAAACATAAAAATATTTTCACTATACTTATCAAAGCAATTTGATAAATATGATGGAAATTTTTTATGTTTGTTCTTTTATTCAGATGGGATATGGTAGATTTCGTTGTAAGGAGTAATGTTGATTGAGTGTATCACGGGCAACAACAACAACAACAACAACAATAACAACAACAACAACAAGAATGCCACCTCAGAAACAAAATCTTGAATAACTTTTTTCTAACTCAACCAATCGATCTGAAAATTAGTGTCAAGGTACTATCTGACACGTGCTTTCCCACGGTATAAACGGTTTCCTGGGTTGAGTTATTTGGGTTTTAATTTCCTAATTTCCGCATTTTGCTGTCTCTGACCATATTATGGGTGGATCGCTTGCGCCCTCCCTGCGGCAGCGAGGGATGGCGCTGGCGCGCCCACCCTATTCGATTGATGGCTGCCATATGTGCGATTGTATTTTTTAAACCAATGCGTTTCACACCAGAGTTGTTAAGTACTGAACTTTGTTTCGAAGTAAACGTAAATGTAACTCATTTTATTTTTACTTACTCCTAGGCACACAAAATGTATTTAAAGAATTTTTTTAATTTTACACTGTGTACAACGTGAGTAAACAAAAATTCCAGTATTCATGGAAAACATAAAAGAAAGTATTTTTTTCGATTTTGTACCTGGGAAAACATAAAAGTGAGTAAACGAAAAAAGCGAGTCATTGCTTTTCGTACACATTACAACTTTGATCTTTTCTGTTGCTATTTTTGCAGCCATTTCAATTTGTTTGTGTCATTTTTGCTTTTTATTCACCTAATTTATTTCTCTTTATTACGTTTTCTGTATACTTGGCGGACCGCAAATCTTGTGATAGGTAAATTTCGAGTCATTGCTTTTAATGAATAAAATCTTGTGATAAATTTCGTAATTACCGTATTTCCTCGATTTACCCCCCCCCCCCTTGAAACCCCCCCCCCCCTCGAAATACCCCCAGGTGTTTTTGAGCTGGGGAAAAAATAACCTCCCCCTCGAAATACCCCTGTCTGGAATTATGTACATGGTGTATGCAGTGTACATGAAGTATAAATTGGTTGCAGTTCGCATCGCAGCTACACATGTACTACCGTATTTCCTCGAAATACCCCCCCCCTCGAAATACCCCCCCTCAAAATGGACACTATGAACTTATAAACCCCCCCCCTCGAAATACCCCCCCCCCCAAATTTAGTGTATAGAGAACGTAAATGACAAAGGCTGCGATTTGTCATCTGGGTAATGCAAAACACACGTTAAAAACGATGACTCTGTTCTGTGAGAACAGTGATTATACGTCTACACACTTATACAAGTCTTTAGAGTCTTATAAATGGTGATTTTTGTTGCATTTTCGACGTCTGCGTACGTTTCAGACGACAATTTAGTTCTTGGTTTTCAAAAAATTTCTGGCGAAATAATAAACCCCCCCTCGAAATACCCCCCCCCTCGTTTAACCCCCCCTCAAAATTCTCACTCTGAAACAATAAACCCCCCGGGGGTATTTCGAGGAAATACGGTAGTTTGTATAGCAATAGACGTTGATATGTCCAAATATACCCTACTTGGACACGTTGATTACCTGTTTTCTGTACATAAAAGCGTACTCTTTAGTATGAATTTCGTGAAAATTTCTGATGAAATAATAACCCCCCCCCTCGAATAAGCCCCCCTCGAAATACCCCCCCCCCCTCAAAATTTCCACTCTGAAAAAAATAAACCCCCTGGGGGTATTTCGGGGAAATACGGTAATTATTCAATAGTAAAAGTGAAATGTTATGATGATAAAAAACTGTATAATGTTTAAGTGTTGATAAAACCATGTTTTAAAAAACCATGTAACTTTTGGTGATCCCGTTTGTATCCAATTCTGTATTTTACACAAAAAATAAAAAATATCAACGGTAAATCGCAATTTTCACGCATTCGCATCTTGTGACTCTGGTTCGTTTCCAACATACTGCTTGTTCGACTTGGTTTGACTGCATGACTATCGTTTTTTCCGCTTTTCAACAGTGTCCTGATCAAAATCGCCGCGACAATGACGCATCAAATGGCTGCATCCGGAAATTCTGCAAAGCGGGCGAAATTCAGACAAAAAGTGACGGCGGAATGGCGTTTTGGCACTTTTAAGGTTGGAGAATTTTTGTTGGTGTGTGGTTAGTTTCCAGACGTAGTTTTGAGTGTTTTGGCATGTAACGTTACCCGTGAATCGCTGATAGGTGCCCCGAGGGACCTCCTACCATTCATTTTTTACGTTTTTTGGAACTTTGCCAGTTCACTCAAGACTCAATCTGGTGTGGCAGTAAAAGTCTGCCGGCGGGCTAAACTGGTCTGGATGTGTGGTATGGTCAATTTGGTTTCACAATTTGACTCTTGTCACACGGCGGTGCTTAACACCCGGTACAAGAGCAATAGTTTATTTCACTTTTTGATTTTAGAATTTTCTCCTTCCTAGTCTTACGTGTAGGTATCTTGCACTCTGATTGCTGCGGCGCATTGGTGACAGCTACATGGCCAGTCACCTGTGTTAGCTTAATTTTGACTTGGATCACTTGGCACCCACAGGGCAGCACATTTGATCCGGCATCGAGCACCCACAGGGCAGCTTCGATCGCCATTTTTTGTTGTTAACAAAACTACTCCCCCTTTTACACCTCTACCTCGAATTTTCCCCCATTTCAGCCACCGGAACCTAGCTTTCAAGACTTACATGTCCGTGTTCAACGTGTTGAGCAAATTCAAAATTCGCATAACGTTTGCTACCATATTACGGACAAAACTAAGCGTATTAAAAAGGACTCCCTCGCTAAAGTCGCGCGCTTGTTCATGTCGGAGGGGCAGGGCATTAACAAGTCCGACCCCATTTCCAATAGTCTCAGCACGGTGGTCATGCGCAGCACAATGATGGTTGTCTCTTTTTTGTCACCCGATATTGCTACCGCGTGCCTGCGAAAGCCAATCGCTGAAGGTTTTACATACGAGGGTGCCAAAGTCACTATCTCTTGCGATTTGACTCCCGAACAGCGCTGGGAGCATAAGCAGGCCCAAACTTTGATCAAATACTATAATCAAGGCACTCAAGATTACCAGGCCTGCTGGCGCCTGGACAGTTGCACCGGTGTCGGTAAAATAATGATTAAATACGAAGACCCTCAGCGCGAAGGCGAAGACCCAACATGGTTGTTTCTCGGCGAATTTGAGTCACGCTGCGCAAAAATCATTGAATACGGTTGCATGGTCGAAGCTGGCGATTTGGAACCGATCGCACCGAAATTCAATCACCAGATGGTCCGCAACATAAATTTGATGAAAGTTTAGAAAAAATCTGCAAAAAAATCGGTATTTGGACTTTTCTGGTGGTTTTTATGTACTTTATTACTGTTGTGTGTTTATTACACTTTGTAAATCCCCTATTTCTTAGAAATCGGGTGCACGAAATGGCGAACAGCAGGCGCATTTTTCCAATGCACCGCCCGTTTCCCCAGGTGACTTTGACTTTAAAAATACCTATTCCGCACCGGATTTCCGCACTTTTCCGCCACCGAGTTACAAACGCCATGGCCGCGGCTTCACAAATTTTACTCGAACTATCAGTCACGCTTCGCCAATTCAAACTTTATACGCAGACCAAATGAGTGAGTCCCAAATTTCTTCTGATATCATTTCAAATACTGACAATTTACATATTTCACCACTCACTCAATCTGTACAAGAGCTACGAAAAAGTGAACGTAATACAAATCACATTAATTATAAAACGTTCTCAGGCGCCGCTCGCTGAGTTCCGGAGGATTTATTTGAACGATTTTTTCAATGATGATTTGAAACCGTTTTTTAGATTTATGTGTGGTGTTTACAGTTGCGATTTTTTGTCTTTCACTTTGTCATGGGTTCTGAAGTTTACTTAGGCACTTTGTTGGTTGACTTTATTTCATACTGTTCCTGGTACCTACATAAAAGTGTAGTTTGATTGGCCCTATTTGACACCATTTCGCAAAAAATCTACCCCCTACCATGACAGATATGACTACAACAGACACGTTTAATGCTAGCGCGTACAGCGGAACCGACGCACGTCATGTAGTACCTGGCATGACTGATAATAATGGGCTACAGGTACAAAGTTATTGTTACACACCTGTTAATTTGGTTTGCACTAATTCAGTGGATTAAATTCAAAATTTGAATGCTTGGCATATTGATTTTAAATTGAATACCGCAACTTGCATCAATAAGTACCAGGGGGCCAGACCCAATAAGTGCAACAGGCGTGGGTGTCGCACCTGTGCACATTTACACTTGTCAACCTACTTTTACTTGACAGTCACCTTTACAAATTTTGCAATTTTCACAAATGTGCCGCTTAACTGTAACACTTCACGAGTTTGCTATTTAATTACTTGTGCTTGTGGGTTTCAATATGTGGGAGAGACAAAACGTAAACTCAGGGAAAGGTTTATTCAACATTTGTCAGCAATCTCTAACAAACGAGGTTCAAATGTGTTTTATCAACACTTCAGGGAGTCCGATTGTGACCCCAACCTTTTATCGCTTCAAATAATTCATGTCTTTGAGCAGGTCAATGAAAATGTCAAAACCAGAGATTTTACCGAAATAGAACATGCATGGATTAATTTGCTTTTTACTGCATACCCTTTTGGCTTCAATCACAAGATAAAATTTCTGGGTGACATAACTAATTTTGATTTAGCTGGCAATCCTAAGAGCAGATCGTTGTTTTTCAACAACAATTTGAAGCGTTTCTATAGGAAACGCCCAAAACGCAATCACACTCGAGTTAGTGTTGTCACCCGGGAAAATATTTTGTGTTTGAAAACACCACGGGATGCGTATATTTTCATTCGGAGTGTTCCAAAGACAAAATTAATTGAAGCATATCACTTAGCTAATAATGTATTGAATCTAACAGCCACTAATAGGATAATTATCAAATGTGTTATTTATGCAGCTGAAGCGCGCCGGCGTTTACTCTACGCACCGTACAAACGCCCAAAAAATCCGATCAACATCAGCGTCAGACACGATAGTGTGTCAGATGATGCCCTCACTCTGTCAGTTTTCACTAAGAAAACATGCACTAGATTTTTGTCGGATAAACAGCGTGAAATTTTGGAGCATTTGCAATTGCGCACTTCCTATTTACCTCCTCTATCTCTTAAAATATTCAACTACAATGTTACGCTAAGAAGTCTGTCGCTTACCAACATCTCACGCATTTTTCAAACTTCGTGTGACTGCAATACTTCAGTTTTTAAAAACAATTACCATCATCATATTGTCACTGGCGATGTAAATGTAGTGGATAATGAGGAATTGAGCTGTTTTTTGAACTTTGGCACTAAATACAGAATTTCACCCGAGCCAAACTTTCATGCAACCAAACAAAAATTTCAAGGTATTTTACAAAAAGTAGTGGATTTACTTTATAAAGCGGACAGTCAAGTGGATTTAACTCCGTTCAAACACGCAGTGACAGATGCAATCCAATCTAAAATGAAGTGTATTTCAGTTTTGATAGGTGTCGAATTTCTCCATCACGCTGGTCACAACGCTGTGATAGAGCACTTAGGGATCTCCAAAAACAGTTTGTTATTTGTCCCATTGATAAAGCTGCTTCTACTTACGCCTTTATTTGCAAAAAGTTCTACATTTTGTGTACCTGTCAAGAATTTTCAATTTCTATGGATGCTGATAAATCTACATGGGGCAATGCAACATATTGTTATTATACAGATGACAACACGGTAATGGAGACAATATTAGATCGACACCATCAACTACATGTGGATTTTGACTGTCCCCTTGCGAAGTATGATCGGAAATTTGCACTGCTGTATGGCACACCTAAATTCCACAAAAATCCAATCAAATTTCGTTTTATTGCTGGTGCAAAGAAAAGTTCTTTAAATGGGTTATCATGGTACCTTCACTTGATTTTACAATTAGTTCAAAAGCTATTTAAGGGATACTGTACAACAATTACTGCAAATGGTGGCTGGAATGGGTACTGGATTGTGAACAACAGCCAGGAGGTCTTAACACATCTGTCTAAAATTACCAATATTTGCCATATTGCCACTTCTGATTTCTCACAGGCATATACCACTTTACCACTTGCTGATATTAAGAGGAACATTTCTGAGCTATTTAAACTGACAATTCGTGATAGGGTTGTTGTTATCAATAGAGATCGAGCAGCGATCAAAAACATAACGCAACTGACAAACTCGGATACGGCTATTTTTTCAGCTTCACGGTGTATTGCCCTACTTAATATCATATTGGATGAAACGTTTGTTACCTGTGCCGGATGTTTGTTTAAACAGACTTGTGGCATAGTCATGGGTAGTGCAGCCTCTCCTGAATTATGCAATCTAACGTTAGCCTGGATGGAGTTTGAATACATGAAAATGTGTCCAGACACATCTTCTCGCACTTTACTTAATAACAAAATTCTACACTACATTGATGACACACTGTACATCAATTGCCCTAGCTTTGTTTCATTGGCCAAACACATCTATTCCAATGAACTTACTCTAGAAGAAAGTATTTTGGAAAATGGAAAATGCTGCCATTTTCTTGATCTGGACATTAATATTTCACAAAATCTTAATGTTGCCATTTATAACAAACGTGACGATTTCAACTTCCCAATTATTTCGGTTCCTTTTTTTCATTCGAATTTACGCACGCAGGTATGTCTTAATATTCTATATAGTCAATCACTTAGATTTGCACGTATTTGCACTAACTTGAATGACTTCAAAACAAGAGTGGTTTACCTGATAAAAACCCTAACTAATCAACAATATCCGCATGACAAACTTTACAAGACTTTTCGACACTTTGCAACTTTAAATTTTCCACTTCTGACAAAATATAATTTGCATGGCCATGATCAGCTTGATTGTTGGTGTGACAAATTATTTTCAGGCTATAAACGGGAGTTTTTTCAACAGAGGGGTTTTTTTTAAGAAAAACCCCCTTTTTAAAAAACCATGTCACTTTTGGTGATCCCGTTTGTATCCAATTCTGTATTTTACACAAAAAATAAAAAATATCAACGATAAATCGCAATTTTCACGCATTCACATCTTGTGACTCTGGTTCGTTTCCAACATACTGCTTGTTCGACTTGGTTTGACTGCATGACTATCGTTTTTTCCGCTTTTCAACAGTGTCCTGATCAAAATCGCCGCAACAATGACACATCAAATGGCTGCATCCGGAAATTCTGTGAAGCGGGCGAAATTCGGACAAAAAGTGACGGCGGAACGGCGTTTTGGCACTTTTAAGGTTGGAGAATTTTTGTTGGTGTGTGGTTAGTTTCCAGATGTAGTTTTGAGTGTTTTGGCGCGTAACGTTACCCGTAAATCGCGTATAGGTGCCCCGAGGGACCTCCTACCATTCATTTTTTATGTTTTTTGGAACTTTGCCAGTTCACTCAAGACTCGATCTGGTGTGGCAGTAAAAGTCTGCCGGCGGGCTAAACTGGTCTGGATGTGTGGTATGGTCAATTTGGTCCATTATTCAGATGGGATATGGTGGGTTTCCATGCTAAGTGTGATGTCGTCTGAGTATACACTTGTACTTCCAAAAAGGATGCGTAAAGTTGAGTACAATTATTTTTTCTGGAGGAAACGTAAATGTATTTACTCAGTACTCGAGCATACCGTAAATACTCTATTAATGTGACTGTCACATTATTGTTTTCAGCACATTTTGTGGGGTCACACTATTGGAGGGGTCACATTAATAGAGGGGGTTGCAATTTATTTTTCATTAACTCAACAACCTCAACTGTCCACGTAACTCTAGTGTGAGCATAACATTGCAAACCAACACCATAAAGCCACAAAATTGGCTACTTTTTTACACACGATTTTTTGTTTTTCTTTGGGGTCGCACTATTGGAGGGGGGCAGATTATACTCACACAACGTGCCCAAAGGGGTCGCACTATTGAAGGGGTAGCTTTATTGGAGGGGGGTCGTAATAATAGAGTATTTACGGTAAAATACATATTATTCGAGTAAGCGTAAATACGTTTTAACAACTACGTTGTGGTGACCAAAGGCAATTCATCAATTCTTTACGCAGGCGTGGGTTAGAGAACAATAACAGTATCCTAGGGAGGTCTGACCAAACTGACTGAGGCGGAAAGCTGTCAGACATCTGTGAACTATCTGCGCGGAAGCGCCGGTTTTTTTATGAAACTGTCAAAAACTGATTAGTGATATTCTTTTACGAAAAGTTGATCTGCGGTATAACTTTATTTTTATTATTTTTATTGTACGTTATTATAGGCAGATTGCATGACATTTGACATTTTGGTGAGGTCAAAAAATTTATGAAAAATAATGAAAAATGTGCGGAAGTAGCTACTGATGACGTTTCCGGGCCTAATTCGAAAATTTCATATTTTCGACTTTTAGAATTGGCCTCATTTATCATTGCTGCATCAGTTGACCACAGTTGGTCAAATGGGGTCGCATAAATAGAGTGGGTCGCATTTTATTTTTTATCAACTCAACGACTCAACTGTCCACATCACATAAGTGTGAGCATGACATTGTAAAGGGTTTTTTAAGGTGTAGAACGAAGAAAAGGGTGAAAATCGCTAAAAGTACGTGAAAAATAGCTCAAAATACTAGTGATTCTGGAGGTCGTGGGTCTCATTATACTCGCACAACGTACCCAAGGGTCTCGCAGTATTGGAGGGGGGTCACAATAATAGAGTATAAAGAGTAGTAGCTTTTTACATTTTCCATGGAAATAGTACCCACCTTTACATATTCTATGACGAAAAGTAGTCGCTTTTACTTTTTCTGTACTCAGGGGTGAGTAAAAAAGTATTTTACATACACATATACTTTGAAAAGGTTCACTAATTTGAAAAACTGCAGTTGAGCATGCTTTCTCGCTGTGCCCAATCGTGTTGGGCGATATGCGGCATAAATAGGTTCAGTCCAAAGACTCTTGAAAAATTGTACAGAATTGTAAACAGTGTGTGCAATAACTGCAGATGATTTGCGTGTGTTGGCGCTGATTTTGAAAATGTTTTGTTTCATTGCCTTTGCCTGTTTTGGATGGATGAGTGAATGAAGCCAAGATATCACAAACTGGTCTACATAAGGTCCCATTTGTTTCCTTTCTATTGCAGGTGTGCCATTCTAGAGGAAATACAGTAAATCACCCTGGAAAACCTGGAGAAAATATCGATAAATAGGAAAAAATACATTTAAAAAAAAAATTGAAAAAAATAAATCGCCGAGATTTTGGAAACACTAAATGGTGTTTTCGATGTTTACTCCATTTCGACCATTGGAGCGTGGTTAAAAAATGTTATCTCAGGTTGCTATGCGACTGTTTCTCCACATCACTGGAGTGCATCAATCAAAATCGCGAATAAAAGCGTATCTATGAAAATGATTAACAACACTATAGCTGAAAGATCAAGTTCAACGCCCAATAATTCGACGCCCATAAAAAATGATGAAAAAGCACCTCAAAGCATATCATTCTATGAACTTCTGAAGATTTGTATTGTTTAATATAGAAAAATATACCAAATATACTCGGCGGACATCAAATTAGTATGGAAACCTACCATAACCCGTCTGAATAATGAACCAAAAATTGTACAGTATTTTCATCATAATAAAGATCTGATTCTAATATATCAGGAAATACCCAGGGTACATATGTGATACAAATGTCATGGATATTCAACATTTCAAAATTGTAATGTTGAGCATGCAGCATATTGTGTAGTCTCAACTAGTGATGGAAAAAGTGCCTTGACTTTAGCGCCACGCGCCAAAAGCGCCAGAGCAAAATAGCGCCAGGCTCAAGAAGCGCCATGGCGCTTTTTGCTTTGGCACTAGCGCCAAGCGCCAGCGTCAGGCGTTATGGTCCTGGCGTCACGCAAAATTAGTGCCATGGCGTATTTCCATCACTAGTCTCACCAACTTTGCACGGTAGTGTACTTGAAAAAATGTCTGCTACATTTACCATCTTTATTTTGCTCGCCGCAGCTGAGAACTACTTGAGTGGAACCGTTAAAGGGAGGGAATCTAATCGAAAAAATGTTTTCACCATGGCGACTGTGTCCATTTATTTACATAAACTATCAATCACAGATACCAAGTCTAGTTTTTGAAGCGAACATCTTCTCTGCATTCGACTGAGTATATAAATACCCATATACTGTATTTGCTTGGATAGTGCCCCCTTTGAATAATTCCCTATCGAAAAACCCCCTTTGTAAAGCGAGTGAGGAAATAATACCCCCCTTGAATACTCCCCCATAAGAGATTCGATCAATTTATTGTATTTACCCCATAAAAATGGCACGTTATTGTGTTAATAAAGAATATTTCATGAAATAAGTTGATAGAAAAATGCTTGAAAATTTTGATAAAATAATAATTCCCCATCGTATAGTTCCCCACTCAAAAAGGTCTGTCGAACTAATAATTCCCCAGGGGGATTATTCACGCAAATACGGTATGCATTTATTGCCCTATATAAATGTGTGATGAATGATAGGAAAACACTTTTTAAATCATTTAACTATACTCGGATGACAGTACGCCGTACATTTTTCCGGAGGAAACACTCCATCATGACGTCATCACTTTCGTCGCCATCACTTCGTTTTTCTGACGTCATCACTCGTCGTCATCACGTCTTCCATAAGTTTTCGGTTGGCCGTCTGCCAGCCCAAGCCATAACTCCTATCTGTTTGTAGAGTATCGTGTCTGCCGCGTTTACCTAATGACTAACATGCAAATAAATTGCGGTTGTCCTATCTCTATTTTAATTATATTACTTAGCTGCTATTTCTACTTTGTGACGTCATTGCTGAACACATCACCGTCAGGTTTGGCACCATGAAAAAATACTACACTTCTTGTATTTATTTAGGAAACACTTCCATTTTTTGATCACAGGTGTGAAAATGCATTTACATTTACTCAAAAAATACATTTACAAAAAAAGTACTGGGTAGATACATTTACATATACATGTACCTGTACAGAATTGTATTAAGTAAGTAAGTATAAGTATTTAAGTTGTTAAGAACTGTATCGAAACAGTTTAATAGTTGATTGTGAACTTACTTCAAAATGTGAAACCTACTTACTTGGGTTATTTACTTATTGTTTAAAACTTAAACCAGGGAAAGTATTTTTAAGGGGGACAGATCAGAGACGATAAAGAAGTAAAAAACAACAATTTACCCACCCAAAATCCTAATCAGATATCCAAAATGAGATAATTCAGATATGCAAAAGTTTACCAGGCAATATTAAAAGGACAGTGATAGAGAACAGTTGTTACTTCACTGGTGATATGATGCATGGATCTGACTGGTAAGCACTATGTAAATATTTATCTATCTTCAAAGTCCCCCATTTCTGTTTTTACCTACTCTGACTAAATGCAAAAATCAGGGCAGAAAGTTGGCAAAAGTGTGATGAAACATTGGGTGGCAGCCGCATTGCTCACGCTTACACACATCCAGTTTTTTGGGCACTTTCTGTGGAGCGTATTCTATCGCCAAACACGGTAATATTTTATTTACTTCATTTTATAGCGTTTTTGCACTCAAAATCGTCGAAATTACTGCACAAGGATCCTCGATTACTTGAAAGAGTAAAAAAGTTCACTCACAATGAAAAAATCCCCCCCCCCAAATCGTGCTTGGGGGGGGGGGCAAAAATGCTGCACACATTGAAAATACAGAAAAATCAAGCTAGACAGAACAAAAACTCTATAGGTATTGCAAATATTGCAGTATGCCTCTTGTAGGGAATATACCATATTTCTTCAAATAGAATGGCATACCTCCAATAGAAGGGCACCTCCAATGGAACGGCTGGTTTTGTCGCTTGCTTCAGCCATGAAAAAAATAGAACGGCAGGTACCAAATGCATTGGAAGAGTTACAAAAACGCGATATTTGAAAAATGGGTGGTGAGCAGGGTTGGCAAAATCTCAGAAACAAATAAAAATAAAATAAAAATAAAATGGAAAATTTTAGAATAAAATAAAATGGAAAATTTCAAAAAAAAAAAAAAATTGTATAAAAATTTGAATTTTTGTAAAATTGTATACAAACCATATTTTTGTAAAAATTGTATAAAAATTTCATATTTTTTGTAAAATTTTTATCTTGTTGTTTATTGTTCAACATGTTTATTCACGGAGCTGGTGCAGTACCAAGCCCTGTAAAGTGTCAAAATGTCATATGAAATGAAATACAAAGTGTCAATTGTCATGACAAGTGGTAAGTATAGTGTCAATTGTCATGTCAAATATAAATGAAAGTGGAAACTGTATAGCAAATTGTATTTGTATCTTATCCTTTGTATCCAAATCTGAAAATATAAACATTTGGATACAAAAAAAATTTGATTTAGATACATAAACATAAGGTTTGGATACAAAAACATAAGATTCAGATACACAATTTACACTTTGCATGACATTTGTCATGACAATTATACTTAGCTTGATATACTCCAGTCACTTAACACCCTGCACGCATGGTTCCCGCTGGAAGCGTGCCAACGATTTTTTACGCATGCGATTTACAAAAAAGTTGAAAGAAGTCATCTCTCTGTTACAACGCTATACGTTAACTTATTTCGCAACAACGATTTTTTCATCTTTTTTGAAAATCGCATGCTTTATAACCATTGGCACGCTTCCAACGTGAGACATAAATAAGTGCGAAGGCAGAGTATCATGTTCGCCGAGTATATTTGAGATGTCAATTGACTCCTTACTTTACATTTGTCATGACAATTGACACTTTGCCTGACATTTTACAAATGCGCCCAGCACACTCCAGTAATCCTTCTACTGAAAATGCAAACCAGTATTATCAATAATTGTAACTTTACACTTGCAACCAGCTTACAATACCTATTTACTGCATGCAACTTTTGCAAAGTAATGGAAAAATTTGTCACACATTTTTCATTTTTAGGTCTAATTATCACATTTTTCTGGCCTTGCATGCAGGATTGTGAATTTTTGTAAAATTTCTGTAAAATGTTTGTAAAATTTTTGTAAAATGGTCCATTTTATTTTTTTATTAACATGTTGGAATAAAATAAAAAAATATTAAATGAAGTAAGAATAAAAAAAATAAAATACATTTTTATACAATTTGTATACAAATGATTTTTATAAAACCAACCCTGGTGGTGAGAACATCCAAGGTGTTCAGAACTATGATTCAGAGGTTGTTTTCTCAGTTGGTTTTGTTTTAATTGATGCTCTGGTATAAAATATAGCTCAAGCTTCATTGATAATAAGGTTATGTTGAAATGAAAAATCTGTGACAAAATAGAACAGCAGCCTACAATAGAATGGCACCTCCAATAGGTAAAAAGGTGAAAAGGCAACAACAGGTAAACAGTTGAAGAAAAAATAGAATGGCGCACTTCTTTCTATTAGAAGAAATGCGGTAAATAAATCTAAACGTTTACCGAAATCTGTCGAGTAAACTGAATTTGTTTTGCTATATTTCTTCTAATGGAAGCGCATACCTTAGAATGGCACATCCAATAGAATGGCAGGTTTTGGCAAATCTTTGCACTCACAAAAACAATAGAACGCCACCCTCCAATTGCAAGACACATCCAATAGAACAGCAGGAAGAAATTATGTTGTGAGTGTGCCAAAACACAAATCAATGGATGGTGAGAACACGTTCCAAGCATTCAAATTGATATCAAATTTCAAATTGATGCTCTGAAATTAAAATATTGCTCAAGCTTCATAAAAATAACGCTATGTTCAAATTAGCAATGTGTGAACAAATTGGTGAAAAAATAGAACAGCCAATAGTACAGTACAGCACCTCAAATACAACGGCAGGTAAAAAAACTGACGAAATAATCAAATGGCACTCTTCTATTAGAAGAAATATGGTACACACATATATGGTACACAAGAGTCTTCACACATCTTTGAATCGAATTTTTCTCTATGATGCGGCGCTATTCATCAGTATTAGCATTCGAAAAATAACCCGTGATTTATGTTTTCGAAAATCACAATAAATATAAATAACCCGTGATTTATATATATTTATATTTTTTCCAAATTCTGAGTGATATATCTATATATATTTTTCTAATTTGAAAAAAATCACTGAGAAAATCACTCATACTTGATACATTGTGGTGCAATGAATGTGCTTTATGACTAAAACATGTAATCTGTGCAAGAGAAATTTGAAATTTTTTGAGAAATTTTCTCCAGAAAATCTCTCGGCATATGTAGAGCATTATTGGGTTAAAATAGTATTTGAAGCAGGTAAATATTGTCCTGCACACACTAGTTTTCACCCTGACTTTTTTGAAAACTGAAATGGCCAGAAATGGTTACATGTTTCCATCAAGTTTTCCACTACTGAATGCTATATATGTTCAGTTTTCACAAATAACATGAATTTTGGTGGGATGGTGTTGGCAAATCACTAGTTTGATCACAACTTAAACTTAAATGATGACAATTGGTGATATCACCATCAATTAGTTTTCATTTTGTATGTGACAAAGATGTAAACTGTTTTAGTAGTTTCAATTTTTGTCACCCTGCTATGAATTCGATGGTTATGTTTTATGTATAAAACATCTGTCTATCTTATAACATACTTTTCTGAAATAAAACATGACTTTGAATCAAAAAATACCAATTTGATGTGATCACAATTTGCAGAACATATTTTTTAAGTTGTCATTAGGGATGGCCGAAAACAGTTGTTTTTTTCAACGACAAGGTTGTTTTTTTAAAAACCCCGTTTTTTCAAAAAACAGGGTTTTATTTTAAAATAAAACCTTTTTTTTTCAAAAGCTCCTAGATATGGTTATAAGTCAACATATACAGGTATATCAGACAGGTGACAGTACTTTGTAGTGTTATATTTAGCCATATAATGGCTGTGGAGACATGGGATATCATTATAAGTGGTGATTTCTGTCAAAAATTATCTGTTTTATATTGACTTATTACATGTATCGGCTTTTGTCGAATTTTTCAGACTTAAAGTGAAGTTGGCTTTTTAATAGTGTTTAATTAGGTTACAATGGAAGGCTAATTCATTAGAAGTGATTTTAACACTGTACAAGTATATGGACATGGAGAAACATTGACCGGATATTATATACTACACTAACTAATCATGGCTTATTATGGCACAATAGCATGAACAAATGGAAGCTTTTACACTAAAAATGCTGCAAAACCAATGAAAACAACCACAAAAAGTAATGTGCATGTGAAATTGCGCACTTGCGCACAAAAAAATTGCAAAATACCTAGTGCTTAGTACAAAAAATTTTGGTCAAGGTTTTATTTTTTTTTAAATGGTTTCGATGGTTGGGTTTTTTTTAATTTAACATTTTTTATTAAAAAAACCTCCTTTGAAAAAAACCTTGGCCATCCCTAGTTGTCATTGAGGTTGAACTGAAGGTTAATTTTTCTGTGATATTTGCTTGATGTTTTCACTTGTAAAATATTGTATAAATGAATACTGCTTGTGGAATAATAATAAATGGACTGTGGTATATGAGAGTACATTTTTTGTGCTTGCAAATGGTAAAATAACGCCCAGAATATCGCTTGAAATTGAAATAAAGTGCAAGTGATTTTTTGAGATTTTTTTCAAGGTTAGAGTTATTTTTTCAGTAATTTAATTATATTTTCTGGATACCTAGAGTGATTTATATATATTTGTATTTTTTCCAAGGTTGGAGTGATATATTTATATATATTTTCCAAAAAATCGGTGATTTTTTCAAATGCTAATCAGTATTTACGAAATTTTCTACATTGGCTATCACTCAGAGTTGCGAAAGCGTATTTACGCTTACCCGAAATACCCGGGTAAATGGGTATTTATACTTACGCTTACGCTTACGCTTTCATAAAATACCTGTACGCTTTATTACGCTTTCCCAGCCAAAATACCCGGGTACTAAAAGCGTAAAAAATTTTTTTCACATTGTCCGGTTTTACACTTTCGAAAAAACGCGCTTTGTAGTGTAAAACTACAGAAAAGAAAGAGAATGAAACTGCATACCAAAAAATGGCTGCATGTGTGCAGTAATGCACTGAAAATAGCGGCACATGTACAAATTGTGTCGCAATATGAATGTCTGTCAAATACTGTGTCGTGGAGCAAAATATTTATATGGCTTTAGATGGCAATGGCTTTAGAATATAAATTTTTGGGCCAAAATGCACACGTCCTAGTTCGAAAATGAAGATGACTTGACTGTATCTTATGTTTACGCTGTTAGAAGAAATACGGTAAGTATTTATGAGAATACATCGCAAAACTCGACAGCATAAAGTCAGAGTTCGAACATAAAAATGAGTTTACTCTTGCTGCCAATTAATTGCCATCAACATCTAAGGCCAGACTACAAGTGGACATCTGAAAAATGTCGCTGTAAGCTTGATTTGGAACGAATTCACTGGGCAAGAACTCCCTGGAAATTTTTTACGCTTACGCTTTATTTGACGCTTTCCCAGGTATTTAAAAATTACCTTACGCTTTTAGTATCAACACTCAAAATTTAGAAAGTGTATTTACGCTTACGCTTACGCTTTCCAAAAATACCGGTATTTTAACAACTCTGCTATCACTGCTCATTCTGCTTATTGAACTTGTCCAAACTTTGTGTTACAGATAGCATTTCGAAGATATCGGGAGGTTTATATGTTAAAAGTATGTAAATATAAATAAAAACATATAAAAACATTTGTATTACTATATCTACATTTTTTCGGTGTTTTTCAGAGAGATAAAATTCCATTTTCTTTTTGAGTGACTTTCTGATATAGGTAATATTTTATCATATTTTCTAAAAAATGGACACATTTAGAATGTGATTTGTAAATTGCACCATTGCTTTCGTAAAATCTTTATGTGTAGAAATCATATTTCAGTGGACGAAATTCGGATCAACCCATATGAACCTTACTAATGGTGGACACCTTAGCATAGGTTGGTTGTTCGAATTCTCAACGACCATTTGTTTATTTTCCTGCCGTATTACCTCGAATTAATTCCCCCAGTAATTGTTTCATCTTTCTATTTACGTCTGAGTGCGTGGAATTTCACAAAATTTCTGGCGAAAAAATAGACCCCCCCTCGAATTACCCCCCCCCCCCCCGATAATTTGCTGGCGACATTTACCTCTTGGGGGTATTTCGAGGTAATACGGTACCTACCCACCTAAAAATAAAGGCTATTTACACAGGTCCCGGCCGGGGACCGGGACCCGGCAAAAAATTATTTTTTGCCGGGTCCCGGTCCCCGGCCGGGACCTGTGTAAATAGCCAAAAATAAATCCATCCAATGACTCCACAAACATAATATGACCACAATAGACATAACAATACGTTGTACGACACTTAGGTAAAACCCCATATTGGACGATTTTGAAAAAACCCTGAATTTTAATAAAAAATCAAGGCGTTGAAAAACATGATTTTTTCGAAACATAGGTACCTATCTTTAATGCCAATCATTACCTTGCGGAATGAAAATATCATGTGATTTCTTCCGTTTCAAGCCACTATGGAACTAAATCCAACAATGTTTTTACAAAAATAGTCAACATTATTTAAGGGTACCTAATTTATTGTACAAAAGGGTATTTACCATTCTGCATTGTAAGCGATACTTTTGACCAGTGTATGCCCAAAAACCCTCCACACGCACACCAAAATTCCAAAATCTTTAGAAATAACATTCAAAATGTTCTATAACGACTCGTTTGTGTACATCATCAGGTGGTGAAGGCACAACACTCAATCACTATTGGCGATTTTCAAAGGATGCCCTAATGGTTGAATCTGATTTCCCTGTGAATTTTTTCGACGAGTGAGTTTTTGCAAGATTCCATTTAAACAAATCACTATAAAATGAAAATGAGCATGGACAATGAATGCACCAAAATGAACCTACCTAATTCAAGTCTTTTTCCTTATCTACCTACCGTATTTCCTCGATATACCCCCCTCAAAATGGACACTTTGAGTTTACCACCCCCCACCCCCCTCGAAATACCCCCCAAATATAGTGTATAGAGAAAGTAAATGTAACGATGGCAAACCCTCTCGAAAAAAGTATTTAAATTTTTAAGTATTTTTTCCAAAATGACTTTTTGAATTTTCATAAATTTTCCGGAAATAGTTTTTATTAGTTAGTTTAGTGTTAAATTTTAATTAAGTTTTTGAATTTTCGAATCTTTTTATTACTTTTCGAATTTTCGAATCTTTTTGTTACTTTTTGAATCTTTTTGCATAAAATTTATTTATTTTCGAATTTTTGGTCGGACTTTTCGAACGTTTTACAGTCTTACCGATGTTACCGCATAAGTATTTTGCTTTTGCTGCTACAAAAAATACATGTGAATATGATATTTTTAATTAAAGCTGTGAATATGCTATTTTTAATAAAGGCTCTGCATTTTTACTCATTTTCAACAAAAATCACCAAAAAAATTGAAAATTCGAAATCGTTTTTGAATTTTCAAATCTTTTGAAAAAAATCGATTTTTATGTATTTTTTTACTGCGTAATAAAAACTCGAAAAGTCCTAAAAATTCGAAAATTCTTAAACGTTTTCAATTTTCGAATTTTTTTGGCCATCGTTACGTAAATGACAAAAGCTACGGTTTGTGATACGGGGGAAACATAGAACACACACTAAAAACAATGACTGTGTTATGTTAGAACAGGGTTTCTACCGTCTACGTACATATATAAGTCTATAGAGTCTTATACATGGCGGATTTTGTTGCATTTTTCGTCGTCTGTGTACGTTAAGTGCTGATTACAGCTCGACGTAAAATTCGACAAAGCGTAAAATTGATCTTTGGGTGTAAAATCAATTACAGGTGAATGGATAAAGATAAGACGTTGTCATTTCAGTCAAAGAAAGCGCATATGCAGATGTTTCTTGTGTTGAAAGCTCATCAGTTTATTATAATTATACCAGAAGTTATGAATTTTGGCACAAATTTTTTTAATTTTGCGTCGTAAGTAGGATAAAATTACAGAGTAAAATAAATAAAAATCGTGCCAAAATTCATAACTTCTGGTATAATTAAAATAAACTGATGAGTTTTCGACACACTAAACATCTGCATATGCGCTTTCTTTGCGTGAAATTACAATGTCGTATCTTTTTCCATTCACCTGTAATTAATTTTACGTCCAAAAATCAATTTTACGCTGGGTCGAATTTTTCGTCGAGCTGTAATCGCAGCATTACAGACAATCATTTAGTACTGGGACTTCAAAACCCAGTACTAAGTGTGATCTCCGCCGAGTATATCCATTCCATTTTTGATGTAAATATGTACTTGATCAACAACACCCGCAGCGTTCCAAAGTTCAACACATATAAACATAATGGCAATTGCAAGTACTACCGCAACGTACATCCTTCGCGAATGTTGCAGCATAGTCAAAATGATTGTGAAGGACGCACTTCTTCTGCTTTCAGTGCGATGTGTGAGAAAAGTGAGTGTGAATGCAGATTAGGTACACCAAATAAATGCAGGAGATACCACCATAGTTGTTAAAACGTATTTACTTTTACTCGATTAATATGTATACCGTATTTCCTCTAAATACCCCCAGGGGGTTTATTTTTCCAGAGTGGAAATTTTGAGGGGGCTATTTCGAGGGGGGGCTTATTCGAGGGGGGGGGGTTATTATTTCGTCAGAAATTTATAAAAAATTCATTGTAAAGAGTATGCTTCTATATACCCAAAACAGGTAATCAACGTGTCCAAGTAGGGTATATTTGGACATATCAAATTCCATCGCTACACTAGTATGTAAATATATGTAGCTGCAGAGTTGGAAAAACGTATTTACGTTTACCCGAAATACCCGGTTATTTGGGTATTTATATTTACATTTACGTTTACGTTTTCCAAAAATACCATTACGTTTTGTTACGTTTTCCTGGCACAATTACCCGGGTACCAGAGAAAACGTAAAAATCGTATGGAAAATGCACAAAAACAGTGCATTTTTGACCTTTTTTCTGATACAATACGTACAATTTATGTTTTTGGCCAATTATCTTCTCAATTGTTTGATAAAAAACATAGGTAAGCAAGAATGTGATTGTATTAGCAGAGAAATGGTTGAAATAGGAAAAACAAAAGTGTTTTTCAATGCACTTGATCATGGGTGGTGCACTTCAATGAAATTTTTACGTTTACGTTTTTTTAACGTTTACCCGGGTATTTTAGAAGTATTTTACGTTTTCAGTATTGATACTCACAGTTTAGAAAAGGTATTTACGTTTACGTTTACGTTTTCCAAAAATACCAGTATTTGTACAACTCTGTGTAGCTGCGATGCAAACTGCGACCAATATATACATCATGTACATTGCATTCATCATGTACATAATTCCAGACGGGGGTATTTCGAGGGGGGGTATTTTTTCCCCAGCCCAAAAACACCTGGGGGTATTTCGAAGGGGGTTATTCAAGGGGGGGTAAATCGAGCAAATACGGTAACCACAAATAGCTTACACGCAGGGTTGGCAAAATCTCAGAAAAAAATAAAAATAAAATAAAAATAAAATGGAATATTCAAGAATAAAATAAAATAAAATAAAATGGAAAATTTAAGAATAAAAATAAAAATTGTATAAAAATTCGAATTTTTGTAAAAATTTTGTAAAATTGTATAAAAATTTATATTTTTGTAAAATTGTATAAAAATTCATATTTTTTGTAAAATTTTGTCTCATTGCTTGAGTCCTTACCTGTTTATTCATGGATCTGGGGGCAGTCCCAAACATTGTAAAGTGTCAAATGTCATGTAAAATGTCATGCAAAGTGTCAATTGTCATGACAAATGTAAAGTGAAGTGTAACTTGTCATGAAATGTAAAAATTAAAGTATCAATTGTCAAGCAAATTGTGTTCAAATCTCATGTTTTATTTCAAAATCTTATGTTTTGTATCCAAATTATGTTGTTGTTGACTCCAAACATTTTTGAACATTTGGATTCAAAAACATAAGATTTGGATACACAATTTACACTTTGCATGACATTTGTCATGACAATTGCCACTTTGCTTGAAATTTTACATGACACTTGACATTTTGCATGACAATTGATACTTTACTTTACATTTGTCATGACAATTGACACTTTGCATGACATTTTACAAATGTGCCCAGCACACTCCAGTAGTCCTTATACTGAAAATGCAAACCATTCTTATCAATAATTGTAACTTTACACTTGCAGCTAGCTAACAATACATACTGCATGCAACTTTTGAAAAGTAAGGGAAAAATTTGTCACAGGTTTTTCATGTATAGGTCTAATTATAACATTTTTCTGGCCTTGCATGCATGTTTCTGATTTTTTGTAAAATTTCTGTACAATTTTTGTAAAATTTTTGTAAAATGTGTCATTTTATTTTATTAATGACTTTTGAGAATAAAATAAAATAAAATAAAATGAAACAAGAATAAAATAAAAATAAAATAAAATTTTTATACAATTTTTATACAATTTTACTAAAATGAATTTTTATAAAACCAACCCTGCTTACACGGTTGCAGTCTGGGAGAGCTGAAAACCAGTCTAGATCAAGATTGATACTATCTGGTGTTTCTGAAAGAAAACATGCATATACCTTCTTGCAAATGTAAAATTTGTTTGTATACTTACTTTTTTTGCAGAATGTTACTGTGCTGTGATGAATAAAGTCATTGTGAAAACAAAGTAACTTTATCTAACAAAGAATGCTGCCCATGAATATTGGGAAGGTGAAAATGTGCTAAGGGGGTGGCCCTTTCAATATGGTTGAGTTTTATATAAATTAAAAACATTTTAAAGAATTTTTGACTTTTTTGCTGCAATTTCACTTAATTCATTCAATCAATCACATGTACATGGTGGTTCTTTGACATTTAGAACATTGACAATTGAAAAAGTTTTTTTTACATTTTCAAGATTAAAAACCTATATCACTTTACATATTTATATATTTGATGTCTTTTTCATTTCCAGCATTGCAGTTTCCACAACTATCTACCATACTCCATTAGAAATATGTAGAAAAAGTAAGTTTTTTTTGTCCATAACACATTGTTTTCACAATGACTTCATTCATCATGGCACAGTAACATTCTGCACAAAAAGCAAGTAGGTATACAAATAAATTTTACATTTGCAAGAAGGTATATGAATGTTTTCTTTTGGTAATACCAGATAGTATCAATCTTGATTTCATTCATTTTTTACAATATTACAAACAAAAAGTTGAAACACGCAACCATATTTTAAGAGCCACACCCTATTGAAGCTAGCACATTTTCATACTTTCTAATATTCAAGGGCAGCATTCTTTGTTAGATTAAGTTAACTTTGATTACTGTGACAATGTTTGCACAATGAAAACAGACCATGTGGCATGTGTTACATACATAGTTGTAGAGTTCATTTACTTGTTAAATTTGTAAAAAGTTATAAACTTGTCAAGTGAGCATGAATATGATGTGTTTACTTTGTTCTCACAGGGTGCACTTGATACACATGGGAAAAACAGATGTAATTCACATTGAGGATTACCATCAGTACATATTTATAAGATTACCAACCATAAATATAAGATTACCACCAGTACATTGAAACTTTTGCATATTGTTCAGCCTAGGATAACCAACAGTACTTGCATGGGGATTACCATCGCGGTGATTACCATCAGTACCCTCCCTTCCAGACAGGGGTATTTCAAGGGGGTTATTTTTTCCCAGCTCAAAAACACCTGGGGGTATTTCGAGGGGGGGGGGGGGCAATTCAAGGGGACAGGGGTATTTCAAGGGGGTTATTTTTGTTCCCAGCTCAAAAACACCTGGGGGTATTTCGAGGGGGGCAATTTAAGGGGGGGGGGTATTCGAGGAAATACGATACTCAATTATAGAGTAATTTCTGTTTATGTTTACTCCAAAAAAAGAAGAAAGTATTTTTTAAATAAGCTGAAATCAGAAATTTTACACTCTTTGCTCTTGGTCCGTGAGCAGGGTTGGCAAAATCTCAGAAAAAAATAAAAATAAAATGGAAAATTTGAGAATAAAATAAAATAAAATGGTAAATTTCAAAATAAAAATAAATTGTATTAAAATTAGAATTTTTGTAAAATTATTGTAAAATTGTAAACAAATTCATATTTTTGTAAAAATTGTATAAAAATTTATCTTTTCTGTACAATTTTTTTTTGTGTTGCTTGGGGTTCAACCTGTTTATTTGCAGAACTGGGGCAGTCCCAAGCCCTATAAAGTGTCAAATGTCATATGAAATGTCATGCAAAGTGTCAATTGTCATGACAAATGTTAAGTAAGGTGTCAATTGTCATGACAAATATAAATTAAAGTGGCAACTGTCAAGCAAATTGTATCCAAATCTTATGTTTTGTATCCTAATCTTGATGTTGTTTTTGTATCAAATCTTATGTGAATGTTTGGATACAAAAACGTAATATTTGAATACCAAAACATAAGATTTGGATACACAATTTATACTTTGCATGACATTTGTCATACAATTGCAGTAGTACTTCCACTGACAATGCAAACCATTCATATCAATAATTGTAACTTAACACTTGCAACTAGCTAACA
The DNA here is from genome assembly GCA_964036195.1 of Sphaerolaimus hirsutus. NCBI lineage: Eukaryota > Metazoa > Nematoda > Chromadorea > Monhysterida > Sphaerolaimidae > Sphaerolaimus > Sphaerolaimus hirsutus. Next base: position 15,733,821 of record OZ038460.1, on the reverse strand, counting down.
ATACCTACTGCATGCAACCACTGCAAAGTAATGGAAAAATTTGTCACACGTTTTTAATGTTTAGGTCTAATTGTAACATTTTTCTGGCCATGCATGCAAGATTCTGATTTTTTGTAAAATGTCTGTAAAATTTTTGAAAAATGGGCCATTTTATTTTTTTATTTACATTCTGGGGACAAAATGAAACAATAATAAAATTAAAATAAAATACATTTTTTATTTTTTATAAAACCAACCCTGTCCGTGAGTGCTCCCAGTCCTGGTCCAATTCGTGTATTGGAATAAAAGCAATGGTGAGCATGAGCATGCATTCAAAAGACACAGAAAGACCTTGTTCCACTGTTTGACACAAAAATGAGGCATAAATGACTCTATAGAGATATATTAGGGTATGATGAGCATAAATACATCATGGGAGGAGGGGTCATATAAATGTAAATAAACATAAATATGGTCTAAGAAGTAGCATTTACAGCTTGGCAAAGAAGTATTAAAGGGTACCAAAATAAAAGGCAAAAAAGTTACCATAATTTATAATGAGATTGCCAAATCCTAATTTGAATGAGATGTGTACCGTATTTACCCATTTATAGCACCCCTGTGCATAACACCCGGGTTGTTATATAGTTTTATAGCACCCCAGGGGTGGTACGCTAGGTTTCAAAAAACGGCTCAAAAAAGTTTAAATATTGTGTGTGGTGCCACTCATTGTAATTCCGCGGCACAGCACGCACGCACATTTTTTTCCATTGAATTAGCTGCGCACTGGGAGCCAAAAAAATGTGTAAGGACATTTGTAAATACCGTATTACCTCGAAATACCCCCAGGGGGTTTATTATTTCGCCAGCCAAATTTGAGGGGGGGATAATTCGAGGGGGGGTTTATTCGAGGGGGGGTCTATTATTTCGCCAGAAATTTTCGGAAACTTCCCATACGCAGACGTAGAAAAATCGAACAATTACATAGATTTGTATGTGTTTGTAGGCATATGGAACTGTACACATAAACCCTTCCCTAACGTCACTTAATCATCAATTTTAACGTGTTTTCTGCATTGTACAGATCACAAACTGCGGTATTTGTCATGTACGTTCACATTACACTCAATTTTAGGGGGGGGGGGTATTTCGAGGGGGGGGGGGGTTTATTATTTCCTCAGCCGAAATTTAGGGGGGTAATTCAAGGGGGGTTAATTCGAGGTAATACGGTATTTAGAAAATGAAAGAACACGGGAATTTTTCTATGTATAGCACCATTGACCTAACACCCGGGTGTTATACAAATTTTAAAAAAGTTCACTGAAAATTGCTCCTATCTTGTATAACCCCCGGGTAGGGTGTCAACAAAAACTTTTTTACGGAAAACGGAAACGGAAACGGAAAAATTTCTGCACTTGCCAGACAACGGAAACAGAAAAAAATTTGCACCTGCCGGAAAACGGAAAAATGTAAAGCCAGAAAAAGAAATCGGAAATGGAAAAATTTGCTGAACATCTGCTGGAAACGGAAAAAAATTTGCTGAAATTTTGCACGAAACGTAAAAATTTGCAAAAAAATCTCTGGAAATGCAAAAAACTGCAGAAATTTGGCTGGAAACAGTAGAACTTCACATAATTGAGAACCTGCATGCGTGTTTATCAGTGTGGCTGAAACAGAAAACAGAAAAATTTAATCTGAAAATGAAAAAAAGTTGGAAAAACAAACAATTGAGCCGGAAAATGGAAAGAAGGCGGAAAAACTCCAAATTTAGCCAGAAAACGGAAAATGAGCCGGAAAAACGGAAACGGAAACGGAAAAAAAATTTGCCGGCCAGAAAACAGAAATGGAAACGGAAAAAATTTGGCTTTGGAAAGCGGAAACGGAAAACGGAAAACGGAAAGTTGACACCCTACCCCTGGGTGTTATAACAGGAGAAATACGGTAATATGATATGAAGTATTTTACGCATGCACAAATCAAAATTCTTCCAATTTAAATGTGAGGGAGCACATCTACTCTCAAATTACAGCATTACCAGCACTGAGTTACAAGCTGATAGTAAAAGACAAACTGCCACTGGTTGCAAGCAGACACAGCACCATATCTGGACCAGATGTGCGCCAATGTGCCCACCAGTGTCTGTTGTACAAGTGGTGCTTTGCATTTGGACACAATCCAACCAATGGCAAGTGCATTTTTTATGCACAAATGGCCACTGACATGCACACTCTGAGCACTGCCGCCAGCCAGGGCTATAACTATTATGCCAGGAATATTATTGAAGGTAAATATAATACATTCTATGATGCATACTACAGTGTGGCTGCCTGCTGCATGTCCAAACCAATTTACTGCAGTAAATGGATCAATTTGATTCTCTTCTAAAATGTCCAAAAAACTTAATGGTATTTTAAATACATGCATAGTTTCGGGCATACCTACCACCACAGAAAATTTACCTTTAGCAATAGAAACCATTAATAACTGAGTGGAACAACCATAAGCTGTGCATTTCACCACTGGACACTTTGTGTACCTCATTCTAAGAAAAACAGAAACATATTCAGAGTAGGTAAGTTGTGTTCACCTAGTAACTTTGAGCTGCACAAAAGCTTTGTAAATAAAAGCATGTGTCAGACTGTGGGGGCTGCTTCTTACCAGATTGAATGAAGGCAATTATTTCATTCCAATATTAACATTTAAATATATGACGAACATAATCTGCAACACTCCACAGCTTTTCGGGCACAATGTCAAGAAAAATTAGCTGCTGATACCCAAAGCACACGGGACGTGGCATACATCCAAGGCAGATGTTACGCAGTCTACGATGGCATAACCAACTTTAACTATGACACAGCCAAACAGACATGCGAGGCCAAGGGTAATGCAAATGGATTTATTGGAAGATTAGCATTCATAAAATCAAAAACAATGCTGGACAGATTGGGAACTATCTTTTCAGTGTGTGCAATTTATAGGTAGAAAAATATTATCCATACACATTTTCAATCAACAACATTTCAGACAGTTGCAAAGACTGCATACATTGAGGGCTTTCAGGCAAACCAAACCATGCAACCATATGGGAACTGGGTGTACCCAAACAAACAAACTGGACACTACATAGATTTTCACATGCCACCAAGTGTGTGGGGATCTGATCAACCAAATCTGAATGATAATCGGGCATATTTGAGGGCATACTTTGGACCTACTTATGAACCTTACATCAAAGATGCTGCATATCCTAAAGTTAATGCTCAGGATGGCTTTGCTCTGTGTGAATTTGGTATGTTTTGATGAAATATTTGATATTTCATGTATTTATCTAATTGTGAATGGTTTAAAATTAAATAAAACTTTTAACTTCACTGTTCACACTTAACATTTTACTTCACTATTGCCATTTGTCAAATTACTTGGCTTTTTGTCGCTTGTCATTTTACTTTGCCTCTTTCGGACCTTGTCCCTGGTTGTGGATGAGCCATGATAATCTTTCATCATTTTTCACCCCAGAAAACCCAAAAATGACCACCAGTACAAAGTGGAAGCCAGTAGGACAGAATGAACAAATTATTGAAGAACATGTACTGGATGAATACAACAATGTCCCGGCAGTTGAAGTGTGTGGATTTTTATGCAAGAAAAGGATTGACTGTGCATCAATTGCATTCAATTCTGGTACACTGGTAGGTCTTTGGATTTAAAAAGCTAATGTTACAGTTGTCCTAAGTCATCTTAAGCATAAAGGGGGATTTACAGCACAACGATAAGTAAAAGGTGATATGACAAATAAAAAGTCACTGAAAAATTCGTTATTTTCATGTTTTTAAGTTTTTATTCAAAATTCAAAAATTGATGAAGTTTCTCAAAAATTGATTATGTGCAAGAAATTAAATTCAAATTCGAATGAAAAACGTTTGATGAAAAATGGTCCACCGACAAATCAATTTCACAGTGATGCCCAAAAATCAATTTGTCAATGGTCATTGCATGCAATGACCAACAACAAATTGGTTTTTGGACCTCATCATGGCGGAACATTTTTCATCAAATGTTTTTCATTCAAATTTGAACTTAATCTCTAGCACATAATCAGTTTTTGGGAAAAATTTACTACCGAACATGAATTTTGAATAAAAAACTTGAAAACATGCAAATAATGAATTTTTTGGTGACTTTATATTTGTTGTATCACCTTTTATTTATCATTGTGCTGTAATGGTGATTTTTATTTGCTTTTTTGCTGTTTGTCCAGATAAATGCTATGCATAATTGATAACAGAGTCCAGGGTTGGGATGACATGATTATTCTATATTGATATTTGATACTCAATATTTTGTTATGAAACTCAACATTCAATGTGATATTAACCCTCGGGTGGGCGCGGCGGGGGCATTAAGGGGTGCGGCAATTTAGACGGAGCCCATAAAGTTTTGAATAACTTGTCACTGGGTAGTCGGATTTTAGGTCAACATTAACAACGAAATAGGAAAGGATCCCTGAAAATATGGCTGCGATAGCTCCTCTGGTTCACAAGTTATTCATGCAAACGCGTGATTGACAATTTTCCACCACCTTGCTTTACGACCAATTACGCAAGCGCCAGCCGATTTCCTTATGCTGCGATTACAGCTCGGACGTAAAATTGACCGGGCGTAAAATTGATTTTTGGGTGTAAAATTGATTACAGGTGAATGGATAAAGATATGGCATTGTCATTTCAGTCATTCATATTTCAGTCAAAGAAAGCGCACATGCAGATGTTGCTTGTGTCCAAAGCTCATCAGTTTATTTAGATTGTACTAGAATTATGAATTTTGGCGCCAATTTTTTGAATTTTACGCCCTAATTTTACGCCAGTTACAGCGCATAATTGGAAAAATTGTGCTAAATTTCATAACTCCCAGTACGATTAAAATAAACTCAAGAGCTTTGGACACAAGAAACATCTGCATCTAAGCTTTCTTTGACTGAAATAACAATGTCGTATCGTTATCCATTCATCTGTAATTAATTTTATGCCAAAAATCAATTTTATGCCCGGTCAATTTTACGCCCGAGCATTATGGGCATATAGCGAATTGGTGGCGGGCGCGCATGCATTTAGGCATGCAACTGCGAAAAGGAAATCAGAAAAAAAGGAGAAAAAAACAATCCGATCCCGATCCTGGTCCCGAAAAGTCAATCACGTTTGAACGTGAACAAGGTGGTTGGAAAAGTGACAATTATGCGTTCGCATGAATACCGTATTTCCTCGAAATACCCCCCTCGTTTGAACCCCCCCCCCCCCCTCTCGAGACCACTATGAAACAATCACCCCCCCCCTCGAAATACCCCCCCAAATTGAGTGTAAAGAGAACGTACATGACAAATACTGCAGTTTGTGTACTGCGTAGTGCAGAACACACGTTAAAACAATGTCGGAATCACGTTAGAACTGTGTTTATACCATCTACGTACTAATATTAGTCTACAGGAGTCTATACATGTCAGTTATTGATGCATTTTTCCACCCCAGCGCACATCACAAACAACGATTTTGAACTAGGGTTTCAAAACATTTCTGGCGAAACAATGACCCCCCCTCGAAATACCCCCCCCCCCTCGTTTAACCCCCCCCCCCCTCTCGAGAGCACTATGAAACAATCACCCCCGGGGGGTATTTCGAGGAAATACGATAACTTGTGAACGAGTGGAGCTATCGCAGCCATATTTTCAGGGATCCTTTCCTATTTAGTTGTCAATGTTGACCTAAAATTTGACGTTTATCTGACTACGACTACCCAGTGACAAGTTATTCAAAACTTTATGGGGTCCGTCTAAATTGCTGCACCCTGTAGAAGAAAATGTAGGTCTAAAAATACACTGTAAGTGTAAACACGTTTGAGCAGCTGTACTTCACACTTTACAATGATAGGTGTTTATGTGCAAGTTCTCAGGTAAACCATTCTACCGTATTCGCCTGAATTATTCCCCTTAATAATTCTTACCCTCAAATAATTCCCCCTGTTAGACGAGTGAGGAAAAATACCCCCTTGAATAATTCCCCGTTATGACTTGAAGGATTATTTATGCCTCCCATGAAATATCTTAACTTAGTATGAAAACCTACCACAACCCATCTGAATAATGAGCCAAAATTTTACATTTTTTCATCATAATATTTCGTTTTTACCATAAAATAATTAATTGCAAAATTTATCACAAAATTTTATTCATAAAATTATGGTAAAAATTTTATTCATAAAATTATGGTAGGTTTTCATACTACGTGTGCTGTCCACCGAGTATATACAAAAAATGTAAAAATTTATGCACAGGAGTGCAAGTTGCAGCGTTTCGAATACAACGAAGCTGGCGCGGACAACATCCCAGTGAATGTAGGCAAAACAAGTGCACCAGGGTTTACCTTCTACGATGAAGTGTAATTGTGAAATACCTCCGTCTAGAAATACTCCCCCTCAAAATGACCACTATGAATTTAGTAGCTCCCCCCCCCCCAAAAAAAAAAAATTTGAGTGTACACAAACGTAAATACATGACAAAACTGTGGTTTGTGATTCGGGCAATGCAAAACACACGTTAAAACAATGAATCGAACGTTACGTTAGAACAGTGTTTATGCGATCTACATACCGTATTACCTCGAAATACCCCCATGGGGGTTTATTATTTCGCCAGCAAAATTTGAGGGGGGGTTAATTCGAGGGGGGGGGGTTTATTCGAGGGGGGGTTTTATTATTTCGTCAGAAATTTTCGTAAGGATCGTAGCAAATAGTAGGCATTTGCGTACCCAAAATAGGTAAAAAATGTGTCCAAACAGGATATATTTGGACATACAAACGTAGATAGCTACACAAACTACTCTATGTGTAGCTGCAATGCAAGTTAACAGTAATATACATCATGTACATTGCGTACATGACGTATTTATTATGTACATGACGTACATCATTCCAAAGGGGGGGGGGTATTTCGAGGGGGGGGTTTATTATTTCCCCAGCCCATTTTGAGGGGGGGTTAATTCGAGGGGGGGGGGGGTTAATTCAAGGGGGGGGATAATTCGAGGTAATACGGTACTTATATAAGTCCATAGACTCATATATAGCGATTATTGTTGTATTTTTCTACGTCTGCGTACATTACAGACGACAATTTAGTACTGGAATTTCAAAAAATTTCTGGCGAAATAAAAAGCCCCCCTCATTTAACCCCCCTCAAAATTCTCACTGAAACAATCACCCCCAGGGGGTATTTCGAGGAAATACGGTAGGTATTTTAACCATTATGTGATCATATGAGCTTACCGTATTTCCTCGAATTACCCCCCCCCCCTTGAATTAACCCCCCCTCGAAATACCCCCAGGCATAGACGAAAAAAGGCTTAGATTTCTGGCGGTGACAGTCAGTGACAGGTATTTCGGAGGCGGTGACACCTGAATACTATATTACTTGATTTACCCCCCCCCCCTCTAGAATCAACGCTCTCCTTGAAATACCAATCAATACCAATCCAGATATCAATCTACCATATTTCCTCGAAATACCCCCCCCCATTTTAGTGTATAGAGAACGTAAATGACAGAAGCTGCGGTTTGTGATCCGGGAAACGCAGAAATAGTGATGGGAAAAGCGCCAAAAGCGTTTTCCGTCCCGCAGCGCCAAGCACAAATGGCGCCACAGCAAAATGTTGCCAAGTGCCAAAAGTGCCATGACGCTTTTCCGAACCACAGGGCCAATGGCGCCAGACAGCAATGGACGCCAGACAGCAGCGCCAATGGCGCCAGCGCCAAAAAATTCTGCAATTTACAATATTTCTACTAATAGTAGGGTAGGTTTCCAATAGAAGGGTGTCTCCAAAGAAGATACACTTTGGTGACTTAATTCAGAGTTGTTAAAAGTACCAAACCTTTCAAAGTATGTAAAATATTTTGTTTTTACTCACCCCCTGAGTAGAGAAAGTGTAAAGTAAATTTTTTTCACATTTTTTCATGAGTAAATGAGAGTAAAATACTTGTTTTCCCAGAAAGTGTAAAAGTCTCAATAAATTACAAATACAGAATAAAGCTTAGGGATATCAATCCCTTAATTCACATGTTTAAAGCTCTCACTGATATCAATATCGTGTCCATAAATTATCGAAAAGGCTCCAGTAGCTCTCAGGATAAAATTATGTCAAGCTTTCACAATTTGTCGACATAAGTTTCCATCGGTTTGCAGACAAATTGTGAGATCTTGATGAAAAATACAATAAAATACATATCGCGATAACTACAGGAGCTTTTGTTCATTTTTAGACACAATAGATATCGGTTAGTGCTTTCAACATGTCAAATAAGATATAGAACCCTTGTGTATTTGTAAATTATCGTAAATACGCTGTTAGTCCCCCTTAAACTGCAAATACAAATACACAATCTACAATTTGAATTAAGAATTATACTGCGCCTCAATGCCAGCTGCATACTGGCGCCACAAATGTTTTTATGTGTGTAAAATGCTAATGTGCTGCGCCTACACTGCGTTGCTCAGATGGAATGAGCACAAAAATTCTGCACACAAAAATCATGCACAATTATAAGGGCACTGAACTGCTGATCAATTTGTGGCGGTGATTGTCACCGCGATGACATGCCGTTTTGTGGCGGTGACACCCGAAAACCAGGCGGTGACAATCACTGCGTCACCGCCACATTTTTCTTCACTGCCCCCAGGTGTTTTCGAGCTGAGGAAACAATAAACCCCCCCCCTCGAAATACCCTCGTCTGGAATGATATGCATCATGTATGCAATGTACATGATGTATTTATTGATGCCAATTTGCATCGCAGATACACATAGGTATACGTTTATGTGTACAGATATGTACCCCGATATGTCCCGATTAGTGATGGCGCCAAAGGGCGCCAGCGCCATGGCGCCATTGGCGCTTGGCGCCCTTTTCTCTGGCGCCATTATTTCGAATGGCGCCATGGTGCCCTTGGCACTTGGCGCCATTTTCGCTGGCGCCAATTTGGCGCCCGGCGGCATTGTTTTTGATGGCGCCAAAATTCCGCGAACAAATTTGATCAAATAGGACATTTTTGGACATTTTATCGTAGATCGTTACACAAAGCAATCAATCTAATGTATTTCCTCGAAATAGCCCCCTCGAAATACCCCCAGGTTTTTCCGAGCTGAGTAAAAAATAACCCCCCCCCCCCTCGAAATACCCCCGTCTGAAATAAGGTACATCATGTACACAATGTACATGATTTAATTTTAATTTAAATAGTTTACTCGGCGCAGACTATTCAAGTCAAATGCAAGTAAAAATAACAACATACACCCGTCGGCTACCCTTACTGCGGTCATATTTGGTGAGATTGCAACCTTGTTGTTTAACACACAGAGTCGATAATGGCATGCAATTGCGATTGAGATAACGGGAAATAACATTGAAAATGAAAAAGAAAAATTACCTAGCGACCTATCATTGGAATACTGGAAAATGGCAGACAACATTGCCAGTCAAACCGATTTAAAACACTCTAATACCCCTGACCCGGGTTGAACACTCGCGTACAACTGCGAGCACAAAGAACAAGTGAATAATAATATGCACATAAGCGAAATACACCACACAAAGTTACTGCTTTACTGTTTATCAGATCCGATCACCACCTTAGTCAAAAAGTTCCCTTAACTTGTCAGTCCAAAAAGGCATTGTTTTGTTAGAGGTGTTTTTGATCCTCATTTACCTCATAATTTTCCATTTGTCACAAAAGTTGAGTGTAGTTCCAAAGATTTGCATGGTGGTAACTTCATAGACTCCTTCCAGTTTACATTGACAGAAATACATTGCATCATTTGCATCAGTGAGATTACAGGTGAAAAACTCCTTACATCTCATATACTCAAAAACGTATTGGTGTGTCGGTGAAACTTGTATTACTATCATCATTTGCAACAATTTTGTACATCTATGTTCAGCTATATTTCAGTGTGCAGGAATGGCCGTCCCGCTCATGAACGAATAAGCGTCATGGCGTTCTGGCCATTCTGCTAGTATTTCCACAAGTTTTTCTAAAAAATTTGATGCCTCACTACGTTTCTTGTGGCACACTGCCGCATCAAAAATTGTACTAGGAACGCGTCTCTCAGTGCTATGGATGTCATGGTGTCGTGAATCTGGTGCTGCAATGACAGTGTCCTCCAGTGCGGGGGGAGACCCCCCACACAGGCGGCTACAGCAGTCTTCACTTAACGAACTTACCCATGACTTGCGCCAGAGTACTATCGTAGGATGTTGGCACTGTCCCAAGTAATGGTTCAGCGTCATCCAAAACGACCACCCAAGCGTTTCACACAGCGGACAATTGTTCCATTGTTGTACCCTATTCTGTCGGAAACGTAGTTGTTGCAACTTGCTAAGCCATCCATGACGGCCTGAAAACCAGACATGTTCATCCGACAGCAAAGTTTCTGGAATGAGTGGTGTTATTTCCGTCAAGACTTGGTTTTCCCGTTGTATACTTCGTCCCCCCTGCTGTTTGAGCCCGATCTCCCACCCGTAATGTTTGCATGCATTAAGTATTTCTGTTTTTCCTGTCTGTTCTGCACTGCCTAATCCCACTTCCACTCTCGATGATTGACCCCGTCCCGCTGGTGAGTTTGTTCTTAGCGTGACATCTTGTTCCTGTCCTCGTTTTCTGCTCCATATTTCAGCTGCCATTTTCGTTGTTTCTGAAGCCTTATTCGATTTTAGATAGTCATTAAACCTCATTACCGAGTATTTGTACCAGCATTCCATTGTTCGGATGTCCCAGTCCATTCCCAGAAGTTTGTTTGACATATGAATTCCTATCCCGCCTAGTTTGCGATACAGACCCATCTGCACGCTTGTCATTTGTCGCAGTGATGTCTTCGAAACTCCCGTTATCTCCACGCCATACATGACTGTGCTTGCCACGTAGGTCCCCCATAGCATGTTCAGTGCCCAAATTCTCCGCCTGCTATGCTTTGCAACTTCCCCTGCCAGAAACCTACCATTCACAGCCTTCTTGACATATCTCTGTTTCTGCACTTTGAAAGGATCCCGTCCACTGCAAAGTCTGATCCCCAGGTATGTTGTCTCATCGCACTCTCCGATTTTTTGCTTCGCCCCGTCCGGCCCTGTGCCTAGGTTCCATTTCCGTGTCAGATCTGCCTTTCTTCTGAAATGCAGTATCATGCTCTTTTTCTCACTGATCCCCACTCCCCAGTCATAGCTCCATTCCGTGAAAATGTCCATGATCCTCTGTAGTTCCTCGTCTGTGTTTGCTAGAAGTATCACATCGTCAACGAAAAACCCCGCGGGTATTTTCTTGTCCCCCAATTTTGCCCCCAAACCGCTTCTCTCCAATTTTGTTCGTAGGTCCGCCATGTACAGTACATACAGTGTAGGACTTAGACAACACCCTTGTCTCACTCCATGTGGGTATGCTAGATTTTTTGTCCGAACATTGTTATATTGAAGGAAACACTTTTGATCATCATACGTGCTTCTTATTGCGGCTTGAAGTTTTGGTCCGTACCCGTAGTCTCTTAGTTTCGTCCACAGTCTGTTCCTGTCTACCCTGTCAAATGCCTTCACCGCATCCACACTACACATTGATAGCTTGTTCGTATCCGCCAGACATCCTTGTATTATTACATGGTTATCTGTTGTTGTCCGATTAGCTCTGAACCCTGCCTGCATGTCTCCAAATGCGTTGTTCCTCTCAAAAGCCATCATCAGACGTTTATTCAATATAGAGCAGTACAGTTTGAGAATATTGCACTGTATGCCAACCGTTCGATAGTTGTTAATGTCTGATTTGTCACCTTTTTTGTGCAGCAGAACTAATTTGCAGGTCTGTGCTGTTTCCGGAATCCGCTCTTCCTTGTTGAACCATCTGTTCATTTGATTAGTCAGCACATGAAGTAGCTTCCTACCAGGCATTCTGATCATTTCATGTGAGATCCCTGTCGTACCCGCTGATTTTCCCATTTTTAATCTCCTGCAGGCATTTAGTGTTTCCGATTCGGAAATCTCACTATCCATTAGTGTAGCTAATTCCTCATCGATAACATCTTTCATCCCTGCATCTGTTTCGTAGGTTTTTGCAGCGGGATTTGGGGCTTGGATCCTTTTCCAGAAGTCAGTCAGAACCTGTCGTTGTTCATCGTCGTCTTTGCACTGATGCGCACCATTTTTCAGCATTGGGTATTTAACATCCGCCTCCCGTAGTTTGTCTGCCAGCCGATAGAGATTTGTGTTTTCTATTCCGTACTTCAGTTCACGTTCTAGCATCAAATCCAGCTTTTCTTCATGACATTCTTGTTCTTGGTCTCTTATTGCTCCTAGACTCGATTTCCTGGATTCCCGATAGGCCTCCAGTCCCAGGCGACCTTCATGTAGAGCTCTCCGGTTTCTGCCGAGCTCCCATTTGATAGCCTTTATCTTCTTGCTCTGTTTTGATTCCTGTTGTCTTGGGGGTTTCCTACCAAACCACTCCTTCGCCCTGTGCTGTAATAAGGACAGCACGGCGTTGTAGTTGTCTGGTAGCTCCTCCCAGTGTAGCGTCCTCTCAAACTCCTTCAGGAATTTTGTCGATTTGGCCTTTCCTCTTATTGACCATCCATGTCTGTCTTTTTCCGCTCCTTTCTCTCCAAGACCTTTGGTTTCCAGTTTGATGTCTGCTTCTAGCGCACTGTGATCTGACAATATTGGACTATTATCATGGCCTAGATTCACAACCTTCGCAGATGTTGCGGTCGATTGACTGTCGAGTAGGCAGCAGTCTATTCTTGTTTTTGTCATCCCGCTTTCAAATGTCCACCATTGTCCTTCTTTGTTGTCTATCACTTCCAGTTGCGTTGACTCCAACCAACGTCTGAACAGTCTACTATTGCTTGTAGTCCCGTCGTTGCACCTACCTCGGCCAAGTATGTCAGATCCTAGAGCCGCATTGAAGTCTCCGATCACCATTGTGTCCCTGTTGATTCATCTGTTCTCCATAATGGCTGCTGAGATATTTTCCAATATCTCCGCGTTCGAATCTCTGTGAGTCAAATCCCTATTTACCTTTCCCTGATCCACCAAATAGATACCTATAATGTCCACCTTCCCGGCTAGAGTAGACACTGTCATTGCCACTGTGTTGCTTTCCAAGCCCCCCATTGTGACAGACCCTTGCATGTACGATGTTACCGATTTCCGGATATAGACCAAAAATCCACCGTTTGCAAGATCTGGCTTTTTCACAACTGTCAGGTTATAATTGGCATGCTGTACTGTGTCTAATCTTGTTGTAACATTGGCTTCTCCCAGGATCACAATATCGTAGTAATCCCTATCAAGTAGTGACTTGATTTGCACTTGCTTCCGTCGTGCTGAGCGCACATTCTGATACATAAGTACCAGATTGTTTCCCCATCTTACTCTCTTTTTCGATTTCTCGTTCTGTTTCGTCCCCATCTTTACTTCCTTTTGTTTTTGTCTTATGATCCCCGTTATTCTACCCACTTCACGTTGTTTCTCCCCTCTTTTTGTTGTTGAGTTTGTTATTGTCTGTCCCCCCGACTGAGTTACCTCACCTGTGGTTGTTTTCGTTGTTTGTAGAGATACTTTTGTTTTTGGATGTTTCCGTTTTATTTTGATTTTGTTGTTTTGTCGTTTTTCTACCATCATAGGCTCCCTTGCATGTGGGAACACCATGGTTCCACCTAGCATTGAGAGACGCGTTCCTAGCTTCTTACTCATATCACAAAGAAATTCCATGTTCCACATCATGCTGGAAAAAACTTTGCGCCTTGTTACTGCCACCATATGTGCCAGCCGTGCGAACCATTCCGCCAACGCTCTGCATTGCGCGAAAACATTAATGTTGCCCCTTACTAGGATACCTATTTGTCTAATTTCCATTTCCGATTTTGAAAATTGCAAGTTTAAAGCGATGTTGAGCCCTAACAGCATACACATCATAGTCAACCCACCAGTGCCTGCTAGAAGAGCTAGTGCCAATAATCGCCGTGTGGGCGGCCACGCCCGCCTCCCACCCCGGGATTTCGGGAAAAGTTTCCGCGTCTGTGCAAACTTCCACCTCGGTACCCGCCTTGCCTGCGTGCATCGCTGCGGGAGATTAGCGGTTATCAGATTAGGATTGTGTTTAACAGCGGATTCCTGCCCAACATACGCTAAAAGTCCTAGTAGACTGACAAGTGTGTATATTGCACATTTTTTGCCCCATTCGCACCTTATCTCACATTTGCTTCCCCCGTTAGCATCGAAATTGTTTTTCAAGAAGTGCTCCCATATCCCATTTTTGCGTAACCAGGTTTCAAGCGTTCGATTTTGCATTGAAATCGTGATTGTTTTCCTTATCTGTTGTTGGTTCGCACGTTTTTTCTGTTGTTCGGTTCGCTGTTTTGACGAGAAAGATTCATCATTTGCACACCCTAAGTCCGAGCGCCCCTTGGCTCCGCCTACTTTTCCGCAAGTCCCCAAATTCTCACTCGCTTTTGCACTCATCACCCCGATTTTCCCAACCAACTTGATCACCTTTATACCCTGGCCCTTTCTGTTTTGGTCCGCGCTTTCCCGCTTGTCCCTTTGAGCTGCGTCGACTTCGGCTTGTGACTGCCAATTCCGCCCCAAATTGGAAGTCTGCCAAAAGCCTCGCTTCCTTGTCCGCGGTAGGCGATTTTGCATCGACGGCTCCTCCGCGCTCATTCTCACCTCTAGAAAACTCTCCGGCACCGCTTGTTTCATCGCGTGCCCGCCGCTGAACATTTCCGCGTACTTTTGTTCGCTTCCACCGGCGAAAACCGACGCCGAAAATTCCGCTTCGCGTGTCGTTTTAAATTTTTCAGATTGTTTTGGCTCCACGCCAGTGCTTGGCGCGTCGCCAAATCCTGGAATATTGCCAGCTGCTGTAGGCGTGTCCAATTTGTACACGCCTAATTTCGGTATGATAAGTATCGTTAGTGTTCCACACATGAATATGTGCCATGACATACTTATCCAATTTGTTCCACGTTTTTGCTGCCTTTGCCAAATTGCTGTTGTTGTTGCTCTCTTCTTCTGGATTGCAAAACATCAAATGTCCCCCTTTGTGAACCGTTTGGGCAGATAACTACTCCCTTCGGTTCACGGGGTTTGACCCACTTGTCTGGGTCAAATCTGCTTCAGTCCCTCAGCGTTTTTGGCACTCGTCCAGGAACGATAAACCGTCCTGTTTGCGAGTGTCTGACGCCGCCGCGCCGCTCCGCACTCCTCAACGCGCTTGTTTCTGTGCAGCCCCTGAAACGGGGAGTGCACAGACCACAAACGGGACCTACTTTCGACCGCACGCCGACTTTGTTCCCTCCTTGGAAAACTCACCTTTTCCTTTTTCCCGTGTGTATGATGTATTAATCGATGCCAATATGCATCACAGCTACACATGAGACTAGTCTACGTTGATACATAAATACCTACTAAATATATCCTGTTTTGTCACTTTTATTATCAGTTTTGGGGATGTAAAAGCCCATCTTTACTACGACCTGTCTCGAAAATTTCTGGGGAAAAAAAAAATACATTCTGGGCAACCACCCCTTGAACAAACCCCACCCCCCTCGAAATGCCCTCCTCGAACTGTTGTGACACTCTGCACACAATGAAATTTACACTCTATGAAAAATAAACCCCCCATGGGTATTTCGAGGAAACACGGTATAGCTGCGATGTAAATTAGCAGCCATTGAAACATCATCTTCATTGCAAACATGGTGTACCTTATTACAAACAGGGGTGTCGAGTGGGGGTTATTTTTCCCCAGCTCACTCACAGCTTGGGGTATTTCGAAGGGGGTTGAGTCAAGGGGTATTTGGAGGAAATACGGTAACATATTGATCTTCTAAAAAGCTTCTGTGATGATATACGTGCTAAAATCGTGACTTTTATCATTGGCCCCATTTTGGCGCCCGGCGCCATTTTTCCTGGCGCCCTTTGGCGCCCGGCGCCATTTTTCCTGGCGCCCTTTGGCGCCCGGCGCCATTTTTTCAGATGGCGCCGTGGCGCCATTGGCGCCCGGCGCCATTTTCTCTGCCGCCCTTTGGCGTCCGGCGCCATTATGTAGAATGGCGCCATGGCGCCATTGACGCCTGGCGCCATTTTTCCTGGCGCTTTTCCATCACTAGTCCCGATATAGGTATCTACCCACGTTTATTACCGGTTTTGGGTATGAAAAAGGGTACTGTTTACTATGAATTTCCTGAAAATTTCTGACGAAATAATAAACACCCCTCGATTTTAATTTCCTTATTTCCGCATTTTGCTGTCTCTGGCCATATAATGGGTGGGTCGCTTGCGCCCTCCCTGCGGCGGCGAGGGATGGCGCTGGCGCGCCCACCCTATTCGATTGGTGGCTGCCATATGTGCCATTGTATTTTTTTAAACCAATACGTTTCACACCAGAGTTGTTAAGTACTGAACTTTGTTTATGAAGTAAACGTAAATGTAACTCATTTTATTTTTACTTACTCCTAGGCACACAAAATGTATTTAAAGAATTTTTTTATTTTACACTGTGTACAACGTGACACGTGAGTAAACAAAAATTCCAGTATTCATGGAAAACATAAAAGCAAGTATTTTTTTTCGATTTTGTACCTGGGAAAACAAAAAAGTGAGTAAACGAAAAAAGCGAGTCATTGCTTTTCGTACACATCACAACTTTGATCGTTTCTGCTGCTATTTTTGCAGCCATTTCAATTTGTTTGTGTCATTTTTGCTTTTTATTCACCTAATGTATTTCTCTTTATTACGTTTTCTGTATACTTGGCGGACCGCAAATCTTGTGATAGGTAGATTTCGAGTCATTGCTTTAAATGAATAAAATCTTGTGATAAATTTCGTAATGACCGTATTTCCTCGATTTACCCCCCCCCCCCCGAAATACCCCCAGGTGTTTTTGAGCCAGGGAAAAATAACCCCCCCTCGAAATACCCCCGTCTGGAATTATGTACATGGTGTACGCAGTGTACATGATGTATAAATTGGTCGCAGTTCGCATCGCAGCTACACATATACTAGTTTGTGTAGCGATAGACATTGATATGTCCAAATATACCCTACTTGGACACGTTGATTACCTGTTTTGTGTACATAAAAGCGTACTCTTTACTATGAATTGCGTGAAAATTTCTGACGAAATAATTAACCCCCCTCGAATAAGCCCCCCCTCGAATAAGCCCCCCCTCGAAATACCCCCCTCAAAATTTCCACTCTGATAAAATAAACCCACTGGGGGTATTTCGAGGAAATACGTTAATTATTCAATAGTATAAGTGAAATGTTATGATGATGAAAAACTGTATAATGTTGGGTCCATTATTCAGATGGGATATGGTGGGTTTCCATGTGTCGTCGTGTGTGTGATGTCGTCTGAGTATACACTTGTACTTTCAAAAAGGATGCGTAAAGTTGAGTACAATTATTTTTTCTGGAGGAAACGTAAACGTATTTACTCAGTACTCGAGCATACCGTAAATACTCTATTAATGTGACTGTCGCATTATTGTTTTCAACACATTTTTGGGGGTCACACTATTGGAGGGGTCACATTAATAGAGGGGGTTGCATTGTATTTTTCATTAACTCAACAACCTCAACTGTCCACGTAACTCTAGTGTAGGGTGTCAAAAAAATTTTTTTACGGAAAACGGAAAACGGAAAGGTAAAAAATTTTCACTTTACGGAAAACGGAAAACGGAAAGGTAAAAAAAAAATTTCTGCCGGAAAACGGAAAACGGAAAGGTAAAAAAATTTCACGTGGCGGAAAACGGAAAACGGAAAGGTAAAAAAAAATTGTCAGCCGGAAAACGGAAAACGGAAAAATGAAATGCCGGAAAACGGAAACCGGAAAGCAAAATTTTCACGGAAACGGAAAAAAATAAAGTGAAATTAGCACGGTAATAGACAAATTTGCAGAAGGAAAACCTGCATGCAGGTTTGCCTGTTTGGCTTTGATTGTGGTAGCTGTACATTCAGCAACTATGGTCATGCCTGTAACTTCACTTGTAGTTCAAACTTAACTGAACCAACAAAAAATCATCAAAACGTAGCCATAGTGGCCATAGGAAAGGAAACACTATGACCATTTCACAGTCTAGAAGCAGTGGGAATCACTGATGACCCCTATGCAATTGATGACAACATTGCAGAGGAGATGATAATAAATAGCATAAAATTCCACAACAACAACAAACGATACTATATTGACTGGCCGTATAAAGAGAGTATCAGTGACCTGCCCATGGGAAAAGCAGAAGCCTTGGTGCAGTTTAAATCACTGATAAGAAGATTCAACAAAGATCCAAACTTATTCAAACAATACCGGAAAGTTTTGGACGACCAACTAGAAAAGGGAATAATTGAGATCTGTGACGACAAAACAGACAACAAGGGGATTCATTACCTGCCACACCAGCCAGTAATCACGCCGGGCTAATCGACATCATGCAGAATCATGTACAATGGGTCGGCAGGTAAGCCCAGTTTCAACAAGTGCCTTTTTAGAGGACCAATTACAACACCATTAGCACTGGGCCTACTCCTGAGGTCAGGGCAGGCAATCTAGCATTAATTGCCAATATTGAAAAGGCATTTTTGCAAATAGGATTGCATGACCAAGCTAGAGATTACACAAGATTTTTCTGGCTGAAAGATGCCTCAAAACCAGTAACTGAAAAAAACTTAATAGTACTTCGTTTGAAACGCGTACTGTTTGGACTTGTCTGCAGCCCAGCAATTTTGGGAGCAGTCATAAAATACCATTTAAATGTGACAATAAACAACATGAATGAATATGAAGAAAATGAAGGGGAACGAAACCAGTTGGCGATGATAATAAACAACATTTACATCGATAACTTCATGAGTGTCATGAATGAAGTTGAAGATTTAGAACTATATTACAAAGTCAAAGCTTTATTTAACCAATGTTCTATGAAGATGAGGGAATGGCTGTCAAACTCCAGATCAGTCATGAATGAGATAGCAGAAAACGACAGAAGTCCAAAGGTGAATAAAATTGTCGCAGTAATGGGCATGAAATAAAATCACCGAATGGACATGCTGGCAATATCAACACCACAATTGCAAATTGACAGCATCACAACACCAACCAGACGAAACTTGAATAAATTATCCTAATAATTTGGGGACCCAATTGGGTTCACAGCACCTGTTTCACTGACCCTGAAATCCCAGTTGTCAATGCTGCTCCAAGAGACAAAAACAACAATGGGGTGAGCCAATTGAAGATAAATACAGATTGGAAAAACAATGGAAAAATGCCAGAAAACTGAAAATCGAGCCAGAAAATGGAATAATGGCCTGGTAAAACGGAAACGGAAAGGTAAAAAATTTTCAGCCGGAAAACGGAAAAATGGTCCGGAAAAACGGAAACGGAAAGGTAAAAAATTTTCAGCTGCCGGAAAACGGAAAACGGAAAGGTAAAAAATTTTTGGCTGCCGGAAAACGGAAAACGGAAAGGTAAAAATTTTTCGGCTGCCGGAAAACGGAAAACGGAAAGGTAAAAAATTTTCCTGCGGAAAGGCGGAAACGGAAAACGGAAACGGAAATTTGACACCCTACTCTAGTGTGAGCATAACATTGTAAACCAACATTGTATAGCAATGAACACCAAAAAGCCACAAAATTGGCTACTTTTTTACACACGATTTTTTGTTTTTCTTTGGGGTCGCACTATTGGAGGGGGGCAGATTATACTCACACAATGTGCCCAAAGGGGTCGCACTATTGAAGGGGTAGCTTTATTGGAGGGGGGTCGTAATAATAGAGTATTTACGGTAAAATACATATTATTCTAGTAAACGTAAATACGTTTTAACAATTACGTTGGGACCAAAGGCAATTCATCAATGTCTTTACGCAGGCGTGGGTTAGAGAACAATAACAGTATCCTAGGGAGGTCTGACTAAACTGACTGAGGCGGAAAGCTGTCAGACATCTGTGAACGTCTGCGCGGAAGGGCCGGTTTTTAAATGAAACTGTCAATAACTGATTAGTGATATTCTTTTACGAAAAGTTGATCTGTGGTATAACTTTATTTTTATTATTTTTATTGTACGTTATTATAGGCAGATTGCATGACATTTGACATTTTGGTGAGGTCAAAAAATTTATGAAAAATAATGAAAAATGTGCGGAAGTAGCTACTGATCACGTTTCCGGGCCTAATTCGAAATTTTCATATTTTCGACTTTTAGAATTGCCTCATTTATCATTGCTGCATCAGCTGATCACAGTTGTTAAAATGGGGTCACATAAATAGAGTGGGTCGCATTTTATTCTTTATCAACTCAACGACTCAACTGTCCACATCACATAAGTGTGAGCATGACATTGTAAAGGGTTTTTTAAGGTGTAGAACAAAGAAAAGGGTGAAAATCGCTAAAAGTACGTGAAAATACTAGTGATTCTGGAGGTCGTGGGTCTCATTATACTCGCACAACGTACCCAAGGGTCTCGCAGTGTTGGAGGATGGTCACAATAATACAGTATTAAGAGCAGTAGCTTTTACATTTTCCATGGAAAGAGTACCCACCTTTACATATTCTATGACAAAAAGTAGTCGCTTTTATTTTTTCTGTACTCATGGGTGAGTAAAAATAGTATTTTACATACACATATACTTTGAAAAGAGTTCACTAATTTGAAAAACCCTGCAGTTGAGCATGCTTTCTCGCTGTGCCCAATCGTGTTGGGTGATATGCGGCATAAATAGGTTCAGTCCAAAGACTCTTGAAAAATTGTACAGAATTGTAAACAGTGTGTGCAATAGCTGCAGATGATTCGCGTGTGTTGGCGCTGATTTTGAAAATGTTTTGTTTCATTGCCTTTGCCTGTTCTGGATCGATGAGTGAATGAAGCCAAGATATCACAAACTGGTCCACATAAGGTCCCATTTGTTTCCTTTCTATTGCAGGTGTGCCATTCTAGAGGAAATACAGTAAATCACCCTGGAAAACCTGGAGAAAATATCGATAAATACGAAAAAATACATTTAAAAAAATATTGCAAAAAATAAATCCCCGAGATAAATGGAAACACTAAATGGTGTTTACGATGTTTACTCCACTTCGACCATTGGAGCGTGGTTAAAAAATGTTATCTCAGGTTGCTATGCGACTGTTTCTCCACATTACTGGAGTGCATCAATCAAAATCGCGAATAAAAGCGTATGTATGAAAATGATTAACAACACTATAGCTGAAAGATCAAGTTCAACGCCCAATATTCGACGCCCATAAAAAATGATGAAAAAGCACCTCAAAGCATATCATTCTTTGAATTACTGAAGATTTGTATTGTTTAATATAGAAAAATATACCTAATAGGTATACTCGGCGGACATCAAACTTAGTATGGAAACCTACCATAACCCGTCTGAATAATGAACCAAAAATTGTACAGTATTTTCATCATGATAAAGATCTGATTCTAAAATATCAGGAAATACCCAGGGTACATATGTTATACAAATGTCATGGATATTCAACATTTCAAAATTTTTATGTTGAGCATGCAGCATATTATTGTGTAGTCTGAACTAGTGATGGAAAAAGTGCCTTGACTTTAGCGCCACGCGCCAAAAGCGCCAGAGCAAAATAGCGCCAGGCTGAAGAAGCGCCATGGCGCATTTTGCTTTGGCACTAGCGCCAAGCGCCAGCGTCAGGCGTTATGGTCCTGGCGTCACGCAAAATTAGTGCCATGGCGTATTTCCATCACTAGTCTCACAAACTTTGCACGGTATTGTACTTTAAAAAATGTCTGCTACATTGACCATCTTTATTTTGCTCGCCGCAGCTGAGAACTACTTGAGTGGAACCGTTAAAGGGAGGGAATCTAATCGAAAAAATGTTTTCACCATGGCGACTGTGCCCATTCATTTACATAAACTATCAATAAATATAAATACCTATAAGACTATAAATACCCATATACTGTATTTGCTTGGATAGTGCCCCCTTTGAATAATTCCCTATCGAAAAACCCCCTTTGCAAAGCGAGTGAGGAAATAATACCCCCCCCCCCTTGAATACTCCCCCATAAGAGATTCGATCAATTTATTGTACCCCATAAAAATGGCACGTTATTGTGTTAATAAAGAATATTTCATGAAATAAATTGATAGAAAAATGCTTGAAAAGTTTGATAAAATACCGTATTTCCTCGAATTACCCCCCGGGGGTTTATTTTTTCAGATTGAAAATTTTGAGAGAAAAACGTGAAAGATGCAACAATAACCACCACTTATAAGTTTTTACAGCCTTATATAAGGATGTAGATGGTATAAACGATGTTCTAACGTAACACAGTAAGTGTTTTGAACGTCTGTTATGCATTTCCCGGACCACAAATTCAAAGTGCCCATTTTGAGGGGGTATTTCGAGGGGGGGTATTTCGAGGAAGCTAATAATTCCCACTCGTATAGTTCCCCACTCAAAAAGGTCTGTCGAACAGGGTTGGCAAAATCTCAGAAAAAATAAAAATATAATATAAAATTAGAGAATAAAATAAAAATAAAGTGTAAAATTGACGAATAAAATAAAAATAAAATACAATTTTAGTAAAAAGAATTTTACTTAAATCAATCCTGGTCACGAACTAAAATAAAAAATAAAAATAAAATGAAAAATTGAAGAATAAAATAAAAATAAAATGGAAAATTGAAGAATAAAATAAAAATAAAATACAATTTTAATAAAAATAAAATACAATTTTAGTAAAAATAATTTTACTAAAACCAACCCTGCTGTCAAACTAAAAATTCCCCTGGGGTATTAGTCACGCAAATACGGTATGCATTTATCGCCCTATATAAATGTGTGATGAATGATAGGAAAACACTTTTTAAATCATTAAACTATAAAACTCGGATGACAGTACGCCGTACATTTTTCCGGAGGAAACACTCCATCATGACGTCATCACTTTCGTCGCCATCATCTCTCGCCATCACTTCGTTTTTCTGACGTCATCACTCGTCGTCATCACGTCTGCCATAAGTTTTCGGTTGGCCGTCTGCCAGCCTAAGACATAACTCCTATCTGTTTGTAGAATATCGTGTCTACCGCGTTTACCTAATGACTAACATGCAAATAAATTGCGGTTGTCCTATCTCTATTTTAATTATATTACTTAGCTGCTATTTTTACTTTGTGACGTCATTGCTGAACACATCACCGTCAGGTTTGGCACCATGAAAAAATACTACACTTCTTGTATTTATTTAGGAAACACTTCCATTTTTTGATCACAGGTGTGAAAATGCATTTACATTTACTCAAAAAATACATTTACAAAAAAGTACTGGGTAGATACATTTACATATACATGTACCTGTACAGAATTGTATTAAGTAAGTAAGTATAAGTATTTAAGTTGTTAAGAACTGTATCGAAACAGTTTAATAGTTGATTGTGAACTTACTTCAAAATGTGAAACCTACTTACTTGGGTTATTTACTTATTGTTTAAAACTTAAACCAGGGAAAGCATTTTTTAAAGGGGACAGATCAGAGAAGATAAAGAAGTAAAAGACAACAATTTACCCACCCAAAATCCTAATCAGATATCCAAAATGAGATTAATCAGATATGCAAAGGTTTACCAGGCAATATTAAAAGGACAGTGATAGAGAACAGTTGTTACTTCACTGGTGATATGATGCATGGATCTGACTGGTAAGCACTATGTAAATATTTATCTATCTTCAAAGTCCCCCATTTCTGTTTTTACCTACACTGACTAAATGCAAAAATCAGGGCAGAAAGTTGGCAAAAGTGTGAGGAAACATTGGGTGGCAGCCGCATTGCTCACGCTTACACACATCCAGTTTTTTGGGCACTTTCTGTGGAGGGTATTCTATCGCCAAACACGGTAATATTTTATTTACTTCATTTTATAGCGTTTTGCACTCAAAATCGTCGAAATTACTGCACAAGGATCCTCGATTACTTGAAAGAGTAAAAAAGTTCACTCACAATGAACCCCCCCCCCAAATCGTGCTTGGGGGGGGGCAAAAATGCTGCACACATTGAAAATACAGAAAAATCAAGCTAGGTAGACAGAACAAAATCTCTATAGGTATTGCAAATATTGCAGTATGCCTCTTGTAGGGAATATACCATATTTCTTCAAATAGAATGGCATACCTCCAATGGAACGGCTGGTTTTGTCGCTTGCTTCAGCCATGAAAAAAATAGAACGGCAGGTACAAAATGCATTGGAAGAGGTAGGGTTGGCCGATGTTTTTTTTTTAACGTTTTTTTTTTTTTTTAACGTTTTTTTTTTTTTTAAACATGACGTCCGAAACGTTTTTTTTTAAAAAAAAACATCGGCCGAAATTTTTAGTACTAAGCACTAGGTATTTTGCAAAATTTTTGCGCGCAAGCGCGCAATTTCACACACAAATTGACATTGGTGGTTGTTTTCATTGGTTTTGTTGCATTTTTAGTATCAAAACATCCATTTCTATGTGCAACCATGGGTGAATAAGCCGACATATGTTGCTGTAATATATAATATTGAGGTAATGTGCTTCCATGTACCTCCACAGTGTGTAACTTCACTCCCAAAGTAACAACCTCCTTTTATAACCTTGTTTGATCACCATTCCGTGCCAAACTTTACCTGAAGTCACGAACATTCGACTATAAGGCGATATACGAACGATATGTCGACGAAAAATGGATATTTTTGACACAAATCACCACTTATAATGCTATCCCATGGCTCCACAGCCATTATATGGTCATATTTAACATCACAGAGTATTGCCAGTGTCTGATATACCTATATATGTTGACACTAGGTCATATCTGGGAGCTTTTTAAAAAAAACGTTTTTTTTTTTTAAAAACGTTTTTTTTTTTTTCCAACCCTAGGAAGAGGTACAAAAACGCGATATTTGAAAAATGGGTGGTGAGCAGGGTTGGGAAAATCTCAGAAAAAAATAAACATAAAATAAAAATAAAATGGAAAATTTAAGAATAAAATAAAAAGGAAAATTTCAAAATAAAAATAAAAATTGTATAAAAATTTTTGTAAAAATTGTATAAAATGCATATTTTTGTAAAAATTTTATTTTGTTGTTTATTGTTCAACATGTTCATTCACGGAGCTGGTGCAGTACCAAGCCCTGTAAAGTGTCAAAATGTCATATGAAATGAAATACAAAGTGTCAATTGTCATGACAAGTGGTAAGTAAAGTGTCAATTGTCATGTCAAATATAAATGAAAGTGGAAACTGTATAGCAAATTGTATTTGTATCTTATCCTTCGTATCCAAATCTGAAAATATAAACATTTGGATACAAAAAAAATTTGATTTAGATACATAAACATAAGTTTTGGATACAATAACATAAGATTCAGATACACAATTTACACTTTGCATGACATTTGTCATGACAATTATACTTAGCTTGAGATTTGAGATGTCAATTGACTCCTTACTTTACATTTGTCATGACAATTGACACTTTGCCTGACATTTTACAAATGTGCCCAGCACACTCCAGTAATCCTTCTACTGAAAATGCAAACCAGTATTATCAATAATTGTAACTTAACACTTGCAACCAGCTAACAATACCTACTGCATGCAACTTTTGCAAAGTAATGGAAAAATTTGTCACACATTTTTCATTTTTAGGTCTAATTATCACATTTTTCTGGCCTTGCATGCAGGATTATGATTTTCTGTAAAATTTCTGTAAAATGTTTGTAAAATTTTTGTAAAATGGTCCATTTCAAGGACGTATCCAGGGGGGGGGGGGGCGGGGGGGGCTGCAGCCCCCCCCTTCCCGGGGTGAGACCTAAAACGTCCCGGAAAATCCAACTTTTCCTATATATTTTTCGATGTTTCTGAAAATTTTTGCGCGCTAGCGCGCAATTGCTTCTCCGCGCATGGTATTTTCAACGGATCGGTCCCTTTAGACCAAAATCGTTGAAAATGAACACATTTTTTGCGAGTTTCGCTGAATATGTATGCATATTCACATACATATAAAGCGGTTCCTGGTGCTGGCGCCAACGCCAATGGTGCCATGGCGTGGCGCCTATGTATGGCGCTAGCGCCAAAACGCCTTTCCGTCCCCATATAGGGAAAAAATTTAGGGGGGGGGCTGAGCCCCCCCCGTTCGCCGGCCCCCGTAAACAAGCAGCCCCCCCCGCTCAAAAATCCTGGATACGTCCCTGGTCCATTTTATTTTTTTATTAACATGTTGGAATAAAATAAAAAAATAATAAAATGAAGTAAGAATAAAATATAAAAAAATACATTTTTATACAATTTTTATACAATTTGTATACAAATGATTTTTATAAAACCAACCCTGGTGGTGAGAACATCCAAGGTGTTCAGAACTATGATACAGAGGTTGTTTTCTCAGTTGGTTTTGTTTTAATTGATGCTCTGGTATAAAATATACCGTATTTCCTCGAAATACCCCCCCCCTCGAAATACCCCCCCCCCTCGTTTGACCCCCCCCCCCCTCTCGAGACCACTATGAAACAATCACCCCCCCTCGAAATACCCCCCCCCAAATTGAGTGTAAAGAGAACGTACATGACAAATACTGCAGTTTGTGTTCTGCGTAGTGCAGAACACACGTTAAAACAATGTCGGAATCATGTTAGAACAGTGTTTATACCATCTACGTACTAATATTAGTCTACAGAACCTTATAAATGGCGGTTTTTGTTGCATTTTTCGACGTCTGCGTACGTTTCAGACGACAATTTCGTACTTGGTTTTCAAAAATTTTCTTGTGAAATAATAACCCCCCCCTCGAAATACCCCCCCCCCCTCGTTTAACCCCCCCCCCCCCTCTCGGGACCACTATGAAACAATCACCCCCCGGGGGGTATTTCGAGGAAATACGGTAGCTCAAGCTTCATTGATAATAAGGTTATGTTGAAATGAAACATCTGTGACAAAATAGAACAGCAGCCTACAATAGAACGGCACATCCAATAGGTAAAAAGGTGAAAAGGCATCAACAGGTAAAAAGTTGAAGAAAAAATAGAATGGCACACTTCTTTCTATTAGAAGAAATGCGGTAAATAAATCTAAAGGTTTACCGAAATCTGTCGAGTAAACTGAATTTGTTTTGCTATATTTCGTCTAATGGAAGCGCATACCTTAGAATGGCACATCCAATACAATGGCAGGTTTTGGCAAATCTTTGCACTCACAAAAACAATAGAACGGCACCCTCCAATTGCAAGACACATCCAATAGAACAGCAGGAAGAAATTATGTTGTGAGTGTGCCAAAACACAAATCAATGGATGGTGAGAAAACGTTCCAAGCATTCAAATTGATATCAAATTTCAAATTGATGCTCTGAAATTAAAATATTGCTAAAGCTTTATAAAAATAACGCTATGTTCAAATTAGCAATGTGTGAAAAAATTGGTGAAAAAATAGAACAGCATCCTCCAATAGTACAGTACAGCACCTCAAATACAACGGCAGGTAAAAAAACTGACGAAATAATAAAATGGCACTCTTCTATTAGAAGAAATATGGTATCTCTTCACACATCTTTGAATAGAATTTTTCTCTATGATGCGGCGCTATTCATCAGTATTTACGAAATTTTCTATATCGACTATCACTGCTCATTCTGCTTATTGAACTTGTCCAAACTTTGTGTTACAGATAGCATTTCGAAGATATCGGGAGGTTTATATGTTAAAAGTATGTAAATATAAATAAAAACCTATAAAAACATTTGTATTACTATATCTACATTTTTTCGGTGTTTTTCAGAGAGATAAAATTCCATTTTCTTTTTGAGTGACTTTCTGATATACCGCAAATCCTCGAATAAGACCCCCCCCCTCGAATAACTCCCCCCCTTGAATAAGTCCCCCCTGTTGGCGGAGTGAGGAAAAAATAACTCCCCCCCTTGAATAACTCCCCCCCTGTTAAAAACTCCTCCCTCTGATGAAAAGGATACGATACAAAACTATAAAAGAATAGTAGCTTATGACCGCGACAGCAGATACATAATGTGTATGCAGTGTATACACATTGTTTTGTTGTTATTGGACGGTGAAATACTTGAATTAAACGAGTTTACATACTGCATCCATACAATGAATCAAGTCCAAGTTTCCTGAGGAAATAATAACTCCCCCCCTCGAATAACTCCCCCCCTTGAATAACTCCCCCCTCCAAAACGTCTGACGAAAAAATAACTCCCCTGGGGTCTTATTCGAGGATTTAGGGTAGGTAATATTTTATCATATTTTCTAAAAAATGGACACATTTAGAATGTGATTTGTAAATTGCACCATTGCTTTCGTAAAATCTTTATGTGTAGAAATTATATTTCAGTGGACAAAATTCGGATCAACCCATATGAACCTTACTAATGGTGGACACCTTAGCATAGGTTGGTTGTTCGATTTCTCAACGACCATTTGTTTATTTTCCTGCCGTATTACCTCGAATTAATTCCCCCAGTAATTGTTTCATCTTTCTATTTACGTCTGAGTGCGTGGAATTTCACAAAATTTCTGGCGAAAAAATAGACCCCCCCCTCGAATTACCCCCCCCCCCGATAATTTGCTGGCGACATTTACCTCTTGGGGGTATTTCGAGGTAATACGGTACCTACCCACCTAAAAATAAAGGCTATTTACACAGGTCCCGGTCACCGGCCGGGACCTGTGTAAATAGCCAAAAATAAATCCATCCAATGACTCCACAAACATAATATGACCACAATAGATATAACAATAGGTTGTACGACACTTAGGTAAAACCCCATATTGGACGATTTTGAAAAAACCCTGAATTTAAATAAAAAATCAAGGCGTTTAAAAACATGATTTTTTAGAAACATAGGTACCTATCTTTAATGCCAATCATTACCTTGCGGAATGAAAATATCATGCGATTTCTTCCGTTTCAAGCCACTATGGAACTAAATCCAACAGTGTTTTTACAAAAATAGACAACATTAAAGGGTACCTAATTTATTGTACAAAAGGGTTTTTACCATTCTGCATTTAGCATTCAAAAAAATCACCAATTGTTTGGAAAATATATATAAATATATCATCCCAAACTTGGAAAAAATATAAATATATATAAATCACTCAAGGCCTTCAGAAAATATAATTAAATCACTGAAAAAATAACTCTAAGCTAAAAAAAAATCACAAAAAATCACTTGCGGTTTATTTCAATTACAAGCAAAATTGTGGGCTATTGCAGGCTTAATTTACCATTTGCAAGCACAAAAATGTACTCTAACATCCCACAATCTATTTATTAATGTTTCACAAGCAGTATTCATTTCATACAATATTGACAAGTTAAAATATCACGCAAATATCACAACAGAAAAATTCAACCTACAACCTCAATGACAACTTCAAAAACATTTTGCACTGCAAACATGTTGCACTTAACCTATAGTGTCTGGTTGTGGCAGTGATGTTTGACTAAAAGGTGCTTAGTACTTGCAGCAGTGCCAGGTATGCCGAGGAAGTTTAGTGTGAATTCACTTTAGTGCGAATTCACTTACATGTTTGGCAAAATTTTGGTGACATTTAGGTGACACCATGGTGACAGTGTTCCACAGTTGTCCCCCATATTTGATAACTGGCAACATTGGTTGATGTCACCAAGTGTTGCCAGCTTTCAAAAGTGGTGAAGTGAGTTTTCAATTACTGTAGATCATTTTTGATGACATCAAGCAGGTATTTTTGATGCAATGTTATGTTTTATTTCAGAAAAGTATGTTATAAGATAGAGAGATGCTTTATACACTAAAACATGACAATACAATTCATAGCAGGACGACATAAAAAGTTACTAAAACAGTTTACATCTTTGTCACACACATAAAGCCGGAATTAGAGCTCAGCGTCAATTCGACGTGAAATGACGATGTAAAATGACGTGTGAAATTAATTACACAAGTGTGGATCATGCTACGGGTCTACAATTTTCTAAGGATAATATATGAATCAATACCTTAATCGTGTCAAATACTGAGTGTTATCAGCCACAACTAGAGCAAATTGAAAAATTTTAACAATTTAATGAACAATTTTATCATTTCACATCATCATTTTACGTCAGGGAACTAATTTGACATTTCACATCAATGATTGCAAGCAACCGTTGACGTGAAATGTAAAGTTAGTTCCCTGACATAAAATGATGATGTGAAATGATAAAAATTGAATTTTTTAATTCGCTCTAGTTGTGGCTGATAACACTCAGTATTGGACATGATTAAGGTATTGATTCATATATTATCCTTAGAAAATTGTAGACCCGTAGCATGATCCACACTTGTGTAATTCATTTCACGACGTCATTTTACATCGTCATTTCACGTCGAATCGACGCTAAGCTCTAATTCCGGCTTAATGAAGACTAAGTGATGGTGATATCACCATTTGTCATCATTTGAGTTTTCACATTAGGTAAACACAGTAGCAAACTAGTGACTTGCCAAAACAACCCCACTGAAATCCACGCTATTTGTGAAAACTTAACATCTACAGCATTCTGTTGTGGAAAACTGGATGGTGACATGTCACCATTTTTGGCCATTTCAGTTTTCAAAAAAGTCATGGTGAAAACTAGTGTGTGTGGGCACAATATTCACCTGCTTCAAACACTATTTTAACTCAATAATGCTCTACATGAGCAGATGAGAGATTTTCAGGAGAAAATTCTCTTGCAAAATTCAAAATTCTCTTGCACAAATTACATGTTTTAGTCATGAAGCGCAATACTTGCACCACAATGTATCTAGTATGAGTGATTTTCTCAGTGATTTTTTTTCGAAATTGAAAAATATATATAAATATATCACTCAGAATTTGAAAAAAATATAAATATATATAAATCACAGGTTATTTATATTTATTGTGATTTTCGAAAATATAAATCACGGGTTATTTTTCGAATGCTATCTGCATTGTAAGCAATACTTTTGACCAGTGTATGCCCAAAAACCCTCCACACGCACACCAAAATTCCAAAATCTTTAGAAATAACATTCAAAATGTTCTATAACGACTCGTTTGTGTACATCATCAGGTGGTGAAGGCACAACACTCAATCACTATTGGCGATTTTCAAAGGATGCCCTAATGGTTGAATCTGATTTCCCTGTGAATTTTTTCGACGAGTGAGTTTTTGCAAGATTCCATTTAAACAAATTACTATAAAATGAAAATGAGCATGGACAATGAATGCACCAAAATGAACCTACCTAATTCAAGTCTTTGTCCTTATCTACCTACCGTATTTCCTCGATATACCCCCCTCAAAATGGACACTTTGAGTTTACAACCCCCCATCCCCCTCGAAATACCCCCCAAATATAGTGTATAAAGAACGTAAATGTAACGATGGCAAACCCTCTCGAAAAAAGTATTTAAATTTTTAAGTATTTTTTCCAAAATGACTTTTTGAATTTTCTAAAATTTTCCGGAAATAGTTTTTATTAGTTAGTTTAGTGTTAAATTTTAATTAAGTTTTTGAATTTTCGAATTTTCGAATCTTTTTATTACTTTTCGAATTTTCAAATCTTTTTGTTACTTTTTGAATCTTTTTGCATGAAATTTATTTATTTTCGAATTTTTGGTCGGACTTTTCGAACGTTTTACAGTCTTACCGATGTTACCGCATAAGTATTTTGCTTTTGCTACTACAAAAGATACATGTGAATATGATACTTTTAATTAAAGCTGTGAATATGATATTTTTAATAAAGGCTCTGCATTTCTACTCATTTTCAACAAAAATCACTAAAAAAATTGAAAATTCGAAATCTTTTGAAAAAAATCGATATTTATGTATTTTTTTACTGCGTAATAAAAAACTCGAAAAGTCCTAAAAATTCGAAAATTCTTAAACGTTTTCAATTTTCGAATTTTTTTGGCCATCGTTACGTAAATGACAAAAGCTACGGGAAACACAGAACACACACTAAAAACAATGACTGTGTTATGTTAGAACAGGGTTTCTACCGTCTACGTACATATATAAGTCTATAGAGTCTTATACATGGCGGATTTGCATTTTTCGTTGCATTGAGTTGCGTTGAGTTGCATTTTTCGTCGTCTGTGTACGTTAAGCGCTGATTACAGCTCGACATAAAATTAGACAAAGCGTAAAATTGATCTTTGGGTGTAAAATTAATTACAGGTGAATGGATAAAGATAAGACGTTGTCATTTCAGTCAAAGAAAGCGCATATGCACATGTTTCTTGTGTTGAAAGCTCATCAGTTTATAATAATTATACCAGAAGTTATGAATTTTGGCACAATTTTTTTTAATTTTGCGTCGTAAGTAGGATAAAATTACAGAGTAAAATAAATAAAAATCGTGCCAAATTTCATAACTTCTGGTATAATTAAAATAAACTGATGAGTTTTCGACACACTGAACATCTGCATATGCGCTTTCTTTGCCTGAAATTACAATGTTGTATCTTTTTACATTCACCTGTAATTAATTTTACGTCCAAAAATCAATTTTACGCTGGGTCGAATTTTTCGTTGAGCTGTAATCGCAGCATTACAGACAATCATTTAGTACTGGGACTTCAAAACCCAGTACTAAGTGTGATCTCCGCCGAGTATATCCATTCCATTTTTGATGTAAATATGTACTTGATCAACAACACCCGCAGCGTTCCAAAGTTCACCGCATTTCTACATAATGGCAATTGCAAGTACTACCGCAACGTACATCCTTCGCGAAAGTTGAAGCATAGTCAAAATGATTGTGAAGGAGACACTTATTCTGGTTTCAGTGCGATGTGTGAGAAAAGTGAGTGTGAATGCAGATTAGGTACACCAAATAAATGCAGGAGATACCACCACAGGCTGGCCGCGAGTGTTCCGCGCGTGAAAAACACCGTGCTAAAACAAACGCGCGGAACTCATTTTTGTTGCGCGCATAGAGAATGCAACAGCGCGCTTGTGTGCTGACCGGGTCTATGGGCACATAAAGAAAACGTGTCAACGCGCGCGGACTTGGAGGTCAAATCGACCAGGCGCGCGGAAATTTATTTTTTTAGCACATTACTGATTCTACGTGTTCGCAAAACGAGCACGCAATGAAAATCACCAGGGCTGCAACTTTCGAAGTAATTATGGGGTAGTTTTCTTAAGAGGCCGCACCTTCGGAAGTGCATATTTCGATGAATTCTCTACCGATTTTGATGGTTGAGCACTTAAAATGATCAGAATGATGTGGCGATCACTTGAATAATGCAATCACAATAATATCTTGTGACACTTAATTTACATTGTTTCTAATAAGTGTGATGACTTAAAAAAACATCTGAATAATGAAACACAAATTATTTTGTATTAGAAACGGTTTTTTCATTATAATATTTCTGTTTTATTGTGTGATACTTAATTGCGACATTTAACACAACATGATTTGAAGCTCCTGCGATAATTTTCTGCGTGTGGAAACGTTTTGTTCGACACGCAGACGTTGCCTGTTATGCGCGCGCCATTTTTGTGCGCGCGTAGGGGCTGCGGAGTTGTGTGTGTGTGCGCGCGTCAGGCGACCTATTTTATTGTCTTTGCGCGGAACACATATCCACTCAATGTTTTTTTGTGCGCTTGCGTGCGGAAACGCACGTGAGGAACCCTCGCGGACAGCCTGTACCACCATAGTTGTTAAAACCTATTTACTTTTAATCGATTAATATGTACCGTATTTCCTCGAAATACCCCCAGGGGGTTTATTTTTTCAGAGTGGAAATTTTGAGGGGGGTATTTCGAGGGGGGGGGGGGGCTTATTCGAAGGGGGGGTTATTATTTCGTCAGAAATTTTTATGAAATTCATTGTAAAGAGTATGCTTTTATATACCCAAAACAGGTGATCAACGTGTCCAAGTAGGGTATATTTGGACATATCAAAGTCCATCGCTACACTAGCATGTATATGTAGCTGCGATGCAAACTGCGACCAATATATACATCATGTACATTGCATTCATCATGTACATAATTCCAGACGGGGGTATTTCGAGGGGGGGGTATTTTTTCCCCAGCCCAAAAACACCTGGGGGTATTTCGAAGGGGGGGGGTAATTCAAGGGGGGGGGTAACTCGAGGAAATACGGTAACCACAAAAAGCTTACACGGTTGCAATCTGGGAGAGCTGAAAACAAGTCTAGATCAAGATTGATACTATCTGGTGTTTCTGAAAGAAAACATTCATATACCTTCTTGCAAATGTGAAATTTATTTGTATACTTACTTTTTGTGCAGAATGTCTCTGTGCAATGATCAATAAAGTCTAGGGTATAAAAAAAAATTTTTAACGGGAAAAAATTTTCAGCAGCCGGAAAAAATTTGCACTTGGCGGAAAACGGAAACGGAAAAAAAATTCAGCGGCCAATAAACGGAAAAATGGGCCGGAAAAACGGAAACGGAAACGGAAAAATTTGCTGAAATTTTGCTGGAAAACAGATAAAATTTGCTGAAATTTTGCTGGAAGTAGAAAAAATTTGCTGAAATTTTGCTGGAAACAGAAAAATTTACCTAATTGACAATCTGCATGAATGTCTACCAGTTTGGCTGGAACAGAAAACACAAAGTTCAGCCAGAAAAAGTAAAACGAGGCAGAAAAATGGAAAATTGAGGCGGAAAACGGAAAAAAGCGGAAAAACTGGAAATTGAGGCGGAAAACGGAAAAAAGGCAGAAAAACTTAAAATTTAGCCGGAAAACGGAAAATGAGCCAGAAAAACAGAAACGGAACAAAAGTGGCTGGAAAACGGAACGGAAAACGGAGAAAAAAATTCAGCAGCCGGAAAACGGAACGGAAAACAGATTCAATTTGCCTGCGGAAAACGGAAAACGGAAATTTGACACCCTAATAAAGTCATTGTGAAAACAAAGTAACTTTATCTAACAAAGAATGCTGCCCATGAATATTGGGAAGGTGAAAATGTGCTAAGGGGGTGGCCCTTTAAATATGGTTGAGTTTTATATAAATTAGAAACATTTTAAAGGATTTTTGACTTTTTTGCTGCAATTTCACTTAATTCATTCAATAAATCACATGTACATGGTGGTTCTTTGACATTTAGAACATTGACAATTGAAAAAGTTTTTTTTTACATTTTCAAGATTAAAAAACCTATATCACTTAACATATTTATATATTTGATGTATTTTTCATCTCCAGCATTGCAGTTTCCATAAAAATCTACCATACTCCATTAGAAATATGTAGAA
This sequence comes from Sphaerolaimus hirsutus, assembly GCA_964036195.1. Taxonomy (NCBI): domain Eukaryota; kingdom Metazoa; phylum Nematoda; class Chromadorea; order Monhysterida; family Sphaerolaimidae; genus Sphaerolaimus; species Sphaerolaimus hirsutus. The sequence continues at coordinate 15,698,507 of OZ038460.1, read as the reverse complement.
AAAGTAAGTTTTTTTGTCCATAACACATTGTTTTCACAATGACTTCATTCATCATGTCACAGTAACATTCTGCACAAAAAGCAAGTAGGTATACAAATAAATTTTACATTTGCAAAAAGGTATATGAATGTTTTCTTTTGGTAATACCAGATAGTATCAATCTTGATTTCATTAATTTTTTTACAATATTACAAACAAAAAGTTGAAACACTCAACCATATTTTAAGAGCCACACCCAAGCTAGCACATTTTCATACTTTCTAATATTCAAGGGCAGCATTCTTTGTTAGATTAAGTTACCTTTGATTACTGTGACAATGTTTGCACAATGAAAACAGACCATGTCGCATGAGTTACATAGTTGTAGAGTTTATTTACTTGTGAAATTTGTAAAAGGTTATAAACTTGTCAAGTGAGCATGAATATGATGTGTTTACTTTGTTCTCACAGGGTTCACTTGATACACATGGGAAAAACAGATGTAATTCACATTGAGGATTACCATCAGTACATATAAGATTACCAACCATAAATATAAGATTACCACCAGTACATTGAAACTTTTGCATATTGTTCAGCCTAGGATTACCATCAGTACTTGAATGCGGATTACCATCGGTACTTGAATGGGGATTACCATCGCGGAGATTACCATCAGTACCGTATTTCTCCAATCAAAGCACCCCGGGTGCTTTACAAAATTGGAGCACTTTTTGAACTACTTTTCAAGTGCCGTTTGTAGCACCCTGGTGCAATGCAAATCACCGGGTGCTACACTATGGTAAAGTTGAAATGCTTTTGATGAACTTCTGCAATATTCCCATGACCCAGAAATCGCTGAACACAAGCGCCACTTCAAGTTGCTCTGGTGAATTACACCAGAAGTGTTTGATGTGGCCGCAGCATGCAATTAAATATGTGTGCAATGTGTGCAAAACAATGCCGAGTGCCATGCAAACAAATTCCCATGCAACAGATGGTCTTGTGATTGTTCCTCACCGCAATATTATTTACGATAAGAGATGATCACCAAAAAATTTTCGGATGAGAAGTAAAGCACCCGGGTGCTTTACTTGGAACAATTTGCACAGCACAGCACCCCGGGAGCTTTGAACAGGGGGGTGCTTTGATCGGAGAAATACGGTACCCGCCCTTCCAGACAGGGTTATTTCAAGGGGGTTATTTTTTTACCAGCTCAAAAACACCTGGGGGTATTTCTTTGGGGGATGGGGCAATTCAAGGGGGGTATTCATGGAAATACAGTACTCAAATATAGAGTAAATTCTGTTTATGTTTACTCCAAAAAAAGAAGAAAGTATTTTTTAAATAAGATGAAATCGGAAATTTTACACTCTTGGCTCTTGGTCCGTGAGTGCTCCCAGTCCTGGTCCAATTCGTGTATTGGAATAAAAGCAATGGTGAGCATGAGCATGCATTCAAAAGACACAGAAAGACCTTGTTCCACTGTTTGACACAAAAATGAGGCATAAATGACAAAATATGTAGTGAAGTGGTTACAGGTCCCCTCTAGGGAGATTTATTAGGGTATGATGAGCATAAATACATTGTGGGAGGAGGGGTCATATAAATGTAAATAAACATAAATATGGTCTAAGAAGTAGCATTTATAGCTTGGCGGCAAAGAAGTATTAAAGGTTACCAAAATAAAAGACAAAAAAGTTACCATTATTTATAATGAGATTGCCAAATCCTTATTTGAATGAGATGTGTACCTATTTCCCCGTTTATAGCACCCCCGTGCATAACACCTGGGGTTGTTATATAGTTTTATAGCACCCCAGGGGTGGTATGCTAGGTTTCAAAAAACGGCTCAAAAAAGTTTAAATATTGTGTCTTGTGCCACTCATTGTAATTCCGCGGCACGGCACGCACGCACATTTTCTTCCATTCAATTAGCTGCACACTGGGAGCCAAAAAAATGTGTAAGGACATTTGTAAATATTTAGAAAATGAAAGAACACGGGAATTTTTCCATGTACAGCACCCCATTGACCTAACACCTGGGTGTTATACAAGTTTTGAAAAAAGTTTGCTGAAAATTGCTCCTATCTTGTATAACCCCCGGGTGTTATAACGGGAGAAATACGGTAATGAGATATGGAGTATTTGTGGCATGCACAAATCAAAATGCTTCCAATTTAAATGTGGGGGAGCACATCTACTTTCAAACTACAGCATTACCAGCACTGAGTTACAAGCTGATAGTAAAAGACAAACTGCCACTGGTTGCAAGCAGACACAGCACCATATCTGGACCAGATGTGCGCCAATGTGCCCACCAGTGTCTGTTGTACAAGTGGTGCTTTGCATTTGGACACAATCCAACCAATGGCAAGTGCATTTTTTATGCACAAATGGCCACTGACATGCACACTCTGAGCACTGCCGCCAGCCAGGGCTATAACTATTATGCCAGGAATATTATTGAAGGTAAATATAATACATTCTGTGTGGCTGCCTGCTGCATGTCCAAACCAATTTACTGCAGTAAATGGATCAATTTGATTCTCTTCTAAAATGTCCAAAAAACTTAATGGTATTTAAATACGTACCACCACAGAAAATTTACCTTTAGCAATAGAAACCATTAATAACTGAGTGGAACAACCATAAGCTGTGCATATCACCACTGGACACTTTGTGTACCTCATTTTAAGAAAAACAGAAGCATATTCAGAGTAGGTAAGTTATGTTCACCTAGTAACTTTGAGCTGCACAAAAGCTTTGTAAATAAAAGCATGCTTCAGACTGTGGGGGCTGCTTCTTACCAGATTGAATGTAGGCAATTATTTCATTCCAATATAAACATTTATGACAAATATATGACAAACATATTCACATGTACAACACTCCACAGCTTTTCGGGCACAATGCCAAGAAAAATTAGCTGCTGATACCCAAAGCACACAGGACGTGGCATACATCCAAGGCAGATGTTACGCAGTCTACAATGGCATAACCAACTTTAACTATGACACAGCCAAACAGACATGCGAGGCCAAGGGTGATGCAAATGGATTTATTGGAAGATTAGCATTCATAAAATCAAAAACAATGCTGGACAGATTGGGAACTATCTTTTCAGTGTGTGCTATTTATAAGTAGAAAAATATTATCCATACACATTTTCAATCAACAACATTTCAGACAGTTGCAAAGACTGCATACATTGAGGGCTTTCAGGCAAACCAAACCATGCAACCATATGGGAACTGGGTGTACCCAAACAAACAAACTGGACACTACATAGATTTTCACATGCCACCAAGTGTGTGGGGATCTGACCAACCAAATCTGAATGATAATCGGACATATTTGAGGGCATACTTTGGACCTACTTATGAACCTTACATCAAAGATGCTGCATATCCTGAAGTTAATGCTCAGGATGGCTTTGCTCTGTGTGAATTTGGTATGTTTTAATGAAATATTTTATATTTCATGTATTTATCTAATTGTGAATGGTTTAAAATTAAATAAAACTTTTAACTTCACTGTTCACACTTAACATTTTACGTCACTCTTGCCATTTGTCAAATTACTTGGCTTTTTGTCACTTGTCATTTTACTTTGCCTCTTTTGGACCTTGTGGATGAGCCATGATAATCTTTCATCATTTTTCACCCCAGAAAACCCAAAAATGACCACCAGTACAAAGTGGAAGCCAATAGGACAGAATGAACAAATTATTGAAGAACATGTACTGGATGAATACAACAATGTCCCGGCAGTTGAAGTGTGTGGATTTTTATGCAAGAAAAGGATTGACTGTGCATCAATTGCATTCAATTCTGGTACACTGGTAGGTCTTTGAATTTAAAAAAGCTAATGTTACAGTTATCCTAAGTCTTCTTAAGCATAAAGGGGGATTTACAGCACAATGATAAGTAAAAGGTGATATGAATAATAAAAAGTCACTGAAAAATTTGTTATTTTCATGTTTTCAAGTTTTTGATTCAAAATTCAAAAATTGATGATGTTTCTCAAAAATTGATTATGTGCAAGAAATTAAATTCGAATTCGAATGAAAAACGTTTGATGAAAAATGGTCCACCGACAAATCAATTTCACAGTGATGCCCAAAAATCAATTTGTCAATGTTCATTGCATGCAATGACCAACAAATTGGTTTTTGGACCTCATCATGGCAGACCATTTTTCATCAAATGTTTTTCATTCAACTTTGAATTTAATCTCTCGCACATAATCAATTTTTGAGAAAAATTTACTACCGAACATGAATTTTGAATAAAAAACTTGAAAACATGCAAATAATGAATTTTTTGATGACTTTTTATTTGTCGTATCACATTTTTTGCTGCTTGTCCAGAGAAATGCTATGCATAATTGACTCCAGAGTTCAGGGTTGGGATGAAATGATTATTCTATATTGATATTTAATACTCAATATTTTGTTATGAAACTCAATATTCAATGTGATATTAACCCTCGATATTGATATTCGATATTCATAAAATAATGTGGCTGGGCACTGAAGGAACCACCGAAAAAGGTTGCCACATGCCAATACATGGCACAGTTCAATCCACTCAAATGGTGCCAGCACCATGGTCGATGGAGCCATTCCATCACTAGTACCCAGGCAATTTGTGTAGAACATACAGGGTGCGGCAATTTAGACGGAGCCCATAAAGTTTTAAATAACTTGTCACTGGGTAGTCGGATTTTAGGTCAACATTAACAACTAAATAGGAAAGGATCCCTGAAAATATGGCTGCGATAGCTCCTCTGGTTCACAAGTTATTCATGCAAACGCGTGATTGACAATTTTCCACCACCTAGCTTTATGACCAATTACGCAAGCGCCCGCCGATTTCCTTATGGGCATATAGCGAATTGGTGGCGGGCGCGCACGCATTTAGGCATGCAACTGCGAAAAGGAAATCAGAAAAAAAGGAAGAAAAAAAACAATCCAATCCCGATCCTGGTCCCGAAAATTCAATCACGTTTGAACGTGAACAAGGTGGTTGGAAAAGTGACAATTATGTGTTCGCATGAATTAAGAATGAAAACTGAACAAGGCTAACAGACAAAGGTGAAAACTGCATAAGTAGGGGAATAAAATAGTGGTTGGTTCAGGTTTCGGGGTCTGCCATCTGACCTGAACCAGCCAGAAGTGACCCGACCCCATCATCAGAGATGAAGTCACTTCTACGGAGAAAATATACCCCCCCCCAATGTTTAACACCTGTTTTCGGGAAAACGTATTTGCCGCAGCTCAATAACCCCTTGTAAAAAGTCAACCTACCCTGTTGGTGTCATTCTGCACGCCATTTTCTTCCGACCCGGACGCCATCTCCTTTCGTACTCGTTCTGCCAAAATATCGGACGGTTTCTGACGCCTCGGGATCGTAAAATTTGCCGGCCTGGGTAATTGAGGTAATTTATGCATGACTACTCAAACTTGAAAAATTGAAATGACACGTCAGAATTATTCAATCGATAATCGATACACTTAGACAGCAAAAATTTGAATTTTCACGTTTTTTGAATAACTGCCCTTGATAATCAGGGTCAAATTTCGAAATACCCATCGATTTACTTTATAGCTAACTATTTATACGCTGTGGCAAGTCAATACGATATCTAATTTACAATTAAATACTAGTTACCAAACTAACTATTTGTGTACATAGTGTTTTATCTAATTTTTTATTGAGTCGAAGTAGTTCATTTTCATATTTACGGAAGCATTTAAGTACCGTATTTGCTTGAATAATCCCCCTGGGGGATTATTATTTTGTCAGACTTTTTTGAGGGGGGAACTATTCAAGGGGGGGAATTATTCAAGGGGGGGGAATTATTGTTTCGTCAAAATTTTCAAGCATGTTTCTATCAACACATTTAATGAAATAAGCTTTATTTACACAAGAACGTGCCATTTTTGTTAATATTGGGTACAAACAACTGATCAAATCTTTAAAGGGGGGGAATATTCGAGGGGGGAATTATTATTTCCTCACTTGTCTTACACGGGGGGATTATTCGAGGGGGGGGGAATTATTCAAGGGGGGGAATTATTCAAGCAAATACGGTAATACTGTAATTATAAACTCATTCGTAAACCCGTTTTCTTTATGTCCCTTCAAAATAGGTTTCATACTCAAAATGAAATTTTCCCATGTAGAACAAAGACGTAAGCTACGTAACACGTGTCCAAATAATGAGCCAAATTTCACCTGTAAATTATGATTGCTATCAAAGTGTGTGACTGTGACACATTTAAAGTTGAAATCCAACTGTTTATCAAAAAGTTGAGAACTAAGTGGTTCAAGATCAAGTGTCATATCTAGGTAGTCAGTGCTAGTAGGATTACGATGGGTTTTATTGAGTGGCAGATTTGATGGGTAAATTTCATTTACAATATTTTCAATGTCTGTTTCTCCAATGTCTTTATAAAATATTGCCACGTCATCTATGTAACGAAAACTTTTCAGTAAATTTTGCGTCATAATTGGACGATTTTTAACCCATGAAAATTCTCTGAACATTAAACTAGCACACGCTAGTGAAGGTGCGCTGCTGCAACCCATTGGTATCCCAGAAATTTGTCTCAAAAGTACCCCAGCGAGATTTATATACGAATTTTGCAGCACATGTCTTGTCAGCGTTTTAACACTTTCTATGTCCAACGACACTTTACCTGCTTTTGTATCATTTGTAAACCACGTATTTTTATAGCCAACTGCTATATGCGATTTATTTGAATGTCTAAAACAAAAGTTGACCAAACCATCAATGTCTTCTAAAAGTGTTTTGTGATCCAAATTTGGGTAAAGCGTCTAAAAATCACCAGTATAGCAACATACATGGGTATTACTGCGGTGCAGGCACTGTACAAATGAAGCCAATTCCAAAGATGAGTCCAGTGGCCAGTACCCACTGCAAGTCACGCCGCCTTTTTCATAAGTCCCCACGTAGTTTTTGAGGTGTTTTTTCATCATCCTGAGTATTTTGTGTAGAATTATAGCAGCTGGTTTTATGGGTGCTTTGCTACCTCCACAGATAAAACGGAATTTAGGCGGCTTTTTATGCATTTTAGGGATGGCAAAAAGTTGTGGCAATTTCTGAAGGCGTGAATCCAGTTTGAGGCCTAAATTTCTGACAATATTATTATGTCTTGTTACTATTTCCTCAATAGTTTCATCTGTTGGTGCGTATGTTTTATTACCCCTAACTTTTAACCCCATCCTGTCTGCGGTAACCCCTAACTCTTCTGCTATCTTCAAACACATGTATTTTTTGCAGACCACTACAAAATTGCTTGTCGCCTTATCCGCAGGTGCTAAAACAAATTTATTTTGAATTTTAGCGATTTTTGACTTTAATGCCTTAACATCAATTATGCACACATCTGTTTTGCCAAATTTATATTTTAATGAATCCGCGTATGTTTGAATGATTTCGAGTAGCTTTCCTTCCATTTCCTGCTTATGTATCTTTTTCAGAAGTTCGGTAGCGCAGGCCTCTAGGGCCTTGCGCGCTTCTGAAAAATTTTCCGACTGCTGAAGTCTAAATTTGGAACCCTTAAGTAATAGCGAACTCAAATTTTGATCCTCTAGTACATCTAAATCACCAGTAATGATATGTTCATGGAAAGGATGTTTAAATACAGAGTTTTTACATTCACAGGTACTAAGGAGAAGGTTTTTCCACTCCTCTGTAGTTTTATCCCTTAAAAAGGTGTTGTATTTCGTGTTTTTGTTGTGAATACCGTATTTCCTCGAAATACCCCCCCTCGTTTGACCCCCCCCCCCTCTCGAGACCACTATGAAACAATCACCCCCCCTCAAAATACCCCCCCCCCCCAAATTGAGTGTAAAGAGAACGTACATGACAAATACTGCAGTTTGTGTTCTGCGTAGTGCAGAACACACGTTAAAACAATGTCGGAATCACGTTAGAACAGTGTTTATACCATCTACGTACTAATATTAGTCTACAGGAGTCTATACATGTCAGTTATTGATGCATTTTTCCACCCCAGCGCACATCACAAACAACGATTTTGTACTAGGGTTTCAAAAAAATTCTGGCGAAACAATGACCCCCCCCCCTCGAAATACCCCCCCCTCGTTTAACCCCCCCCCCCTCGTTTAACCCCCCCCTCTCGAGAGCACTATGAGACAATCACCCCCGGGGGGTATTTCGAGGAAATATGATGACTTGTGAACGAGTGGAGCTTTCGCAGCCATATTTTCAGGGATCCTTTCCTATTTAGTTGTTAATGTTGACCTAAAATTTGACGTTTATCCGACTACGACTACCCAGTGACAAGTTATTCAAAACTTTATGGGGTCCGTCTAAATTGCCGCACCCTGTATAAGAAAATGGAGGTCTAAAAATACACTGTAAATGTAAACACGTTTAAGCAGCTGTACTTCACACTTTACAATGATAGGTGTTTATGTGCAAGGTCTCAGGTAAACCATTCTACCGTATTTGCCTGAATTATTCCCCCTAAATAATTCCCCCTGTTAGACGAGTGAGGAAAAATACCCCCTTGAATAATTCCCCGTTATGACTTGAAGGATTATTTATGCCTCCCATGAAATATCTTAACTTAGTATGAAAACCTACCATAACCCATCTGAATAATGAGCCAAAATTTTACATTTTTTCATCATAATATTTCGTTTTTACTATAAAATAAATTATTGCAAAATTTATCACATAATTTTATTCATAAAATTATGGCAAAAAATTTTATTCATAAAATTATGGTAGGTTTTCATACTACGTGTGCTGTCCACCGAGTATATACAAAAAAATGTAAAAATTTATGCACAGGAGTGCAAGTTGCAGCGTTTCGAATACAACGAAGCTGGCGCGGACAACATCCCAGTGAATGTAGGCAAAACAAGTGCACCAGGGTTTACCTTCTACGATGAAGTGTAATTGTGAAATACCTCCGTCTAGAAATACTCCCCCTCAAAATGACCACTATGAATTTAGTGGCTCCCCCCCCAAAAAAAAAAAAATTTTTTTTGAGTGTACACAGAACGTACATGACAAAACTGTGGTTTGTGATTCGGGCAATGCAAAACACACGTTAAAAACAATGAATCGAACGTTACGTTAGAACAGTGTTTATGCGATCTACATACCATATTACCTCGAAATACCCCCATGGGGGTTTATTATTTCGCCAGCAAAATTTGAGGGGGGGGGGTTAATTCGAGGGGGGTTTATTCGAGGGGGGGGGTTATTATTTCGCCAGAAATTTTCGTGAAATTCATAGTAAGGCATACGCCTTTTCTTACACAAAAAACGGTAATAAATGTGAGAATATAGGTTATATTGGGGCTGTAGATGTACGTCTGTACACAAATGAGCGTATAAGAGTAGCTGCGATGTAAATAAGTAGTAATAAATACATCATGTACATTGCATACATGATGTACATCATTCCGGAGGGGGGGGGTATTTCGAGGGGGGATTTATTTTTTCCCCAGCCCATTTTGAGGGGGGTTAATTCGAGGGGGGGTTAATTCAAGGGGGGGATAATTCGAGGTAATACGGTACTTATATAAGTCCATAGACTCATATATCGCGATTATTGTTGTATTTTTCTACGTCTGCGCACGTTACAGGCGACAATTTAGTACTGGAATTTCAAAAAATTTCTGGCGAAATAATTAGCCCCCCCCCTCATTTAACCCCCCTCAAAATTCTCACTCTGAAACAATCACCCCCCCAGGGGGTATTTCGAGGAAATACGGTAGGTATTTTAACTATTATGTGATCATGAGCTTACCGTATTTCCTCGAATTACCCCCCCCCCTTGAATTAACCCCCCCTCGAAATACCCCCAGGTGTTTTCGAGCTGAGGAAACAATAAACCCCCCCTCGAAATACCCCCGTCTGGAATGATATACATCATGTATGCAATGTACATGATGTAGTTATTGATGCCAATTTGCATCGCAGATACACATAGGTATACGTTTATGTGTACAGATACCGTATTACCTCCAATATAAGGCATCCCTCTAATATAAGGTACCCTCTAATATAAGGTATAACTTTTGGCTATTTTGAACGCGACGAAAAAAATATAAGGTACCCTCTAATATAAGGCATACCTCTAATACAGGGCACAGCTGGCTGCGTGCCAAAACGCTCATAAAAATCATAAAAACGGTTGCCAAACATGGTGGAAAATGATGAAAATGGTGCCGAAGGGCATTGCGAATTGCGATAACTCTTCGTCGACTTCTGCCATTTTGTAGTGATACTGTACCACCTATTTCATACATTCCAATTTGAAAAAAATGAATTGTATTGTTGTTGATAGTTGGTAAAATTTCTTTAAAATCTGGTGAAAATAATTGAAGGTACCCTCTAATATAAGGTACCCTCTAATATAAGGCATAACTTTTGGCTCGAAAAATCTGACAAAAACAATATAAGGTATACTTTATATTAGAGGTCTAAATGTACAGTCTAAATACCCAATATGTCCCGATTAGTGATGGAATGGCGCCATGGCGCTGGCGCCCTTTAATGGCGCCAAAGGGCGCCAGCGCCATGGCGCCATTGGCGCTTGGCGCCCTTTTCTCTGGCGCCATCTGACGCCTGGCGCCATTATTTCGAATGGCGCCATGGCGCCCTTGGCGCTTGGCGCCATTTTCGCTGGCGCCAATTTGGCGCCCGGCGGCATTGTTTTTGATGGCGCCAAAATTCCGCGAACAAATTTGATCAAATAGGACATTTTTGGACATTTTATCGAAGATCGTTACACAAAGCAATTAATCTATCGTATTTCCTCGAACTAGCCCCCTCGAAATACCCCCAGGTTTTTCCGAGCTGAGTAAAAAATAACCCCCCCCCCTCGAAATACCCCCGTCTGAAATAAGGTACATCATGTACACAATGTACATGATGTATTAATCGATGCCAATATGCATCACAGCTACACATGAAACTAGTCTACGTGGATACATAAATACCTACTAAATATATCCTGTTTTGTCACTTTTATTACCAGTTTTGGGGATGTAAAAGCCCATCTTTACTACGATCTGTCTCGAAAATTTCTGGGGAAAAATACAACCACCCCTTGAACTAGGGATGGAAAAAAAGCGCTTTTTTTAACGGCCCCGCTTTTTTTAAAAAAAACGCGCTTTTTTTCGCTTTTTTTCAAAAAATGTTGGGACGTTCCCTAAAAAGCTCCCAAATAGAGTTCTGTATCAATATATACAGGTATATCAGACAAGTGGCAGTACTTGTGATGATATACAGCCATAGAATGGCTGTGTAGTCATGGGATAACATGATAAGTGGTGATTTCTTCCAAAAAATTTCTTTTTATTTTGACGCATGATGTATATTCGCTGTTTGTGAATGTTTCGTGACCTCGAGTAATGTTAGGCATAAAATACTGCTTAAATAAGGTTATAAGAGAAGGCTAATACGTTGACAGTAATGTTTCCCACTGTAGAAGTATGTGGGAGGACACTGGCTGAATATTCTATGCTACACTAACATATCACAACTTATTATTACATGATAGCACACAGGAAAAGAAGCAATGAAGCTAAAAATGCCACAAAACCGATGAAAACAAACACCAGTGCTAATGTGCATGTGAAATTGCGCGCTTGCGCGCAAAAAATTGCAAAATGCGTAGTGCATAAGTACTGAAAAATTTTGCCAGCGCTCTTTTTTAAAAAAAAGGCGCTGGGACCCTTGCGCTTTTTTTTAAAAAAAGCGGCGTTTTTTAAAAAAAAGCGCTTGAAAAAAAGCGCTGGCCATCCCTACCTTGAACAAACACCACCCCCCTCGAAATGCCCTCCTCGAACTGACACTCTGCACACAATGAAATTTACACTCTATGAAAAATAAACCCCCCATGGGTATTTCGAGGAAACACGGTATAGCTGCGATGTAAATTGGCAGCCATTGAAACATCATCTTCATTGCAAACATGGTGTACCTTATTACAGACAGGGGTGTCGAGTGGGGGTTATTTTTCCCCAGCTCACTCACAGCTTGGGGTATTTCGAAGGGGGTTAAGTCAAGGGGTATTTGGAGGAAATACGGTAACATATTGATCTTCTAAAAAGCTTCTGTGATGATATACATGCTAAAATAGTGACTTTTATCATTGGCGCCATTTTGGCGCCCGGCGCCATTTTTCCTGGCGCCCTTTGGCGCCCAGCGCCATTTTTTCAGATGGCGCCGGGGCGCCATTGGCGCTTGGCGCCATTTTCTCTGGCGCCCTTTGGCGCCCAGCGCCATTTTTTCAGATGGCGCCGGGGCGCCATTGGCGCTTGGCGCCATTTTCTCTGGCGCCCTTTGGCGCCCGACGCCATTACTTAGAATGGCGCCATGGCGACATTGGCGCCTGGCGCCATTTTTCCTGGCGCTTTTCCATCACTAGTCCCGATATAGGTATCCTATTTACCCACGTTTATTACCGGTTTTGGGTATGAAAAAGCATACTGTTTACTATGAATTTCCTGAAAATTTCTGACGAAATAATAAACCCCCCCCCTCGAATAAGCCCCCCTCCTCTCGAAATACCCCCCTCAAAATTTCCACTCTGAAAAAAAAACCCTGGGGGTATTTCGAGGAAATACGGTATAAATCTGCCTTGACTGTAGACAACTTGGGCTGGCTCGCAACTTTTCAATGAAGTGACAGTAAAGACAAAGATAAAATTTTTCTTGATTTTCTTTATATTTATTTACCAATTTACATTTATGTATTTATTTCTCCTTTTCACTTTCGTAAATAGTCTTTGTCAGTTCAGTTGTGCGTTTTACCAATTTTCATTACAATTGGTATTTTAGACGTGAGTGCTAGTTTGGCATAAAGATCATTTTAACTTATATCTCCTCATCTCTGTCTTCTCATATTTACGTATTGGATGTATCAAAACGCGGGCTTTATCCTGGGAAAGTATTTACCATATTACCTACAATATAAGGTACAGTGGCGTAGCCAGGGGGGGGGGGTGGCGGCCACCCCCCCTCCAGGGTGTAACATGAGAACAGTAAAGAAACGTTTTCTGGTGCAACGATTTTGAAGCCATTTTGCAAAATTTTTGCATAAAAGCACGCATTTTCGCTTCCCATGAAAGTTACCTAATTTCACTTTACAAGGTCACAAACAGGGTTGGCAAAATCTCAGAAAAAATAAATAAAAAACAAATAAAATGGGAAATTTAAGAATAAAATAAAATAAAATGGAAAATTTCAAAATAAAAATATTGTATAAAAATTCGAATTTTTGTAAATTTTTTGTAAAATTGTATAAAAATTCGTATTTTTGTAAAGTTGTATAAAAATTCATTTTTTTTGTAAAATTTTAATGTTGCTGTTTGAATTTCTACCTGTTTATTCATGGAACTAGGGGCAGTCCCAAGCTTTGCAAAGTGACAAATTGCATGTAAAATGTCATGCAAAGTGACAATTGTCAGTTGTCATGACAAATAAAGTGTCAGTTGTCATGACAAATATAAATTTAAGTGTCAATTGTCATACAAATTGCATCCAAATCTTATGTTTTGTATCCAAGTCTTATGTTTTTCATTCAAATCTTATTGTTTTGGAATCCAAATCTTATGTGAACATTTGCATACACCCCCCCCCCAAGATTTGGATACAAAAGATAAGCTTTGGATAGAAAATTTACACAGCAAAGTCATGACGATTGTCACTTTGCTTGACATTTGATAAGACACTTGACATTTTGCGTGACAATTAACACTTCACTTTACATTTGTAATGACAATTGACACTTTGCATGACATTTTACAAATGTGCCATATGCACTCCAGTAGTTCTTCTACTGAAAATGCAAACCATTGTTATCTATAACTGTAAGTTTACACTTGCAGCAGCTAGGTAACAATACCTACTGCATGCAACTTTTGTAAAGTTTTGTAAAATTTGTCACAGGTTTTTCATGTATAGGTCTTATGATAACATTTTTCTGGCCTTGCATGCATGATTACTATTTTCAGTAAAACAATTTGTAAAATTTCTGTAAATTTTTTTGTAAAATGGTGTCATTTTATTTGGGAATTTTGGGAATAAAATACAATAAAATGAAACAAGAATATAATAAACAAAATAAAATACAATACAATTTTTATACAATTTGTATAGAAATAATTTTTATAAAACCAACCCTGGTCACAAACGACTGCCTCAAGTTCTGTCAAAATGCACTCAAATTTTATCATGTCCCTGTAAAGAATTATACATACATATAGGTACAGCGGCCTTTGGCACCAATGACTATGCCAATGGCGCCATGGCATCCTGGCTATGTCACTGAAAACCACCACCTCCAATATTAGGTATATCTCCCATTTAAGTATAATAAAATATACTATAATATATACCGTATTACTTCTAATTACCCCCCCCCCCTCGAATTAATCCCCCCTCAAAATGGGCTGATGAAATAATAACCCCCCCCCCTCGGAATACCCCCCCCCCTTCAGAATGATGTATGTCATGTAAACACCTTCCCGATCACATCCGGCACCCTATTTTTGATGACACTTGTGACATCCTATCTCCAGTTCTATGGTGCGCCAGAAGCTGAAACTTGGGGGAAATATTGATGGAACCCCCCTCTACTTCGCATGAATTTCAGGGGTCGCGGCGACCCCTTTAGAGGGTGGGTCGCCATAAGTACAAAAATTTTATTGGCTTTTCTGGTGTCCCTCACAGGTCCGGCACCCACTGATTTTTTAGCTGTGGGAGGGCTATAAATCTAAAATTTTGGGGATGTGTTACCAACACCCCTCCCCTACTATACACTATTCAAAAATGTGAGATTAATGTGAAAAATTTGTAAAATATTCTTTTATTCTCTAAAAAAACATGACCACCCAATAGATGGATGACAAATAATTCACTTTTTGGAACTTTTTTATTAGACACTTGAAAAGCTGGTTTACGATACTTTAAAGTGAAGGGGTTGATGATTCAAGTTATGTAAAGAACCACACCTCTAAAACGCCTGCATTGCAAAATTTACTTGGGGGGAATTTCAAAGTGTAAATTTTGTAAATTTTTGTTCCTGAAATGATGTCATTATGGTGTCATAAAATTCCCCCCAAGTAAATTTTTCAATGCAGGCATTTTAGAGGTATGGTTCTTTACATAACTTTAATCATCAAACCCTTCCCTTTAAAGTATCGTAAACCAGCTCTTCAAGTGTCTAATAAAAAAGTTCCAAAAAGTGAATTTTTTGTCATCCATCTATTGGGTGGTCATGTTTTTTAATGTCATGTCAATGGGACAGTCGATTTTTTCGATGAGACGAAATCGCTCGAAAAGAGACCCTGCGAAGCAAGCGATTTTTACCTTTTTAAATAAAATTAGTTTTGGATATGCATGGTACATTTTGCAATTTGGATACGTGTATCAAATTGCATCATTCATCGCTTTATTTCACATTAATCGCGCATTTTCTACACTACTGTGTTCATTTTTGAACAAGGAACCAGTGACGGACCCGATGGGACAGTTTATTTTTTCAATGAAATGAAATTGAGCCGTGGCAACCGGGAAGTTAGTGAGTCGCCGGAGGCCGCCCTGAGGGGGTATAGTAGGGGAGGGTGTTGTCTATACTCCCCCCAAATTGCAGCTCTTTATCACCCCCACAGCTGGAGGTACGGCATCCGAAGTGTCGCAAAATAAAGTCGGTGCCGGACCTGTGCGGGACACTCAAAAAGCCAAAAAAAAACTTTGCGTATACGGCGACCCACCCTGTAGCGGGTCGCCGTGGCCTCCCCCATTGATGCAGCGTAGAGGGGGGTTGCAAGTATATACCCCCCATTTTCAGCTTTATACTCCGCCCGCAGCGAGAGTTAGGGCACCCGGAGTGAAATCAAAAATAGGGTGCCGGACCTGACCGGGAACGTGTTTACATAATAAATACATCATGTATGCAATGTACATGATGTATACCGTATTTCCTCGAATTACCCCCCGGGGGTTTATTTTTTCAGAGTGACAATTTTGAGAGAAAAACGTGGAAAATGCAACAATAACCACCATTTATAAGTTTTTACAGCCTTATATAAGGATCTAGATGGTATAAACGATGTTCTAACATAACACAGTAAGTGTTTTGAACATCTGTTATGCATTTCCCGGACCACAAATTCATAGTGCCCATTTTGAGGGGGGTATTTCGAGGGGGGGTATTTAGAGGAAATACAGTATTACTGCTAATTTGCATTGCAGCTACACATAGACTACCGTATTTCCTTGAATTACCCCCCCCCCCTTGAATTAACCCCCCCCCCCCTCGAAATACTCCCAGGTGTTTTCAGGCTGAGAAAAAAATAAACCCCCCACGAAATACCCCCATCTGGAATGATGTACATCATGTATGCACTGTACATGATGTATTTATTGACACCAATTTTCATCGCAGATGCACATACGCGCTAATATGTATACAGATGTACGTCTATATACCCAATATGTCTGAATATATCCTATATTCTTGCGTTTATTACTGGTTTTGGGTATGAAAACGCATACTCTTTACTATGATATTCATGAAAATTTCTGACGAAATAATACCCCCCCCCCCCCCCCCTCGAAATACCCCCCCCCCTCGAAATACCCCCCCCTCGAAATACCCCCCCCCCCCCTCAAAATCTCCACTCTGAAAAAATAAACCCCCTGGGGGTATTTCGAGAAAATATGGTAGTTTGTGTAGCTATCAACGTTTTTATCTCCAAATATATCCTGTTTGGATACATTTATTACCTGTTTTGGGTACGCAAATGCCTACTATTTACTACGATCCTTACGAAAATTTATGACGAAATAATAATAAAAACCCTCGAATAAACCCCTTAACTTCGCTGGTGAAATAATAAACCCCCATGGGGGTATTTCGAGGTAATACGGTATACACAATAATTTTGAAAACATACATATTTATGGTATGAGTATACTCGGTGGACAGCACACCTAGTAAGAAAACCTACCATAATTTTATGAATAAAATTTTGTGATAAATTTCGCAATTTATTATTTCATAGTAAAAACGAAATATTATTATGAAAAAAATGTAAAAGTTTTGGCTCATAATTCAGATGGGTTATGGTAGGTTTTCATACTAAGTGTGATGTCCGCCGCGTATACCTGTGATTATAGAGATAGGTATAAATTAGCATCATTTACTAATTTTTGCCATAGTGGGTAGTTATGGCTACTAATTTACCTAATGTGAATAATGTAAATGTCTGGATGCCAGCTTAGTGTTTTATTTCATGAATACATGCATGTTTTATATTTCTGTCTTTGTGAAACACAAAATTTCTGTCATGTACCGCAAATCCTCGAATAAACCCCCCCCCCCTCGAATAACTCCCCCCCCCCCCTTGAATAACTCCCCCCTGTTGGCGAGGTGAGGAAAAAATAACTCCCCCCTCCTGAAAAACTCCCTGTGTATGAATAGAACACAATACAAAAGAATATTATCCAACGGCAGCGACAGCAGATAAATATTTACAGTGTATACTGTATACACATCTTTTTGTTGTTGTGTACAGTTTAATACCTGAATAACATGAGTTGACAGGCTGCATCTGCAATGATTTGAGTCCAAGTATTCTGAGGAAAAAATAACTCCCCCCCCCCCCCCCCCCGAATAAGTCCTCTCTCCAAAACATCTGACGAAAAAATAACTCCCCTGGGGTCTTATTCGAGGATTTAGGGTATGCAAAATTTGTTGCGAGCATCATTTAATAACTTTTGCCATAGTGGGTAGTTATGGCTACTACCGTATTTCCTCGAAATACCCCCGGGGGGTTTATTGTTTCAGAGTGAGAATTTTGAGGGGGGGTTAAACGAGGGGGGGGGTATTTCGAGGGGGGGGGTTATTATTTCGCCAGAAATTTTTTGAAATCCCAGTACTAAAATGTCGTCTGAAACGTACGCAGACGTCGAAAAAGGCCACAAAAATCGCCATTTATAAGACTCTAAAGACATTTATAAGTGTGTAGACGTACAAACACTGTTCTCACATAACAGAGTCATCGTTTTTAACGTGTGTTTTGCATTGCCGGGATGACAAACCGCAGCCTTTGTCATTTACGTTCTCTATACACTAATTTTGGGGGGGGTGTATTTCGAGGGGGGGGTTTATAAGTTCATAGTGTCCATTTTGAGGGGGGGTATTTCGAGGGGGGGGGTATTTCGAGGGGGGGGGTATTTCGAGGAAATACGGTAATCTACCTAATGTGAATAATGTAAATGTCTGGATGCCAGCTTAATGTTTTATTTCATGAATACATGCATGTTTTATATTTCTGTCTTTGTGAAACACAAAATTTCTGTCATGTATGCAAAATTTGGTGCGATCTTAGTAGTTCTGTGGTGGAATTCAGCCTTTGGAGAAATTATGCTTCATCCAGCAGGTAGTCACAGCAAAAAATGGATCTGTGAAGCGTGTGGAAGCGGGCTGGACGCGCTTCCACCAACATCACGAAAATCTCGGTGAAGTGTCTTCCATCCGCTTCACCTAGCTTCACCGCGCGCTTCACGCACATCCAAAATGTGGAAGACATTTCACTGCACTGGCGTTTCCACATGCTTCTCCTACGCATACATTTGTATGGGACCACCATATTAAGAAGCGTGAGCCGTGAAGTGCCTTCACGCAGATTTTCATGATGTGTGTTGAAGCGCTGGCAGCTTGGTGAAGTGTCGGGAAGTGTAAACGTGAAGACACTTCCCAACGCTTCACCGCGCATCCACACACCCATTTTTTGCTGTGAGTGTTTCTTGAGCAACAACTAGGGTTCAAACGGGATTGGCTTTTTGAGATTTTGTGATCGGGGTCGTGATTGGGGTCACAGGATCTGGATCGGAAGTTGCATTTTTTGGGATCGGGTTTGGGATCTCAGGATCGACTTTTTGGCCATAATTCTGGCATTCAGAGTTGTTCACAAAGGTCTAGAAACTCTCGGATGCCAGAATCGTGGCATAAAATAGATGAAAGTTTTTAACGCATTTTGACACATTTTTAGTACAAAAACATCATTTTTTCACGTTTTATTATTCCCACTGATTTTTATGGCATCGGGTTGGAGTCATGGCCACAGGATCGGGATTGGGTTTCCAAAACTTTTGGGATCAAGATTGGCTTTTTTTGGGATTTCAGGATCCGGATCAGGATTGAGGTTTCGGGATCGGGCGTGGACCACAAAATCCCAAAAATTCTCGGGATCACGTTTAAACCCTAGCAGCAACTGACACAAATTCAAACATCTAATAATATACCAAGTTTTCTTTTGTACCTAGTTTATTTTTGTCAGATATACACAATGAAGTAGACCAAACCTGCAACAGTCTCCCGGGCAATTTGAGAAAAACCGTCATTGAAGGCAATTGTTACTTCACAGGCACCACATTTGCGCACGCAGGATGGTCAGTTGACATTTTCACATTTAGAGAAATATTTGATAGAATAATTGAAATAAAAAAAACTTCAGGACACAGAGTTGGCAGAAATGTGAAGAAACACTGAGTGGAAGTAGACTTGCACATGCATACACTTATTCAGTTCTTTGGGCATTGGCTGTCGAGGGAAACCTCATAAATATGGTTATTATTTATAATACCATCTTTATAAGTGACAGCACCAGGGTTCTTGTAGATTTGGATCCCCGTGGGATAAATCGCTCCTCCAGAATGATAGATAGCTGAAAAAAAATTCGGGGGGGGGGGGGGGGGGTTCAATATAAATATAGGCTATTTTGAGGTTTAGAAGTGAAAAAGAGGGAAAAATCGCTAAAGATAGGTGAAACATAGCTAAAAATAAATAGGTGAGGAGTGGTTACAAATAGGTACATAAGCACATAAAAAGCCAAAAATAGCTGAATAAGACATACACATCGATGATCAGCACCAATATTTACGCAGCACTGGTCAGCACCAATATTTACACAGTCTTGAGCCAAGAATAACTAGTTAAAGATTTCTAAAGAGAATCATTAGTCTAAAACACATTGTGCTGTATTTCCTCAAAATACCTATCCCCCAGGGAGGTTCTTAACTTGTCATTTCACGAAAAATATTTGGCTGTTATTAAAGGGAGGTGTTTTACTATGTTATAAGTAATCAGATAACATAATCAAATGTGAAGAATATCAAGCTAATTCATTGTTACTCAATTCATATTCAATGTGTATGCAACTTTTCATATTTATTCAATCAATCAGCCCTGTCTGGCTACACCTTTACTTAAGTGGGCTCACTTATGTTTACCTTATTTACATATGAAAATTCCACATCATTTAAGGGACATTCACAAGGCCTCGTTGTGTGGACGACAAGAAAATCCCTTGAAAAAGTTTCATGATAAAAAAAAACCATATTTGCAAGAAGAAACGGTGATAGGTAAATACATACTGATGAGGTCTACAGACACCCAAATTGCAAATAATTAGTATACTCCAGCGACATTACATCTTACAATGAAATCTACCATATCCCATCTGAATAAAAGAGCAAACATAAAATACCGTATTTGCTTGAATAATCCCCCTGGGGAATTATTATTTTGTCAGACATTTTTGAGGGGGAACTATTCGAGGGGGGGGGGAATTTTTCAAGGTGGGGAATTATTATTTCATCAAAATTTTCAAGCATGTTTCCATCAACTCATTTCATGAAATATGCGTTAGAAACACAATAACGTGCTATTTTTGTTAAAATTAGGTAGGTAACACAAATTAATCAAATCTTTAAAGGGGGGATTATTCGAGGGGGGAATTATTATTTCCTCACTCGTCTTACAGGGGGGATTATTCGAGGGGGAACTATTCAAGGGGGAACTATTCAAGCAAATATGGTAGTTTTGTAAAGCAATTTGATAAATATGATGAAATTTTTTACATTTGTTCTTTTTTCAGATGGGATATGGTAGATTTCATTGTAAGGTGTAATGTCAATGGAGTATAGCTCTAGATCAAGTGTTCTGGACATTTTGGAGAAAAAAAGTTGTTGGTGGCAAATTTGCCACTGTAACCTAATTTTTTGTCAAAATGTCCATAACTCCTATCCTCCATAATGTAGTGTGAATATGAAATACATACATAACTAAATATTATTTTACAGCAGGTAAAGAAAGACTCCAAGCACAATAAAAACAAAAACATGGTGTCATTTTTGAAATTTTCACACCTTAATAATATGATCATCTAGATGACATATTTATGGTGCAGACTATCAGATTTTATTTTCAAATAGTCCCATTCACTGTCTCAGTGGACCGAATTTGGATCAACACACATGAACTTCACGCAAGGAACATCTGGATACCTCAGCATTGGTTGAATATTTCAGTTTTCAAACTATTTTCACTACATATACTCCCTACCTAGCTAAATTCATGAAAAAGCCTCTACTGAATGCAGGAGCGGTTGGCCAGCCATCAAATAACTATTGGCGTTTTTCAAGAGATGATATTACGAGTGGTGTGGATTTTCCAGTAGACTTCTTCAATGAGTAAATTTTTTGGGTTATGTGTCTAAAATACAATGTCCCGAAAAGTCAATCCAGTTTTAATCCTAGCACAATAGTGCTTTGGCACATTTAATTTTGATTGTCTTGACAAACATTTAACTCCTCTGCAGTGAACCGAAGTTTCAGAATACTTACACTCAAGGAATCTGCAAGTTTTACAATTATAATCAATTATCTATTTGGGATGGTCAAAACAGGTGCGACCAAGGACTTAATAAACACAGCATCATGTGTGAAAAACGTGTGTAGCAAATCTATACTTTTTAATTACTTGGTTTGTTACAAGTCCTGGGACATGGTACAAATCATACTGTATATCCTCAAATAAGTCCCGCGGGGAGTTATTTTTTGTCAGAACTTTTTGAGGGGGAGTTATTTGAACGGGGAGCTATTCGAGGGGGACTTATTTGAGGGTATAAGGTATTTCAGATTTCAGATCATTCAGTGTATTGCATGTTGCGTCTGCAAATTAGTTTGCATCTGTAAGCTGAAATTCTGCAATTGTCAGGGATTTGTCAAAGTTTCTCCTCAGTTTCTACAAAAAAAATACACCACTAATTTTCTTTGACATAGGAGATGGTAACTTCCTGCAACTTCTCCACCCCCTCACAACCTACACCACCCCCCCACCCAAAAAAAAATTATGCCGAAGATCAGGTTTCACATTTGTCATGGCATTTTCACCCTCTTCACTGGTGGCCATCAAAACATAAATAGCATGCTCAAAGGCATGGCAATGAAGCAGCCATGGGTTGCTCCTGACTAGTTATGTAAAAGCGCCATGGCGCTGGCGCCTGGCGCTAGCGCCAAAGCAAAAAAAGTTGGGTGCTTTTGGCGCTTGGCGCTGTAATGCCCTGGCGCCATTGGCGCTAGTGTTTTTAAAAGCGCCACACAATTTAAATTTCACAGCAACAATTGATGCAAAAAGATGTGTAAATTGCAAAAATAAGAAGCTAATAAGCACCCCAAATTTGTAATATTTATCTTAAGTGAGGAACCGTAGTTGTGATGTAATTAGTCCTGAAATTGATGATGGAATTGTATTTATGTACATATTTAGGTAGTACAACTTTATACTACACTGGTCAGAAATTTCACTGGTTGCTTTAAAGGAATGTAAGGATAAAGTGATGTGATCAATTGAGCATTTAATTCACAGATTGTGATGGGATTTATCATTGCTATGTTTTGTTATTGTTGTCACAGTGAAGTGTGCTTGCAGAGAACTACTTTTCTCATGGAGCTATCGCAAGATAAAATAGTAGATGATCTTATCTGATTTTTACTAGACTTATCCCAGTAGTCTAAAAAGATTTACCTCGCTTCTAATGACATAAATAAATAGAAATGAACGCCAAGCGACTCACGAACACCGCTGCATATACAAACAGTGAAGTTATTCTGGCGCTGGCGCTTTTGTCGCTAGGCGCCACTGTCCTCTGGCGCCATTGGTGCTTGGCGCTGTGGTCTAGAAAAGCGCCATGGCGCTTTTGGCGCTTGGCGTCATTTTTCTGTGGCGCCATTGGCGCTTGGCGCTGGCTTTGGAAAAGCGCCATGGCGCTTTTGGCGCTTGGTGCTAAAAGCCTGGCGCTTTTTACATCATTACTCCTGACACTGAGGAACCTAATTCTGGGGACCATGTGCCCCATAAAAGTATTGGGGCAGTTGAGCATGAAATTTTTGCTGTGGGGCTTGTGTGGGTTGTAAGGGGGTGGAAAAGTTGCAGGAAGTTACCACCTCCTATGTCAAAAAATAATAATGGCCTAAACTGTCCCCAACCAATTTTATAGATAAATCAAATTCTGGCCTGAACAAAAATTCCATTGGATTCCATTGGTATGGATTTTCCATTGATATTTTCCATGAAAAAAATTATTTCCAAAAACAAGGGTGGCCTGAGGGGGCTTTGGGTATATAACACAACCGTGCAAAAAAGTTGGGACTTTTCACAATAGAGAAATGGGAGGCCAGTGGCGTAGCCAGGATTTTTGAGCGGGGGGGGGGGCGGATTGTATACAGAGCCCGGCGAACGGGGGGGGGCGGTGCCCCCCCCCTAAAATTTGACCCCTGTAGTAAGAGAATGGCGCCATGGCGCTGCCGCCATTCGTAGGCGCCACGCCATGGCGCCATTGGCGTTCACATTGGCGCCAAAGACCGCTTTAAATGTATGTATTTTACAGCGAAGTGGTCACCCTGGGTGTACTTGCTCAGGATTTTTAGGCCTTAGAAACAGGTGGACTTAAAATACCTGTTGTGGGAAGGGAAAATGCGCGCTTGCGCGCAAAATTTTTGACAGCACCCATGAAAACGGTACCTAAAACCCCCACTTCCGGATATTTTCCACGTCTCACCCGGGAAGGGGGGGGGGCGGCAGCCCCCCCCCCGCCCCCCCCCTGGCTACGCCACTGTGGGAGGCTGTGGGTCCAAAACACTTTTGTTGCTTCCCAGTGACTTGTCCCAGTGACTGGCCAGGCGGTTTTTGGCAACTCACCACAGTGTGGGGTGCAGCATTCAAAATTTACATAAACATTACTGTCCCACACAGGTCCAGCAGGCAATCAAATTTTAAAAAAAAACACTTTTGTGTTGTTTAAACACTAAACTGATTGATAATGTCAAATAAGCAAATAATATCCTCTATAAATATCTTATCCCACCGAAAACTGCCCACCACATGAACCAATCCCCTAAAGTGGCTGACAAAAAATCACTTTTTACAACTTTTTAATTAGATACTTGAACTGTTGGTTTACAATATTTTATAGTGGAGGGTTAAGGGTTTTAAGTTGTGTAAAAAACCTTAGCTCCAAAAAGCCTTCATAATAAAATTTGCTTGGGGTAAATTTAAAATTGTAAATTTTACTTATTTTTGTTCCTGCAATGATGTTCAATTCGAAATTCACCCCAAACAAATTTTCTTATGAAGGCATTTTGGAGGTAGGGTTTTTTACACAACTTGAAACCTTGAACTCTCCCCTAAAAATTATTGTAAACCAGCAGTTCAAGTGTCTAATAAGAAAGTTGTAAAAAGTGATTTTTCGTCACCCACTGGAGGGATGGGTTCCTGTGGTAGGCGGTTTTTGGTGGGATATGATATTTATAGAGGATATTGAATGCTTATTTGACATTATCAATCACTTTAGTGTTGAAACAACACAAAAGTGCTTTTTTTTAAATTCAACTGGGTGCTGGACCTGTGTGGGACAGTAATGTTTTGATAAATTTTGAATGCTGCACCCCACTGTGGTGAGTTACCAAAAACTGCCTGGCCAGTGTCAAGTAGGGAAGGGGTGTTGGCGACACATCCCCAAAATTTTAGATTTATATCCCTCCCACAGCTGGAGGTACGGCACCCGCAGTGCAAGAAATCAGTGGGGGCCGGACCTGTGTGGGACACTAAAAAAGCCACGAAAATTTTTTGCACTTGGGGTGACCCACCCTGTAGAAGGTCACCGCAATTCAAGCGAAGTAGAGGGCAGTTGCGCCAATATCTACCCCAAGTTTCAGCTTCTGGCGCGTCCTAGAACTGGAGATAGGACGTCAGATGTAAAATAAAAAATGGGGGGCCGGACTTCATCGGGAAGGTGTTTATGTGTAATAAAAATGCATAGTTTCAGCCTTCAGCAAATTATGTTTCTAACGTGGTTCATCTCTGGTAGCAATGCAAGTATTCCGTTATCATGGAACAAACCAAGTATTTGTAATTACTCAATTCAAACTGACCAAGCTGATCAACTGTTAACCTACAGACTCACCAGCGCTGAGTTACAAGCTAATAATAAAAGATGAACTGCCACTGGTTGCAAGCAGACACAACGCCATCTCTGGACCAGATGTGCGCCAATGTGCCCACCAGTGTCTGCTGCAAAAATGGTGCTTTGCATTTGGACACAACCCAACCACTGGCGAGTGTATTTCATATGCACAAATGGCTGCTAACATGCACACTCTGAGCACAGCTGCTAGACAGGGCTTCAACTACTATGCCAGGAATGTTATTGAAGGTAAATACTATGGATTGCTGCTGGGTTTTTTCAAAGTTTTTTTTTTAAAAACACAAGCATTGAATGTTTTTTTTAATGACAGCCAAATTTTTTGGTATTTACTTATGCAAAAGGTAAGTATATTGGACTTTCACACACAAATTACCATTGGTGGTGGTTTTTGTTGGTTTTGTGGCAATTTTAATCTAAGAACTTCCATTTTTATAGACTAGTATGTTATAATAAGCTGTGATATGTTGGTGTAGTAAACTGCTGTTGCCTCAGGTTCGGCACCGAATTTTTATCTTTTTACCAGTGCCATATCTCCAGCTGTGTTTGAGATATGGAGCCGATACTTAAGTGGTACGTAGGCATAACACCCCCCTACCATACACCAACTAGGGGGGCTTTGGCGACTCACGACAGTGTGGGTCGCTGAACATGCCCAAAACATTTGCGCAATTTTCGCTGTCCGCGACAAGTTCGGCACCCACTGGTACCCCCCACTGCGGATGCCATAACTTCAGCTGTGGGGGGCGTAGAATACTCAAATTTTGGGGAGGTGTAGCCAACACCCTCCCCTACTAGGGTTGAAAAAAACGTTTTTTTTAACTCGATGTTTTTTTTAAAAAAAAAACGTTTTTTTAATAAAAAACGTTGTTTTTTTAAAAGCTCCCAGATATAACCTTGTGTCAACATATATAGGTATATCAGACAGTGGCAATACTCTGTGATGTTATATATGACCATATAATGTCTGTGGAGCCATGGGATAACATTATAAGTGATGATTTGTGTCTAAAATATCCATTTTTCGTCAACATATTATTCGTATATCGCCTTATAGTCGAATGTTCGTGACTTCAGGTAAAGTTTGGCACGGAATAGTGATCAAACAAGGTTATAAAACGAGGTTGTTACTTTGGGAGTGAAGTTACACACTGTGGAGGTACATGTAAGCACATTACCTCAATATTATATACTACAGCAACATATGACGGCTTATAAACCCATGGTAGCATATATAAATGGATACTTTGATACTAAAAATGCCACAAATCCAATGAAAACAACCACCAATGTCAATTTGTGTGTGAAATTGCGCGCTTGCGCGCAAAAATTTTGCAAAATACCTAGTGCTTAGTACTAAAAATTTCGGTCAAGTCATGTTTTTTTTTTTTTAAACGTTTTTTTTAATAAAAAATGTTTTTAAAAAAACATCGGCCAACCCTATCCCCTACCATACAACATAAGGTGGGCAGCAGCGATGTAATACAGTGTGGGTTGCTGAACATCAAAAGAATGTTGTCCACATCAAGTTCACCACTGAATTTTGTTGTCCCATTGACACCAAGTTCAGTGCCTGGTGTTGTTTCATCAGATTAATGTTAATGACTATGTTGATTGTATAAAATCATGCAGCAACTATTTCGGTTCATCACCAGAGAACAGAAAATGCATGCCACCCAACTAGGGTGTCAACTTTCCGTTTTCCGTTTTCCGTTTCCGCTTTCCGCAGGCAAATTTTATTCCGTTTCCGTTTCCGTTTTCCGGCTGCTAATTTTTTTTTCCGTTTCCGTTTCCGTTTTTCCGGCTCATTTTCCGTTTTCCGGCTAAAATTTCAGTTTTTCCACCTTTTTTCCGTTTTCCAGCTCAATTGTCTGTTTTTCCAACTTTTTTTTCATTTTCTGGCTAAATTCTCTGTTTTCTGTTTCAGCTAAACTGGTAAACATGCATGCAGGTTCTCAATTATGTGAATTGTTTCTGTTTCTAGCAAGATTTCTGCAAATTTTTTGATTTCTGGATAAATTTCTGCAAATTTTTTTCCGTTTCCGGCAAAATTTCAGCAATTTTTTTCTGTTTCCGGCATAATTTCAGAAATTTTTTCCGTTTCCGTTTCCGTTTTCCGGCCTTTCATTTTTCCGTTTTCCGTTTTCCGGCAGGTGCAAGATTTTTTCCGTTTCCGTTTCCGTTTTCCGGCAAGTGCAAAAATTTTTCCGTTTCCGTTTCCGTTTTCCGCCAAAAAGTTTTTGTTGACACCCTACACCCAACCCCACCCAACCCAACCTGACTCAACCCCCACAGGGTGACAGACAAAAAAGTGACTTTATGTCAGTTTTTTATAACACACTTGAAAACTTGGTTTACAGTGCCCTCTAGAGAAGCGTTGAAGCTTTCAAAGTGCATAAAGAACATTCCCTTGAAAATGCCCCCCTGAAGAATTTTGTAGGGGGAAATGCAATAGTGTGAAAATTGGTGGATTTATTTTCCTGCGATGATGTCATTATGTCATCATTACACTTACCCCCTACAAAATTCTTCAGGGGGGTATTTTTAAGGGAATGTTCTTCACACACTTTGAAAGCTTCAACGCTTCTCTAGAGGGCACTGTAAACCAAGGTTTCATGTGCGTAATAAAAAAACTGACATAATGTCACTTTGTTGTCTGCCACCCTGTCGGGGTAGAGTTGGGTTGGGTGGGTGGCGTCGGGTGGCGAGCATTTTCTGTTCTCTAGTGATGAACAAAAATATTTGCTGCATGGTTTTATATAATAAACATAGTCATTAACATCAATCTGAAATAACAACATCAGGTGCTGAACTTGGTGTCAATGGGACAACAAAATTCAGTGCTGAACTTGATGGGGACAATTTTTTTTTTGATGTTCAGCGACCCACACTGTAGTGAGTAGCTGCTGCCCACCCGATGTTGTATGGTAGGGGAGGGTTCTACCTACACCTCCCCAAAAATTTAGTATTCTACGCTAGGGATGGCCAGCGCTTTTTTTAAAAAAACGCCGTTTTTTTTTAAAAAGGCGCTAGGGTCCCAGCGCTTTTTTTTTTAAAAAGCGCTGGCAAAAGTTTTCGTACTTATGCACTAGGTATTTTGCAAAAATTTTGTGCGCGAGCGCGCAATTTCACACACAAATTGACATTGGTGGTTGTTTTCATTGGTTTTGTGGTATTTTTAGTGTCATTGCTTTCTATTCCTGCATGCTATCATGTAATAATAAGTTGTGATATGTTAGTGTAGTATTGAATATTCAGCCAATGTGCCCCCACATACTTCTACAGTGGGAAACATTAGTCTCAATGTATTAGCCTTCTCTTATAGCCTTATTTATAAGCACTATTTCATGCCTAACTTCACTTGAAGTTACGAAACATTTACAAACAGCGATATACATAATGAGTCAACATAAAAAGGATTTTTTTTGGCAGAAATCATGTTATCCCATGACTACACAGCCATTCTATGGTTATATATCATCAAGTACTGCCACTTGTCTGATATACCTGTATATATTGATACTGAACCATATTTGGGAGCTTTTTAAGGAACATCTTGACTTTTTTTGAAAAAAAGCAAAAAAGCGCGTTTTTTTTAAAAAAAAGCGCTTTTTTAAAAAAAAAGCGGGGTCGTTACAAAAAGCGCTTTTTTCCATCCCTATTCTACGCCCCCCACGGCTGGAGTTATGGCATCCGCAGTGGGGGGGGGGGGGGTACCAGTGGGTGCCGAACTTGTCATGGACAGCGAAAATTGCGCAAATTTTTTGGCATGTTCAACGACCAACACTGTAGTGAGTCACCAAAGCCACCCTTTGTTAGTGTATAGTAGGCGGCCTATATACCCCTTAAGTATCAGCTCCATATCTCGAACACAGCTGGAGATATGGCACTGGTAAAAAGATAAAAAATTGGTGCCGAACCTGAGGCGACAGCAGTTTATATAATATCCAGCCGATATGCTCCCACATCCTTCTACAGTGTGAAACAACAGTGTCAATGTATTAGCCTTCTCTTATATACTTATTTAAGCACTATTCCATGCCCAACTTCAATTGAGTCCAACCCAACTTAAAAAACACATAAATTTTTGATAGAAATAACCACTTAAAGCTATCCCATGACTCCACAGCCATTCTATGGCTTTATACAACATCACATCACAAGCACTATTCCATGCCAAACTTCACTTGAAGTCATGAACATTTTACAAAATGCTATATACATAATAGGGATGGCTGGGGTTTCTCCAAAGGTTTTTAACGGTCATAAAAACAACGTTTTTAAACTGACCATCAAAACCTTTTTTTAAACCTCAGCCTAAAATTTTACTACTGATGTGCTGACCGTGGCAAAATGGATGGATAAAGAAATACAGAGAATTGATAATTAGGCTCATATTTGCACATTTACTTATTTGCACTATTTTACTTTTTATGCACTATAATTATTTACCACGCAAAATATCAAATTATATTTCCTGCACTATATTATTTATCCATGGAGAATATTTAATTAGGAAAGTGTTTTATGAGTAATCGATATGTTTATGTGAAATATTTAGGTTAAAAGGTCAAATAAGTTATTATTAGGTGTATTAATATGAAATTAGGCTCATCCAACTCGCCGTAATTTTCCGATCATTATTATATATACATTTACATGGTTTACTTGTAAGTTGATAAAGTCAAATCTTGTAAATATTTATGTGCTACATATTTACTTAGGCCAGCGTCCTAATAGAGAAATAGTGCCCTGTGTGCAACTAGCATTTACTGTACGTATTTATGAAGCCCTTCGCGTAGGTATAATTATTATAACCCTGCTCACAAGTTATATTGTACTTACTTTGACATTATGGTAAATACCCTGCTCAAATTATACCAAAGAATATATTACAAACCCTGCTCAAATATTATACCCATTTACTTGAATAAGTTCCAATTTATCCATTATGAAATATACGTTTCCAGGAAGTAATTATTATTATTATATCGAATATACCCTACTCTATTTACGTCATTAGGAACATTTGCACTACTATTTACAGTTTTCAAACCCTATTATTAGTCCCAATGTGCATCAAGGTTTTCTGACAAATTGAACCAAATTAGTAAATCGGCCGAGTTTGCCGACTTCGCGCCTCTCAAGATTAATAGTTTCTCTATTAGCCCAATTTGTACTTGGTATTTCTTTACCATAATTGTTTGAATGTATGCACGCGCAGTATAAGGCAACTGTTTCGGCTAGATGTGTTTATTTGTTGCATTTGTGAATTATTTGTGTATTTGTATTAGGAAATTACTGTAGCTGTTTTTCTATACATGATTTCCGTGTCTTAGCTACTTTGGAAGTTTTTACTTCAGTCTGCGGACCCCAAGCTTCTGAACGAAAATAAGCTAGCGATAGAAACTTCGACTAGGAAGCTCGCTAGGCTTTGCGCATTTATATTTGGCTGTATCTGATCAAATAAAGTACCTGAAACAATTTCGAACCCCTTTCAACACGCAACCACGAAATAAACTCAACTTGGCTGTCGACAAGTGGACGTTCGGCTACAACGGGAAATCAACCACTCTAAAGGCCGTTTCTCACTACGGTCTTGGAGCAGCCGGATTCGGTGGTAGAAGACGCTGACTACGGTGGCTTCAACACATGGCGCAGCGAGCAGGGTGATTGCATGACATTGTGCTATCACCAAGCCGGAACGGACATTGTGCGGCAGTTGGCAGAACTTCAAAAGTCCTGCTGAACATCAATTTGGCCTTGGCTGAGCGTTGGCTGTTGATTTGCAGACAGCATTGTGCCAAAGTCACGGCACTCCTGTCTACATCCTGGGAGCGGTTCTACGCTCACGCGCGGAGGACACTGGAGTTCTGACAAGCCTGTCAGGATTTCAGGCAGCTTTCACCAGTGTTCTGGCAAGGTGCTAGACGCTGGGCGGCACCGGCATTTGACAAGGAGTCATTGTCGGACGGTGGTCAAACTTTCGCTGGACGCTCCTGGACATCCGGACGCCAGTGACCGCTCGCACGTCCTTCCTATGCCAAGGGAGGGTGACCTGACGGAGACAGGATCGCCACAGAGCCACGCTAGTCAAAGGGCTGTTTTTTGGGCATTCGCGGAGGTCCCTCGCTCCACTGGGTAAGAGTGGACTCATACCTCGGAAGTGCAAAAGTAGGGGTATCAGTGTACAAAGGGCTGTAGCTGACAGAGGGCTGTAGCTGACAGAGAGTGGATTTGAAAACCAAGTATTAGGATACTTGGTAGCGTGTAGGGGCTTTGCGGAGCTCCCATCAAATATACACGCTGTGCCTGCTCGGTACCATCAGATCAGACAGCACAAAAGTGCCAGAATACTGCATTGCACAGGCGCAATTGCAGAGCAGTGTACAGAAACACTGCCCAGAATCAGAAAGTGCACCAGAGTGCACAGAAACGTGTCACAGGTGACACGGCAAGCGCAGCACTGCGCACAGCGGCACAGGAGCCGCTCAGGAAAGCAAGTGGCCGGCGTGGTCACAAGGCACACAGGTGTGCCAGAAAGAGCGCCAGAGCGCTCAGAAAGAGTGTGTACGGACCCTCTTTGGGCGCACACTGCTGGGCAAATAAATTGTTTATTGTCCAGGTGGATTTGACCGGTGTGTTGAAGTCAACGCGTGTAAGAATCACGTCAGGGGCTTTAGGAACACACCTGGTGCCAGTGCAGTAAAGGTCAACGCGTGAGAACACGTCAGGGGCCTGTAGGACTGCATTGGTATTGTGCGTGGCACAACAAATCCGTAGTGCACAGAGCACTACACAGAAAGACGCAGAGAAGCGTTACAGGCGTCACAGGAGACGCACTATAAAGAGAATCAGTGAAGGAAAATTCATCAGCAAAAATGGTTTCACCAACGGGTCACATCAGAAAGACCCTGGGGCCGGCAAAGCACAGGGTGGACAGCAGATTGGCAAGAGAATATGCCAAATATGACCCAGAGATATTTGCGGGAGCAACAAAGGAAGAAAAGAGAACAGAAATGAGAAGGGTGATTGCATCTGTCAAACAGGAGGGTGCAAAATTGGAAAGTGCAATGACTGCAGTGAGAACTCAATTTGACGCATGGAGGGATGTCGTCAAGGACATTGACGAACCCGACCAGATGGAACAAGAACAGAAGATATACCAAGACTCATATGAGGAATATGCAAACATGTCAGACTTGGTGACACAGAAAATTGCAGCCATGAATGTATACATCGAAGAGTTGCAAGACATGATCCAGCAACTAAGTGGAAGTACCATGTATGAAGTCAATACAGCATTCATACAGCAGATGGCTGCCCAGATGGCTCTGACAGCTCAGGGAGCTGCTCCGGGGGCCAGTTCAACCAATGCAACCACAGCAAAAAGCGTCAAATTACAGAAACTGGAAGTGGAACAGTTTACTGGGGAAATTGTCAAATTTCGATCATGGTGGCAAATGTTCGAATCCCACATCCACAATCGGACAGATTTGGAGGACATTTCCAAGTTCTCATACTTGAGGAGCTTGCTGAAAGGCTCAGCATTTGGCATGATCAGTGGATTGAGTGTGACAGCAGAGAATTATGCACCCGCAATTGCAATGCTCAAAAAGAGATATGACCAGCCAGTTGTGGTCAGAAACACGCTGATGAGTAATATCATGAAGCTGCGACAGGCCAGAAATACCTGTCAGGATATGAGAATTTTGTTCGATGCAATTGAAAGGCTGCTCCAGCAGTTGGAGTCACTGGGTGAATCAGTGGAACATCCAATGCTGTTGAGCCAGCTACAACAGAAAGTGCCACCCGAGGTTCTCAGAGAAATCCAGAAGGAACAGGGAACTGAGGAAGCCTTGACGGTGGAGATATTCAGAAAGCTGTTTGGCAAGCAGCTAGCGCTCAGTGAGGCTGTACAGCACGCACAGCAAACTGAGGCACCAGTTCAGCAATCGCGCCAGGGATTCGGGAATAATCCACGCGCACAGCAATTCAATAATCGATTCCAAGGCAATGGGAATCGATTCAGAGGGCTAGAGAACCCAAGGACCAGCACAGGGAGCATGTCTGTGATCCAGAATGGTCAGAGTGCACCACAGGCTGGATTTATGAATCCTGGGAGACCGTGTGTGTTCTGCAATGACACACAGCAATTACACTTTAATGATAAGTGTCCAATGTTCAAAACTGCCAGAGAAAGGAGAGTGATTTTGTCAAAGGCAGAGCGATGCCTGAGATGCCTGCAGAAAGGGCATTACATGAATCAATGTCAATTTACAAGAAGTTGCTTCTATTGCAAGTCCAATAGGCACCACACTGCGGTGTGCCCAGAGAAATTTGGTGACAATAGCAATGCAAACGCTGGACGGCAAATTCCAGCATTCAAAGCAAATGGTCAACAGAATGGCCAGCAATCAGCGAACAGTGGCAGAAAGTCTGTGCCGACGGTCGGTCGACCAGCACAGAGCCAACAGAGAAAGGCCACAGTGAATTGTGTCACTGTGGAAGAAGCTGGACCAGAAATGGTGGAGACAGAAACCATATCCAGCACAGTGGTTACAGAACCAAATACAAAGCAACAAAATACGTCAGTGAACCTGTCAGTAAACAGGAATATGTCAATGCTGATGACAGCCAGAACCGTGATTGAGGCCTCAGAAATGGATACAGAGATGGAGCCTGAACAGCCACCACTACAGATTCAAGCGTTCCTGGACACAGGATCCCAGGGAACGTACATGTCAGAGAAAGTGGCCAAGAAACTCAATTTGAAGAGTACAGGTGAACACCACATCCAGGTGTTCACATTCGGAAATGAAAAGCCGCACTATAAAGTAGTACAGCAAGTGGAATTCAGAATGCGGCTCAGAAATGGCCAGAAAGTTGATATGGTGGCTGATGTGGTCCCGACGTTGACCACAGAACAAGTCAAAGTGCCTGTATCAGAACAGGACGAAAAGTACCTGCAGAAGTACTTCCCGGATGAGAGTTACTTTGCAGACAGAATTCCCAAGGAAAAAGGGACAGAGTACAAGTTCAAGCCAGACATTATAGTAGGCTTGAATTATTTCTGGGACTTGATGTCCAGAAACACCAGCACCACCAGACTTCCGTCAGGATTGTATGTGATTCCATCAGAATTGGGATTACTAATGGGAGGTGGGCAGCTGACGAGCAACAGAAATCAATGGACCACAGATGGCGCATATCCGGTGGTGGTCAACACAATTGTGCATCAAATTCAGAGAGAAAAGTGGTATGAGGAAGCACCGTTGTCAATTGCTCCTGTACCGAATGTCAAAGATACGGACAGACTGGATACCATTGGCATAATGGACCAGCCAGACCTCGTCGAGGACGATGAAGCCATCAAGCAATTCAATGAGAGTGTACAGAGAAACCCAGATGGACGGTACTCTGTAAAGTTCATGTACAAACCAAATTTGCATGAACTCCCAGATAACAAAGCAATGGCGTTCAAGAGGTTCAGGTACCTCACCAACAGGCTCAAGAGAGATCCAGAATTACTGGAGAAAATTCAGGCAATCATGAAAGCACAAGAGGAGCAAGGAGTAATTGAGAAAGTACAAGAGGATATTATGGATGGTAGAAAGTTCCATATATTGCCTCATCAACCAGTGATAACGCCAGAGAAAACTACCACAAAGGTCAGAGAGGTATATGATGCCTCAGCGAAACCGCCAGGCATGCCAAGCTTGAATGAGTGCATGTACCGCGGTCCAGTTATACTACCACAGCTGGTAGGGATGCTGATGCGATTCCGATTGCATGGAATTGCACTGGTCGCAGACATAGAGAAAGTGTTTCTGCAGATTAGTCTGCAGGACAGTGACAGAGATGTGACAAGATTTCTGTGGTACAAGGATCCCACGAAACCATCTATGGAGGACAACATTCAGATTTACAGATTTGCCAGAGTACCATTTGGTATAATCTGCAGCCCAGCGCTGCTGGCGCTGACAGTCAGATACCACCTGAATCAAGCTGGCACAGAAAATGCAAAATTGATCGATGAAAATCTGTATGTGGATAATTTGATCCTCAGTGTGGACACAGAGCAGAAAGCAATCGAATTGTACCAGGAATCCAAAGTGCTGTTCACAGAGGCACAGATGAATCTGAGAGAATGGAACAGCAACAATAAGAGCTTTACTTGGCAATTGGCAGAGTCAGATGTGGCCAAGGAAATTGTCACAACAGTCCTAGGAATGAAATGGGACACAGAAAGCGACCAGATGTGGCTGAAAACGCCAAAGACAGTCCAGCAATCACAATTATCAGAAACTGACCAGAAAATCAAACTTCCCACGAAAAGGACAGTTGCGAAGGTGACTGCGGGATGTTTTGATCCAATGGGACTCGTCAGTCCTGTCCTACTGCCAGCAAAGAGATTTTTGCAGACGTTATGGCATTCAGGACCAAGTGCCAAAGAGTGGGATACCCCCCTGTCTGAGGAACAGACAGCAATTTGGCAGCAATTGGAGACAGAGTTGCTCAAAGTTGGACAGATCAAGTTCAACAGAAATTTGAATTATCAGAGTGGTGCAGATGCACAACTGCACATTTTCGTTGATGCCTCAGCAATGGCATACAGCGCAGCGGCATACATATGCCAGAAAACAGAAAATGACAGCGGCACGTCAAGCCTGCTGTACTCCAGATTGAGAATAGCTCCAAAGAAACCAGAAGTGACAATTCCACGGCTGGAATTGTTAGCAATGTTGATCGGCAGCAGAATGTCAAAGTTTATTCACAAAGAGCTCAAGGACGTCAAATTCAGTCAGACAGTTGTATGGTCAGATTCAACCTGTTGTTTGAAGTGGCTAACAACAGCGAAGCCACTAGCATGTTTTGTCAAGAACAGATTGGATGAAATCAGGAAAATTCAGAGTGAGACAGAGAACATGCACATCAGACACATCGCAGGACTGGAGAACCCAGCTGACATGGCCACAAGAGGCATGAATATGTCAGAGTTGGAAGGCAGTAACCTGTGGTGGAAGGGGCCAGAATGGCTAATGACTGGAGAATGGCCAGAGCCGAAAGTGGAGCCAGTTACGCCAGAAGTAATGGCAGAAATCAAGAAAGAAGAGCTCAAGTTCCCAAAGGCCAGTCCAATTTACCTGGGCGCCACACAGCAAGTGGTCAGTGACCCAGATGCCAGCAATGTGCAAGCTGATGAAAGCAAGCAAAGCAACCCATTGGGAATTGAGATTCAGAGATTCTCATCACTGACAAAATTACTGGATGCAACAGTATACATGATGAGATTTGTGCGACAGATGCACAAAAAGCACAGAAAAAATGACAGTCAGAATGGATTGTCAGAAATCATGAAAAGTATCTGTGGTACAATAAAACCACAGGGAATTATCAGTATTGAAGAGAGAGAGATTGCGTTGAAATATTGGATCAAAGTGACGCAACAAAATCATTACAAAAGAGTGGCAGAGATTCTGGCAACAGGCCACAGCAGAGGCAGCCAGAATAGCAAGAAAACAGCTGCAGACCAGCAGTTGATCAAATGGCTCAATGTGCAAATGCATCAGGATGGAATCCTGAAGTGCCACGGCAGAATGGAGCATACAGACCCACAGGAGGTCACAGTGCCACTCATGCTGTTGCCAGCAACGGCTACAGTGACTCAGCTGATCGTCAGAGACCAGCATGAGAAGTTGATGCACGCAGGAGTGCAACACACATTGGCAGCGATCAGACAAAAGTACTGGATTACACAGGGCAGACGGGTGATCTACAATGTGACCAGAACCTGCCCAACCTGTAAGAAATTGGGAGCAAAGCCGTACCAGCTTCCACCAATGCCAGATTTACCAGAAACCAGAATTCAGAGAGCCAGACCGTTCCAGTACACGGGCTTGGATTATTTGGGACCAGTTTGGTACAAAGTGGACAAAGATCACAGGAAAATGTGGATCTGTTTGTTCACATGTATGGTGACACGTGCAGTTCACCTGGAAAGTGTGCTGGACATGACAGCACAGGAATTCCTGAATGCAGTCAGGAGATTCATCGCCAGGCGTGGAAAGCCTGAGGCAGTGATTTCAGACAATGCAACGCAATTCAAATTAACAGAGAAAGTGCTCAGCTCAAGCACTGACAAGGCCATTAATACTGGGAAAGAATGGTCAGAGATGGTCAAAAGTGGAGCAGTACAGACATACTGCTCACAGCAACAAATCCAGTGGAACATGACTACTCCTATGGCACCGTGGCAGGGAGGAGTCTATGAAAGAATGGTGGGCATCACCAAGAAACATTTCAAAGCAGCTGTGGGGCACAGAATGTTAACCCTGCAAGAATTGTTGACACTTCTGCCAGAAGTCGAGGCAGTGATCAACAGCAGGCCAATCTCTTACATCTATGGTGATGTAAAGAGCCTCAGAGTGCTGACGCCAAAAGACTTCCTGACAGGGGAAGGTCAGATTGGAGCACCACAGTTTGACGCAGACAAAGATGAAGAATTTGTGCCCAGAATGGATAACGCAGCGAAACTGCAGAAATATTGGGAGACAACCCAGCAAACTTTGGATAAGTTCTGGGACTTGTGGCATCAAGAGTATATCCCGAGCTTGAGGGAAAGGACTCAGGTGACACACAAACATGGCAGATTGACAGCGACTCAAGAACCCAAAGTGAATGAAGTTGTGCTGATTTATGAAGAAAACATGCCCAGAGGTGCATGGAGGATGGGTCGCATCGAGCAGTTAGAGCCCAGCAAAGATGGACAGATTCGCTCAGCAAAAGTCAGAACTGCCAACAGAAATGTGGTCAGCAGACCACTCAATCAATTGTATCCGCTGGAAATCAATTCAAAGACAATGGATATCCCAGAGACAGCAGTGACAGTCAAAGTGGATTTACTGGACCCAGCAATTGTCCAGAAACATGTCAGAAATCAGAGCTCGAACAGAGACTCTGTACCAAACCCTGCTCAGAGGAACTCAGCATCAGATAGAGTCCTGAGGAGTGCGACAGGGAAAACCACGGCAACCACCAGCAGTCTGGTGATGGGAATGTTGTGCATGGTGTTGATGCTGACAGGCGTGTCAGAATCAGCAACGCTGAGAGAAGCCGGCAAGGCTTACAGCGAAGTATTTTCCAGAACATACGTTCTAGAAACCTTGACAGTAAGACCATCATCATTGGCAGCGCATCATGGATTGCCGCCTTTGCCTTCAGAATGGCCACCAAAATCTGTCAGAGAAATGCAGACTTATGAGAGATTCAAAGATGCAATCAAGGATCATCCTGTGGAACAGGTGATCAGTTCACAAAGCCAGAAGTATCAGATTTGCACCAGCGGAAGACATGGACATGCGCTTACAGTTCCTGAAGAAGTGCAGTGCCATATCCCACCAAGGAATTTTGTCAAGGCAATGAAAGTTACACTTTACGCACAGAGACAGATTCCACAGAAAGAAAAGGCATACAGATGCTACATCAGAATTAAAGAGATCATCACACACACCAGTTTCTGGGGAGCGAAAGGCATTACAGGCAACTTTGAGAAATACCAGCAAGTTGGCGTGGTAGCCTGTAACTATGCAAGAATTCACAAGATGTTCAGAGGAACACCTTTGGTGGAAATGGAGCCCAGAGTGTGGACAACCAATCAAACCTTGAATGTGGAATATTCATGGTGTTGCCATGACAAAGAGAATGTCGTCAGTAACTTCTACATGGAAGAAGGAACCGTGGCTTCACTCGATGGAAAGACTGTAATCAGCGACTTGCAAGATTTCAGCCAGTGCAGAGCCATGATGGGACATTGCAGAGACCACAATTATGGAATCACAGTGTGGGATACAGAGAACTTCAAGCATCAATGTGCATATGAGAGAATTGGCAGATTCAAATCAGAAATATCTGGCCAGACAATTATTGTGTCGAAATTGCAAGCAGCATACTCCCACAGCAACAAGACAAAGAGGCCAATTGGTTCAGAATGTGTTCCGGGAGACACATACTACACCGATCAAGGAGGTGTATTCATCCAGTTTGACAGAAGAGAAGATGTGCCTGTAGAATGGGCAATGCCAGGAAAGATAGTGGAGGCGAGAGAGTCGACAATCAGTGGAACACTGTATGCCAGATTGGACGACAGAAACTCCAAGTTTCAGTTCCTGCAACATGTGGTCAGAGAGATGACTCAGGCACAATTTGCGATTGTATGGCATCAGCTATGTCAACTTCGCAAGAACCAGCTGGACATGTTGACTCAGCTTTTCCGCATCGATCCAACATTGGGGATTCGAGCCATGCTGGGAAGACAGGATGTTCATGCAGAATGGGCTGGAGAAGCAATTATGTTTTGGGAATGCAAGGAAGTGCAACCATACATAATTTATCAGACAGGAAAAGTGGGAGAGACATGCTACAAATACACACCAATGAGATTAGACAAAGATGGGCCCTTGTGGTTCAAGAGCCCAGGCAGCAGAGACTTGGTGGAGAAATCACCAGAAGAGGACTGCAGCCACACCACACCGCACCTGTATAGAAATGAACATGGACAGTGGAAGTCCGCACATGGAATGGTGCATGTCACAGAGACGCCAATTGAAATGACATGGAAAGGACAGTGGCAGGCCTTCACGTTTGACGCGCCTCACCTGTTCACCAACATTGTCAACAGAGCGACCAATTTCATGGATGTCAGAGGCCAGATTCAGAGACTACAGAATTTGGAGCATGTGCAGAACCAGTTGATCGATTACACAGCGGATATGTCATTAGATCCCAGAGTGATCAGAAATTCAATAGAAGGCATTGGAGCTGGAATTGGACAGACAGCAGCAGGAATCGGCAAAGCGTATGGTCACTATATATCTGGAGTGTCAAAAGGGTACACCAACTTTATGGGAGGAATGCTGAAAGGACCCTTTCAAGTGGTCATCAACACAATCGCAATGCTGCTGGGGATCACAATCCTGATAGCCGGAATTGTAGCTGCAGGATACCTGTGGTACAATTGGAGGATTGCCACAGGGAAACCAGTGATTCCACCATGTGTATACACATGCATATGGAAATGCATAGTGTGTCCGTTCAAATGCATATGGCTATGCTTCAGAGCCATCAGATATACTATCAAGAAATCAACTCAGAAAGAGACCAATTATCCACAAAGAAAAGTACGCAAGACAGAGTTGAGACCAGCAATCAAGAGGAGAGCCAGATCCAACTCAACACAGTCCGTCAGATTTGCCAGGAGAGCAGAAACAGAGGACAGAATGGCAAAGTCACTATCAGCATACGTTCAGCCGGATGAAAGTTCAGCTGATGAAGGACAAGTCAGAGCCAGGAACAGAGACAGTGTTCACATGCCCGATATCCGCAAATTCACCTCACGCGAACGCGCAGGAAGCGACACGGGCAACTACCTGCTTCATCATCAGGCTAGGTCGGCGTTGGCATCACCAGCAACCGGACCTGCAACTTCACGCACGCCCACAACTTCGCGCACGACCACGTTCACCACCGAGGCGACTGTGGAAAAGCCACTCATCACTTTGGCGCCTACCACCACCAGCATGTGACGTTGCTGCAACAACGGGGTGCAGCAACTCTTCCGCCCGGAGTGTGCTGACCGTGGCAAAATGGATGGATAAAGAAATACAGAGAATTGATAATTAGGCTCATATTTGCACATTTACTTATTTGCACTATTTTACTTTTTATGCACTATAATTATTTACCACGCAAAATATCAAATTATATTTCCTGCACTATATTATTTATCCATGGAGAATATTTAATTAGGAAAGTGTTTTATGAGTAATCGATATGTTTATGTGAAATATTTAGGTTAAAAGGTCAAATAAGTTATTATTAGGTGTATTAATATGAAATTAGGCTCATCCAACTCGCCGTAATTTTCCGATCATTATTATATATACATTTACATGGTTTACTTGTAAGTTGATAAAGTCAAATCTTGTAAATATTTATGTGCTACATATTTACTTAGGCCAGCGTCCTAATAGAGAAATAGTGCCCTGTGTGCAACTAGCATTTACTGTACGTATTTATGAAGCCCTTCGCGTAGGTATAATTATTATAACCCTGCTCACAAGTTATATTATACTTACTTTGACATTATGGTAAATACCCTGCTCAAATTATACCAAAGAATATATTACAAACCCTGCTCAAATATTATACCCATTTACTTGAATAAGTTCCAATTTATCCATTATGAAATATACGTTTCCAGGAAGTAATTATTATTATTATATCGAATATACCCTACTCTATTTACGTCATTAGGAACATTTGCACTACTATTTACAGTTTTCAAACCCTATTATTAGTCCCAATTAGGGTGTCAAATTTCCGTTTCCGTTTTCCGTTTCCGCCTTTCCGCAGGAAAATTTTTTACCTTTCCGTTTTCCGTTTTCCGGCAGCTGAAAAATTTTTACCTTTCCGTTTTCCGTTTTCCGGCAGCCAAAAAATTTTTACCTTTCCGTTTTCCGTTTTCCGGCAGCTGAAAATTTTTTACCTTTCCGTTTCCGTTTTTCCGGCCCATTTTTCCGTTTTCCGGCTGAAAAATTTTTACCTTTCCGTTTCCGTTTTACCATGCCATTTTTCCATTTTCTGGCTCAATTTTCAGTTTTCTGGCATTTTTCCATTGTTTTTCCAATCTGTATTCATCTTCAATTGGCTCATCCCATTGTGTTGTTTTTGTCTCTTGGAGCAGCATTGACAACTGGGATTTCAGGGTCAGTGAAACAGGTGCTGTGAACCCAATTGGGTCATATGCTGACACCAATAATATATTCAAGTTTCGTCTGGTTGGTGTTGTGATGCTGTCAATTTGCAATTTTGGTGTTGATATTGCCAGCATGTCTGTTTGGTGATTTTATTTCATGCCCATTACTGCAACAATTTTATTCACCTTTGGACTCCTGTTGTTTTCTGCTATTTCATTCATGACTGATCTGGAGTTTGACAGCCATTCCCTCATGTTCATAGAACATTGGTTAAATAAAGCTTTGACTTTGTAATATAGTTCTAAAGCTTCAACTTCATTCGTGACACTCATGATGAAGTTATCAACATAAATGTTGTTTATTATCATCGCCAACTGGTTTTGTTCCCCTTCATTTTCTTCATATTCATTCATGTTGTTTATTGTCACATTTAAATGGTATTTTATGACTGCTCCCAAAATTGCTGGGCTGCAGACAAGTCCAAACAGTACGCGTTTAAAATGAAGTACTATTATATTATTTTCAGTTACTGGTTTTGAGGCATCTTTCAGCCAGAAAAATCGTGTGTAGTCTCTAGCTTGGTCATGCAATCCTTTTTGCAAAAATGCCTTTTCAATATTGGCAATTAATGCTAGATTGCCTGCCCTGAACCTCAGGAGTAGGCCCAGTGCTAATGGTGTGGTAATTGGTCCTCTAAAAAGGCACTCGTTGAAACTGGGCTTACCTGCCGACCCATTGTACACAATTCTGCATGATGTTGATTTGCCCGGTGTGATTACTGGCTGGTGTGGCAGGTAATGAATCCCCTTGTTGTCTGTTTTGTCATCACAGATCTCAATTATTCCCTTTTCTAGTTGGTTATCCATAACTTTCTGGTATTGTTCGTATAAGTTTGGATCTTTGTTGAATCTTCTTATCAGTGATTTAAACTGCACCAAGGCTTCTGCTTTTCCCATGGGCAGGTCACTGATACTCTCTTTATACGGCCAGTCAATATAGTATTGTTTGTTGTTGTCGTTGAATTTTATGCTATTTATTATCATCTCCTCTGCAATGTTGTCATCAATTGCATAGGAGTCATCAGTGATTCCCACTGCTTCTAGACTTTGAAATTGTCGTAGTGTTTCCTTTCCTATGGCCACTATGGCTACTTTTTGATGATTTTTTGTTGGTTCAGTTAAGCTTGAACTATGAGTGAAGTTACAGGCATGATCCATAGTTGCAGAATGTACAGCTACCACAATCAAAGCCAAACAGGCAAACCTGCATGCAGGTTTTCCTTCTGCAAATTTGTCTATTCCCGTGCTAATTTCACTTTATTTTTTTCCGTTTCCGTGAAAATTTGGCTTTCCGTTTTCCGTTTTCCGGCATT
Source organism: Sphaerolaimus hirsutus (assembly GCA_964036195.1). NCBI lineage: Eukaryota > Metazoa > Nematoda > Chromadorea > Monhysterida > Sphaerolaimidae > Sphaerolaimus > Sphaerolaimus hirsutus. The sequence goes on along the minus strand of OZ038460.1, from coordinate 15,655,045 downwards.
TCATTTTTCCGTTTTCCGTTTTCCGGCCGACAATTTTTTTTTACCTTTCCGTTTTCCGTTTTCCGCTGAGTGAAATTTTTTTACCTTTCCGTTTTCCGTTTTCCGGCAGAAATTTTTTTTTTTACCTTTCCGTTTTCCGTTTTCCGTAAAGTGAAAAATTTTTACCTTTCCGTTTTCCGTTTTCCGTAAAAAAAAATTTTTGACACCCTAGTCCCAATGTGCGTCAAGGTTTTCTGACAAATTGAACCAAATTAGTAAATCGGCCGAGTTTGCCGACTTTGCGCCTCTCAAGATTAATAGTTTCTCTATTAGCCCAATTTGTACTTGGTATTTCTTTACCATAATTGTTTGAATGTATGCACGCGCAGTATAAGGCAACTGTTTCGGCTAGATGTGTTTATTTGTTGCATTTGTGAATTATTTGTGTATTTGTATTAGGAAATTACTGTAGCTGTTTTTCTATACATGATTTCCGTGTCTTAGCTACTTTGGAAGTTTTTACTTCAGTCTGCGGACCCCAAGCTTCTGAACGAAAATAAGCTAGCGATAGAAACTTCGACTAGGAAGCTCGCTAGGCTTTGCGCATTTATATTTGGCTGTATCTGATCAAATAAAGTACCTGAAACAATTTCGAACCCCTTTCAACACGCAACCACGAAATAAACTCAACTTGGCTGTCGACAAGTGGACGTTCGGCTACAACGGGAAATCAACCACTCTAAAGGCCGTTTCTCACTACGGTCTTGGAGCAGCCGGATTCGGTGGTAGAAGACGCTGACTACGGTGGCTTCAACACAACTGAGAACTAGGTATTTTGCTTTTTTTTGTCTGCAAGTGCGCAAATTCACATGCACATTAATATTGGTGGTGGTTTCCATTGGTTTTGAGGCATTTTTAGTGTAAAAACTTCCATTTGTTTGTGATACTGTATCATAATAAGATGTGATATGCTAGTGTAGTATATATACAGTGTATACAGCCAAAGCGCCCCCACATACTTCTACAGTGTGAAACATCACTGCCAATGTCTTGGCCAGTGATTTTGAAAAAATGGCTTAAAAATCAATTTAACAAAGACTTTTTTAAGTCAGGTCATTGAAAAATGTTCTTTGCAATCGTAAAATACATGGAGCCAACCCAAAAGTGTATTTTTTGACAGAAATCACCACATAAAAATCCTATCCCATGGCTCCACACCCATTCTATGGCTATATAAACATTACATGACAACAAAGTACTGGCACATGGGGAGTTTCATTCCAAAAACGCATATATCCACAATTTTCAATTTTTCAAAATCGCATTTTCAAGTTTGGCGATGGCCCGACGGCGCTATAATTGGGCGACAAAGCTTGCATTGAACTTTTCAGATAGATCCGACATTTCTCTACAATTTTTGTAACCACAAATTTTGTTAACCGGGAAATATTCAGGGAGTTATGTGAGATTTGGTAAATCACCCAAAATTGGGAACAAATCTGACCATTTGAAATTAAATATTTAATAACTTCCTCACGGTGCATCGTAGGCAAAAACGAACTGCACGACTGCAAAGCCAGTGTCTAAAAGTACCCCTACCTAAATTTTCAGATCAAAATATACACGCATATTTGATTTATAGTGCAAAAAAGTTTTGGAAATGAAACTATTTTTTGGATATGTGCATTTTCGATATGAAACTCCGGCGGTGTGAGATGGATTTCTGCATTTTCAATGTGAAAGTCCTGTTTTTCATAGGGGACTGGTCATGGATATGTGAACTTTGCAATTTTTTTGAAAATCGGTACCAATGTATCTCACGAATGAAATGGACTATAATGCTGATTTTTTTCTAAAATGTGAAAAACTACATGGAGGCCAAATCCACGCTTAACTCGATTTTTCTGGATTTGGCGCTTGTGATCTTTTGGAATGGAACTCCCCACATGTCTGATTTACCTGTAAATTTATGTTTACTCATAACCATCATTTGGAGCTTTTGGAAAAAAAACATTGTTTTTAAACAGGGTCATTAAAAAACTTTTTTTTCATCCATAGTAAATGCGAAAGGGTATATGGATGAATGTGACCCTCCCTACGCTAAAACTCACAATTGTTTGCCACAGTTCAATTGAAGCAAATTAGGATTTCCTGTGTATGTGCAATAACTGGCATCGATATAAATGGATGTCCAGATTCAGATACTGGCATGCAACAAATATACCTAGTAACTTTTCTATGATAAAAATTTGTGAATAATAGTGTGCAATAATAGTGTGCAAACTGGAGTGAGCTGTCCCTGATCACGTTGACTAAATTTGTTCCAGTATGAACATTGAACTATGAATACATACCTGTTCCCATCCACAACACTCAACAGCTTTTCGGGCACAATGCCAAGCAAAATTAGCTGCTGATGCACAAAGCACACAGAAAGTGGCATACTTCCAAGGCAGATGTTACACAATCTACAAAAACATAGCCAACTTCAACTACAACACAGCCAAACAGACATGCAAGGCCAAGGGCAATGCAAATGGATTCATTGGGAGATTAGCATTCATGAAATCAAAAACAATGCTGGACAGATTGGGAAATACCTTTTCAGTGTGTGAAATTTATGAATAGAAAAATACAATCTGTACACATTTTCTCAATCAACATTTCAGGCCGTAGCGAAGGCTGCATACATTGAAGGCTTTCAGGCAAACCAAACCATGCTACCATATGGGAACTGGGTGTACCCAAACAAACAAACTGGACAGTACATAGATTTTCACTTGCCACCAAGTGTATGGGGATCTGATCAACCAAATCTACCCAGTATTCAGTCTTATTTGAGGGCAGCATTTGGACCTTCTAATGAACCTATGATCAAGGATTACCACTATGCTGCATTCTATCATGCTTTGCATCCGGATGGTTTTGTGCTGTGTGAATTTGGTAGGTTTTGATGAAATTGTTGTTATTTTCCTACATCTTTTGTGAATGGACTTTTATTCCAACTAAGTAATAAATTTTTGTTAATACTTGTATTAGGATGAATTCAATGAACAACATCAGACTGTGGATGCGCTATCCATAGTCTACTTTTGTTATTGTCACCACAGAAGACCCAGAAGGAACCTATGCACCAAGGTGGGTGCCAGCAGGACAAAATGAACAAATCATTGAAGAGCATGTACTGAACAAATTCAACAATATCCTGACAATTGAAGGATGTGGCATTTTATGCAAGAAGAGGATTGATTGTGCATCAATTGCATTCAATTCTGGTACACTGGTAGGTTTTTCCATTAAAAATACAAAATATCACATTCTTCAGATTTCAAAATCTTTTTGTAGAGAAAAAAAATAAGAGAATTGACATGCATAACTGACAAGAACCTGATTGTGCCCATTCTAACAACTTACAGCACAGTTGTAAAAACATCGAACTTCGTGAAAACAAGAAAATAAATGAAAAAAACATTTTACAACATTTGAATTTTATGTGTGCATGCACAGACATTTACATACTCACATTGATGTGTAAATTGTGTAAACTGCACTTAACATGATCGGCATTGAAGTGGCTTGTGCAAGCTCATAGGTAAACATTCTACATATTAAAAGCATTTTCAAATATTATCCACAGGAGTGCAAGTTACAGCGTTTTGAATACAATGAAGCTGGTGCAAACCACATTCCAGTGAATGTAGGCAAAACTAATGCATCTGGATTTACCTTCTATGATGAGTTATAATGCTGTGAGTCAGTTACAATTCTGTGTGAAATTTTCCAGATCTGATTTTTGATGCTACAAATTACAATTCTGTGTGAGTTCAGAGTTGGAGCCACTTCTTGTAAATTAGATGACAACTACCACATCCTGTTGATTAGGTTAGATGACAAGAAAAGTAAAGTAGCAAATTTCTGATGAATTGTTAATAATTTTTGGTTGCATCTCTTCTTTTCACATTGAAACTTTCTCCCTTAATTGTACTTTTTTGCACATCCATGACAAAAACGCTACATCCTATTCTAGACAGAAGTATTCATTTCCCTAAGTAAAACCAGGGCCGTATCCAGGGGGGGGGGGCGGGGGGGGGGGGGGGCTGCAGCCCCCCCCTTCCCGTGCCGAGACCAGAAAGTGACCGGAAAATGTGACTTTTTCAACGTCAGCGTAAAAAATTTTGCGCGCAAGTGCGCATTCTTCACCTGACATAAGGTATTATCATCAAGTTTGCTCCATGTGGCTGCAAATCGTTATAAATACACTCTATGTTGTGGTCTTTGCTTTTTGTATGTATATTTACATACATATACAGCGTTCCATGGCGCTGGCGCCAACGCCAGTGGCGCAATGGCGTGGCGCCTACTAATGGTGCCAGCGCCATGGCGCCATTCCGGCACTATGTAGCTAAAATTTTAGAGGGGGGGGCTGAGCCCTATTGTTGTTTGCACTAGTCTGTTTGGCTTGGCTTAGCATGTGGAACAAATAAAATGTCCTCAGACTTCCCATCAATATTGAATAAATTAGAACATGAGAATGTGAATACATTTATGTATACAGTCAAAATGAATTAATTGCAACCAGCATGCAATGGTGACCATGTGCATTGCAATCGTCTGGTTGGCTGTCACTGTGTTGTTTGATGCTGACCACCATTACTCCAGCTATTATGGTCATAAAACATTCCAATGCACATCTATCTGAACCTCCACAATGCTAAAAATCTACAACACAACCAG
>OZ038460.1:15526074-15650132 GCA_964036195.1 Sphaerolaimus hirsutus | reverse complement strand
CCTGGGTGTTCTCGCCACCAAATTTCATATTTTTGTGTTTTGGTATATACTCGGCGGACTGCAAAGTATGGCACCCTAAATTACTTATGTCTTAGTCGATAACGCGCGAGCGGGAGTCTTATGTATGCACTTCACAAAAAAAGAAAAATATTCCAAAAAAGAAAAGGCGAGTCATGTGCAAGTTATTTCTACCTGCCGTTCTATTGTAGGCTGGCGTGCTATTCTTTTCGTGGGTGTAAAAAGTGCAAAACCTGCCTTTCTATTGGAGGCATGCTGTTCTATTAGAAGAAATACGGTAGTGTTATAAAAAGATATAAAATGCACTCTGGAAACAGCGATAATACAGCAAGCGAAAACTTACCGCAACAAGAAACGCAACTAAACGAACCAATCACATAATCCACAAATAATCAAACAAAAATGTTGAATGCAGTAAAAAAACAGCTGAAGATAAAAAAATCTGGACAGTCGAAATTTGGGAGGTGTGAACTAGTGAGGGTGGTTTACCCAATGACTCGGTGACTATCACAGGCTTTTTTCAACTTCAAACAGATAAACTTGTATGACTTAATGCTATACAATTTTGACCAGTTAGATTCGAATACTCATGATTTTAACTCGAATCTTATTGGATGGATTTCATTTGTTCAAAGTTCATTCTTTTCACTTCGATCACTTTCACTGTTTCATTTGGGCAAGAAGTCACAACAGTTAACAGTTTATAAAAATGCTGGATTACCGTATTTCCTCGAAATACCCCCCCCCCCTTGAAATACCCCCCCCCCCTCGTTTGACCCCCCCCCTCTCGAGACCACTATGAAACAACCACCCCCCCCCCCCTCGAAATACCCCCCCCCAATTGAGTGTAAAGGGAACGTACATGACAATAACTGTAGTTTGTGTTCAGTGTACTGCAGAACACACGTTAAAACAATGTCGGTGTCACGTTAGAACAGTGTACATACCATCTACATACTAATATTAGTCTACAGAACCTTATAAATGGCGTTTTTGTTGCACTTTTCGACGTCTGCGTACGTTTCAGACGACAATTTCGTACTTGGTTTTCAAAAATTTTCTTGTGAAACAATAACCCCCCCCCCCCTCGAAATACCCCCCCCCCCCTCGTTTAAACCCCCCCCCCTCTCGGGACCACTATGAAACAATCACCCCCCGGGGGTATTTCGAGGAAATACGGTATGCTAATTTTATCGTAACTTATAACATAAATAAAATGAAATGATTTGATTTAAGGGGGAACGGACATTATGTGAAGTTCGCACCTGTCCAAAAACCCATATGGACCCGCGTTTGTGTACCGCTTGTAAACTCTTTTAACTTCATTGGAAAAATGCCAGATTTACATAATGTCGGCGATCCAATTTAAGTAAACCCATCACCAATCAAAATCCGTCACTGAAAAAGTATCCACAAAACCCGAATCACAGTTCTAAGCAGTCTACTAAAATGATCCATGGCTACTTGAAGGCAGCATTTCTCCTTGCCACAGCGGTATCTCTGTTTGCGGGTGGCCACAGCAGACAGCCGTGTGCATTGAAGGGAGCCTGTGCGGCGTGCAAGCCAGACTCGAACTATAACCCATTCAGGGACAGCGACAAGTGTCTCATTGTGAGTGTATAATACCTGATCTGTGAAATGCAACCATGCAACTAGGTAGTGTTATTCGGGGATAGCATTGAAAAAATCATCAATTTCAGAAAATATAATTAGGTAAATATAATCTCAGAAAATCTCTCAAGAAAAATATATATACTCCGGTTACTTTACACCCTGCACGCGTGGTTCCCGCTGGAAGTGTGCCAACAATGGTTAACGCGTTAACGAGTTTCATAAAAAGATGACAAAATTGATTGTTGTTATAATGTTATTCATTAATATATTCACATCGATGAATTTTTTTACATATTTTTACGGAAATCGCATGATTTAATAATCATTGGCACGCTTCCAACACGAGACATAAATCAGTGCGAGGGCAGAGTATCACGTACGCCGAGTATACCTATAATAACTCAAAAACCATGGAAAAAATATATAAAAATATAAATACCTATCAGAATTCGAGATATTTTCTAATATTTTTAAAAATCTCAGAAAATCTCTCAAAAAGAAAATATAATTAAATCTCGCTAGAAAATCGTGAAAAAATAAATAAATCTCAGAAAATCTTATATTTTCTGAGATTTTTTAAATATGAATCTCCCAGAGATTTTGTCAATGCTATTCGGGGATTCGTCCAGATACCTGGCTCCATGTTAAAATGCCGTATTTACCTAATCGAATAATTCCTTCGGGGAATTATGTTTTCGTCAGAGGGGGGGGCTATTCAAGTGGAGAATTATTCGGGATTAATTTTCAAACATTTTTCTATCAAACTACAACAATGTAAATGAAATAGGTACAACGTTTTTCATCGAATTACCCCCATCGGGTTTTTTTTAGAGTATAAAATTTGAGGGGGGGAGTTAAACTACGGGGCGGGTATTTCGAGGGGGTTATTATTTTGCCAGAAATTTCCGTGGCACGATTTCATGACTACACGCAAGGTGACTAACACGCTAGTAAACTCCGAAATTGTACCCAATACGCGTTGCATTTAATTGAATCTCTCCCCTAGGCACTTGATAAACATTTGGCCATAAAATAACCTCCAACTAGGGTTCAAACAGGATTGACTTTTCGGGATCGGGATCGGGACTGCCGAACCCCGAAATTTTCCGGAATTCGGGATTGGAATCCCGTTTGAATCGTACCTCCAACTATAAATAAGAAACTGTGACACACGCTATTTCTTTCACTCGCAGTACCTGAGCACATCCGATCCAGTGCAAACGTGCGCCATAGACAGTCCTGGCATTGAGCCAACTGTGGACAGCGCCGTCGTCAATGGGATCTCATATGAGTGCAATCTGTTCAAACATTATGCGGCCGTCATGTGTCAGTGCGAATATTTGTGAGTGTGGATGAATATTTGTGTCAGGGTTGAGGTAAGATTGAGTGGCTTATTGCTATATTTAGAATTATCTGGGAACTGGGAAGGACAAGCCGGAAATGTATGCAAACCATTCTCGGCGCACGCCGAGTGAACCAAAAGTTGGCGATGGTCCAAAACCTAAAATAGTTTAGCTATGCTTCAAAAGATCAAAATAAGCAAAGTGAAACGAATGAATCCGATCAAATTGGAATTTTAAACACTGACATTCATATCAAATACCTAGTTCCAAAATTGTACAGCAATAAGTCACTCCACTTTTCAGTTCACTTCTAAGTTTCTAATTCCCGTAAATATCAGACCCACTGTTGACAATACAATCAAACCACCATGCAACGATCACAATGTCATGTTCGCTGAGGAAAACAATTGGAATTGTGATCATTATGGAATGCACAAAGGATACATTTGCTCGATGGAGGTGTGGCATTCTGAAAATTGAATTTGAAATTTTTACAAAATTTTTCATTTTCCTGGCAGGTAACAACAACGTCAGATGGGAAACCAGTTTTGAGCCTGTCAGCAACCAGCAGCCTCACAGAGGACCACAAATGCGCTGCCACTTTGGGGCCAGAAAGTGCCATCACACTGACAGCACTTGAGGCTGGCAAAAAGTACTGCTGTGCAACAAAAAACTGCCTGGACAGGGTGTGCTTTGATGGCAAAAGTGGCTTTGTGGTTTGTCCCCACTCGGTGGGAAGTGAGCCGTGGTGCTTTTTGGTGAGCTTGTTTGTTATTTCTGTATTTCAACAATCATATTATAGTCTTGAACATCTATCCACCTGCAACAGAATGTGGATGAGGCGTTTGGTCAAAATTTGCCTGTAAAAGTGGCCCTGTACAACAGCACAAAATCCGGTGTCTATGGTGGGTGCATGAAAGCACCGGAGAAGCCAGACAATGGGACACACCGTTGGCCCACTGCCAGCTGGCAAGATTTCAATGAAATTGATCGCAATGGTGAAAATATGGGTGCAGTCTCAATGTGGATGGGGCCTTCCATGAGTGCAGAAATGAATGGCACTGACGTGTCTACCATCGCAGCAGGTTTGCTGAACATTTTGGCAGTGTGCCAGCAAAAAGTGTACAATGAACCTAATTTGCTTTTCAGCTACCGGAAATACACGTGTGAGTAGAATGTGCGGGAATACTATCTGCTATGATCACATTGGTTGTGTTGGTGGAATCAGGGCTATTAACCACTTGGTTAGTAGAAGGGTGTCAACTTTTCAGGGTGTTTTTCATTTTCTGTTTCTGTTTTCCACAGGCAATTTTTTCCCATTTCCAGCTGCTAAATTTTTTTCTCATTTCTCATTTCTCATTTTCTTTTCTCATTTCCATTCTCATTTTTCCAGCTTATTTTATGTTTTCCAGCTTAATTATCAGTTTTTCTGCCTTTCATCCATTATCTGCCTCAATGGTCTGTTTCTCCACTTTTTTTTTATTTTCCGGCTGAATTTTCTTTTTTTCAGCCTCATTTTCCTTTTTCACTTTACATATTGTCACTGAAAATTATAGTTGATAACCCCCCCCCATGCTCAGACGGGCAAAGACGCGTTCCCCCCGACGGGGAGCGTGTGCGCGTCGCAGCTGGCCTCGTTGGTGACGTCCGACACGCGGAACACGGCCGCCGCCGTCGCGTTCGACTGGCGCCCCATGATGCGTCTGTGTTTGCGTCGGCTCGTGCTCCAGTTGAGAATGACTCCAGTTGGCGATGTGCCAACTTTGACCATGGCCGCCATGGGTGCGTGCGCTGGGGGAATGGTTGAGTTGAGATTGGGGATTTTAAGTTTTGAATGAAAGAAGCTCTGCATACTGTTGATTACAATATGCTGTATGTGTTTTATTCACACTTGAAAAACTCCTCGGTGATAGGTGGAAAAGATGCAGGGTCCATTACCCAGACAGACCAAACAAGTTCAAATAAGTTATGCCTTAGCTGCAAATTCAATGCAGTGTGTGAAAGGAAAAAAGCCTACAGCTTGAGAACCCTGGGAAAAGCCTAGGAAAAGAATATTCGCACAAAACTATGACGAAAAAAATAACTCCCATGCGGGTTTTTTTCACTTTTATATCACACTTCTTTTATAATAATTCCTCACACGTGTGACCAATCAGCGCAAGCTCCGCCCCGCAGACACTGACCACCTGATGGTTTTGTCCTGCTGCCCGCTGGGCAACGCAGAGTGCAACTCCACTACCGTAATCAGTGAAATGACCCTGTGTCGTTTCTGGATGAGTGATGAACAGGAACCAAGGGAGCACTTGTTCTTTTATCCAAAAGTGTACTCAGTGTGCGATCACACTGGCCTGGCGAACTTGACTGACACAGGGTGTAGCAAAGTCAGTGTGAATTTTCATCTTGATGATTTTTTAAAAATTGTGACGGCATTTGGCAGTCGCAGCTCGGAGCAATTGCTTTTTAGGGGCATAAAAGTGGCAAAACACAAAAATGGCAAGTGTAAAGTGGCACCTCCGCAGGCGATCATAATGGACGTGCACTCGAAGCGATCAATTTCTTACGCCTCGTGTCACATGGAGCGGGAGCCGCTGCGCCAGTGCATGCTGGGCGGCATCGCTAACAGGTGCTGGGTAATGCTGCCAACATGCGTCTTATAAGCATGTGCAAAGCTGGGTCATGGAGGAATAAAAACATGACAAATTAGAAAAGTCTAAAATATTTACATACCGTATTTCCTCGAAATACCCCCCCCCCGGGGGGGTGATTGTTTCAGAGTGAGAATTTTGAGGGGGGGGTTAAACGAGGGGGATATTTCGAGGGGGGCTGATCATTTCGCCAGAAATTTTTTGAAATACTGGTACAAATTTGTAGTTTGTAACGTACGCAGACGTCGAAAAATACACCAATAAACACCATTTAAGTCTATAAACACCAATATACACCATTGAGTCTATACATGTAATATACACTTACATCAGTATGTAGATGGTACAAAAAGGTTCTAACATAACAGTGGTTCTTTTTAACGTCTGTTCTGCATTGCCCGGATCACAAACCGCAGCTTCAGTCATGTATGTTCCCTATACATACGATTAGGGTGGTATTTCGAGGGGGTAGGTAATTATTTCATTGTGTCCATTTTGAGGGGGGGGGGGAGTATTTCGAGACGGGGGATATTTCGAGGGGGGGTATTTCGAGGAAATACGGTATTTATAAATGCTGAATTGCCCAACCAAATCAAGTGCGATTTCTCGTGGACAATATAACGATGAGTCATAAGTGCTATAATCCGTAATTTCATAATGGGAGTGAGTCATAAGTCGCATTGACAAAAGGAAAGTAAATTGAATTAAAAATATCCTGATGAATCAACCTACCACTTATCAATTTACTTTCCACTTATGACTCATTCTTTCATTTGCCCACTTGCGGAATTACTTCGTGTTAAGCATAGTTCTTAAAACGTATTTACGTTTACTCGATAAATACGTATTTATACCAAAGTTGTTAAAAGGTACGTACGTTTACTCGAAAAATACGCGTACGCGAGTACGCGGTAAATACATTTACATATACTTTTAAAAAAAGTACCGTACGCACTTGTACGCGTACATTTTCAAGGCATACGCGTACGGAAAATGTATTTTAGAAATTTCAATTTGGGACATTTAATGCTCAAACCGCTAGCTTTAAACAAAATAATACTATCATTTGATGAATAAACTTAAGTAATATGGTCTGTTGTCTGTTCCACGTAAAAATTATCCCATATTACCAACCCTATTTCTATTGTGACAGAAATAAAACCAATTTTTCGCTCAATCAGTTGGCATATGGTAGATTTCCGTGCAAAATGTATTGTTGATAAATTATATTTATAAAGTCATTATATTCATCTATCATTTTCTTACTGAAAAACATACGCTGTGCTGTATGGTCATGTAAAAATGAAAACGTGCCCAATTTTACATATTATATGACGAAAGGCACTCGTTTCTACACTCACAAGAAAAGTACCCACATTTACGCGTAAGTATGAGTAAAAAAAGTATTTTAAGTTTTCTATACTTTGTGGTGAGTAGAAAAAAAATACTTTACGTTTACATATACTTTTAAAAAAGTTCAGTAATTCTAACAACTCTGATTTATACTCGAGTACTGTGTAAATACGTTTACGTTTCCTCCCGAAAAACACCGGTACTTACTTACTCGCGTACTTTTTGGAAGTACGCGAGTACAGAAAACGTAATTCCAAAAAATTAATGGGGTGCAAAACAAGCACAAACTATTCAAACGAATTTACTTTTACATTTTCCCCGAGTAAAAATACCAGTATTTACGTTTACTCACCTTTTACGCAGCGTAAAAGTAAAAAACTTTACTTAACGTTTTCTGTGCTCAGGTGTGAGTAAAAATAAAATACTTCCCGTTTACGTTTACATTGTAAAAGTTCAGCACTTTTAACAACTCTGGTGTTCACTCACTCCAAGTCCATTCACTTACAGCCTCGGGGGCCACTGGGCGCCGCCGCAGCACAGACCAACTTATTGCATCGGTCAGATGCAGATGTTGCCCTGCGACAATGTCAACACCAGGTTTGTTAGAACCGGTGATAGAACATGAACTGAAAAATGGCATCATGGCACTATTCACAGCAAAAAATGGGCGGGGGGGTGTTGTGCCATATGAAGTGTCTTCACGCGGAAACACAGTGTTGAAAAACACTTGAAAAAACACCTGAAATTTCGTGAAGTCTGTGTAACTAAGTGTCTTCACAAACACACCTCACACACACTTCTTTCGCTGATTAGTGTCTTTTATCGCCATTTTCATTTCTGACATTTCTTTTGCACAACTTCACTGTGGTGATAAAAGCTCCACTCAAAGATTCATCGAAGTCATATTCATCTAAATATATTGATGCACCCACCAACTTACCCAGCTGCATCGAGCGGTACCAATCTCCGTTCATGCCCAACATGATGTGCTGCTCCGGTCGCGGCACCACCGACTGCAAGCTGATCGACGTGCAACACCGCTTGATGGGTGACCCTATCTCGCAGAGAGTTGATTGGACAGCCCTGGTGCCAGTTCCGCGAAATGAGAAGTGAGAAGTGAAATGGCAAAGGCGAAGTAAAAGCGCAAAGGCCAAGTGAAATGGCATATGAATTGGCAAAAGGGACGTTAGAAAAGAAAAAGTAGTTTCCCTTAGCTTTTGGCAATTTCCTTCTCAATTCACTTGCCATTTCACTTCGCCTTTGCGCTTTTAGTTCGCCTTTGTCATTTCACTTCTCACTTCTCATTTTGCGGAACTGGCCCCAGAAATTTTACCCTAGTCCAGCAGATTTGGCCATTATTGACGGTTGGCGTTTGTGGCATTTTTGGAGTGTTTGAATGTGGATGCCTAATGTTTTTACAAGGAAATGAGCACTATTTTTTTCTTGTAATTACCTACCTAGTTATCCATGCATCCGATATGCCAAAATAATGGACATACCGTATTTCCTCGAGTTACCCCCCGGGGGTTTATTTTTTCCCCGGGAGTGAAAATTTTGATAGAAAAACGTGAAAAATGCAACCACCATTAAAATAATGCAACCACCACCAAATAACCACCATTTATAAGCTTTTGCAGCAGTATTAAGGATGTAGATGGTATAAACGATGTTCTAACGTAACACAGTAAGGCGGCGTTTACACGGATTTGCTGTGACGACAAAAAATGCAATTTTTAAGCAGGAATTACAGCTCAGCGGCATTTGACGTGAAATGATTACGTCGTAAAATTGATTACATCAAAATGGACAAAGGTACAGCATTGAAATTTCAGAATTAGATAGTTCTAGTAATTGTGTGTAATTTCCCAAACAAATTTTATCAAATAATCATTATTTAAGTAGTTATTAATTGACCGTCGAAATTTACCCATTCTACGTCAACATTTCATGTCAAACATTTTACGTCACCAAAAAATTTTGACGGTAAATTAATAACTACTTAAATAATGATTATTTGATAAACTTTTTTGGGACATTACACACAATTACTAGAACTATCTAATTCTGAAATTTCAATGCTGTACCTTTGTCCATTTTGATGTAATCAATTTTACGACGTCATCATTTCACGTCAAACGCCGCTGAGCTGTAATTCCGGCATTATAACCGTTCTTGTGGAATCAACGTGAAATATATTACATGTGTGATACCTCAATTAATCATGATTGTGCCAGCTCCACTGCCTGGGGCAGACATCAAATTCCATAATTTCCCTAATCACGCACACTAGATCACACTTTTTTCATGTTGTCGTAGGTTTGTTGGAGGGTTTGTTCTACGTAGTCTCGCTAGCGAGGCCGCATAGAACAAACCCTCCGACAAACCTACAACAACAAGAAAAATACATAATCTGTTGTGCATTATTGCGTAATCTATAATCTCAAATAATGATTAATTGAGGCGTCCGATCTATCTACTTATTGGTAGTCACCCAAAAACATGGTTGACAAAATCACAATTTTTGTTGTCACAAAGAATCCGTGTAAACACCGCCTAAGTGTTTTGAACGTCTGTTATGCATTTCCCGGACCACAAATTCATAGTGCCCATTTTGAGGGGGGTATTTCGAGGAAATACGGTAATGTGGAGTTTTTCTGATCAAATTGTACAGCAAATGGCTAATTTCACATAAAACAGTGAAGGTTTGAATACTTTTGACTAATCTTTGAATAATTATACTACCTTTTCAAGACAAAAATTTATCCTTGTGATAATTGTTCCGAGAACTTATGATTATTTATTTACGCAAGTACCGTATTTCTTCTAATAGAAGAGCGCCATTCTATTTTTTCAATCAACTTTTTTACCTGCCGTTCTATTGGAGGTGCCGTTCTATTGTAGGCTGCCATTGTATTGTTTTCGTGAGCGCAAGAAAGTGCCAAAACCTGCCGTTCTATAAGAGGTGCTGTTAACTAATATCATCATAAAATTTCATCATAATTTTCCACGCAGAATTGGACAAGAAATTCTTCAGCACAGTTGAAATAAGCAATGACACTGAAAGTCCCGGCTGCAAGGCGCCTACTCTGTACGAATGGGATGAAGCAACTAGGCTCACGTACAGTGGGTTCATGGAGAGAATGGTAGGTTGGATGGGCCTTACTGGGCGCAGTCCCAAGCCCTGTAAAGTGTCATGTAAAGGTAACAAGTGACAGCAAGTGTAGAAAGCCGTGCAAGTGGAATGTCATGTAAAATGTTCAATTTTGATACCTACCTACATTATTTATTTACTGTACATTAGACATTTTTCATTGTAATGTTAAGGTTGAAAAAGTACATAACTATTCTCAAAGTATTTTCCTGGCAAAATGTAAAACTGAGTATTTTGACTAGTTTTCTGTAAACCTGAGTACTGAGTCAGCAAGCTCTGAGTTGGTATCAGAACCAGTTGACATTTCATGTCATTGTCAACTAGTGTCTGTGGGGCGATTGTACAGATTCATAAAAATCAATTAAAATAAGAATGTCGAGATCTCGAATATTTCGCAGCGTCTCAACGCCTACTACAGTGTTGAATTGAGCAAGCCACTGCCGGATCAAACACTGCCAGGAATAGCCTGGGCTACGGTCAAAAATCCACCGTTCTACGTCAGAGATGGTAAATTTTGGGCTGCAGTTGGCACACTGGTGGAGCATGGTGATCAATTTGCAGAAAGAAGTCACTTGGTGCCCAGATTTGGTGGATTGGATGCCTATACATACCACAAACTACTCAAGGTGGAAAAATTTGATTGGACACAAAATAGGTTGGTTCGCTTCATTGTGCCTGCGCACACTAGTTTTCACGCGAAATTTCGAAAATTCATAAATCAGCTTAGAACACATTTGAGTTTTCTACAATGAGGTGGCCGTCAACTACAGTTGACGGAGATTAAAAATGACTCATTGTGGAAAACTCAAACACGTTCAAAGCTTATTTATGAGTTTTCAAAATTTCGTGTAAAAACTAGTGTGTGCAGGGCCATTGGTTTGTCGCAAAGCCGGCTGAGTTTCCATCTGCGAGCACACCCAGACCCTGTAAAATGTCAAACAAAGTTTACATGACTTTTGACACGTTTTAAATATTACAGGGAATTTTACAGGGTCTGGGTGTGACCAGATTTGAATATTGTTGACATATTCAAGATGAAAGTTAAAAATCATGCCCAAAAATTGCAGCGCAAAAACTAAAAAAATGCAAGTGCCAGACTTGCGCTACGTGAGGAACGACTTTTCTTTATGGTGCTACAGTCGGGACGGTTCAGTCAGATGCCCCAGAAGTGAAGGCTGTTACTTGGTAATTTCATTTTGAAATTGCAAAATATTTTTTTGTCGCGCAGCCCGACCGCACAGAACTTTCACCCACTATCTTTCATTCTTCTACTTTCTTGCCCATTTTCTCGCTAAAAATCGCACATAAAATACCGGTCTAATGAATTTCAGTACTACCAGACCAAGGTACAATGGTCCAGAAAGGAATTACAGGGTGGTTGCCGGCCGAGCATAGAAAAATGGGCGAACGGCCTACTTCCCGCAGATGCAACACCTGAATTGACCCCTTACAACTATGACCCAGACGAGCTGTGCGATGGCTTAGAATATGTATGTTTTTTAGGTGGATATACCTATGACTGTTATCTCAAAATTTGAAAGTAAAATTAACAGCTTTTTCTATTACACTTCTGTGCAGAATAGTTGGGACTTTTTCACTGCATGACAAACATTGCCAAAATTTGAAAATGATGAATGTGCAAAACATTTGGATGCCATAGTTGGGTATCCTGGGGGGTTGGCCACATGTGCCCGGGATGACAACCCAGTATCTGTATGTGCATATATTCCTAGTGTAGTAACATAAATCACCCAGTTTGTTTGTGTTTCAGTATAGTTGGGATTTTTCTTGTTTAGGGCAGTAAGCTGCCCAGTATCTTATTATATAGTGTGTATCCGATTCCCATGTTCATTTTTAAACAAACTTTTCTATATGACAACCACCTGCCTGTATTACTGAGCTCTTTGGCAGCAAGGAACATTTTAAGTGTGAACAGCAGATTGTTATGCATACCTATGTGGCACTGTGGCATGTATTTATTTCAGTCACAGTTTTGCATCCATTTCCAGTTTTGCCAGCCACTTGATATGGAGGTAAGCATACTAGTCAGTGAGACTATTTGATGTGTGAATTTGAGATTTTGGTTTTGCTCAATTGGGGAGAAAAGTTGGCTCAACTGAGAATATGTAACATGTAAGTATTTTGTAAATTAGCCAATTTTTCATCAAATCAGCATACTGAATTCAGACACCACTAAAATCACACCACATACCACAAAAATGGAATCGGCAGGTTGTTATGATCATTTTAAGTGTTGATTGACAAAATTCGGCTGATAAATGGCCAAGTTATTGACGTTCAAACTTCCTATGGTCTGGGTGACAGGTAAATTTTTTTTTAAATTTACCTTTTTACAGACCCACCCTATTTTGGGTCAGGGGTATCATAGAAAGATGCCTTCTATCATCATGTTAGCCCCAGTATGAAAGCACATTATATCTAAATATCAACAATTTTCATCAAGCGGTTGCGTGTGACAAGCACTTGAGCATAGGCGGACTGCACCCTGAACAAATTTCCCTTATGAGGGGATGGTGGAGAGTCCCAACTATTCTGCACGGTAGTGTATATTGTGAATACAATCATAAAAAATTCCCTGTATTTACATCTGTGACAGTTGACAATCAACAGCTATACTGTCAATGTTCCTCGCTGGTAAATATTCCAACAATAATTCAGTAATTTTATTGAATCAAAGTTTTTCTTTGCAGGGAGACCGCAGCATGAAAATGCAGCACATTGTCGGAAGGGGTTTGAAAAGTCAGACCCTTGGCTACATAACAGTTTTGTGTTGCAAACACAGTTCATGCGATTTTGATGGTGTTCTCATAAATGAGATACATGAAGAGTCCAGAAAAGTTGATGGAGGCAATCCACCAGAGGTATTTAGATGAGAGCCTTTGGGTTTCACACTTTTCACGGAACTGTGCCACCATAATGGGAATGGTGCACAAAAATTTTACACATCAAATACCTTATTCCTTGAATAAGTCTCCCAGGGAGTTTTTTTTTCGTCGGAGTTTTTGAGGAGGGAGTTTTTCAAGGGGGAGGAGTTATTCAAGGGGGGTATTTTTTCCTCAGAATTACATTATGTATCTGTTATCGCAGCTGTTAGCTAAAATAATTTGGTATCCTTCATTTCACACACTGCACTGCATTTGCAGCCCAGACGTAGTTTTATTTGGCCTGTCTGACTTCACGGATTGTTGTATCAATTGACCCAAAATCTTTTCCACTTATCACAGAGTGGGGAGTTATTCAAGAGGGGGAGTTATTTTTTCGTCAAAATTTTTGAGGGGGGAGTTATTCAAGGGGGAGGGTTTTCCAAGGGGGGTCTTATTCAAGGATATACCGTAGAACATCTATAAAATGACTAGATTCACGAAATTATGGTAACATTCTATGGAAAGCATTTGGTCCGGTGATAATACATATAAGAATATTGAAAATTGAAAGAAAATTGTGTTCCCATCGCTTTGAATTGTGCTTCAGTCTACAAAAACCAACAAACAAAAAAATCTAAAATAAGCTGATCTCACACAAATGTTTTTCACACCTCTGCCTACATAAAATATCAAAAAAATTCCCCTTGCAAATGCAGACGCGACTGATGGAACTCATTTCCGAACACTACGAAAATGTTCTCGATGACCGCGCAAGGGCAGTTTCAGATCAACTTTACTTTCAACAACACTTGGATGAAATTCTACACCAACTTAACCATGCCTTGTGTCCAGCTGATGTGATTGACAATGTAGAGTTCTACCCCCAGGTAAATATGTACCATATTTCCTCGAATTAACCCCCCCCTCGAAATACCCCCAGGTCTTTTCGAGCTGAGGAAAAAATAACCCCCCTAGAAATACCCCCCCCCCCCGTCTGAGATAAGGTACATCATGTATACAATGTACACGACGTATTTATTTGTTGCTGTCTGTTTGCATCGCAGCTCCACATATACCTGTGCTAATTTGCATAGTTATGTACTTTGTATCTGCCAATATAGGTCCTATTCGGTCACATTTATTACCGGTTTGGGTAAACGGTGTTCTTAGCGGTATTTACTATCAATTTTTCGAAAATTTCTCACGAAATTATAACCCCCACTCGAAATACCCCCTCAAAATTTGCACTCTGAAAAAATGAACCCCCTGGGGGTATTCCGAGTAAATACGGTATTCAAATTCAGGTGATTTTTCCAATTCAAGTTCCTCACTCTTAGGTTTGGACATTACGTATGCCAAACGGCTGGCGCCTCACACTGGCGCCTGGCGCCAAAGTAAAAAGCGCCATGGCACGCTTGACGCCAATTTGCTGTGGCGCCATTGGCGTTATGACCCTTTTGGCGGCAGTCGTGGCAGTTTTTACATCACTAGTTGTGGATTCTTTTCGTCTTTGATGTCACACTAAATCCTGCCACGAACCTAAACCCAACTAAGCGTGAAAGTGCGGCACTTACCTATCTGAAACGCACTTAGCGCCTTTACTGCCGCAAACGCGTCAAACACGACTAAATCGCACGCGCAGCAACTAGACAACCTGGTGCCAGTTCCGCAAAATGAGAAGTGAGAAGTGAAATGGCAAAGGCGAAGTAAAAGCGCAAAGGCGAAGTGAAACGGCAATTGAATTGGCAAGTGAAATGGCGAAAGCAAAGAGAAATTACTTTTACTTTTTTTACGTCGCTTTTGCCATTTCACTTCTCACTTCCAATTTGCGGAACTGGCACCTGGTACGTTACCAGCAACAAAACACATTCGACACACGAGAAGCCATTGAATGGCGCAAATATCGACCCACCCCAAGCACGAGACTCGGTGTCGCTCCCAGACTCTGTAAAATGCCCTTTCAAAAGTCAAATGTCATGCAATGCAACGTCATGGAAAAAGTCGTTAAAAGTCATGGAAAATGCCCTGTAAAATTGCAACGGTCATGCAAAGTTTCAAAAGTCACATAAAATGCCCGGAAAATGGCAAATGTCATGTTAAGTCACAAAAATCATGTAAAGTGCCCTGTAGAATGGCAAAAGTGAGTTTTGCATGACTTGCAACAGGCAACACCTGCATGACATTTGAGATGGCATTTTACAGGGTCCGGGACTGCCCCTCGGCCGGGAAATCGTCACTTTAAAGGGGCACGGTCACTTTCACTTCGCCATATGTCCGACTATTGGCAAATCGGAGCCAGAATCAAGCGCAGGATTTCCATGTGGAACTGTTGGTTTGAACAAAGTTGCTTGGTATGGTTTGAATTAGCCAGATGCTTTGTGTATCTAAAATTGTGCGCTAGCCGACTGATGTATTACCTCGAATTACCCCCCCCCCCATCGAAATACCTCCAGGTCTCTTCGAGGTGAGTAAAAAATGACCCACCCGCGAAATACCCCCCCCCCTCTTGAATGATGTACATGTATGCAATGTACATGAAGCACTTATTGATACCAATTAGCATCGCAGACACACATATATTTACGCTAGTTTATGTATTGACGTACGTTTATGTCCCAATTTATCGTATTTGATCACTTTTTTACATGGTGAGGTATATAAAAGCGTATTCTGTACTATGTATGTCACAAAAATTTCTGCCAAAATAATAACCCCCCCTCAAATTTTGCTGACTAAATAATAAATCCCCATGGGGGTAATTCGAGGTAATACGGTAACTCACCCAGACTACGCCAATTTAGTTTCGTGGATGCGCGGCGAATGCATTATCGCAAAACAGACGGGGGGGATTGTATTCGAGCAATCACGCAGTTCTGGCAATCTTCGTGGAAAAACGACGCGAAAAAATTGCACCGCCCAATCAAATTGGAGTTTTCGTGCGCCGGCGACGGGGAGCCGATTGGCAAAACGGCCCAAAAAATGTATAAGGGAGGAAATGCGGAACTCATACCGAATGATGTCAGGAAGGAATGCGAAAAGCAGCTGCTCAACAAGGATCTTCATGTATTTATGTTTTATGCATTCTGAACTAGCGTCAATGTCACTTACACACTATACATTTGTCAAATGTCGTGCAAAATGAAAAAAGTACAGTAGCAAATTGGCCTTTCTAATTGGCACTTTGCATGACATTTGACACTTAACTTTACACCTTACCGCAGAGTTGTTCAAAGTATCGAACTTTTTTGTATACGTAAATGTAAAGTACCGTATTACCTCTAAATATACCCATGCCATGGGTTTTTTTTGCGCCAGCAAAATTTGAGGGGGGGGGTAATTCGAGGGGGAGGGTATTATTGCGTCAGAAATTTTCGTAAGGATCGCAGTAAATTCTAGGCATTTGCGTACCCAAAAATGGTAATAAATGTGTCCAAACAGGATATATTTGTACATAAACACGTAAACACCTTCCCGGACAAGTTCACCAATTTTTTTATTTCACTTCTGATGCTATATCTCTGGCTATGGCAGTGGTATAAAGCTAATATTTGGTGGGTATATAGTCCTAACACCCCGCTACTACGTATCAATGGGGGAAGGTGCGGCGACTCACTACAAGGTGGGTCACCTTATATGCAAAAATTTTTTGTGCCTTATTCGGTGTCCCAAACAAGTTCACCACCCACTTGATTAGCTACACTACGAGGGCCATATTTCTAGCTGTGAGGGCGATAGAAAACTGAAATTTGGGGGACATCTTGCAAACAACCCCCTTTCACAATACACCAGTGAGTGCCCGCCAACGACCCACTACAGCATGGGTCGCCGCATATAAAGTTGTACTTTTTTTTAAACAACCCAAGTCTCCCAAACAAGTTCGCCACCCAACTGAATTATAAAAAAATGTTGTCAGAACTAGCCTGATATAAAATTGAATCAGATTCGAACCCTAGTTATTCTCACAAAAAAAATTTCAGGTGGGCACCCACCCCATCCCATCAACAGCAGACTGAAAATTTCACTTTAAACCAATTTTTTGTTTCATACTTAAATTGGTTTACAAAGTTCACTAGGAGAGGGTTTTACGGTTCAAAGTTATGTAAACAACATAACCTCTAAAATGCCTGCATAAGCAAATTTATTTGGGGTGAATGGAAAAGTGAAAATTTTGTCTAAATTTGTTCCTGTGATGTTGTGATTATGACATCATAATATTCACCCCAAATAAATTTCCTTATGGAAGCATTTTAGAGGTCATGTTGTTTACGTAACTTTGAACCTTGGACCCTTCCCTAGTGAATGTTGTAAACCAACTTTTCAAGTGTGAAACAAAAAATTGGTTTAAAGTCAAATTTTCGGTCTGCTGTTTATGGGACAGGGTGGGTGCCATACTGAAAAAATTTTAATGAGCAGAACTAGGGTTCAAATTTGACTCAAGTTTTTATCAGGTATGTTCTCACAACCTTTTTCAAAATGCAGTTGGGTGACTAACTTGTTTGGGACACATAGTTGCTTTAAAAAAATGAACAACTGTACATGCAGCAACGCATACCGTAGTGGGTCACTGGCAGGCAGCCCCAATGGTGTATTGTAAGGGGGTTGTTGGCGAGAAATCCCCCAAATTTCAGCTTTATACCGGCCTCACAGCTGGAGATACAACTTGTTTGGGACACTGAAAAGGCCAACAAAAATTGTTGCATATAGGGCGACCCACCCTGTAGTGAGTCGCCATGCTTCCCCCCATTGATGCAGAGTAGAGGGATGTTATAACTATATATTCACAAAGTTTCAGCTCTATAACCCCACTATAGCCATAGATATAGCTTCCGAAGTGAAATAAAAAAATGGGTGGTGAACTTGTCTGGGAAGGTGTTTAGATAGCAACACAACAACGTCTATGTGTAGCTGCAAAGCAAATACGCCGTAATAAATACATCATGTACATTGCATAAATGTACATCATTCCGGGGGGGGGGTATTCCGAGGGCGGGGGTTTATTATTGCTCCAGCCCATTTTGAGGGGGGGGGGTAATTCGAGGGGGGTAATTCAAGGGTGGTTGATTCGAGGTAATACGGTATTTCAATTTTACTCATCCCCTGAGTAAAGAAAACGTAAAGTAGGTAATTGTTTTTGAGTTTTACTTATTAGTATACGTGAGCAAAGGGCTTTGGCAACGGCAGCTAAAAGCAGCGCCCCCCCCCCTAAAATCACCTCAAAAAATTGTATTTTTATAAACATTGCCAACAAGGAGTAAAACGGGGTCCCGAAACCGAACCCTGCAAACTGTCAGTATTTCCAGTCCCAAATCCCAAGAACCCTACCCCATTTGATTCTTAATATCAACCTAAACCCATCCCAGCATTGGTTCAACAACACCGGATCGGGAACGGCATCTTTCTGGGCGGTGCCTAGGCTGGACCAGTCTTTAGCCGACCTCGCAACGTGCTACTACGAACACGCGCCCAAGGATTACATTATGGTAAGTGGGGAACTTTGGCAGAGTGCCAAGCGCTGAGGGAATTAGCGAGGGCAGATATAATGGAATCGGGACCTGGGTTCCCGTTGTGCGCAAGTCATGTGACAAATTCCGGATATTGGGCCCACACACTAGTTGACATAGACACCAAATGTCACCTGGTCCCGATCCCGCTCTAAAGCTTCCTGACGAGCCGATGAACGACGTTCAAACGCAAGCGTTGAATTGGGATAGGAACCAGTTGACATTTGGTGTCGATGTTAACTAGTGTGTGGGGTGCCAATGGGCCAACACGCACGCACACCTCAAACTCGTGTCAACTGAATGTCAATTAAATTACACGAAACAATTTGAAGTATAACACTTATACTCGGATGACATTATGCCGTACATTTATCCGGAGGAAACACTCCGTCATGACGTGATCACTTTCGTCGCCATCTTCATCTCTCGCCATCACGTCGGCTTCATGACGTCATCACTTCGTCGTCATCACGCCTTCCATAAGTTCTCGGCTGGCCGTCTGCCAGCCGAAGACATAACTCCTATCTGTTTGTAGAGTATCGTGTCTGTCGAGTATAACATGAACAATGAAATAAAAGTGTCACGATACTATGTGATGGAGCATAGTTGATTTTTTTAAAGTTGAAATCGCATAATTAAATAAGATAAAGTTGAATTAGTTGACACCAATTTCGACGTCAACTAAATATGTGTGCCGGTGCAATGTTTCGAAATAATTATGGTACAGTTGTAATTTCAAAAGTCCTGTTGAGTGATATGTAAAACTCAGATACAATATTCAAAATTGAAATTGGATCGGAAAAAAATAAAGTTGTCGCTTGACAGGTAGGGCACTAAACAGCGTGCAGTATTGACTATAGCTTTGTATAGCTTCACTTCTTACTTTTTTCTTCAGGACGACGACCCCTCTGTCCGGGCCAAAGTTATGTCGAATGACTTGGAATTTTTCGCATATTTTGCGCATCTCAGAAACGTAAGTGACTAGGGATGGAAAAAAGCGCTTTTTTTAACGATCCCGCTTTTTTTTTAAAAAACGCGCTTTTTTCACTTTTTTTTCAAAAAATGTCAAGATGGTACCTAAAAAGTTCCCAAATAGGGTTCTGAGTCAATATATACAGGTATATCAGACAAGTGGTAGTACTTGTGATGATATATAGCCATAGAATGGCTGTGTAATCATGAGATAGGATTATAAGTCCTAATTTCTGCCACAAAAATCCAATTTTATGGCGACTCGTTATGTATATCGCTGTTTGTGTATGTTTCATGACTTCTAGTGAAGTTAGGCATGGAATAGTGCTTAAATAACGTTGTAAGAGAAGGCTAATGCATGACAGTGATGTTACACTCTGTAGATGTATGTGGGAGCACATTGGCTGGACATTATATACTAGACTGACATATCACAACTTATTATTACATGAGACCATGCAGGAATAGAAGCAATGGCACTAAAAATGCCTCAAAACCAATGAAAACAACCACCAATGGCAATTTGCATGTGAAATTGCGTGCTCGCGCGCGAAAAAATTGCAAAATACCCAGTGAACAAGTACAAAAAATTTTGCCAGCGCTTTTTTTTTTAAAAAGCGCTTGGACACTTGCGATTTTTTTTAAAAAAGCGGCGTTTTTTTTTAAAAAAGCGCTTGAAAAAAAGCGCTGGCCATCCCTATAAGTGACTCTGCTTTTTTAGGTCAAAATCAGCTGCAAATATGATGTAGTGCTCACATATTAAAAAGTATAACATGAGCATCAATAATAATACAGTATATCCTCGAATAAGTCCCCGGGGAGTTATTTTTTCGTCAGAATTTTCAGTAAAATGCATGATTAATTTACTGCACAAATGGGGTAAATTTGGTAACATAAATCATTGGTAGGACTACAAAATTCACACTTCAAGCGGTGAAATCAATGTTGGTAAACTCTAACTGCAAGATAATAGGTACATATATTTATGTATAAAACACATAAAACGTTCTTTGTAGATGTTAAACTTTGCGAAAAGTTTTCTTCCCATCAAAGTGGGGGGTTATTCGAGAGGGGGACTTATTCGAGGATATACGGTAATTCGAAATGTGTTCCTCCTTCCGTCGTGATATTTATATAAGGGATGGCCGGAGTTCTGAAACGCAGGCACTGAAACCCTTTTTTAAATGGCACGATTTTCGTGAAAATATAGTGAAGTCTAGAGTCAAAATTTTCCGCTGACAAAGTGATATTGAATCACTGAGAACTTATTTCAGAAAATATGGCACAGGCAACTTACAATTACAATTACAAAAGAGTGTGAAATTACAGGTGTTTCTCAAAAGTGACAAAGTGACAAATTTTGAAAATGTGACGAGGCACTCGCAGCTGCTTGCCGATTGGCACACAGATGACTTTTATGTGGATGATCACGTTGAAATGTGAAAAAGTACATTTTGTGCCAGATAAAATTTTGAAAAAAAGATTCGTGCTGTTTCTTGAGGTGATTAAAAATTTAATTAAATCGTCACGAAAATAGGCTAATTATTAAATTGACAAAAATGTCACAGCGATCAAGAGAATAAGAAAAAACATTTGCAGTCGAAAAAGCATGTCTGCAAGCCATCACAACAGAGCAAAAATATTTACAAGCCAAGCAATATCACGGGTTGGCACAAATACAAGATCCACATTCACTCACAGATACAAAAGTTTCAAAAATGAATACGTAGTTCCACCCTCAAACTCTGTAAAAATTTAGTCCCGAGGGGACTAATCGAGCATATACTGTAAAGTTTACTTTTTGATAAATTCCGTATCTGTGAATGATGTGTAAAACCGTTTTCTATTCTGAAAACTACGACCAGACCCCGCTATTGTTCCCGTACGACACACTCGTTCACATCAGCCTCATTTCCGGCAAAATGCTCATCAGCTCCAGTCTCATTGCCCAGAACACATTCATCCTGTTCAGTCTCGTTGCCGCTAATTCCACTATCGTCACGTTCCAGTTCGTCCCCCCAACAGAGAAGGCCACACTCGTTCCAGCACTTGCACAGGAGCACTTCCAAAAGACGGCACAACGTGTAGCTGCACAGTACCACGGTTACGAGTGAGACAGTGACCAGTTGCCACGAGGGACGGTACTCGTAACTTTGGTACATTTTGACAATGGGACAAGTATTTGATGGGCTTGGCACCGTGCCAGCTACCAGGTTTCCTTAATCCAGAAGTGAAGTTTGATTGGCTGCGCGTGCGGCGGCACGACGATTTTCTCAGTGTGCTTGGCGAATAACAGAGCGCACGCGCCGTACAGCAGACACGGCACTCCTGTGGCATAGGTGAAAATTTAATATGAGTTTGGATTGAATCAGCATTGTAAAATAATCAGTATTGGCCACACCTGATGGAGAGAGAAAACAGTAAAATCGAAAACGAATGCAAAATCTGCATGATCATCACTGAACAGCCATTTTAAAAAAATATGCATGTCTCGGTGCTCACAATTATAGTGTTGTGGCGCGCATCTTTCAAAAGAGAAATTTTTCTGTTGAACATACTGACTATAGTTAAAAGTCACATTTCCTTCCAATGACCTTCCAAAATTTGCTACATGCTAAAATATTGCGATTATACGATAAAGCTACAAACCTAATCAAGCACCAAGCCAACCAAAATTAATCCACTTGAGCAGTGTATAAAACTTGTCCAGCCGCGTCAAGTCGCAGTGCGGCGCTCGCGTGCAGTGCACCTTGGCATAGGGCCAAGCGCCAGTATGCAAAATCTGGTAGTTCACCGAGGCGGAGTTGCCGAAGTTAGTGGATTTTGTCACGACGAAATTGAAGTGGGAACGACCCCAGAAGTCGTCCTGGAGGGTGGGTTAAAATTCAGAATGCTGCACGTTTGCTCAAATATTTTTGTGTACCATTTGCGACGCAAACGATATAATGGGGGGGGGGGGTATTTAGCGTCAATATAGGATTACCGATCTGATTCCAAATGCTTCTCAAGTATGAAACAAATCTCGAAATGTATTGAGCTTTTTTGAGCACTTTTCCATGTCAAATTTCACTTTGTGAAAAGGGGGCGGGCGGGGTCGGGGGTTTACCCTCAAACAGTGCAACTATATAAATATTTGTTTTATTATTACGCCGCTTAGCTATCTATCTATCCATCGGAGGTGGAAAGTTTGTGCTACTCGCCCACTGCAGCCCTACCCCAAATAGCCAAGGTATTTCCACCCTAAGCGATTTTTACCCCAATTTTCACTCCAAATCACGAAGTTCTGCCTTTTTTTCCAATTTCTACCTTCAAAAAAACTTTTTGGCTATTTATGTACCTATTTTTAGCAACTTCTCTGGCTTTTTGCATTCTGATATTGAAAAAGCCCATATAGAACACCCGCGAACCACAGAATTTTCCAACCGTCCTTCCGGAGAAGCGATTTAACAAACATTTGGGGCCAGTTCCGCAAATTGAGAAGTAAAATGGCAAATGCGAAGTGAATTAAGAAAGAAATTGGCAAAAGCGAAGGGAAATTACTTTTTATTTTATTACTTCGCTTTTGCCACTTTACTTGCCATTTCACTTCGCTTTCGCCAATTTTCTTCTCAATTCACTTGGCATTATCACTTCTCAATTTGCGGAACTGGCACCTGTTCGGACCCCCGGCCAAACTAAACTCTGCCCCCTCACAAACCTGCACCTGGCTATAAGACACAAAAAAGGCAGTCCACTGGGGGTAATTTCTCTTTCGCAAATAGACACTCAAAACTTGGCTCAGCTGCGGTCTGGTGCCAGTTGTGAACAGGACACGATGTGTCGATTTTCGGCAAAATTCACGCTTTACAAGGTGGTGCAATGATGAATTTCTAGCTAGGGCCATAGGATACTGGGACGAAATGACACGTGACGAATAAACAAGGCATGAATCGGGACCATGCTTTCGATAGTGATTTTTCATGCGATTTAGTTTGTCACGTCAAAAGATAAATCGTGGAAAATGTCAAGCGAAGTTTGTTTGCGTCCATTTTTATTGTGATGGAATACAATGACAAGTGAACAGAAATACATGCAAATAATGGGCAAATACATATCATGTAAAACTTTTTCAACAATATACAAAAATGAAGCAAAAAGGGATCACAGCCATCCGAGTCAATATATTCAAGTGTTTACAAATAACAAGTGACAAAAATCATCAGAGATTAGAACAGTTTGTAAGTTTTTCACAAAAGTAAAATAGTAATACGTGTTTGCGATCTGATAAAAAAGCAACAAAAATATCGAGATACATTCCAGTGAGCACCAAATGTATGTACGGTATGAAATAAAGACATATTTACACGATAAAAATGTTACTTATTCAATAATTTACTACCGTATTTCCTCGAAATACCCCCCGGGGGGTGATTGTTTCATAGTGGTCCCGAGTAGTGATGGAAAAGCGCCAAAGCAAAAAGCGCCATGGCGCTTTTGGCGCTTGGCGCTAAAACGCTCTGGCGCCATTGGCGCTTGGCGCTGGGGTCTGCGAAAGCGCCATGGCGCTTTTGGCGCTTGGCGCCATTTGCCGGTGGCGCTATTGGCGCCTGGCGCCGGCATTATAAATGGCGCCAAAAAAGCGCCAACCATGATAATATGAAATTGTTAAAATACGGTGAAATCGCCACTCGAGATGATCAATTTTGAGGACAAATGAATAAATATAAGTTAATTTTAGAGCAGCCTTTATATAGGTACCTACATCGAATAAAAGCAAAGGTGTTAAAATGTGCTGGCGATAAATCCCCTTTTATGCTTTGCTCCCAATTCTATCTTGCTGTCTAAATCAGGGGTTCAGTCTGGCGGGGGTTGGAGGGGGGACGGTGGAGTTACCCTTAAATGCTGCAGTTATCTATCCACCTCCAGGGCCGCTCAGCTATCTATCTAACTTGAAACATAATTTTAGGCTACTATCCCTCGAGCCCCCCCAATCAACCTGCAACCAGATACGGACCGATTATTAGAGAAATTTTGCCCCAATTTTCACAAAAAATGCTGATTTTCATACTTTTGTAGTATTCACCTTAAAAATCACTATCGTGATTTTTCAGACTTCAAAATCATCATCTTTCACGTGTATTATCACCTATTTTCAACTGTTTATGGCTATAAACGCCCCTTAAACCACTCCAGCTCTTAGCTGGGAGAAACAAAGATCTCCCCATTGAAAGTTCCCCAGTCATGATGTTTGACTGAAAAATATATCTCTGGGCATTTAAACAATTTTTAACATTGTAGTGGTTGTTTGAATGGGCAAAAGTTCACACAGTTATGCACTAATTTTCTACCATCAAATTGCAGAACAAATTTTTTGGCGCTGGCGCTATTGGCGCTTGGCGCCATCACCCTCTGGCGCCATTGGCGCTTGGCGCTGAGGTCCAGAAAAGCGCCATGGCGCTTTTGGCGCTTGGCGCCATTTTGCTCTGGCGCCATTGGCGCTTGGCGCCGGGATCAGAAAAGCGCCATGGCGCTTTTGGCTCTTGGCGCCGAAAGCCTGGCGCTTTTTCCATCACTAGTCCCGAGAGGGGGGGTTAAACGAGGGGGGGTATTTCGAGGGGGGGTTAATATTTCACAAGAAATTTTTTTAAATCACGAAATTGTCGTCTGAAACGTACACAGACGTCGAAAAATACAACAAAAACCGCCATTTATAAGGTTATGTAGACTTATATTAGTATGTAGACGGTATAAACACTGTTCTAACGTGACACCAACATTGTTTTAACGTCTGTTCTGTATTACACAGAACACAAACTACAGTAATTGTCATGTACGTTCCCTTTACACTCAATTTGAGGGGGGGGTATTTCGGGGGGGGGGGTGATTGTTTCATAGTGGTCTCGAGAGGGGGGGGGGTCAAACGAGGGGGGGGTATTTCGAGGAAATACGGTAATTCACGATATTTATGTGAAAAATTATGTTGTTAGAAAATGATAAAATAATCCAATGTTAATCATTATTAACGCAGACAAAAACGACCGATCTACCTAATACATAATACTGGTATTCAAACTTGTGACCACAAAAATATCATAGTACACTAGCATCGTTTCTCAGAGGTTAGTAAGTAGAATTAAAAATATCTTACTTTTCATGGACTCCACACCTTGCACGGAAATTTACCGTAGGTAAACCAACTAAATCATGAAAAAAATTCTCAGAAATTTTTCATTATAATACTTTCGGTTCACGTGATAACTTGAAATTTGTCACATGAATTTATTCGTCAAATTTTGGTAACATTAAATATGTGCAAAGCATGTGGTTCACTCAGTTTAGCAGAAACTGTAAAAACAACAAGTTGAAAACACTATACAATATTTTTCTATATTTGCGGTGAAAAAAATAAAATAATCGAAAGTAAAAAAAAGTATTTTGTAAAGCTTCGTGAGCAACATTCATACATCTTGCAAGATTTCTGTATGATAAAAGCAACAAGCACTATCAGAGTTGACACAAAAGTCACTATGTCAGCTACAGGGTGTTGGAAATAGAATATAGGCAAATTGGGGATTGGTTTCTGGTTGGATTGCTTTATAAAATTTGCTTAATTTTATGTGTGCCAAAAACACTAAGTATATTTCCAACACCCGGTATAAATAGCCACAAACGAACATCAAACATACACCTTCTTCACTTTATAATCTCTTGGCAAAGTGCCATTCACCTCGGACGACCAGAACTTATCACCCTGACCGGGCGCGCGCTGCGGCAAGTGCCACCTGTTACTTCCAAACACCTGCGCCGCGCCCACCGCAGACCGGCTCATAGTGTTCGAGCCGAACCTGTCGCTTTCGGTGCCGCACTCTGCCGCGGTGCTGTGGTGCCGCTGCGCCGCCGCCCGGCCCACCCGCTGCAACTGTTGGTGCTGCTGCGACGGGAGCCGCGGCACGGCCACCGGCAGCGCGGCGCTGCTGCCGTACAGCCGGTGCTGGGCGCCGCGCCGCGACGGCGTCAGGTAGACAGCCGGTGGGACTGGGGGTAGGTGCCGGAACCGTTTTTCCGGTGTGCCGCTGCACGACTCCACCGGTTTGGCAGCGTAGATCGAGTCCTGGGTTAGTTGGTGTGAATGAAAGTGTTGGACCAATTGGCACTGTGAACAAAGGATATTTAGGGGAATGGGTGGCTGAATTTACCGTACGGCAATTTTAGAAATTTACCGTACCGTACCATTTACCGTTTCTACCAAATGCCACACTTCACAGTTCACACGTGAACTGATACCTTTCTCTAACCCGTTCACGATTTTAATCCCTAAATTTCAGATTAATCCACAAAAAAAAACCCGCCCAAAAACTACACCCACCTCCAAACTGGGCGGGCTGGCGTACAAATTGGCAGAACTCGAGACCTTGCTTTGCAGCAACAAAGGCTCCCTCTGTTCGCTGTGCAGCGCGGGCTGCACAGCTGCGGGCGTGTCGGCGTCGCGGGCGCCCCCGTTGGGCAGCACGAAGCCCATCTCGTTGTTGTTGGACGGCATGGGCACCAGCGTGGGCCGGCCGCCGCGCGTCAGAGTTTGGCTGTCCGAGTAGTCGCCGCCGCAGCTGCTCACTGTTGATGAGGCGCCTGGGGGGATAGATATATTTGTGTTTACATGACTTCATCGCAGGTTATGGATATACCGAGCGGCGGTCTGATTTTTAGTACGGCATCCACGTGATATAAACGTGGTGTGTAAAACGGAGGTATGCCGTTCTAATTGAGGTGCCGTTCTAGTGGAAGTGCCCTTCTATTGGAGGTATGTCGTTCTATTGGAGGTGCCCTTCTATTGGAGGTATGCCGTTCTATTCGAGGTGCCCTTCTATTGGAGGTATGCCGCTCTACTAGAGGATCACTTCCATTGTAGTTATGCCGTTAGTAATTATAAGAAATACGGTAGTCGATTTATTATCGGTCACAAATCGGCACGCCACCCACAAAACCAACACCCAAAAACCCAACTCACCAGAAGTGGGCTGCTGTTGCTTTTTCTGCACACTCCTCTTCCAACGGGACACGCTGTATCCCAAAAGAAAGCCCAAACTGGAGGCTAGCACCAGCGTGAGCAAAACTGCGAAGGCGAGCGCCTGTCCGGAGTGTCCGCCAAAGGCGTCGGCGCTGGCGAAGTCGCTGCCGGCCATGAGCACGCTGCTGGCGGACGGGTCGGACAGGAGTGGGTCGTCTGTGATATGGGGGAATGAGTTGACGAAAATGGAGTTTGTGAAATGAAACGTTGAAATCAATCAATCACAAGTGTAATCACAATTTTCTACCACAAGCCCAAATACAAGCTCAACTCTAAAAAAAAGCATTGTAAGGGCGGGCAGAAGTTGTGATACTTTTCAGTTTACTTTTTGGTACTTTATAACAATTTACTATATAAATATCCATGAGTTGACATTCACCACTCAACAATGCTGTATCTATCAGTTAACTTCCTCCCACCCCCAAATAACCCCCCACCAAACCCACCATTTTCAAAACTACCCGCGGCGCCGCGCCTCGAATTAATCACCAATCTAGGTTCGATAAAATGTCCCGGCTGGTCTCTCATCGGCTGCAATCCATTATCAACTATATACGATTGCTGGCGGCCGCCATTTTGACCAATTAAAAATTGACCACTGGGGCAGCGCGCAGAACGGCCGGTGCTCAGCGATTGGATTAAGAGATTGCTGGAGAGCGATTGCGACCAGGCGAGGCTGCGAGATTGGGAGTTTAGTTGAATGTTGGAACTTTGCCAAGGGGAAGTGAATTTGTTGAGTGGTATCTTCAGATACATTTTAGTGAGGCAGCTAATTAATCAGATGCAAAGGTACAATTAAATGTGTCGATATTCGATGTGAAAACGGTGAAAAACACCACATTCTAAATTCGAACGGTATTCAGTCGGGTAAAATTCGATACTTAAAACGATAATTGGAACAAAAAGCAAGTATTCGATACGATACTACACGGCCGAATCGAACCATCGTCATAACAATAACAATAAACACCCAAAATCAATGGTCAAACACGAACCTGTCGCCTTGTGCGCGAACGCACTTGTTCCATTTCTGATGCCACGCGCAAGCGGGATCCCTCAATTGTACACAGCCGCCGCATGAATCTTGCGTTTGGCACTGCGCCAACGGCAGCGAAATCACCGTGGAAACAGTGGATACAACAATTAAGGCGGAGTCAGTCAGCAGGAGGGAACTGGAATGGGGGAGTTGCGATTATTGTAGATGAGGGATGAAAGAATTTTGAATTCCAATGTCCAATCGATTGGGACTACAAAGAAAAACTGCGATTTTCTATTTTTGAAAGTTACTAGCATTTGAAAAACATGAAGCTACGCACACGAAACAAAACAACATAATCCGAAAATACAACCAACCTCACACCCTCGCCATCTTTGAATAGGCTCCACTGATCCACCAGGATGCTATTTCCAATTCTCACATTGTGCACAAATTTTTGCACAATTCCATCTGGGCCGGCGGTGAAAATATAATTGAAAATGTGCCCTGACACTGATTTTATGTTGGCAGTTGCGGCCAGTTGGGATATGTGGGACCTGTGAGAGTTTGGAGTAATTTTGAGAAAAAAACTTGTGTTATGTTGTAGATATCCACATTCCATCACACAACCACAAAAATGGATCAGACGAAAATTGTGATGAAATTTTTCAACTGAAAAATTATTATCCACCGTGGCATATTGGATTTTTGGAATTTCCAATTTTTTAGACTTACATTTCTTTCCCGTCAATGAAAACAACTTCAAATTGCCAAATTGATCTGAAAATTACATATTTGAAAAGGCTCACATTGTTTTGGTGGGGTGGGAAAATGCATTTCTTTATTTGACTCTTCAAAACTAATTTATTCGAAAATGGAGTTAGAAAATTAACAAGATCCAAAGATAAAATCTGGTGAAAATGCTTGTATATGACTCAATGCAAAAATCAATTTGAAACCTTCACAATAAAAATAAAATCCAACCTCATCTGAGTGTCAACCATCAAAGGCTGGTCCAAAAATGGCCTCACAACGTCAGCGAGCAGTGGGCGGCGTCTGGCAAATGAAGCTGCCTCTGCTGACATTCGCCGGGAATCTGGGACACACTGTAAGTGGGTGGGTGGGTTTAGGGGGTGATCCTAAAAAACTTGGTTTTGTGATTGATAGAATGGACAGAATGGTTATAATATGTTAAAGGAAAGTGAATGTGTCCCAGACATATTTACCACTTCCAATATCATTTCTGGGTATAATAGGTAATAAAAATCACGCCAAATAACCAGCAGTATTAGAAATTTTCCGGTCGATGGCACTTGGAAAAGTGAGATGTTAAGTGACAAGTTAAATTCAATACGTCAAGTGGCGAGTAAACTTAACAAGTGACAAGTAATTCGATGGCAAAATTCCATACAGAGAAAACCAACCAATTTGTAAAAAGGGGGAAAAATAGAGAGAAACCACACCTGTCCAGGTCTAGGATTCGGCACTTGATGTTTCGCAGCCCGTTCCCATACATGGCGCACGTCTTCTCGAATCAAAAAGTCGCCAGTGTCGAAAATGTTGTCAATTTCCGACAGACGATAAGTGCAAATTGCGCTGGATTTCAAGCCGACTGGCGCAGCGGTGGAAAATGACATGTAAATTAGCGAGTCATTTTCGTGTGGAGATTGGACGAACTCGCTCACCGAGTCTGCGAAATGATTTTATTTATAGTGATATTACTAAGTGAGGAAACTGTGAGAATAATAGTTTACTTATTAGAAAAACTTTCATTCATTTGAAAAATACATTGTTTCTGATTTATTTGTGTATCAGAACTGCGCGCTTAATTTGATATTTCGTGCTTTTGCATCTGATAACGTTTTATTTTTACCGAAAATATCAAAACTGTTTCATCTAAACTTCATACAAAATTTTTAATTTTTCCAAATCCCAATTTACACAAGACAAAACGTCCAAAACTCACCCAGCACATCGAAATACAGCGGACTAGCTCCACTATTCTCTTGGACATTCAAATCCACTCCACAAACTATTCTCGCCTTTACAAAACTGGTCCAGCTATCGGAGTATTCGGGTGCGGGCCCGCCCCTATCCGAATGGCACACGCGCGCCACGCGCGAATAAATTTGCGCCTGACCTCCAGTGGATTCTATTGACGTTTCGCGGAAGAAAAAGTAGACGTAGCGGCCGTGAGAATGGGACGCAATGAAGGTGGGGTCTGAGCAGTGAAGGGGTGGGTTAAATTTAGTTGAGTATAGGGATGGCAAAATGTTTTTAGAGACAACTTAAAAACATTTAAAAAAACAACCTTTAAAAAACAGCTTTTTTATAAAAAAGCTCCCAATTGTGGTTATGAGTCAACATCAGAAAATAACTAGCATATAGTGAGCATTCCAAGGATTTCGGGAGTTTTCTATATATTGAAAAAATAAATATATACAAAAATTATATAAATTTTAACTAGGTTTTCTCATACACACTTTATTATATTTTCTTTTTAAAGCGAAATTATAAACACATAGCACTTACGTTTATTTATAGCTTAAGAGTTTACTTTCTTACTTTTAGGCGAGAATTTTCAATAACAAAAAGCCTAGCACCCCCTCAAAACTCACCATTCAATGCAATCATCTCCGATCTTTTAGTTCTCAATTCTCCCGCACTGGCACCTTTTGCCTGGCCATCAAGGTGGGAAAACAAATTCCTTCGATAAATGAGTGAATCGACTGCGGCAAAATCAGACACAGTGCCAGAATAAAGTGACCCGTGGTTTACAATGGCCGTGGCTTTTTCTGATGGATCGTAGGGGGCTATACCAAAACCGTCGAACTGTTGCAACAGCTGGTAGCCGCCCGTCTGTAAAATTGGGGGGGGGGGGGTTAATTGAGAATTGATAATAACTCGATGATTAATTGATGTTCTTTTTCTATTCTATCGAATGATGATTTGCGTATGCAAGTGAAAATTTTCGAAATAAACCACTTTTATTTGGGAATGGTGCAGTGTGAAAAACCAAAATTCCATGATGAAAATATTTCCCAGCAATTATGCGAATTGTACATGCAACAGCTGATTTTGCATATATGCAATTGCAAATGTAAAATGCAAATTAATGGAAAACGAAATTTTCGCGCTTTATATAAAACACTACAATTTATGTGAAATTGTAAAGTGTTGAGTAAATTGTTTTACATTCAAAGTATAACTATGTAAGAAACAGCACAACCCCCTGCCCTATATAGAACCAGTTGACAATCCAACAAAATTAACCCACCACAGGTGTTCTGGCATACAATCTACACATTGGATGAAAAGCGTTGGTGCCGCACACCAACAACTGCGCAGCGCCATCACTCCGTTGTTTCACTTTCCCACTTTTCAATTTGGCGCTCTTTTGGATGGGTGCCAAAACTCTGATATAATTGTGGCACTCATTGGAGGTTTTGCCTTTAACTTTGCACTGTTCCACGTGAATTTTGCTGGCGGTCCATTCGATCTTGTCGGCTAGATCCAGTGAGGGAAGCGTGATGTTGTATACGGCGTCCCTGTGGAGGGGTGGTTGTTATAATTATTTAAATTTTGGAGATTATAATTAATTAATTCTTGAATACCCGTTGTGTTGTGGTGATACTGTTTTTGAACATTTCATCACTATTTCGTGACCGATATTTTTGTTCAAATGACCGCAACGTCAGTTAAAATGTATAATAGAAGTGTTTTTTACAGCAGTTTATGTAAATATCTCAAATTACCCAATATGCGATATAAATATCCAAATATTTTTTATACGGCATATCCAATAATTATACACCCCCTGCGGTGCCATTCCATCACACTTTTACCAATATTTTCGTTTCCGGATTCCCGAATTTTTACGACACTTGGATAAACAACAAATCCACAGGGTGCCAAATAATAATTATTATTTATTCACATTCACTTTGAATGTCGCGGATTTATAACTAAATGTGGCGTATTCAAAGTTTGGTTTGCATTTATGCGGACATGTGGCGGTAGACTGGCATATTATTTCGGTGCCAACAATTTATTATTTATTTCATTCTGGCCAGACATGGTATTTGGGGGTATTTTATCTGTTTTCGTTGTATATTCACCTGGTTTGTTCCTAAATCAGTTGAGGTGGTCGTTGACATTTTGTCAACCTATATACCGTATTTCCTCGAAATACCCCCCCTCAAAATGGACACTATGAACTTATAAACCCCCCCCCCTCGAAATACCCCCCCCCCAAATTGAGTGTATAGCTGTACAAAGGCTGCGGTTTGTCATCTGGGTAATGCAAAACACACGTTAAAAACGATTACTCTGTTATGTGAGAACAATGATTATACGTCTACACACTTATACAAGTCTTTAGAGTCTTATAAATGGTGATTTTTGTTGCATTTTCGACGTCTGCGTACGTTTCAGACGACAATTTAGTACTTGGTTTTCAAAAAATTTCTGGCGAAATAAACCCCCCCCCTCGTTTAACCCCCCCTCAAAATTCTCACTCTGAAACAATAAACCCCCCGGGGGTATTTCGAGGAAATACGGTACATCCGATATAGTGGGAAAATTTGGTTCTGTTAAACCTTACCAGTAATAATATCACGTTGAAAATGAGAAATACGTGCTTAAAAGATGAGCACATTAGAAAAATATTTAACGCATGTTTCCATTTCACCGATCAACTTAAAAAAGCCACAAATTTCGTCAAATTGTTCAGTAAATAAAGCATCGAACATGGATCAACTTTCACAGAAAAGCTTGAAATCGAAATCGCCGCACCAAATCTGGCCTTATTCCAACTGAATTGCATCGAATATAATTCAATCGCTGACGTGATTACAACCGCATTTTATTGGTGCAATCATACGCACATTGGAATCAAGTTGTTTGGTCGAGAAAATGTGGAACTATTTACTTTCATCAAACATAGTTTTTACTCATTCACAAAAGTCGCAGGCGTCAAAAACGTCACATGGGCCTTTATTCCCGGTATTACGGTAGCGGTACAAAGTGGTCAGGTAAAATGGTGGCACATGTTACAAATTACAGGTGTGCGCATGACCGATGTGCAGTTGATTGACATCAGCACTGAATTGATAGTGGCGTGCTAGTAACAAATTTCGGGCCGAATTTCCACAACACATTGTTTATGCGTGGAAATAAAATGCCACTGTCCCAGTTCCAGTCGATATTCAGAATTTCACGCAAATTAGACATTTCTCGAGGCAAATGCGTGTGTCTCAAATTACGGGCACATTATTAAAATGTTCATTTGCGAAAATATCGTGAGTTAATGCGTGGTTGCATAAATCAGGGCCAAAGACTTTTATCTAATGCAAATCAGACAAAAAGAATGAATATTTTCCACTTTTACTTTTATCCGACAGTTCCCCTCTGTCACAGAGAACACAAAGGCTCCATATTGCACATCATAAATAAAAAAAATGCATGAGATACGATCTCTATACTGTACAGTGCACACATCAAATTCCATTTATTAGTGTACAACAAAAAATACTTTATACAGGCGCCATGAAAGCACACGACCGAAAAAGTGACCTTGTATAAACCAAGACTTCAAGATCGGTCAACCTTTGTCATAAAAATGGATTAAACAATGCACATGGAAAGATTACAATCAATAATGTCATGCAAAAAATTCCCACGATGACCCATTCCCACATTAGGTCAACTTTGGTGAATATAAATTAATTAAAAATCAAAAGCTTCCGCCGCCGCCCCCCCCCCCCCCGCTGTAAAAACTTTATCCAATGGGACTTTACGTCCCCTCACAAAATGCCACCCAAATTCAGGATAACCCAAAATTTCTGTTTGGCATCGAATTACACACCAAAGCACAGGGCCGCATAAACAAATATGCGGGAATAAGTGACCAGCGTCCACTCGAAAATGCAAACTGAACTGAACTGAAGTGAGCAAGGTGCGGTGCGGACAGACTGTGTCATTTTTCAAGCTGTTTGTTTTACAAGCTTGATGTTTGTCAAGAGGGTTTGGCTGACTTTAGGGATAAGGGCTGTGGGCAGTGTTATTAAGGAAAAGTATTATTGATTTTATTTTGTACAAAATTGAATATGCTTTAATTCTAATTATTTACGTTTTTGTAACAAATCATAACAAAAACTTGTCTGCCACAATTTATGATCACGGTGCAGAAAAATACCATTGACACTATTCAAACAATCTGAATTTTTTTGCACCACGTCTTTCGAGTGCTTTGCCATCAATAAATGTGTTCATTTGAAAACACAAATACAGAAACAAAATAGCTTGTCAATAGACGAGCATGTTCAATGGAGCAGATAGAAACACTATTCCAAATGAATCTTTCCTTGCAAATAAGAGCAAACATTGTCAAGCAACAGCACATTAGAGGTGCGTCAGTAAACAACATTGTAAGATTGAAAGTATTTGGACAGTTTTGAAACAGTGCCAAAAATTTAAATTGCATAAAAAGTTATTTCATGCATGGAAACCAACAAAAAGCCTATTTGACGCATCCATGGCACAGAAATTTCACCCTAACTCCCATCGAAAATATTTTGTCTTATCACACTTCCACTGGCACTCCTTACCAACCAGCCATTTAGCCTAGCCAATGTAAATACACACATAACCTAAAATGTCACACATCCGCAAATGCGAGCAAAGTTTCCGAGCAAACACACAATCAAATGTGCCATTTCGCCGCTTGGAAACAGTGCCACGGTTCGTTGAACTGGCAGCCGTCAGAATGCACACCGTTCAAGAAAAGACGAGGTAAATACACACTTGTTTCCCGGCGCCGTCAATTGTCCGGCACTGTGCAAACACAATCACCGACCAATTATAAACCACTGTGCAAATTGTTGGGACGAAAAACAAGTGACCAGCAAAGCAATGGGCCAATTAAATCAGACATTATTTGTACATCTCATTTATATTTTAACATCGATGATGTTTTCAAGGGAGTGGCACCAAAATGAACGGAAGTGGGTCAGATAACATGCTCTTTGGTCATGTGCAAACATATTTATTTTTATTTTTATTGCATTTCCTCATGCAGAATAGATTTGGGAAATGCATGACAGACAGTACAGAAAAGGAAACGTTATGGACCCTTTTTATGATTGATATAAATTGTAATCACGGGTTTTGAGTGAAAATTGGGACAAAATTCCTCAAAAATCGCTTCCAGTTAGATAGATAGCTGGCGATTTTTTTGGGGGTTGGGGGGGTCGAGGTATAGTAGCCAAAAATGAGACACCCCACAACACCCTCCCCCCCATGCTGAACCCCTGATTGTAATGGTGTGAAGTGTTAGGATCTGGAAACACTTTTTTTGTATGTTTTTGTTGTCAACGATTTTGCTCAAGGGATTTTCAGCATGGAAACGTACGAGCTTCCCTACAAACAGGTTTTATTTACATCCACCCAAATCCCTGCAACATTTCAGTACACATTAAAAATTGGGTACACATAAAACCCGGTCACTAAAAA
This sequence comes from Sphaerolaimus hirsutus, assembly GCA_964036195.1. Lineage (NCBI taxonomy): Eukaryota > Metazoa > Nematoda > Chromadorea > Monhysterida > Sphaerolaimidae > Sphaerolaimus > Sphaerolaimus hirsutus. Next base: position 15,614,118 of record OZ038460.1, on the reverse strand, counting down.
AATATCTTACATTTTTATTTGCACGTGCACCGAATGGTAAAATAATAGTAAAAGTTGCCATTTCCTTTCACTTTTAAATGACACGCCGCCTTCAAATGCCACAAAAGCGGTTTATTTCTAAAAATAAAAAAGTAGGGGATAAATGACCATATGACATACATAAACTGTAAGTTTTTTCAATTATTTTGCGGCATTTTTCGAACAGATGGCACACGTTTTTGCGGCGGGTCTCCAATTTTAGGATGAAAAATGAACTATAACCAGTCTCTAATCCATAACAATTTCGGGACACATAATACGTTGGAATAAATGATTATAGGAAGTGCGTAATCAATCAATTTTTCCGGTTTTGGCAGCTGTGGTGGCAGTAATTTTGCAAAAATCAGAGTACAGCAAACTTTTTCATCAAAAGACTTCAAAAATTACCCGATCAGGGCCATGAAATGAACTGAAGACCATAAAAAGCAGCTACAAAAGTGAATTTACCTGGCTCCAATGAGCAGATGGTCGCCGACTTTTTGAACCATTTTGAAGCCTCCATTCGAGTTTTCATCCAGAGAAAACTGCGCCACATCGCTGTCTGAAAAAGATAACGTTGATAATGTTACATACTGGTCAAAATAATTATCAGAATTATAAATGCATTCAAGCACATTGTGTTTTTTGTACCATTTGAATTTACCTTTTTCCATTCTGGATCCCCCCCCCCAAAAGCATTGAATACAAATTCATTCACGCAGTTGCAATCTTTCCTCATGAGCAACAGCCAGTTCGAAAACCGATAATTATTGAAAATAAAATAATGCGAAATATGTCAAGAATTCCCATTATAGGCGTCATTACACCCATTGGAAACCCATAACCCATCAATATTCACGGTACAAATTTCACCACCCATTCTGCATGACTCAGTCGTGCAAAAATGTCCCACTTAAGCCTAAACCAAGTGCAAAATTCACTCAAATTACAATTGCCACTTCAAAACCCATTAACTTGAACAGTGCGAAGATTTAGAAGTGAAATGTGAGCACCATTTTTGGCACTCGTCTCAGCGTGATATTGGCGTCCGCACGCCACGGGGGGGCTGCAGCTTTTGGAACCATGCAGAAAAACATGGGGTGTTCCGAAAGTCATGGACAGGGGTATTTTTCATGGATGCTTTTTGAGATAGAAAGTTTTGTGACAGAAAGATCAGGATGTGTGTGAATGTGTGATATTATTGATATTACTGAAGTATTGATATTACTGAAAATTTCCATTGACCACTACCCCAACACAGTAATTTATATTGAAAACTTCACGCGACACCTTTTTATAAATTACACGTCTCAACACTTCTGGAACACACCAAGTCAAGGCAGTAATCATGAAAAGAGACGCTAATGGATGATTTCCGTGCGTGAAAAACAGCATTCGATTAAAGTGCGTTCTTCAAGTAATTATGACCCACGGTTATCTTGATTTGTGAATATGACACCGAGTTTCAAGGAATAAAATTCATCTTGCAAATACAGTAAACTAAAAACACGTTTGACGCATGAATTTACGCCAGCACATTGGCATGCACTTTTTTCATACAGGTAAAATGTACAAAAAAGATTAGCAATGCTCAGTTTGATCGATCAATTGATTTGTACGAAAATCGAATCAGACAGAATATTTTCACGTCGATTTTGCGCGCGAAAATTTGTCCCGCTGTAACTAAAAATACTAATTGGTTGTAATTTTTCAGCAGCCTCGCGTTTTACAATGAAATGTCGCCGCGAAGAATGATTAGTCAGTGGGAAAAATCTCCCATGAACATTTGGAATATTTGTACACCCGTAGTTTTACTTTTCACAAAAGTTAAACATCACGGAGTCTAGAATTTCACAAAACGTAAAATTTAAATTTAAATCCCAAAAGCCCCCAGTGCCGGACAAATCAAAATTTAAAAGCGGCGACACCAAAATCCGAACCTCAAGGGTGCCCTTTTCATTTCCACTTTTAAATTCAAGGAAGGAAATTGATTGCGACCAGCCGCTTGAGTGCATAGCACTGCTTTCTGATGGGAATTGATGCAGTGCGATGCGCATCTCTAGGATGGCATTAATTGAATTTCCACCGCGCAAATAAATGGAATATTTGCCGCATTGGTGCCACTTTGGGATGGCATGTCACAAAATACCGCCAAAACACATGATTTATTGCATATTATAAAACGGAGATTCGCCGATTTTGACTGCGGAGATTGCATGGAAAATGCAAATGAGGCATTATGCAACCCACTAAAATTCATGCATTTTCTATTGGTTTTTCTATTTATTTTCTACATGCAGAAATGCAACCTGATCAATTGCAAAAATTACCACTGGTAGTAAATTATGCAGATCAATAATGCAAAATCCAATAATATCACCCATAAAACAGTGGGGTAATAAAATGCAAATGCCAAGGAAAACCACATCATATGGGTTGGCATTCAGAGAATTCCAGATGAATTTTATGAAGCTAAATAAAGATACTTCTGTAAGCCAAGATCACCCAAATGAGGCATTCAATAAAATATTTACAATCAAATGAAAGCTGTATATCTACATAAATGGATGAACACTTATGTACCTGCCTGTGCACAACACTACCTTAGTGACCAACTGCAGACTTTTTACCCAAAATATTCTGGGCATTTGTCTGATCACAAAACAAATGCTATTAATGTATCCAGTCCTGACTCTCATTAATGTGGTTTGTAATGTTTAAAACAATGTGCCTCATTAATACCACCCCCATTAATCAAACCAATGACAGTTGGGCATTGGAATAACTAGTTCCAAAGACAAAAATAAGCAACTTTGCCCATAAGACTCTTTATTTGTTTGTCTAGTTTATTATATTTGCCCCCTCATCGCCTCAACAAATAAACATTGCGTGGGCTTTTTATTTGTTATTTTGCTTGGATTTCCAATGAAGCATTTACCCTAATTTTTAATGACGTCATATGTATTTAAGTAGCCAAAGCTATTTTAACTAAACAGAAGTAAAAAACTCAAATCGTGACAACATTAAAAAGAACCTCCCAAATTCCAGTGTTGTTTTCACACTTTCACTTTTTAATACGACAGGTTCAAAATTTGACCCCAAACAATGGCAGTTTATTGGGCACCGGTAAAAAAACCTGTCAAATTCAGACGCGTGTGCAATTTTCGATCAGTAACAATTTGACCGGAAAATTTGCATCATGGATGTGACATTGAACCAGATTTTGATCGCGTGGATATATATCAGTGTGGAAAATTGACTGCAGATCCTCAAAATGAAACTGTGTATTTTTTTGTATACGCGATCGACCTCAAAGTATGTGCAGAATCCTACCTGAATTAAATTAATAAAATGTTCTGTTAAATTTCGTAATTAATTATTCCACAGTAAAAACGAAATATCATGATGAAAAACTGCATAATCTTTGGTTCAATATTCAGATGGGTTATAGTAGGTTTCCGTACCAACTGTGATGTCCACAGAGTATACATAGTGATATTCGATAAATTTCTTTTCCGACCGGACAGCTAGAGAAAGTGAAAAAATAACATGGTGCCGTGTGAAACGTTTCCTGTCATATGTAAAATTTGACGCATTGCAAAATGTCACACCGGGGGTCTGATAACAAGTTGTTAATGGGTTTCTTATTGACACAAAAACTGCAATGTCCAAACAGTGTTTTTGCGCCACGACACAAGTGCATAAAAATGAAAAGAAATTGAACTACAAAACCAGCCAATTATAAACAAAAACTTTTTCACGAGCTTCGCACTTTTGTTATTTTTCAACTAGCTTTAACACAACCCCTGAAGCTAATCTAATACGTAAAATTGTGTATTTGTGTCTTACACCTGTGTAATTTCACAAAATTTCAGCGAACAACTGCTGCCAGTGAAAGCCAAAGCAAAAAGCCACTTGTTCAAATTTCAAAAGCCGAAAATTCATTTTTAGCGTCCGAATGAGAAATTCTGGCGCCAAAAAATCGCGCCACAATTTTGTTTGAAATTTCAATTGCAAATGTGTTCGATTTTCGCGGAGAGAAAGTACGGGATGTTACTCAAAATTTGTTTTTTTCGCAGCTGAACTTCGTGAGAAAATTTAAATAAACAAACGAATACACAACATCCATTATTTTTCCGTCACATTTCACAGCGTGAATTTGACGTCTTGAAGCTGTCAGAAAAGCACTTGATTTCGAGCAGAAACTGTTCGAAAAAATAATTGTATTTTCCACATCAAATACATCCTTTATGAACCAGTTTCAATGTGAAAAATGTTAGTCTTTGGATGACAGAAACATTCATTTCATCACATAAATGTCAAATGTTCACATTTACTGCGACGAAGGCTAAAGCGGTAACTTGGCAACTAATAAATGAAATTTTGATATCGAATTACTTTTGTGCCATCCAATGAAGAAAAACGACACCCAATTCATCATTCAAATTGACATTTTTCATTGTGCACATCTACATTTTAGGAATTATTTTTAGATTGTTTGACTTTTGCTGATTTTTAACTCAAAGTATGGTATTGCGCGGTGTGTCGGTACTTCGGATCACACTTGGCACTGCGCCAAATAAACCACATGTTTACAAGTTTTTGTATGTATTTATAAGCAAACGTTACACTTCCATGCACCTGATAAAGTAAAGGCACATTCCATGATACATAAATTTCCATGTTTGTACATATTTACAAAATGCAAAAATCGTAACAATATTATTACCGGTACAAAACATTAGCTTTTCCTGTGAAAACAGGCTTATACACTTGACAAATTTATGTACTTTGATGCCCAAAGTGCAGCCAGTCGGGCGAAAAGTGACTTTTCAGGGATGGGTGGAAAATGACTCTATTCCATACACACAAAAATATTGCATCCACACCTAATCAAAATCAAAATCAAAATCAACGTTTTATCTGTTCTACACCTCACACAACTATCCAAAAATCACACAATTCCCCGCCAATGTACCCCAATACTCTCAATCTGGAGTATAGTAAGCTCACCTTTGAGAGTGACTGCTGCCAGTGAAACGGTGTCACTTACAACCCAAAGATCATCAGTCACTCATGAGTGAAGCTGGGAGAATAAACAGGGTGGTCCAGGCTGAAATTCACTGCCAATTGTGGACCACACTGTAATATCTATCAAAGCTGAGCTAAGTACACTTATAGTAAACTGCTTCCTGGTGGTAGTGTTCAATTTGACTGGGAGTAAATGGGAAATCTAGAGGAAATAAATAAATGAATGGTTTAGTGTCCATGCAGGGTGGACCACATAACGATTTTTTTCTCTGCAAAATTTTTTCCAGTTACACTCATTTTTCCCCCAAAAACTTACACACCAATCAAATCTAGCACATGTATAGTATAGACTTCCTAACTCAATTTTTTCCAGCCATTTTTTCTGAGTCAGCCCCCCACTGAATAGAAGTCAATAGTAAATAGCAGCCTGTTCAAAACGTATATATTTTTACAGCCAGATCAAAACCGATCAGATACAATTGTGCCGGTGCCTTCAATATAACAAAAACAGCACAACAACAACAGTTGCCACCGGCTCATTTGTATACGCTACGGCGTATATAAATGGGCTTTTGAAAAGCCCAAGCTACATAAGCCGGTGTGGTTTGAAATTCAAATTTACTAGCAGCTGGCACCGAGCCAAATTGGCGGGACTTGTTGCCGCGCGGAAAAAAAGCGCCGCCAGAGCGCGCGCGGAAAACGGCGCTCAAGATTGAATGGGCCCGATTATTCACTCCCCTGACTTTTGCGCACAGTAGTTGATTTTTATGCTTTCCGCTGCTTGAATGCTATCGGCCGGTGGCGATCTTTGGACTAGCGTTTGAAACCCGACCCGGATGGAACCGAAATTACAAAACCAGGACGTGAATTTGGTGCCACCTTATTCGACTCGCAAAACCCGACTTGCATTATGTGAATGACCGATTAAGTCGGGTCGGGTCGGGTTTTAAGAGCCCTATAATCGGGGTGCAAAACACAACCAAATGACGCCATTTTTTAGCCGGAAATTTCCAATTAGCCCGCGTATGGGCCCATCAATTTTACTGGTGCAAAAAATGGGGCGGCGGACGCCTTTCAAAAATGCATGAAATTGGTCCATGGACGCGGGAAAAGCACTTTTAAAGTGACAGCGACGCATAAAAACGGGTGAAATATTTTTACGGGTCGTTTCCTGATCGCATTCACATCATCGGGCAGGTTCAAGTGCGCCATCAAGTATGTTTTATGCACTTTGGCTCAATAATTAATGCCGCAGATGGGCATCGGGCTTCGGGCGGTGTAACCCTTTGAAGTTCGGGTTAAATGATTTCATTGTCTCACCGTTTCTGGGATTCCCCGCGAAAATTATTGTGCGACGGGGCGAAAACTGAAAATCACGATTGTCATTCAAATGATGAGACAAACAAATGCAGCAAACGGATTTGCATTTGTATAGGGCTGGGTCAAGATGTCTGGCCTATTGTTTCCATCATTTGCGCTTTTTGACTGATCCCCAGTCGTGTGACATATTTTCAGCAAAATGTACAGAGGTCTGGAAATATGGTCGAAATATTTTCCTATTACACTGTACAAGAAAGAATGCACTTTAACATGACCTTATCCAGGTGACCAATCGATATGCATGTTCGAAATCGCATGCAAAGATAACACCTTCTCTTACACTCCAATAAATATATGACCTGTACAGGGTGTAACACTTAAATTTTTCGCAAATATAACGACAAATTTAATACGAAAACTGGACCACCATGTAAATGTAGTGTTACTCAAGCGTGAAATGTCACGGACAAATCACAGAACATTGTACATTTACAAAGAGAACACGTAAATTACCAGTCTGCGACAACTTTGAATGCATGACCTTTTACATTTCACAATCAGCATAATTTCACGCATCCATCCCATGTGTCAACAAAAATGTTCTGCAATATTTAGAACGTGAAGAAAAAAAAGTCAATTTCTCAAGTGCATTTCTTTCCAAGCTGAGGAAAGAAGATTGCAGTCTGAAAAATGAGCATAAACCCCCGAATATTTCCAATATTCAATCCACCCTTGAACCCATCGAACACAATGACATGGAACTTAATCCAACACTCAAACATCGCACCTATATTGACACAATATAATTGCGCGTCATAAAATACAACTTCAGAAGGCCGCCGACATTCTGGCATGCTGCCAAGTGTTCTGCTGTGTGCGGTAAACATCAAAAGACACCTTTTCATATGCTCAGAAAAAAGCGGGATAACCTTTCAATTGGATTTTGGGCACACAGAAAGATGAAAGGGGGAGTGTCCACTATTCGATTGCAATTGTGAATGGCTAATTAATGGGCAAATACCGCGTTTGTACCGGCAGAAATTATGGACATTAATATCGTAACGTGCGTTTTTGCCCCCCCCCCGAAAAAAACGTCAACTCAACGTTCAATAATTTAAACGTTTCTAACATTTTTGACCCCACCATTTATTTTCCAGTACGAAACTGGCAAAAAATTTCCACCCCACTTGTTCCCTCACTACAGCTTCAGCTACATATTATATTAGAAGCAATGAGTGTGTGTGTGAAAATTTTCAATAGGCTCTAATTTTCGCATGAGAAATATTTCAGTTCTCACAGTGCCATAAGAGCAGGAAAAAAAGGCATAGAGTTTTTCACACCTCACTGCGTGCAAACAAATGTTATTTGCAGAGGCGAAAAATTATTGCACTGAAACAAGGGTTTTTGACGCTGGGACGTATTACATTTGCATATGCAAAACCACGTATGGAAAATTATAACTGCTCAAGGAAACATTCCCAAAATAAGGAAGACACGTTTTTATCTCATGCAGCATATCCTTGAAAAGTGACAAACTCATGGATAAAAATTCCATCAACACGAGTATAGGGTTCAAACGGGATCCCGATCCCGATCCCGGATCCCGTGAAATTCCGGGATTTACCAGTCCCGATCCCGATCCCGATCCCGAAACCCCAATCCCGATCCCGATCCCGATCCCGAAATCTCAAAAATACCAATCCCGATCCCGATCCCGATCCCGAAAGTTTTCAAATCCCGATCCCGATCCCGAGAAACTCCCAAGTCCGGGATCCCGATCCCGGAAAAATTAGTGGAAATTATAAAAAATGAAATAATGACGTTTTTGCATGCAAAAAAGTGGATGCAAACCCCCAGCGTCAATTTTATGCCACTTTTCTGGCATCCAACAGTGTTTTGACACCTTTATGAACAACTGTGAATGCCAGAAAAATGGCCAAAATCTCTATCCCTAGAACCCAATCCCGATCCCGGAAAAATGCCTATCCCAATCCCGATCCCGATCCCGTGACCCCAATCCCGGCCAATCCCGATCCCGATCCCGAAATCTCAAAAAACCAATCCCGATCCCGATCCCGAAACCCCAATCCCGATCCCGATCCCGATCCCGAAATCTCAAAAAGTGAATCCCGATCCCGATCCCGATCCCGAAAAGTCAATCCCGTTTGAACCCTACACGAGTAATCATGTCCCAGCTGACGCACGCACTCAATGGCGGCGCGCACACTAGTTGACATTTATGTGCAGCCGTGTCAACTGGTCTGTGTCAACTCAGATTTCGGCTTCACGTGTCGCAGAGCGATCCCCAAATGCACATGCAGCGATGTTGAGAAATAAATATTACGGCAAGACCGCTCTACGACACTCGAAGCCGAAATCTGAGTTGACAGACCAGTTGAGTTGACATACATCTGTCAACCAGTGTGCGGGCCGCCAATATGGAAACATCATGCTCGCAGCCTCAAGCACAAAACCCCCGCGCGCATGAAAATCACGCAGAATCAAAAATCGAATCAAAGTACGCCAAAGGCAAATTTAATCCCGGGCGACATGCGTCCTTCCACATCCCATTTATTCCATGCCGCTTCAAAACCATGCAAAATCAAAAGAGAAAAGCTCATTTAAGCTTCTTCTGATGCGCGCTGCGCGACTGCAAAGGTGCCAGGCACTGGCCAACACAGATTTTTGCTCGCTTAGGTGCCCATGCATGGAGAAACGGCGATCTAAAGTGGTTGAGATGTCGCTAGAATGCTCGCACGCGACTTGGCGACAAATTGCGACTGCCTAAATGAGGCTAACTTATTTAGTTGGTTGGATTATACAAATCCTACCTACGCAAAAACACAATGTGCTATTTTACATCCTCAAACGAGATAACATACAAAAAAACACAAAAAACATCCAAAACACCACTTAAACATACCTGGATACAAAAGCTGTCTGGGCACCAAGTTCAGATTGTACCGGTCGGACCGCACCAGCGTCAAGGGCATCGCCGCCGCCAGCAAAAATAGACTCCCCGGAGCCATTTTTCAATAAATTGCCAATTAATTTGCTGATTTTTCGAATAATTTTGACGGGAAAATTGTCCAAAAGGTGAATAGTTTTGTAGACAGGGGGGAAATTCACAAGTAGATTATTGCCGCCATGATCGATCGAAGTGACGCTGCGAGATGATAAAAGGTGATAAAATTTGGAATCGAACGTTTTCATGGCGAATCGATGGCGCCGATGTGATAACGGGCGTTAAAAATGTGTGATGTTCGATTTTCATTACATGACACCCGAAAAATGTAGTGCGGCGAGATTAAATAAAAACTGAAGACTGCATAAATATTTAGGCACAAAAACAGAACCACGCGCACTGAAACTATTATAAATGTAACTGTGACTGTTCATGAGATTTTGACAAAAGATTACATGGAACCGAACATGGAAAATTCTTCCAGACGGGTTTTTGTAGACATCTGGCATTAAAATGTGTAGGTTCCCTAAAACTTTAAACGCAAATGCGATTATATAGGCATGAGTAATGGGACTAGCTTAACTAGTAACCACTAAAAAAAGTGAAACTGTATACCAGGAATGCAGCAGTAAAACCATCAAAGTTTCAGTTTCAGTGAAAAAATAAGGAATACTCAAATTAAAATGCACTTGTAAGAAAGAGACAGAACTTTTTTCCTCCAAAGATTACAACACAACAAAATTGGTGTTCTGTATTCAAACACTCGATCTTTAGGTATTTTTGTCCACGAAAAATTTAGCAATTTGACAGTTTTTTAATTGGGGGTTACACAAGACCCCCTACAGTTATCTGCTAAAAACTTGTGAAGACATCTTATTCAAATAAATGTATAGTAGGTAAATTTACTATCTACACACACTTGAAAATGGTCACATTCAGATGTATGCCATGGCCACAATTCAATAGTCATCAACAAGTAACTTGAAAATTCAACCGGCAGCTGCAAATGAAACTAAGCAAACATTATAAATACTATACTACTGGGTGGTCCAGGTGAAATGGGAAAATAAATAATTACCATGCTACACAAATCATAGTGTCTTTTGAGGAATATTTTTATAGAATTTCTTTAATTGAAAAAGTGAGTCACCCTGTATTCCTACCTCCTACCAGCACTTATAGTAAAACCGTATCAAATAGTAGTCAGGTAGTATTCACACAGAAATGTATTTTATTTTGTTTACCGCCAAACAGTAACTACTTACATACATGCATTACATGTGACATGAGATTAGGTCAAATTACATTGGATGGCTCAATGTCAAACACACACACCTTGGAAATCAGGGATATTTACAAAACAGTAAAGGTATCAATTCACTGTATATGTTACTCTACTGCAGAACAAGACTTTTATAAGCTACTCTGGTTATGGCACCTTTTACTTACTTAGAACTCAGTCACAATAGCCTAAGCTGCAAGTGACAGGTGAAATTTATATCAAATTCTAGAAACTTTGAAACCAGTGCAGTTAACCAGGTAAATACAGTATTTATGTACAGTATAAATCCACCTTTAAGTCGACTTCAAGTGCCATTTTGCAGAGAAACAATGCAGCCAAAGGCACTTCAGAAACTTCCCTGCAAGGCGAGGCGACAATAAAATCCGGTGCACAAAGATTTTTCACTGTGGAACCTCTTAAAGACATCAAAAAGCGATGATACGTAATTTCACAGCCCGACGACAGTATTTTTTTAGCATAGTACCACTTGAAGGTGCATAAAAAATGTCGCACACAAAATCCACTGGGATTCTTGGGATTTTCGACATAGTGCAGAAAATTTGCAGGTAAAAATATTTGGCCGCACATCGCCAAGGATCAGTGATCGTAGTACAAGCAAACAAACAATACAATAAAATACGCAAATTTCTTGCATATTTACCTGTATACAAAAGCTCTTCAAAGCCGACTGCCACACGCCGAGATGCAAAAAAAACATTGCGGGAAAATTGTGTTTTAATTTAGAAAGTGAGCTTTTTAAATATTAAAAAATTATTTATCGGGCAAAAATAAAAAATAAAAACTTTCCCGCCGCTGCTTTTGTGCATCTAATAAAGAAGCGCTCACCGTGTAGTTTCGTGAAATTACGCAAAATAAGTACAGAAATTTATCCACCAAATGGCTTAAAACCTTCAAAATAGTAATGTCAAAGCAATCAGCCAAATAGAAAGTCAAATTACGAAAATTACAAAATAAAGCAACACGATACCTTTCCAGGCAAGATTACAAGAGCGTCTCAGTTTTACTATGAGGGATTACTTGAAGTTACAAAAGCATGTCACTCCAGGTGCCAGTCCCAGACCCTGTAAAAAGCCATGTAAAATGTAAAATGTCATGTAACATGTCAAATGTCATGCAAAGTGGCAAAGGACAGCTTGCCCCTTTATAGCACATTTTACATAACTTTTAACAGTTTGCATGACATTTAACATGACTTTTGACACTTTGCATGACATTTCACATTTTACACGGCATTTTAAAAGTCTGGGAGTGCCCCCAGATTGAATCCGGCCCCAGGGACGGTCCGAAACTAGTGACCGATGTATTCACGCACGCACTTTAAGCATGAAGCATTCATGACTTCATGAGATTTATGCAATAGTACTACCAAACTTTATTACATGGAAGCGCGGGGATTTATGCGGCCGAACTTGACACGAAATGGCTTTAGTATCCTACAACTTTATGTACGACGGCAACTACTTAGTTCACTGCATGAACTTACTTTATGTATTTATATACTGAGCCAGGGGTGCAAATCTGGTTGGAAACCACTTGTTAAGCTTAATTCAAGCATTGAAGCATCGAAACAGCGCTAAAATAATGGCACAAACAGTACTAAACAAAACAAAACTAATACAAGTAGAATACAATGTATTTAGAGTTAACCCATAGAATGCATGAAATCCCATGAGATCCAATTAAGCATGAAACTGTTCCTTCCTAAATGCAGAGCCAACTTTACAAGTAAATTCTCTCAGTTTCCCCAATAGAATACAACACAAACTTGTACGAGAAAAAGTTTACGAAAACGAATTTACGAAAACAAAAATTCATCAAATTTGCGGCGCGCGCGTGGCCAAAAATTCTGTTTACCTGCAATCATTATCATTACCGCGGGAGTAAAACGTTTGGCAATCATTCTTAATCAATGTCGAGAACGGTTTTCTAAAACGCACGAACAAAAATACACCGGCGCACTTGAACGGGTGCCAAACGGGGTGCGTAAAAAATCTGGTTGTAAAGAATATATATACAGTGGGCGGGGCTTATCGTGCACGCGAGCGCTGCACGTGTCGCGAACGCTCGCGAGGCACTGCGTACTTATTTATTTTTGTTAAAATTGGGGACCATTGCATGATTGTGGCAAAAATTGATGATTCTCGAATAAATTGAAATGCCATTTCAACCATGAATCACCCCCTGAAACATCAGTCACCCATTTTTTCAAGCATTACTCAGCAATTTTTCCGCGCTGACTCATTTCATAAGTCACGAATGTGCCCTTAACCCCGTTTCCAATCAGCATCAAAAAAAGAGATAAAAAAATAGCCAGAAAAAGTGCATGGATCAAAATTGAGAAGTCGTGATTACGACATCAAAAGCATGCGCTCCCTATCAAAATGCATGATGCATCGATAGCCAAACGAATCAATCAGCAGTGTGACGCAACGGCACGGACCGAAATGCATGAATCAGTGCAACTTCACAGAGCCACTGCCGCCGATGTGGTGGCCCTGTTTGCATTTGTGTCCAAAATGGAGACATATGGCTGCTTATTGTAGGGGTGAGAACCGGAACCGGATAAGGGATTCGGGTCGGGTAGTACCAGAAAATATTGATGAAGTTTTTTTCGAGATTGGGCATTGTTTCTGGATTCGTTAGGTGATGGAGCCAGCGGACGAGTTGACCTGTTGTCAACTGAGCTAACAGTTAACTGTCAAATTTTGAACGTCAATAAAGGGCATGCATAATAACTGCATCTGGGTGCTCAAAACAAAACTTGTGCAAAACGCAACCACTTTCCATCACAACAGAGAATTCTTGATAGTTACCATGTTTCATCATTCCGGTTCCCTATTCAATTCGGGTACCCGCCAGAACTCCCACTTTCAACCGCTACTCCACTGGTGATGCAATAGCCGCTTGTGCAGTGCATCGCAATCAATCAGGATGAGTGCACTACTGCAATGCATGAGATAAACACGAACATGCGCATGTGCACAAAGCACAGAGTGCCATCCGTGATTCCCACTGCTGTCCACTTTTATTAGCATGGTGTCCAAGTTTTGAAATAAGCACAAAATGTTCTATTTACCAAACAACTTGTGCAGTTAAAATAAAATGAACTGCTTAACATTCAAGTGCCACGTGCCAGGTACCAGGCGGCATCATGCTTGGAATCATGCATAAGTGCTTACCGTATTTCTTCTAATAGAACGGCATACCTCCAATAGAACGGCACCTCCAATAGAACGGCAGGTTTTGGCACTGTTTTGCACTTACGAAATTAATAGAACGGCAGCCTCCAATAGAACGGCAGGTAGAAATTACGTTGGAAGAGTGCCAGAACACACAAATGTTAGAAAAATGCGTGGTGAGAACATTCAAGGTGTTCAGAACTATGATTTAGGTTTTTTTTCACATTTGGTTATGTCTTAATTGATACTCTGTTAGTAATATGTTGTTCATTTTTCATTAAAAACACTATGTTCAAATGAAAAATGTCTGCAAAATATTGGTGAAAAAATCGAACAGCAGCCTCCAATAGAACGGCACCTCTAATAGAACGGCAGGTAAAAAGGTTGACGGAAAAAATAGAACGGCGCTCTTCTATTAGAAGAAATACGGTATTACGAGTTTTCTGATGCGGCCGCACGCTCGGCCCACTTAACAAAGCGGCCTAGAATAAATGGAATAACAAATTTGTTATCACACGCATAAACAGGAGATTATCAAGGTTATTAGCTCGGTTCTGTTTGAGTCCCCCGAAATGGTTGAAATGAATGCACGTAAATATTTAGAACGCATCTAAATATTTACTCGGCTAAGTAATAATGCATGCATCACCACCGTTCAACTGTCATTGGTGGAAAATGGCCCTGAAAAAATTGATTGGTCACAACGAACCTAAAGAATTGGATACTGAGCAATTGAACAAATTCATAGTATCCAAAACAGAACCTAAATTTTCTGGCGAAACAACTAGTGAACACCGTCTGGCCGGTATATGGGGAACGAAATTGAACACTGCCAATGAACCCATAAGCGGCCATTCTAGCCTTTATCTGCTCAGAAACTCTAAAGCAGCAGACTTGTCAGATAGAATCAAAATACAATTAAATGTATTTATTTACATAGTTGATTAAACTTATTACAGTTTAATCAACTACTACAAAAGGGGAATTTTTGGTGTGGGGTTTGCAGGGGGTGGGGGGGGGCTTTTTTAGAGGACAAATGTAGAAAGATAGCAAGAGTGCTGAGTGCGTATATTGATAAAAATAGGCAGATGTATAAAAATAGGTAGTTTGTGAGAATGTTGGGGCAAAATCATAAAAAATTGGCTCCATGTAGCTGGACGATTTGCAGGGAAGTTTGGGGTAAAGTAGGGACAAAAAGTTGGCATCACTTTTTTGCAATCAGACACCAACAATAAATTTATAATTATAAATTGTCAAGCAAGGCATCAATTGAAAACAGAGCCAAGCCCAAATCCTATTGACAAATCGCACACACTAAAGTGCATTGTGAACTTTGTAGCACATTTTCAACTGATTATGATACATGGCTAACTATTTGTCTAACTAATGCACATGCCACAGATAACCATTTGCGAGGCAATAGTGAATGATAACTATTCCCATTGTGGGTTTATGCAAGTTTAGGTGAGTAAATACGAGGCATGAAACCATAAATGCATGCACTGCACAGGTTTATCAATGTTGCATGTTTCAAGGTTTCATTGTTATATGGATATAAAAAGATATCTGACTTGGTGTATCAGCATGGCTATGAGACATTTTGATGTTGCATTTGATGTATCTAGTGACTTACTGATTGATCTAAAAAATAGACAATGCTTTTGCATGTACAACAGAAAAAAAACTGGATGAAAAAACCATGTCGCCAACAAAAAGCAGCAATTCTAAATTCACATTTACATCGGGAACAAAAGACGCTGACGCATGTTTTCTACAAATCATGAATCATCTTATCATAAAAATTCTTATCATCATGCAACAGTGGCGCTGTCATAAAAGACATGAGGTTGTCTAATGAAAAAACATCATTGCAGCCAGGGATGCGAATGGATAGATGCAGGGACGTACGCAGGATTTTTGAGCGGGGGGGGCGGATTGTTTACGGAGCCCGGCGAACGGGGGGGGCGGCGCCCCCCCCCCAAATTTGGCCCTATTGTAAAGGAATGGAGCCTTGGCGCTGGCGCCATTTGTAGGCGCCAGCGCCATGGCAGTATTGGCGTTGGCGCTGGCGCCAACGTATACTCTATAGGTACCGATTTAGACCTATATATAGGACTAAGACCATGTTAGACACTTTTATGATGCTTTTTAAGCTCCTGAAAATACACATCAAACAATGGGATGGGGATTTGGTCCCACACACGCTAGTTGACGCCAAAATTAGCGTCAACTCAGAGTCAACTGGTCAAAAATTCAATTGACTCTGAGCCATTTACAATATGTATCCAAAAAATCCCCTTCTTTCATTCTACATCAATCGACTTCTCAATATTTCTTAATCAACACAGGTAAAAAATTAAAAATAGTTATACTTAAAACAGTTGACTCTGAGTTGACTCAATCGACTTCTAAAAAGTAGCGTCAACCACCGTGTGGAGCGCCTTTGCGCGCTTGCGCGCAAAAAATTTTGAAAGTGCCTACAAAATCGCTTTAGAAAAGTGCGATTCCTGGCAAATTTTTATGTCCGGCCCGGGAACGGGGGGGGCGGCCGCCCCCCCCCCGCCCCCCCCCTGCGTACGCCCTTGGAAAGATGCACTGTTAACGTCATTTCATTTGTTTAGTACAGAAATTAACATTTGGATGTCGGAATTGATACCTAGCCGGAAACAATTTTATTTCTTCAAGCCAGTGCAATAGTTGTTCAAACGTATTTAGGTTTACTCGATAAATACGTATACTCGAGTACTGCGTAAATACGTTTACGTGTCCCCACGAAAAAAAATACTGGTTCTCACTTACTCGCGTGCTTTCATAAAGTACGCGAGTACACGAAACGTATTTTTAGGGGACAGAAAATGTCATTTTGTTAAACAGAAAGTGACAAATATGGGACATTTTCATAACACATAGTTATCAATAGAGAAAAACACAGCTGTGATCCATACCAGGGGGCAATCCCAAGCCCTGTAAAGTGTAAAGTAAAGTGTCAAATGTAAAGTCAAATGCAAAGTCAAGTGTCAATCAAAACAAAAAAGAAAAGATTTTATTACTGAACTTTGCATGACAATTGACACTTTACTTTGCATTTGACTTTACATTTGACACTTTACTTTACACTTTACAGGGCTTGGGATTGGCACCAGAGTAAAAATTATAAAATACAAACTTTATGTAACAAAAATATTCACTTTTCGGTTTTCTGTGAGAACAATGCCAGTTTTTGCATTTTCCCCAGAAAAAACCTCGTTTTTACGTTTTCTTTGGGAAAAAGTATTTGACTCACGTTTTACGCAGTGTAAAAGTATAAAAAATAATTTACGTTTTCTGTACTCAGGGAAGTGTACGAGAAAAATACTTCAAATTCAATACTTTTAACAACTCTGGCCAGTACTAAGATGTTTCTTTTCAACATTTTCAAAAGGCAAAGTCGACAAGGTAAGTGGGCAGAACAGAAAACCACAAAAAGATGTCACAAATCGATCACGAAATTTCAGAAACATTTCTGATTGGCCCTACACACGCTAGTCGACAACGACACCAAATGTCAACTGGTCCCGATTAGGGTTGGCCGATGTTTTTTTTTAAACGTTTTTTAAAAAAAAAAAACGTTTTAAAAAAAACAAAAACATGACGTCCGAAATGTTTTTTTTTTAAAAAAAACATCGGCCGAAATTTTTAGTACTAAGCACTAGGTATTTTGCAAAATTTTTGCGCGCAAGCGCGCAATTTCACACACAAATTGACATTGGTGGTTGTTTTCATTGGTTTTGTTGCATTTTTAGTATCAAAACATCCATTTCTATGTGCTACCATGGGTGAATAAGCCGACATATGTTGCTGTAATATAGAATATTGAGGTAATGTGCTTCTATGTACCTCCACAGTGTGTAACTTCACTCCCAAAGTAACAACCTCCTTTTATAACCTTGTTTGATCACCATTCCGTGCCAAACTTTACCTGAAGTCACGAACTTTCAACTATAAGGCGATATACGAACGATATGTCGACGAAAAATGGATATTTTTGACACAAATCACCACTTATAATGCTATCCCATGGCTCCACAGCCATTATATGGTCATATTTAACATCACAGAGTATTGCCAGTGTCTGATATACCTATATATGTTGACACTAGGTCATATCTGGGAGCTTTTAAAAAAAAACGTTTTTTTTTTTAAAAAAACATCGAGTTAAAAAAAAACGTTTTTTTCCAACCCTAGTCCCGATCCCAATTCAAAGCTTGCGTTTGAACGTCGTTCTTCGGCTCTTCAGCAAGCTTTGAATCGGCATCGGAACCAGTTGACATTTGGTGTCGATGTCAACTAGTTATGTGTAGGGCCAACGCCCAGAACGAACTGCATTCAATCAAGCGAGCATTCAGCACCGCAGAACGAGCAACAAGCTCGCAAACAACAACAACGGGGGTCATAAAATCCGCTCAAAGCCGAGTCACAAGCAATCACGAGCCAAAACGGGACGATTTCAATCAGCGAAATTCATGCGATTGCGTCATGCAATCACCTCATTATACGACTGGTGACCATGCTCTAAATTGGCGCTAAACTAATCCTAATTGAATTTCGAAATGCTTTATTTCGCGCTAGAATGGATTTTCATTCGTTTATATCGAATGTCAACTGCGCACACTAGTTCGCCGATGAACTTTTAAGAAATTAATAAATCATAAAAATGACAGAACAACTCTTACAAATAAATCTTAGTAAACTCTGTCAAATTTTTTCTTTGCAAACTCAGAAATCAGTCTTGAACGCATTTTAGTTTACTGGAATACGTTATTTTTGCTCTCTGTCAATTGCAGTTGACGAACACCTTATTCCAGTAATCTCAAATGCCATTCAAACTTGATTTGAGTTCACCAAAATCTTTTAGTTTACTGGCTGTAAACTAATTGGCGCAGCGTCAATGCAAGCTGAGGTGATGAGAACCTTTTGATCTTGATTTTCGATATTTAAAAAACATTGAGGTTCAAATAATGGATGAAAAAGCGATAACAATAGATCATAAGAATCGTATTCTTCTCTCATCTTACATTCATGCTCAATCTGGCTTCAAGCAAAATGCACATAATGCATGGATTGCACAGATTGAGTCACCGTCACGGACATTATGCATACATCCGTACAAAGACCGCAAAGGCAGTAGGAAGCTCAAACAACACGCTACCGTATCTCGCCGAATAAAAAGACATCATTTACGGACACGGCTAGTCATGTTACAAGCTTTGTGGCTCCCTGGAGAAATTCCAAAGTGACTGTGCCTAGCTACAGTAAGCACTCATCCATGAGCTAAATTTATTTCCCATCAATTTTCTCCTGCTAACCACGTTCAAAGAAAAGCGTGTGATATTGAGGCGTGGGTTTCTATTCTCTGAGTCATGTAGGTGAATGAGTAACATTTCTGGGGTTTGGATGAGTATAAAAAAGTATTCAAAAATGTTCATCAAAAAAAAACTGTGATATAACCTGAGGCGAATAAGTAAAATAAACAAAAGTACGAATTATATAAAGATCAAAAGATAACCACTACACTCCATTTACTAGACGATAAAATAAACTTGACAGGAATATCTGCATCACTAAAACTGGACCACTATTGGAAAGCGATTTAGACAAGTGCACTAAAAAGTGCCCGGCACAATTTCCACTGAACTGTCATCTCAAATGAAACAATGGGGCCCCCACATTTTTGCCATGGAAAAATAACAGTGTGTGGCATGAAAATTGGTCTCCAATGCCCGAGAAAGTTGATTGCATGAGATAAGACGCACGCAAATGCATTGTGCATGGATTATCTAACGCAGAACCATTGAAAAGTGAAACAATGAAAAATGACACCCATTGGGTGGTGCGGGATAAGTCAAATCCCACAATAATGACAGCAATTTTCCATTCACATCAAATCTTCATTATTTTCAGCTTCCAATTATTTTGTACGAAACGTATTTAATGATCAGTAAGCGCTTCGACTTAGTGCAAATCCGGATTAGGGCACATTTTCTCAATTAGCAGATGCTGAAAAGTGAAGTGACTGAAAATAAGCACATTATACACTGTGCATCTGTCACTAATTGCACAAAACACTGCAATTTGCGATCACGAAAATCGAGAGAATTATCCACAATTGGCACGGCGCCAAGTCCTCAAAAATCTATTCTCACATGAACTGATTTCCATGACCAAATGGTGCGGGCAAAATGTCTGTCACCTTTTGTCACAGATGACACATGTCTGGCACAAATGAGAATCGCCTTAATTCGGATAATTCTCATCCGCGCGGACAAGCAAATGTGTAACATGCATAACATGCGCGCGACATGGATGTGCAACAGATGTTGCAGTTAGACAGGGGCAGAACCGCTGGGGCCAGTTCCAATTAGAAGGTAGGGCGCATACAAGGCCCCAGCCACACGAGTAAACGTATGAAATGTGCACATTTTATGCGCCTACTCATCTGTTGGGCGCCTTACACGCGCCTTATTTTCTAATTGAATTTGAGACCCGGTGCACTCGTTCCACATACACCGAGTGGTCATTTTGAGTGGTTTCATGGTCATAAATGGCATCAAATGAGGTTTGACATTTGCACATGATATGCCGGGCTAAGCAAAATGGCAATTCATATATAAACTACTGAGGCATGTGGCTGGGTGCAGACAGAGCTGGGTATTAATTGACAGACATGAGTTCTGGGCTTGGCCGCTGATATCACAGTTAGCATTGAAAAAATTCCTGGGAGATTTATATTTTAAAAAATCTCAGGAAACCTCAGAAAATATAAGGTATTCTGAGATTTATATTTTTTCACGATTTTCTTGAGAGATTTAATTATATTTTCTTTTTGAGGTTTTCTGAGATTTTTCAAAATATCAGAAAATCTCTCAAATTCTGATATTTATATTTTTTCCACGTTTTTTTAAAGATTTAATTACATTTTTTTCTTTAGAGATTTTCTGAGATTATATTTTATTATATTTTCTAAAAATTGACGATTTTTTGCAATGCTAATCACAGTTAAATGAGTGTATCTCTAGAGGTATTTTCTAAATGAGCCTGTAGTATTTATGTTGTTCTGGTTAACTCAAATGTGTTTGAAACACATTTCCCCTTTGGAAATTTCGGCAGTAAACCAGTGTGTATAGCTGCAATTGACAGAGCTTATTTTTGGCAACACGCCACAAAGTAAATACAAATACAGTATACCGAAGGGCGTTGTATTGTTGAAAGTGAACAGGACACTTTTGGATACGTCACCAACAAAGTGAAAAACCCACTCCTCAAATAAGTGGTTTGGAAGAAAAACCAACAGAATCTAGGTAAACTTTTACACCCTCCCCCAAATTAACACATCTGTGCATGCACACAAGCCAGCTTGCAAATGATATTTACAGGTGTTCCCCAATCAAAACAAATCAGCTTCAAACACCTCTATTCTAGTGGAAACTGCTCATTTTCAAATCAGTTTTCACTAGAGAAGGTAACTAGTGCTTCAAATTATTACCTATATTTGAATCATTGACAACATAAGCCTATTTAGTGTTGGAAAGACATATAAACATCTATATACCGTAATTACCCCTGGGAATTTTGAGGGGGGGGGGGTTAAACGAGGGGGTATTTCGAGGTGGGGTGTATTATTTCGCCAGAAATTTTCTGAACTGCCAGTACTAATTTGTTGTTTGTAACGTACGCAGACAAAGATAAATTCAACAATAAGCACCATGTATAAGACCAATAAGCACCATTAAGCGCCAAGACTATGTATGTAAGTATGTAGATGGTATAAACCCTGTTCTAACATAACACAGTCATTGTTTTTAACGTGTGTTATGCGTTGCTCGGACAACAAACCGCAGCTTTTGTCATTTACACTCAATTTGGGGGGGGGTATTTCGAGAGGGAGGTTTATAAATTCATAGTGCCCATTTTGAGGGAGACCAGGTGCCGGTTCCGCAAGTGGAAAAGTTAAGAGTTCAAACTTAAGAGTTGAGTAAAATGATAAATGTTGATAATCGTTTGTCATTTTACTCAACTCTTAACTCTTAACTTTACTCATAACTTGTCATTTGTCATTTTACTCAACTCTTAACTTTTAACTCTTAACTTTTCCACTTGCGGAACTGACCCCAGACCACTTCAAATGCTAGTCACTTCAAATGCTGCTAAAAAAGCTCACTTCAAATGCTGTAGTGCATCATTTCAAATGCTGTAAGGCAACAACTAGGGTTGGCCGATGTTTTTTTAAAACGTTTTTTATTAAAAAAACGTTTTTTTTATATAAAAAAAACATGACGTTTAAAAAAAAAAAACATGGGCCAAAATTTTTAGTACTAAGCACTAGGTATTTTGCAAAATTTTTGCGCGCAAGCGCGCAATTTCACACACAAATTGACATTGGTGGTTGTTTTCATTGGTTTTGTGGCAATTTTAGTATCAAAGTATCCATTTCTATGTGCTACCATAGGTTAATAAGCCGTCATATGTTGCTGTAGTATATAATATTGAGGTAATGTGCTTCCATGTGCTACCATAGGTTAATAAGCCGTCATATGTTGCTGTAGTATATAATATTGAGGTAATGTGCTTCCATGTACCTCCACAGTGTGTAACTTCACTCCCAAAGTAACAACCTCCTTTTATAACCTTGTTTGATCACTATTCCGTGCCAAACTTTACCTGAGGTCACGAACATTCAACTATAAGGCGATATACAAACAATATGTCAACGAAAAATGGATATTTTTGACACAAATCACCACTTAAAATGCTATCCCATGGCTCCACAGACATTATATGGTCATATATAACATCACAGAGTATTGCCACTGTCTGATATACCTATAAACGTTGACACAAGGTCATATCTGGGAGCTTTTAAAAAAAACGTTGTTTTTAAAAAAAACAACATCGAGTTAAAAAAACGTTTTTTTTCCAACCCTAGCAACAACTACCTACAGTTAGTAATTATGCCACCATTCAATCATCTCATGCTGCTCATCTGCGGCACTAAAATGGACTTCATGAGCATTAGAAATGAATAATAGAGTAGTGAAATGAGAAGTGAATAGATTTTTTTCTTCAATTTTTGAAGTATTTTCTTGTCACTTGCCATTTGTTTTTTGTTTTTCTACTTCCCTATTCACTTCTCATTCCACTTCTAGCACAGTAGCATTTTAAATGATGCACTACAGCATTTGAAGTGAGCTTTTTGGCAGCATTTAAAGTGACTAGCATTTGAAATGATGAACCCCCATTTTGAGGGGGGGATTTCAAGGAAATACGGTAGTTCAGCAGGTGTGAAATACTTTGCAGTAGTGTGATTGATGCATTCAATTATCTAAAGAGGCTACTCGCAGTTAGGGTGTCAAAAAAAATTTTCTACGGAAAACGGAAAACGGAAAGGTAAAATTTTTTCACTTTACGGAAAACGGAAAACAGAAAGGTAAAAAAAAAATTTCTGCCGGAAAACGGAAAACGGAAAGGTAAAAAAATTTCACTCAGCGGAAAACGGAAAACGGAAAGGTAAAAAAAAATTGTCGGCCGGAAAATGGAAAACGGAAAAATGAAATGCCGGAAAACGGAAAACGGAAAGCAAAATTTTCACGGAAACGGAAAAAAATAAAGTGAAATTAGCACGGTAATAGACAAATTTGCAGAAGGAAAACCTGCATGCAGGTTTGCCTGTTTGGCTTTGATTGTGGTAGCTGTACATTCTGCAACTATGGATCATGCCTGTAACTTCACTTGTAGTTCAAGCTTAACAGAACCAACAAAAAATCATCAAAAAGTAGCCATAGTGGCCATAGGAAAGGAAACACTATGACAATTTCACAGTCTAGAAGCAGTGGGAATCACTGATGACCCCTATGCAATTGATGACAACATTGCAGAGGAGATGATAATAAATAGCATAAAGTTTAACAACAACAATAAATGATACTATATTGACTGGCCGTATAAAGAGAGTATCAGTGACCTGCCCACAGGAAAAGCAGAAGCCTTGGTGCACTTTAAATCACTGATAAGAAGATTCAACAAAGATCCAAACTTATTCAAACAATACCAGAAAGTTTTGGACAACCAACTAGAAAAGGGAATAATTGAGATCTGTGACAACAAAACAGACAACAAGGGGATTCATTACTATATTGAAGTTGAAGCTTTAGAACTATATTACAAAGTCAAGGCTTTATTTAACCAATGTTCTATGAACATGAGGGAATGGCTGTCAAACTCCAGATCAGTCATGAATGAAATAACAGAAAACGACAGGAGTCCAAAGGTGAATAAAATTGTCGCAGTAATGGGCATGAAATAAAATCACCGAACGGACATGCTGGCAATATCAACACCAAAATTGCAAATTGACAGCATCACAACACCAACCAGATGAAACTTGAATAAATTATTGGTGTCAGCATATGACCCAATTGGGTTCACAGCACCTGTTTCACTGACCCTGAAATCCCAGTTGTCAATGCTGCTCCAAGAGACAAAAACAACACAATGGGATGAGCCAATTGAAGATAAATACAGATTGGAAAAACAATGGAAAAATGCCAGAAAACTGAAAATCGAGCCAGAAAATGGAAAAATGGCCTGGTAAAACGGAAACGGAAAGGTAAAAAAATTTTCAGCCGGAAAACGGAAAAATGGGCCGGAAAAACGGAAACGGAAAGGTAAAAAATTTTCAGCTGACGGAAAACGGAAAACGGAAAGGTAAAAATTTTTCGGCTGCCGGAAAACGGAAAACGGAAAGGTAAAAATTTTTCAGCTGCCGGAAAACGGAAAACGGAAAGGTAAAAAATTTTCCTGCGGAAAGGCGGAAACGGAAAACGGAAACGGAAATTTGACACCCTACTCGCAGTGGAATAACTAATTTATCTGTTCATAGACCAGACTCTGGATGATAAATGAAAAACATACACAGAGGTAAATCCTAATATTTATTTATCATTTTTGGAAGTATGTCATTTCAAAATCATGTGTAGGATTCACAAAAACAATGTTTGTGATGGCCTCAGTTTGAAATCCGTGTGTCAATTAATAATATACCTACCTAAATCGAGTTATCCGAGTGAAAAATGAGGTGGCAAAAACAAATACAAACAAAAAATAA
The DNA here is from genome assembly GCA_964036195.1 of Sphaerolaimus hirsutus. NCBI lineage: Eukaryota > Metazoa > Nematoda > Chromadorea > Monhysterida > Sphaerolaimidae > Sphaerolaimus > Sphaerolaimus hirsutus. Next base: position 15,589,162 of record OZ038460.1, on the reverse strand, counting down.
ATAAATATGAAGGAAACACGCATTGCATGCAAACAACAGGTGTGCGTGCGTGCATGACACGTATTCACTTTTTACAACGGCACAATCGTGCACTGATAACATTTTGAGACAAATACAGTCGAATACTCATTGTTCACAGCTGTTAGACGGGGGAAGAAATATGTATATTAGGAGAAAAGCAGAAAATGTCAATCTGACTCTAAAATATATTCACTGGGGGCTTTTGAGTTATGCGTTTGAGCTAGTTTTTGGATGCATAAGCGAACTCATATATCTCCAAAGAATTCTACTTTCTGGATGAAAAACGCCACAAAAGTTTCAAGCAAAAAGCAATCCTGGTCCTTAAAGTAATTCGCATGTAGATTTCTTTCGGTAGATTTCTTATTTCCGTATCCAAAAAAGCACCCGTACGCATTACTCAAGTTAAAGTGTGGTGCGGCATTTCAGAGTTCGAAAGTTTATTTTACAGTCAGAAAATTTTGAAAAAGTTCAAAGGCCGAAAAATAGCATTAAATTTACAATGCCTAAAGCACACCAATAATAAACTAAAAGCGATACAAAAATAAGACATGTCACATGTGCGCACTAAATTGTGACAAACATCTCAAATTGATTGAGTGAAAAATTCCCACGAGTTTTTCACACGAGTAAAAATGCACGCGTTTCGGGCAGAATTTCTCAATGCACCTATCAAATCGAATCAGTGCATTTATAAATGAACGCATCAAAAATATGTCGAAAAAGCTGTTCTCAAAATTCACACGACATCAAAAAAGGAATGTTTTCATTCAAAGTGACAAAGTCTAAAGTTATTTAAAAAAATGTTGTCACCGTAAACGTATTTACTTTTACTCGATAATACGTATACTCAAGTACACAGTAAATACGTATAAGTTTCCTCCGAAAAAAGTTTCTGTAATCGCTTTTACGTATACTTTTTGAAAGTATCTGAATACAGAAAACGTATTCAAAAGCGTTTTCAAGGCATAAAAAAGAAAAAATAGCCAAAAATGGGTATTGGTAAATGTATTTTAAACAAAAATCGCTGAAAATAGACTAAAAGCATAGACAAAAATCGTTGAAAATATATAAAAAGCATATAATCTAATGAATTTGAAGGTGAATTCGTGCAAAAAGTATGAAAATTAGTCATTTGAGTAAAAGACTGGAGGGAATGTTTTAAAAAATACTCACTTTTACATTTGCCGGGAGAAAAGTACGTTTACTCACGTTTACTTATGCGTAAAAGTAGAAAAAATTACTTAACGTTTTCTGTACTCACTGGGTGAGTAAAAATATATACTTTACGCTTACGTACACTTTGAAAAAGTTCGGAACTTTTAACAATTGTGATTTTTTCAAGCAGAGGCATTTTTTATCAGCTCTTTACCTTTTGTAAAAAACCCAACAAACCTTCAAATATCAGGGCGAAGCTGTATGCAAATTAGAAAAACACTCAGCGTAGAAATGCCCTTCCCGCCCGATATCGCTTACAGCTGGTCGGCATTTATGCATTCAAATTCTGCGCTGGAAAGAACATGTCATTAGCGTATTGGAAAAATGTTCTAAAGTTAAAAGGAGATACTAGAATTGATGTGTAAAACGTACTGTGCAAAACCAAAACCTGAAAAAGATTTGGAAATTCACGTATTCATGCACTTTTGGAGATAACACGTGATTTTGAAAGTAAAACGCGATTTTTCTGTAAATACATACCAATGTATTTCGGAAACGATATGGACTATAACGCTAAGTTTTTTCTTCGTCGAATCCACGCTTAACTTGATTTTTCTGCATTTTGCGCTTGTGCACTTTTAGAATGGAACTCTTCATTTGTCCACGAAAATTCACTTCATGCTTTGTTCGGTGTGAAAATATATAGGAAGGGACAAAAACGTGTGGTGGTGCGTATGATTTTGCATGTGCAAACACAGGATACAAAAAGTACAAACTTCCCACCAAACTAAAGGTTGTAAACAAGCGATAAAGCGAAAATTCTATGGTCGTTGAACAGGAAACTATCTGCTTACATTTACATATAGCTTATTTAATCAGTTATAAAAATAAATCGAGTATAAAACTCTATAGAAAAATAGTGCATAAATATTTCTGATTCATTAAATTGACGCGGAGATTCTCTTATTATATAGCAAAACGAATTCTTAATGTGTGTTGACTGGGTTGTTGTCGAAATGTTGTAAAAATATTCAAGCTCACCCAGCGAATAGAAGCGAGGGTAGAAGAGAAATATGTAGTTGACTTCCGGATGCCCGTTTGGCACAGATCCAAGACTTTTTTAATTTTTTATTGTGAAGCGAGATTTTTCATGATCTAAGACCCGCCTATCAAAACAACAAACAGTCCCATTTACGTACGATTTGAATCGCAGACATTATCTGAAGTTGGCATCATTCCAATTTTGTTATTGGATACGACTACATATTATAAGAACGAAAGAAAGACACAATATTTCCGTTCGAGTCACCGATAATCTCCGCGGAATGATATAAAGCAACCAAAAATGGTCGCTAATGGCGGCCCACACACCAGTATGCCGCGCCGGTTCACAATCGTGAACAAAGGTATACAAACAGATGTATCCAACAATTATTTTGGAATGTTGTCAACTTCACATAATGTCGCTCCCCAAAATTTCTCCGCCCATAATTTTGTAACAGCAAGTCCACCTTTCGAGGAACTAAAATGTATGATACCGACATCCGAAGACTGTTTAATTTCCATTTCGCCCGTCCGGCCATCTCAAAGGGGTCAGGCCTAAATGGCATCTAATCCGCTTGGCATCTGGACCCGGATAGCATGGATTTCTGCCTGCTTGGCATCTAGACCTGCTTGGCATTTATCCAATGCTGGATGCCAAGCGGACTGTGGCATAGATGCCAAACGGGCGGGTAGGGCCAGGTGCCAAGCGGTCTAGATGCCATCCAGGCGGGCGGGCGGGTGGCGGGGGGAGGTATGTGAACTCAGGCGGCAAACACAAAGGGCAAAGAAGAACGGAAGTACACATAACAATGGATGTCCCTTTGTGTTTGGCTTCTGAGCTCAATGTTTGACGCATACCCCCCCCACCACCACTGCCCACACAGATCGACACACGCTACACATTATGTTGACACAATTCAGTGGACTTGCAATTCAAAAGTGCCTAAACATACTACCGTATTTCCTCGAAATACCCCCCCTGGGGGTGATTGTTTCATAGTGGTCCCGAGAGGGGGGGGTTAAACGAGGGGGGGGTATTTCGAGGGGGGGGGGGTATTATTTCACAAGAAAATTTGTTAAATCCCTGTACGAAATTGTCGTCTGAAACGTACACAGACGTCGAAAAATACAACAAAAACCGCCATTTCTAAGGTTATGTAGAATAGTATTAGTATGTAGACGGTATAAACACGGTTCTAACGTGACACCAACATTGTTTTAAGGTCTGTTCTGTATTACACAGAACACAAACTACAGTTATTGTCATGTACGTTCCCTTTACACTCAATTTGGGGGGGGTATTTCGAGGGGGGGTGATTGTTTCATAGTGGTCTCGAGAGGGGGGGGTCAAACGAGGGGGGGGGTATTTCGAGGGGGGGAGGTATTTCGAGGAAATACGGTAGTTCATTATCAAAATTTAAAAAAAGTTTGAGATTTATATTTCAGCTTTGAAAATACACTACAGTGGTTATCGGCATGAGTCATTTTTAACTTCAGCATTTTGGTAAGCAAGTTTCATTCCAGTAAACTCAAATGCATTCAAAGCTGATTTAAAATTCCAAGTTTTTGGAGTTTTTTCAAATTTCGGTAGTAAATTGCCGGCGCCATTGTGCCAAGGCGCAAGCTTAATTGCGGTAGCATGCGTGTGTGCGGGAACAAGTTCGCAGCGCAGGGAGGGATCTGGCGGCAAACACAAAGGTGCTGCGAGTAGCCTCATAGGTCGGTGAACATTAACGAATGTTCGATTTTCTGAACCTTTGGGCTTTTGGTTTGCCATTCATGTATTTATGCATACTCAGCGGACCGTAAAGTATGCGCGGAATCTTACCACAATTTAATGAATAATAGCTTGTGATAAATTAAGGAATAAATTATTCCATGGTAAAAAGGAAACATTATGAGATGAAAAACTTTATAACTTTTGATTCATTATTCAGATGGGGAACAGTAGATTTCCATACTAAGTGTGATGTCCGCCGAGTATGTCTGAAATAGCATCACAAATAAATCACAAAAAATTATCTGATCATCGCTGGGTGCTGCTTAATGTTTCACATGATATTCACATGATCGATCGACATGTCATGCTGAAAACCCCATATTTTTTAGCAATTTTTATTGGCCAATTTTTTACTTTATTACGTTGATCCGCAGATCACAGAGCAGAACTTTACTTTGAGCGGTGCGCCATGTGCATGCATGGTGGCCCAAAATGAACTTGCAAAGTTGAGAGTCATGCCCTGGAAAATGTAGATATATATTTTTACCTATATTTTGAAGCGATTTCCCATTACATTTTACATAAATTTCACACTTTGCATGACATTTGTCATTTTACATGGTATTTTACAGGACATTTTACAGTGTCCTGTGAGCTCCTTTAAAAAAACATTATCTTGAAAAACAAACATAAGTTTAAATATATATGGGCCACCCTGTAAAATGTTGGCATCTAAGAGAGAAATTTTGATTTTCAAACTTTTTGAGAGCCAATATTTTGAGAGCTAACAATTTTTTGTGTTTGATTTGTAACCATTTTTTCCTTTCTTCAATTTAATAATGTCAACTCCGCTAAGCTGCAGCTATGTCGAGACTAGTGATGTAAAAGCGCCATGGCGCTGGCGCCTGGCGCTAGCGCCAAACCAAAAAGCACCATGGCGCTTTTGGCGCTTGGCGCCTTTTTGCAGTGGCGCCATTGGCGCTTGGCGCCGAGACCTCCAAAAGCGCCATGGCGCTTTTGGCGCTTGGCGCTATAATGCCGTGGCGCCATTGGCGCTTGGCGCTCACACTTTAAAAAGCGCCAGGTTCAAACATCCAAATTTTATTGTATAAATATAAATAGCACAACTTCATTTACTTGAAAAGAGTAACTTACTGAAACTTTCTGCATTCAGAATAAAGCTGTCTTATATAGCATGCTGAATGTACACTTTATTTGCATTCTATCTATCATATCACATTTATTTTTCTGACATTCATTTTTAGAATGCTTATCAGATCCGAGTAAAAAACGTGCTCCATCACATCACTTTTTATTTACCCTAGGTATATCCTTTAATGTGATCCCCTTGAATAACACCCCCCGAATAACTCCCCCTGTTGGCCATGTGAGGCAAAAATACGCCCCCCTTGAATAACTCCCCCATCTGGGTATTTGATATGTACCTATACCCACAATGTGTATTTGAATGATTTGGATGCCAATGAAGACAAAGTTTTGCATGGACACCTTGTTTTTGTTGACGTTGAACTATCAAATACCTGAATTACATGAGTTTATGGAATGCATTCATATTTACAATGAATAAAGTGCCAGTTCCGAGGAAAACATAACAACCCCTAGAAGGACACCCCCTTGACTACTCCCTCCAAAACTCCTGATGAAATAATGACTGGGGTCTTATTTGGGATATACGGTACTTGCATTCACTAAGAGTAAATTTTTTGCAGAAATTTTCGATCAGCTTTATTTATCAAGTTGAGGAACAGCTTTGTGTATTTAGTTCGATCCATTGTGCATCCAGTTCGATCCATATACCGTGTAACTTAAAATATTGATGTAAATACATGGCTAATTAAAAATCGACCAAGAAATTTTTGGCGCTGGCACCATTGTCCTCTGGCGCCATTGGCGCTTGGCGCTAAGGTCTGGAAAAGCGCCATGGCGCTTTTGGCGCTATGGCGCTTTTGGCGCTTGGCGCTAAAATCGTGTGGCGCCACCGGCGCTTGGCGCCGCAATGGGAACAGCGCCATGGCGCTTTTGGCGCTTGGCGCCGAAACTCTGGCGCTTTTTACATCACTAGTCGAGACTACCTAATCTACTTATACTATCTAAATCGATTAATTTGAAATGCAAAATATAAAAGGCACGGCATCAATAGTTTACTCGGCGTACATGATACTCTGCCGTCGCACTTATTTATGTCTTGTGTTGGAAGCGTGCCAATGATTGTTAAGTCACGCGATTTCCGTAAAAAAATTCATCAATGTGAATATGTAAATTAATAACATTATACCAACAATCAATTTTGTCATCTTTTTATGAAACTCGCACGCGCTAACCATCTTGGCACACTCCCAGCGGGAACCACGCGTGCAGGGTGTAAAGTAACCAGAGTATAAGTATAATGAAATGCACATTCAAAGCCTAAAATTGGCTGCGGGGGGGGGGGGGGGGGTCAGATGCATACATGTGCCGTCTCGTGGGTGTGTGGGGTGGGGGGTTCAGCCTGCTTGGCATCTACATCCACATGGCATGGAGACCGCATGACATGTGCCGGCATGTAGCCCGCTTGGCATCTATGGGACGATAGATGCCAAGCGGGTCTAGATGCCAAGCAGGCGGAAATCCATGCTACGCGGGTCCAGATGCCATGCAGGTTTAGATGCCGAGCAGTGCAGACTCATCTCAAAGTCCTGTTTAATTTCCATTTCGCCCGTCCGGCCATCTCAAAGTCCCGATAAGAAATTCAAATTTATGAGACAAAAAAAGTAATTTTTACCCGTGTCTTGTCGCTGCCGTCGAACGGTGCACTTTTCTGTCGCTAAATAAGCCTCTGATTATTTAATTATCCCGTTTTACGGTGGATATCTACTTTTGCCGCTTTCTACTCGACTAGCGTCTATGTGGCTTACCAGATGTTTCCATTGAAGTCACGAACAGCGATGATTTTCGTGCACAAACTCTTGATGTCGGGCTGGTTTAGGGTCGCCCGAAAACGGGACTTGAGGTTTGTTTGATCGTGAGATTTGGTCTTTCTTTCCTGGGCTATTTTTTGAGGGATCGTTGTATTTAGGATGTCAGAACGGTTTGGCACCGGTCCAATTCAGTTCCCGCATTATTGGTGTACGGAAATGTAGTTTGTGTGAATACAAAGTCTCTATTCGGCCGTGAAAACGGCAAGAACGAAGCCGTTATTAGAGAATTTTTGCAGCTCTCTGCTTAACAGTTTGCGCTGCGCTTCGCAATGTTTTTTTTACTCATTTAGCCTGCCCATCCGCGCGCAGGCTTGCTCAATATCTCCGCGGTGGTTCGGATAGCTGACGCGGCATCGATGTGGCTATCCGAGTGCACTTTATGCCGTTGCTGCGGGCAGATTGTTTCCTGTGCTGCTTTTTGGATCTGCTCTCCATTTGCCAATTGGTTTGTTGCATGTTGATCCTTTTAATATCTAGACCGTCCAGTGAGCGTTGCGTGAGGCGTTGTTGTATTTTGTGGCAATGTGCCAATGGTAAAACCATAGTCTTACAATATTCGTCGTTGGCACAGTGCCAATGTAAGACGTGCCAAGTCACTGGAGTATATCGGTGTCAAAATCTGCGTTTGGAACCCTTCTTTTGTGTGTGTGGAATTTCGAGCCACCAGCGTAGTTGTTCCACTTAAAACTGAATTTAACCAAGGTATTGAATACTACGCGCTCTCTGCGCAGCCGCCTGTCTCGCGGTTGCTGCCGACTGGCCTGTGGCTCATGGCTGTCGACCCTCTGTGCCTCCACTCGCACTGGTTAGTTGCAAGCTTTGTTGTTGCGCCAATGGCGCCAGAGCAAAATGGCGTCAAGCGCCAAAAGCTTCATGGCGCTTTTTGCTTTGGGGCTAGTGCCAAGCGCCAGCGCCAAGTATTTTGTTCCTGGCACCACAGCAATATAGTGCGTAGCGCCGCTTCGCTTTTATGGGGGTGGCACCAAGCGCTAATGGCGCCACAGCATAATAGCGCCATGGCATGGCGCTTTTTCCTCTGGCGCTGGCGCTGGTGCTGGTGCTTTTCCATCACTACTCCTGCATGCATGCATGGTTGCGTTTTTAGAAAAGCAAATCCTGATTGAGAAGACTCGGCCACAAACCGTTTTTCAGAAAGGTTGAAAATGTTCTTTCCATCCCTGCAGTGTTTACCTATTGCTCCTTTGCAGTTATCGAGTGAAGTTGCGGTTCAGTGTTGCGTTATGATGCTGTGCTGCGTTGATCCTGAACACTGGTCTGTTGATAATCTTCTGCAATCTGGCATATCGCAATACGTTTCTCTCACTTCGGTTTGTTGCGTTTGGGTTCATTTTTTGGCTTTTATCGAACAGACAGAAATGTTTCTGCTGCTTACAATTAGCAAGCTGTATATAATGGCTATTCCAAAATTCGCAGCTAGTGTGAGAAACCTTGGCGCGGTGCTGAGTCTTGGCGCCATGCCAGTGTGGCTGGTCTTCTGGCTGTCGTTCTCTATTTGCTCTGTCTGTCACTGGTTTGTTGTTACTTTTCTGTCTTAGAGTATTTGTGCACTGTGTAAAGTCTGGTTTTGTGCTCGCTGTATAATGTGGTTTTCAAACCTCGGACAACATGTCAAGCTTTATGTGCATAAAAATTCTCATGGTATGATCCTTTTGTACTCGTACAAACCCTGTCATTAGAATGATGATGCTTTTTTGGTATTTTTGGTAGTAGGTAAATAAATATGTTTATATATTTAGGTAAACATATTTTTTACCTATTTACATAGACATTCTTAATTATTGAGTAGTTTTAGCATTGCGCTGATCTGAAAGGTAATGAATAGCTCTTTTGAGATGGTGGATATTACTTGTGAAGTTCTGACAGAACGAACTTATTTTTTATATGAGAATGCTTGTTAACTTAATCATATAAAAAAATAAGTTCATTCTGTCGGAACTTCACAAGTAATATCAAGTGCTATTTCATATTACTTGGCAGACATCACACTTAGTATGAAACCTACCATAGCCATCTGAACAATGAACCAAAAGTTATACAGTTTTTCACTGCAATATTTCGTTTTTACTAATCGTTTTCGGATTAATAAATTTTGCAATTTATCACGATTTTATTCATCAAATTATGGTAGAATACACATTTAGCAATTTTGTTTGAAAGATGAGGAAAACTTTCTCAAAGTTTTGATAACTCTAATCTTGTTTATCAAATTATAATTGATCCTAATATTATTTATTTATGTTTGCATTTGTGTGCTTATGTGCATGTGTCTGCAAGAATATTTATATACTGTATATTCTTGAATAACACCCCCCCCAGGGAGTTATTTTTTTGTAGAAGTTTTGAAGGGTGAGTTATTCACAGGAGGAGTCATTTTATCCTTGGAAGTAGGGTTGGCAACTGATCTTTGGAATTTTTTTAATCAAAATGGAAAATCAAAGACTTGCACTAGGTATTTTGCATTTTTTGCGCGGAAGTGCGCAATTTCCAATACATTACCATTGGTGGTGTTTTCATGGGTTTTGGGGCATTTTTAGTTGATAAATTATTTTATTTTTAGTTTAAAAGATCACATTTATTCATGCTACCGTGTAATATTAAGCCGTGATATGCTAGTGTAGTATATAATATCCAGCCAATGTGCTCCCACATACTTCTACAGTGTGTAGCATCACTGTCAATGTATTAGCCTTCTCTTACAACCTTATTTAAGCACTATTCCATGCTGAACTTCACTTGAAGTCACTAACGTTCAACAAAAGGTGATATACGTAATAAGTCGATGTATTTTTGAAAGAAATCACTGCTTATAATGCTATCCCATGACTGCACAGTCATAATATGACCACAATAGACATAACAATGGCCCTACACACACTAGTTTTCACCGTGACTGATGTGAAAACTGAAATGGCAACATCCAGCCTACTCTTTTTGTATGCTATGTGTTTTAGTTAAAAAAATTTCAAATTTTAACTTTCATTAATTTTAATTCAAATTCAAATTTTTTAAAATCATTCAACCGTGTTTTTAAAATTTGCATTTGAAAAAAATTCAGTTTTCACACGAAGTCACGGTGAAAACTAGTGTGTAGGCACATTACATTGTCTGACACTTAATCTATACCCCATTTTGGGCGATTTTAAAAAATCTGGTCTTAAATAAGCGATTTTTAAAAATCTCATTTTAATATTTTTTTAAATCTATTTTTCTTTTAAAAATTGATTTTTTTTATCAAGGTGTTTTAAATAAATAATTTTGTTCCAACCCTACTTGGAAGTCATGCAAAAATTTGTATATATCCGCATCTGAATCATTCAAATACACATTGTGGATACAGGGGTGTTATTCAGGGGGGACTTTGTTTCCTCACCTGGCCAACAGGGGGAGTTATTCAAGTGGGGTCTTATTCAAGGATATATGGTAATTGTAATTTATGTGCTGGACATGTAAAACACATTATGGCCCAACACAAGGGTGAAAATTTTACATTGGCTATCATGGTTGTTTTGGTTCAGATTTTAGTTACATTGGGTATAACTGGGCCAGGTTGTTTGTTTCAGTTCCGATTTTAGTTGATGGGATGCAGAACAAACTTCAAATGCACATGCCAATATTACCCTTTCTGATATTGCTGCATGACCACATGCATGAAGGTTGTCTCATGAGTCATGACCCATCAAGTAAGATCTGAATTGACATGGAAACCAGTGTGTGTGGCACTACTGTACAATGGTGATTTTACCATTGGCTTGGAAAATTGCGCTGCATGCAGGGATGACACCTGATCTTTTGACATTTGCCATTTTTAACATTTGGTGATTTAGTAATGGTGCACCACAGATGGAAACTAGAGTGTGCCATTGAAAAGCTTAGTGTCGGTTAAAAATCGATTTCGACTGATTAAAAGAAATCAGTCAAAATGACAAAAAGAGTCAAATGAGATTTTTCTTCATAATAACGTCTGAGGTGAATGTAAATAGATTATACTAAAAGCTACATAAAGTGATAAAATGGACAGTCATTTTTTTGTGCAAGCACACTACACATTTTACCATTGGTGGTGGTTTTCATTGGTTTTGAGGCATTTTTAGTGTAACAGCTTCATTTGTTCTTGCTACTGTGTCAAACACAAGCTGTGATATGTTAGCAGGGACGTACGCAGGGGGGCCGCCCCCGAGTCTGCACTGCTCGGCATCTAAACCTGCATGGCAGCTGGACCTGGATAGCATGGATTTCTGCCTGCTTGGCATCTAGACCTGCTTGGCATCTATCGTCCCATAGATGCCAAGCGCGCTACATGCCGGCACATGCCATGCGGTCTCCATGCCGTGTGGGTGTAGATGCCAAGCAGGCTGAACCCCCCCCCCCCCCCACACACCCACGAGACAGCACATGTATGCAACTGACCCCCCCCCCCCCCCCGCAGCCAATTTTAGGCTTTGAATGTGCATATCATTATACTTATACTCTGGTTACTTTACACCCTGCACGCGTGGTTCCCGCTGGGAGTGTGCCAACGATGGTTAGCGCGTGCGAGTTTCATAAAAAGATGACAAAATTGATTGTTGTTATAATGTTATTCATTTACATATTCACATCGATGAATTTTTTCATCTTTTTACGGAAATCGCGTGAATTAACAATCATTGGCACGCTTCCAACACAAGACAAAAATCAGTGCGATGGCAGAGTATCATGTACGCCGAGTATACTATTGATGCTGTGCCTTTTATATTTTGCATTTCAAATTAATCGATTTGATAGGTAGTCTCGACGTTACACTTGCACACAGAACAGAACTGATTTTAACGTTCTGTATCTATTTGTGTGGTGCACATGCAAACACACGTGGACGCGTGCACGCGCACCGCATTGGAATATTGCCAGCTGCGAAAACGTGTGCACACTTATCTAATAATTGCACTGCATTGGATTATCGCCAATGCAAACTGCACAAATCTACTAATCACTAATCCACTACAAATCCTATAATGACACGTGAATTGGGCACATTTAATCGCCCAACTCCGGCTTTCACCGCCAGCCGCGAACTGACGCCGTTATAATCTCATAATTACTATGAGTTAACCATATCTAGCCGCAAACTGCGGCCACTATAATTATATAATTGCACGCAAACTGGGTGCATGTAATTGCCCAGCTCTGGCTATCGCGGCCTGCCGCGAACTGCGGTGATGCGGCAACTGCCTTTGAAGCTGGAAATGGGCAATTGCATTGCACACCGCGATTCGCGTTTTTTCATGTATTGGAATTGGAGACTTCTGTTCCAAAAGTTCACAAGCGCCAAATCTAGAAAAATAGAGTTAAGCGTGGAATTGACCTCCACGTATAGTTTTCACATTTTAGAGAAAAAAGTTCACAAGTCCAAAAAATATTTTCATTTCCATTTCCGATGCACTGTTAGGAAGTTATTTACATTTCAAGTTCAAATTTTCAAATTTACATATTTTGGGTGGTTTACAAAATATGACATAACTCCCAAAATTTGGGATCGGGATTGGCTTTTTAGGATTTCGGTCAATGTCAATGTTGATGTCAATGTTCGATATTTATGTTCAACATTAATTAATTAATTCGATCATCACATGTTGCACCGACGTCTCTCGCAAACCAACCCAATCAAAACATCATGACTCGCAATCGATCGGTGTGGGCAGCGGGGGTGGGGGGGGGTATGCGTCAAACATTGAGCTCAGAAGCCAAACACAAAGGGAAATCCATTGTGATGTGTACTTCCATTCTTCTTTGCCCTTTGTGTTTGCCGCCTGAGTTCACATACCTCCCCGCGCCACCCGCCCGCGTGCCCGGATGGCATCTAGCCCGCTTGGCACCTGGCCCAGCCGTCCTCTTGGCATCTACGCCACCGCCCGCTTAGCATCCAGCATTGGATAGATGCCAAGCAGGTCTAGATGCCAAGCAGGCAGAAATCCATGCTATCCGGGTCCAGATGCCAAGCGGATTAGATGCCATTTAGGCCTGACCCGCCGCCCCCCCGTTCCGGGTCGGAAAAAAAATGTGCCAGGAATGGCACTTTGTGAAGCGAATTTGTACCCACTTAGCAAAAAATTTGCGCGCAAGCGCGCATTTCCGCACCCCACGCTATATAGAATTCATTTTTTTACCTTCCAGAGTGGAATAACCACTAAAAATGTCCTCAACGCAGTGCCCGGTACCATGAATTTAGGAATAAATAAGTACTAAATGGTATACGTTGGCGTTGGCGCCAACGCCAATAGGGTCCTGGCGCTGGCGCCAACGAATGGCGCCAGCGCCATGGCCCCATTCCGTTACTACAGGAACAAATTTTAGGGGGGGGGCCCCCGTTCGCCGAGCTCTGTATACAATCCGCCCCCCCCCCCCCGCTCAAAAATCCTGTGTACGTCCCTGTATGTTAGTGTGGTATGTAATATCCAGCCAATGATATACCCTAAATCCTTGAATAAGACCCCAGGGGAGTTTTTTTTTCCTCAGACGTTTTGGAGGGGGGAGTTATTCGAGGGGGGAGTTATTTTTTCCTCAGAAAACTTGGACTTTATTCATTGCATGGATGTAGTCTCTAACTCATGTAATTCATGTATTTAACTGTCCAACAACAACAAAAACAGTGTATACATTGCATACACATGATGTATTTGCTTTCGCTGCTGTAGGCTCATTCTTTTGTATTGTATTGTTTTCATCCAAAGGGGAGTTATTTATGAGGGGGGAGTTATTCGAGGGGGGAGGTATTTTTTCCTCGCCTCGCCAACAGGGGGGAGTTATTCGAGGGGGGGTCTTATTCGAGGATTTGCGGTACCTACCGCATGCATTTACGGTGTGAAACGGGTCTCCTAGGGGCAGGGGTCTCGAATGGGGGGGGGGTTACCGCCCAGCTATCTATCTATCCCGGATGCCGGTCAGCCATCTACCTATCCCAGAGGGAAATTTTTGGGCTACTACCCCCTAAACTCCCCTCCCCCCTAATCGCCCAGCTATCTATACAGGGGTGGGCATCTTCAGTTACCGCTGGGAAAATGCGATAGATTGAGCTACGGTTGAGCTATCAGAATGAAATTTTAACACAATGGAGTAGACTCCATAGGACACCTATTCTGAAGTTTGCAACCCAAACGGCCACATTTTGGGTGAGTTGTGGAACACACGGTTTTTAGTGTAATTTTGTGACTTGGCGTCACCCATAGGATAAATCAAGGGTGGCATTTGAGGGGGGGGGCATCGGTCGTTGGTGTCGTCCCATTCTGTCGTACATCGGCCGATTTTGATACCCTTTGAGTATGTTGTGGTCGCGCCTACTACCAAATTCTTTTTTTACTCGAATAGTCCCCCAGTCCCGAGATAAGGGGGATGAAGTCACAAAATTACACTAAAAACTGTGTGTTCCACAACTCCTCCAAACTGTGGCCGTTTGGGTTGCAAACTTCAGCATAGGTGTCCTATGGAGTCTACTCTATTGTGTTAAAATTTCATTGTGATAGCTCAACTGTAGCTCAAGCTATCGCGTTTTTCCAGCGGTAACTGAAGATGCCCACCCCTGTATTTGGAGCAATCCTATTTGGAGCAATTTTTGAGAAACTATACCCCAATTTTCGCTCAAAATCGCTATTTTGCATACTCTTATAGATTTTCACCTCCAAAATCACTAGTTCTTGTTCCTATTTGCTTGTTTTCAGCTATTTTTAGTACTATATGCTCTTCTATACCCATTTTAAGCTATTTTACACATAAATACTTTGGGTGATTTTTCTCCCCTTTCTTCCTTCTACACCCTGAAAAAGTCTATATATTGAACCGCCCTAACCCCCCAGAAAATTTTCCAGCTATCTATCCCTCCAGGGGAGCGATTTGCTATCTATCCAATCACTCAGGGTCGAAATTCAAGATACCCCTGCCTAGGGGGTGCTGCCCCCCAAATCCGCCAGCTATCTATCTATCCCGGAGGCAATTTTTTTGGCTATCTATCCCCAAATAATCGGCCAGCTATCTACCTATCTGGAGCAATTTTTGAGAAATTTTGCCCCAATTTTCAATCAAGATCACTAATTTTTGTGCCTTTTTATACTTTTTCAGCATCAAAATCGCGGCTTACGCCTATACACATGTTTATATACCTATTTTAAGCCATTTTTTGCCTGTTTTAGCTGCTTTTAACTTGTTTTTAGCGATTTTTCCCCCTTGCTGCCTTCTATACATTGGAAAGCCTATATATTTTGTCCCCGCGAGGGATGGGATGGGATCAGCTATCAATGATGCTGATGTTTTCTCCTAAAATGTGAAAAACTGAATGTAGATGCCTAGTCTGCGTCAAAATCAATTTTTAAGGATTTGACGTTTATTGACCTGTAGAACGGAACTACATGTCAATACCGACTCCGTATCCTTATCTGTATTTTTGTAAAAAATAAAAATCCACCCGCTTTCCCTCGCGCGGGCGCTCACCCACTCGGACGGGATGACCTTCCACGTGGGCGCCAGTGTGACTACGGGCCGCCGCGTGGCCGACAATGAACTCAAAGTCGCTGTCAAACTCGATCCGGAAATAGTCGAGTTTGTCGATTGCGATGGGTGGCAAGAAAAGATGCAGGTCAATCAGCTGTTTGCTATTAGAATGGTCAGTTTTCAGGCAATTTTTTCTCTTGAGTTGCTTTTGCAGTTTTTTGTGTTGTCTGTGTTTTTGTCGAACTTTTCTCAGTGGGAAGTTTTCGATGTAAAGTATTTAAAGAAATTTGAAGCAGAAGAATGCCCCCAAATCTTTCTAAATATCCTGGAGTTGCGTAGGCAAAGCTCTTGAATCATCCAGAACAGTTCTAAAAAGTGACCATATTAATCTACTTCATCGCAAAATAACCTTCACATCTTTCAACATTTGGCATCATGCCAAACTTAAAAATGCAGGACGAGCCTCTATCAGCGGCGGTAGCTGAAGCGTGTCAGCGGTGGGGAATTGTGTCCACGAAATCTGGTTTCACTGTGGAACAGACTTACGCCATACGTTTTGAGAGCGGCAACTATGTTAGCGAAGATGTGAGTGTTTCCAGAAGTTTTTTATGAGTGTTATTTATTTGTAATACTGGTTGAATGTGTGCAAAACTTTCAGAATAGAGACACTATGCGAAATGGCGACATTCTCTTCATGACCGTATCACCTGTTAGTTTTTGCTGTTTTTTTATTTTAGCCCAAAATTTTGACTGTTGGCGTTGTGTATGTGCGGTATTTGGGTTGCCGGCCCTATTCTCGACAGGCCCAAACTTTTTCTCTGAGTTTGATTGCCATTTGTTTTAGATTTTTATTGTTATTTGCAAAATCTTGAAAATTCCGAATTTTGAAGAATACACTGAAGTTCGATACCTTTTTTGCGTGCCAAAGTGAAATCGCTAACTACGATGATTGTATTAAAATCCGTCCCATTCTTCCTATATGTCGCTTTCAAATAATATCGACCCACCCCCCCCCCTCAGGCAGTGAAAGCCGAGCACATAATGTGTGCCCTTAGTGCCGCCGGCACAGAGGATGGTCAATTGGCAGCGCTCCAAATGGCCGCGCGGGCGGCCGGTGACCCCCTCTGCGCACGGGCGCTGTTGCAAGCTGGCGCTTTGCCAACACTCGCGCAGCTGCTCATCTGCGATCAATGGTGAGTGTGCTGTTTGGGTTGGGGGAGGCGGAGTTTTGATAGGTGAGGGGCGCCGAGGGGCTGGGTGGATTGATGGTTACCTTTCAGGCGCGGTAAATGTATAGCTGAATAACATCGGATTTTATGGGGAATCGCAGCACCTGATTTGCTTTAAAAAAATCTCTGGCTTATTTTTTTGATTCTTATGCACTTGGTAAAATGCCAAAATTTAAGACGCGCATTTTCATGCATTTCCCCTCTGAGGTGATTTTTAAGAAAGATAGGACCAATTTTCCTAAAAATAATTCGTCCCAACTAATATGACATGACTCCAGCGATTTTTATTATCAAAAATTTATTTTAAAAATCATTTTTAAATCGATTTTTTTTAAATCCGGCAGCATAAAAATTCTTTTTTTCCAACCCTAACTGACAAAAATACCTTCTGGTGGCAAATGGTGCGGTGAATACATTTGAAGCTCCCACCCTCCCTTCCAAATAACATGCCTTCGTTTCTAGCATCGGAGGAGCAGTGGCTTTGCTCCTGGACGCATTCCACAAGCTCATGCAGCAGCTGGATGGTGGCTGGCGCGATGCCAAATTGGTAGATAACTTGCTGGTCGGCCGCCTGGCCACTTATGTCAATGGCACTGCGAAAAGTGAAGAGACAAATACTGTGGTGGCTGCTCTCACCATTTTGGAGTCACTTGTGATTCATGGGTGTGTTTTTTAATGGTCCTATTGTGAATGTTTGATGGCGATTTGTTGCGATATCATTAAATGTGGGCGAATTTTCATACATTTAAATTATTATGTAGTAGAAATTGGCGCCAAAGCCAGCGCCAATACTTGCCATGGCGCCAGCGCCACCACTCCACTCCTCTCAGGGGTCGCCAAGATTTTGGCCCTCGTGGGGGCTGGATAGTTGCAAATCACTGCTCCGGAGGGACAGATAGCTGAACATGGGGGCCCGCGGGGGCAAAAATTAAAGACTTTTCCAAGGTGTAGAGGGCAGAAACGGGAAAAATCTGAGATAGATAGATAGCTGGCCGATTGGGGGGGGCCTTGTAGACCCCCGATTCCGTTATCATAGGGGTCAAATTTTGCCCCGTTCGCCGGGCTCCGTATAAAATTCCCCCCCCCGCTCAAAAAGATCAATTCGCTCCCCCCGCAGCAGCGTCGAGTGCGGTCAGTGGGTGCGGCAGTGCTGCGGGGTGGCCACGCTGGTGCGGCACTTGGGCCGGTCCGACTGCAGGGTGCAGCTGGCCGCCGTAGCCCTGCTCAATGCAATCATGCTGGCCGCGCCGCCTGAGGAAAGATTGCTCGCGGCCAGGTTGTTGAACTGTTTTTTGGTGCTTGTGTACGGTTGCAGGATAATTGCTTTTGAGGCTAGGGTTCAAATGGGATCGACATTCGCTGCACGCGGCACCAAAGTCGCTGAACGAAGCGACGCGATCGGCGTCGGTTCCGCATCTGGGCGCGCCCCGGGCTGTGGGATTTTGATTGTGGAAAACTATATGAATCTCGAAGAACACTTGCTTTTGTTGGCCCTTGGAATCCCATCATAAAAATACTATAATTGAAAATTTACTGAACAGTGTTTGCCGAAAGTAGATGCTTTCTTTTCATTATTGACTGAATTATTGACAGTTTCCGGAATTTTCGGAAACGAGTGTGTGTTTTTGGAAACGATTTTTCAGACTGGGGGGATTGTTTACCGATCCCCGGGAACGAGGGGCCCCCTTTCCTAAAATATGCCCCTAAAAGTATGTAAATGGCGCCATGACACCAGAGCTATTCGTAGACGCTATTGGCGTTGGCATTGGCGCCAAATACCGTTCTGTATGTATGTTCTTTACTTACATATACAGCGATGTGGGCGTTTTGAATGCATTTGCACTGGATTTGAAGCTGTTGAGGCCGACAAACTGACAAAAAAAACTACTAAGGAAAAACATGACTCAATGCTCACTCTCTATCGTAAAGTTCCAAATATTGATAATAAAGTGACATTTTTCGCTGTCACAACCACGGTTCTCTCCCGCAGGATCTTAGCGGCGACCCCCGCGCGCGACTTCCTGTACAAGCAGGTGGTGCCGGGCGCGACGAGTGAGGGGTGCCGGCAACTGGCAGTCATGCAGAGACTCGTGCTGCACGAACTGGTGCACGCGCGCGCTGTCACCCCCGTTACTAAGGTGGGTATATGGCACTAGGGATGGCACTGATTTTTTCAATTGATTGAAAAAATCTAATTTAAAAAAATCATAGGTCGGAAACTTATTTTTTTCAAATCAGGGCACTGAAAATGATCGGGATTCGCGATCGGAATCCCGTTTCAACCCTGGCTTCTGCTCAAGTAGCTCCTATGACGATTCAATAGAAAAGCGAGCAAACATGTTCAATCCCCCCGGAATAAAGCGACACAAAACGTTCAAGCGGTATCCCGATCCCTTATCCGCCAAAATGTGGACTTTTTCCAGTCCCGATCCCGAAAAAAAAGAAATTTCAACCTCTAAAGTCCAAAAATTACAAAAACCAAATTAGATCGCATTGCCGACACTTTCGCAGTACCGGTCCCATCCCATCCAAACACCACACACACCGCAGGCCGACTTACCCACCCTGGAACAACTCCGGCTGCAGTGTTTCACCGACTCCGATGCATGCAGCGACGACCAGAACCCTTCTTCTGTTGCGCAGCGGCACTTCACCGCGCTGGGTTTCGTACATTGCGAGGCGCCTTGGCTAGACCTGGCCCAGACCCCTCCAGGGGCCCTGGCGGTGGATTGTTTGACGCACTTTGCGCTGGCTGAGAGCAGTTTTTTGAAGGTGGGTGGTAGGGAAGGGATTCAATGGCCCCTTGGCAAAATTTAAAAAATTATATCAATTATTTTTGTATCTAATTTTCGATTTTTTTCAGTTATAAATATATGCCGTCGATTTGCTATCTATCAATTTCTAGCCATTTGCTATCTATGGATGGATGGCCAGTTTTTTCAACATGTCGTTAAACATGTTTTTTCATCAATAGCCAGCGAAGCAAAAAAAGACAATGGTACAAAAATTAACAAACTTCTTAAAAAACTTGATTTAAAACGTCCCCCTCCAGTCTGACACAGTGCAATATTTCTCGCAGCTGATCGTGGCCTCTAGTGTTGCGACGGGGCGGAGCGACACCAGTTGCCCATTGGTTGCCGTCGCTGTGCCGCTGTGCGAACTGATCTGCCACATTTTGGGAGTTGATAAGAATGGTCGGTGCTAGGGATGGCTCTTGATTTTTTCAACTGATTTTTTATCTGATTTTTAAAATCATAGGGTGGAAACTGATTTATTTAAAAAAATCTAAAGGCAAAATTTCTGGTAGATCTACTAATCGTGAACTACTCCGCAGACTTTTTTTGATTTCCTACAACCTTTGTAAACATTAATTCGCCAACTCAACACGTCTCTTTCAGTTGAAATACGCGACGGCGAAATAGTGTGCGACAGCTCGGAGCACACGCCGGAGCTGCAGCTAGTGCCCGTGTTGTGGGAGCAGCCGCAGCCCGCGCTCACTATGTTCGCCCTGTGCGTCAAACATTTGTACAGAATATGGGCCGAAATGAATGCTACGCGCGCCGATGTGCACAAGGTACCTTTGGTTTCGAAATCAATCTTGCGGCTGTAATTTTTTCTTTATGCAACATCGAGTCATCTGGATTTGGTTCTAGTGCCTGGATTTTTTTGGTATTGCATGCGTATTTATCTTACGCATGCACAAGTTGTGTAATCGATATTCTGAACGCTTTTGTGAACACGGTGTTATCTTTTTATCAGTTTGTGCGCAGCGTTTTTTATGGGGGTCTTGACTGCAGCAGGAGTGTCTTTTGCACAGTGATAGTTTTTTACACTATCACCTACAGTTTGGCACACACAACAAATAGTTTGATAACAATTATTGGTGGCTTCTTTACGTCACTTTATTTTTCCATATATTGACGTTTTGTTGTCACGTTTTGTTGTCACGTTGAGTTTTGTTGTCACGTTTTGTTGTCATGTTGTCACGTGAGGTCTTGTTTTCTCACGTTTTCTTTTCTGATGTCCTTTTTGTAAGAAAATAGGTTGAAATACTCCAAAGGTGGTATGTATTTAGCACATAAGTATGGTGTGACGGCTTCTAATGCGACCTACATCCTCAAAGTATACTTCACATTTTTAATGTATTGTCAGTGTCTAGCCAACCAAAAACTGCCCACCGCAGGTAGTCGCCGTAGTCGGCGAGCACATCCGTCTGTGTTGGCCCGGTGCCAAGTCCGGTCATTTGTCCCAACGGTCCAGTTTGGGTCCAGTGTCCACGTGGCGGCAGTTTGCGGACGCCCTGTCCAAGTGCACCTACGCGGACGTGCTCAACATGTGGCAGCACGAAAGGGCGAACAAAGATGCCCAGGAAATGAATTCGCAGCCGATTTTGTGAGTTTTTGAGAGGGTTTTCTGACGTAAGCTGACGTGTTTTTAAAGTAGCTGTGGAAGGCTAAATAGTGTGTCCAGCTTCATTCTTTTAGACCAGAATGGTCTATTTTTAATGTGACACTTTGATTTCGTGGCAATGACAAGAACAACACATGGGATGGGGGTGGAAGAATGTATTTACCTATTTACATTTGGTACTAGGGATGACCAGCGCTTTTTTTGAAAAAAAGCGGGGCCGTTAAAAAAAGCGCTTTTTTCCATCCCTATTTGGTACTATACTGTTTAGTTGACACTATACTATTTGTTAAATACTATAGAATTTAGTTGTAGTATTGTCAATTAGGTTTAATTGAAAATGAGGGTTTTTCAATCGGTTTTATCTTTGGCAATGGAGTACATGGCAATCTTTGGCAAAGCTCGAATACCACATGAAAAACAAAAAAGGCTTCAACACGAGGGATGGAAAAAACGTAGTTTTTCAACGACCCTGTTTTTGCTGCTATACATTCTTACCCTCTATACATTCCATCACAAAAGTGCAGACTCAGTGTAGTCCGGTGGTTAGAGCGGCAGCACAGCTTCACGCCCCACTTTCAGGCGGCACAAAATGCTTGCCGGCAATACGGCTAACAGTTGGAGCTGTCTCCTGGACGTCAGCGTTTGAGTGACGAAAGCGGGCACGCCCATTGCGCCATCACAGTCGCTGCTGTCGTGGATTCGAATCCCACCCGGGTTTCTGATATTTTCGCACTGATTATTGCACAAGTGATGTGTAAAAAATACAATATCTTCAAACGATTGAGCAATAGGGAATATTTTGCAATATCATCCACTTCATTTTTCAGTAGCATTCTACATTATATTACCATGTCAATTTACTTAGAAAAAACGAAAAAGGCGTGTAACCCAGGTGGGATTCGAACCCACGACCTTCAACACCTTTGGGCCGCAATTGTGATATGGCCCAGTGGGCCTGCCACCTTGCTCGCCCACACTACCTTGATAGTGTGAGATAAGGCGGTATCCCTTCACTCCAGCTGTGAGACCGATGCCAGGCAAGCTTTTTGTGCCGGCTGTGTGTAGGGCGTGAACCCACGTTGCCGCTCTAACCACTGAGCTACCGGGTTAACACAAGCATTTCTTTATTACACAAGATTTACATAATTCAAATTCACATCTTACCCATTTTTTGATGACAAAAAAAATCAGCACGGTATATCCGATCCCTGTCTCAATCCACCGGGACGGAAATGAAAGATGCCACAAATGGCACTTTTGTATAGCCATTTTAAAGGTATAGCCATTTTATAGGTAGTTGACAAAAATGGTGCGCGCGAGAGCTCATTTTCAACCGCACAATATAGCTTAATCATTTTTATGTTTTTTTTTAGTGGTATAAACACTACTACAGGTACTCACTGTGTGCCCAGATCAGATTTTTAGGTTAAATAGTTATGTATATAATAGACGTCGATGCCTACAAATGGCGCCAGCGCCATGGCTCTTTTTCGCTATTTCAAGGGCCAAATTTTATGGGAGGGCGGTCCCCCCCCCCTCCGTTCGCCAGGCTCCGTATACAATCTCCCCCCCCCCGCCCAAAAATACTGGGTACATCCCTGAACAAGTCGACATCAAAACAGATATTTTTGACAGATATCACCTCTCATGATGCTATCCCATGATTACACGTTTTGTCCCCTCCCTACTCAAAACCAATCTAATGCTTATGTGAAATTGCAATGCGTTATTTTCAAAAACCTCTAAAAAACACCATCCATCCCTATCCAATGCACCCCCCAAATCTACCCCCCCCCCCCCCCCCACCAGAGAACTGCGCGAGCGAGTAACCAGCGAGATGTCTTCCCTGGTGCTGGAGCACGCGCTGCGGCAGATGCGCTTGGGCAAGGCTTTCCCCATGTACACCAGCGGCGAGAAGGCCAGAAGGGACCCCGGTGGAAAGTGGTCGGTTTTGACGCTTTGATTGTGGATTTTGTCAATTTTTATTGAGTGGTCCTTGACGAGATGTTTTTTGGTAACAATGGCAAACCGTATGGAAGAATTTTTTTATATATGTTTTCGAAAATAAAAGTCAATTTTTTTTGAAAAATAAAAGTTTTCGAATTTTTTTAAATTTTTTCCGTGAATACTTCGAATTTTCCTATTTTTCAACTAAATTATTGCATTATTAATACAATTATTCTCGATTATGTGTCTGGTACCTTCTGAATGAAGGATAAAAATTGTCAATCACCATGAATTCACATAAAAACATATCAACTACAAAATGAATATTTCCCAAAAACAACCAAAATCACCCGCAGGTGTTTCTGGCGTCTATCAGCGAACAGTCGCGCGCTGCACTATGCCGAGTGCGACGATCCGAACCAGGCTGCCGCGGCTGGGCGCCAACAGCACGCCAGACACGTTCAAGCCGAACAGTTGGGAGATGCCGCCGGCACGAGCGCTGCCCCACTGCGATTCGATGAATTGAAACAGAGAAGTCTGTTGGGTTGTTGTTTTTTTGGTTGTTGCACTTGCTTGGAACAAATTTTGTGTTTTTTGACGACCCGTGTTGCCCGTGAAAAACTTGCCTGACCCTGTTAGAGTGCACTGTAGGTTAATGTAAATGACAAATATCTCGGAACAGTTATTGAACTTCAACGTTCGACCGGTACTTTCATATTCAGCGTGTGTGAAGAATTCGATCGATATCTTTTATCGAACATAAAATATCTAGCACTTTTTGTATCAAATATCCACAGTTAACAAAATCTTCAAATTTGTCCAACACTGCACAAGCGGTGTCTTTGTCATTCATCCAAAAAATGCAACATATCACCCCCCCCCCCAGTCAGCGTGTGCGACATGGGGTCCGTGCTGGTGGGCAAGGACCTGCTGCACCCCAAGGAGCCCAGCAGAAAGCAGAGGGGCGCCCTGGCGTTCGCCTTCACCGTCGACAACAACGAGCACGCTAGGTTCAATTTGGTCGCCCCCGATGAGGATACGGTGAGCTTGCCGTTGTTGTTATTGTTGCTGTGTGCAAACCTGCGAGTCATTGTAGACCCGCTAGTCATTTAAATCGACCAGCGTGGTCATGTATACACGCTAGTCATGTAAATATACCAGCTAGTCATGTATCCCGCTAGTCATATATGCCCCTAATTGGAGTGTAGATTACTAGCTTGAGTCGGGCGCCGCGCGTCAGTGCAGAGTGCACATCGCCAATCGCTGTCGGCCGTGGGAGGAGGGGTCGGCCATGTAAGCCGTCTGCCGCTAATCCTCCCGCTAGTAATCTAGTCTACTGACCTGCTCTAGAATTACATGCTCGGATCTACATGACGAGCAAGCCATAGGCAACTGAAAATTTCTGATTTACCTCAAAAATGTCTTAAGGACTAATCAAGAATCGGTTTTTACCCGCCAAATTTTCAAACACTTAACCGACTATTTGAAACTTGCCTTGCCACTCCAAACTCCCCCCTCCATTCCCCCTCCCCACGCAGCTGAGCACTTGGACAGACGGACTTCACTATCTAGTGGGCGGCGGTGGATCAGGCACACAACAACACCATCAACGACAACAATCGAGCGTGCGTTCAGCTCGCGGGCAGCAGCACGTGCGCACGCTGGTCGACATCGAGCTGGCCGTGCGCATGCTCGACTTGCACGCGGTCCGCCTGCCCGACGTGCGGCCACAACTCCCGTCGGTGCCGCCGCCGCCGCTGCCGCCGGTGTGAATGGACTGGTGGGGGGGGGGGGGGTAGTTGGGTTCAAACGGGATCCCGATCCCGAAATCTCAATAAAGAACAATTCCGATCCTGAGAGCCGATCCCGATTCTGATAATTCAAAAAGCGAATCTCTATCCCGAATCTCTATCCCGAATCTCTATCCCGATTCCGTTTGAGCCCTCGAGAGTAGTGTCGGTTGGAGTTTGTATAGGGGAATTGTGCGTTGTATTTATTAGGTAGACTGTATTTTATGACAAAATGTACCTTAATGTGGATGATCATTTAATCACTTAACCTGATGCTAATTTTTTTCTTCATATTTTAACTCACTGAAATCTTGAAAGCAGTTATATCATGATCGTATTTATGTAGTCAATAAGTCTAGTCAGATGAGGTGTTCCTGTTTGTTTGTATTAAGTACGGAGTCTGGGATCGTTCTGGCCTCTAATAATGATACTTTTCCGTATTGCAAGTTATCGCAAACATATTTAAAATAGCTCTTCCGTACACCTCAAAAGGTTCATGTTCCAGCGCTGTGAAACAGTTTTTCGTGCATAACATTTCACTTTGTTATCAGAATTATCAGTTTATTGAAAATCTCTTTTCACTTTGTCATTCTCAACATGTTTTTAATAGATTTATTTAGATGTTTAGGTTTTGATTAACTCTTAATCTTAATTCAAGTGAGAAAGTTTTCCAAGCATCTCCGTGGAAGCCATGATGCCATTCCAAAAATTAGTAGGTATTTAGAATTAGATTGAGTAGGTAAATAGAAAGTTTTACTCAGAAAGGTGCATTTTATATTTAGGTACTTCTTTTTGACAATAATTTTGTTGTTATAAATATTTACATTTTCATCATTTTTACTACCACTTTTTTCAATAAAATACTAGGATGTCGTGCCGATTTCGTGATTTTTTGAGGGGATGTGTATGTATGTTTCAGGGAAAATTCAACTGGGTTCTCAAATTTTTTATAAAGAATGTGTCCAGTATCAAGAATGTTATCATACATATTTATATACCTAATGTAGTTATGTAAATTAGAATGTGTAAAAAATTACCATATGCGATTTCAAACTTTTTTGCCCCCCATTACCGTGAAATGCCTAATGATGATTGACACCTGAAACCAATTCCGGAGTGGATAAGGTCCCACACACGCTAGTTGACGCCAAAATTAGCGTCAACTCAGAGTCAACTGGTCAAAAATTCAATTGACTCTGAGCCATTTACAATAAATGTATCCAAAAAATCCCCTTCTTTCATTCTACATCAATCGACTTCTCAATATTTCTTAATCAACACAGGTAAAAAATTAAAAATAGTTATACTTAAAACAGTTGACTCTGAGTTGACTCAATCGACTTCTAAAAAGTAGCGTCAACCACCGTGTGGAGCGCCTCAGTGACAAGAAAACTGACAGTTGATATCAAGTGTCAAGTAAATATTGGACGTAGCGTCTGGTTGTTTTGTGATTTTATAGGCTTCCCGCATCTACTTTGTAAAATTCTACGCTCTCGTAAATAAACACATCCCTCCATTGACATTTTTCCACCCATAAAAAATCTGCACGACATCTCTCAGTGATGTTACTGTAATGTTTCAAGAAATTTCAATTACCTCGCATTAGGTATGATTTTAAACCTCAATAAATACCTGCATAATACCTTACATAGAATACGCGGTATTAATTTATTTGTGAAAAAGGACCGAAAATTATATCAGAGCATTCGAAATGGCCTGGACTGGGCTGGTTGAAACTTATGGGCCACACAAAACGCGTACCAGAACCTGGTGTGTTTTAAGTATCTCGATTGATTCGTCGGCCTCAGTGCTGCCCTTGTTTTGTCTATCTGCGCGTTTTTACGCTAGAGCTCCAATCCAAAAACTTGTATAGTCGTTCAGTATGTCCCGAAAACACTGCGCCAGGGGTTTAGTGGGGGGTTAACCCCCCCCCCCAAATCCGCCAGCTATCTATCCCGGAGGCAAAATTTTGGGCTACTTTCCCCCCAACCCCCCCCCCCCCCCGTAATCGGCCAGCTATGTATCTATCTGGAGCGATTTCAAAGAAATTTTGCCCCAATTTTCGCTCAAAATCTCTAATTTTTGTACCTTTTTATAGTTTTTCACTTCTAATTCACAAAATTCTAATTCAAGTTCCGTATTGCCTTTTTCGGCTATTTTTTGTAGTATATGTACTTATAAACCTATTTTTAGCTGTTGTTCTCCAACTTTTAGCGATTTTTCCCCTTTTCATCCTTCTATACCTCGGAAAAGCCTATATATTGAACCCCTCCCCAGAAAACTTTTCAGCTATCTATCCCTCCGGAGGAGCTATTTACTATCTATATGAACCCCCGCGGGGGTCCAAATCTACAAAACCCCTGCACTGCGCTCAGCGCCTCGTCTAATCTAAGTACGCAGTTGAGGGCAGCCTGCTTACCGTCAACTGTTAAATGTTTTTCATACGATGGTTTGGACATTCACACTTCAATTCAACTCTGTCGTCTACTGTTGGCTGAGGCTGAAATTTGTGGGGTTTATTTTGCTATCCAAAACTAATCTATTGGCACACTGCCAAGTGTAACGGGAAGTTCGGACGATTTTTGCATGGGTGGAATTCAAAGGCGGAATTAAAAAGGGATGGAATTCAAAGTCGTCCGAACAGACCCAAATTTCAGTAGTTTTTTAGATGTGTCGTAAATAAAATCGTCCGAACTGAGATTATAATTTTGCCCGGGCGGATATTAAAACGTCCGGACCCGATCGTTACACTTTGCAGTATGCGCTGCGCCAATCCAAAAGTAAAAACTTTTTTGTCAGTTGACTGTCAGCCCGTGCTCAACTGAACAGTAAATATGCCGCTTCACGATTGATAAACGTTTTGCATCGGTCTCAGGGTTCGCTCTGGCGGCGACTGTGTTTCCCCGGCCGATTCTGCTGGCCGCGTGCAGCGCACTCCCTTGCAGCGGTGAGTGCCTTTGATCTCTGGGCCGCCGCATGTTTGCATGTGCAAAGATGGTTGATTGTTTGGCCTTTCATGTTTAAGTTCCGTGGTCTTGTGGAAGCTATTTGCGCTTTGACGTAAACTGTGCCGTTTTCACACGCAAAGTGGGCATATTTCTGTTAATTTGTTCATTTGGATTTCTGCTGAGCTCGACTTGTTGATGTGTCGTTGATGTCGTGTGATGTTACTTTTTGACATTGCCGCGTGTGCACGAGAATTGTCCAGCGACTTGTCAACTAAAATCTGGCTGTCAACTGGTTTCTACATTGATTCGGTGTGTTGTAACTAGCGCCAATGTCGCGTGCCATTCGTGTTTGTCGCAGTGCGCTGGGCATGGCGCAGCGGGCGTTCCTGCCGCACGGCTTCCCGCACACGGTCACCGACGACTACGTGCCCTACCAGATTTGGGACACGCTGCAGGTTTGTCTGACTTGGGGGGGGGGCTAATGTTTTCGATAAGTGGTCGGCTAATCGTTTGACACGATTTTGTTTAAGGATGTTTACGTTATGTGCATCTGTAAATCTTGTAAATGCTTGATTACATCTCTATATAGATTCAAAACTGCTAAGAGCTTCGGCCCACACACGCTAGTTGACATCGACACAGAATGTGAACTGGTGCCGATCCCGATTCACAGCTTGCTGACGAGTGGACGAACGGCGTTCAAACGCAATCTTTGAATTAGGAACGGAACCATTTGACATTTGGTGTCGATGTCAACTAGCGTGTGTGGGGCCATTGGGCCCACACTAGTTGGCATCAAAAAAATTTTAGCTGCATTCAACTAAATAGCAGTAAATTTTATACCGTGACACTTTATTTTCATTGTTTTTTGTAAGTGTGATGCTTTTAAATTAGTTTGTGTTATTGAGTTGACATTCAGTTGACACGAATTTGCGATGTCAACTAGTATGTACGCCCATTATGTCGATCGAAGAAACTACAGGGGTGGGCATCTTCAGTTACCGCTGGGAAAATGCGATAGATTGAGCTACGGTTGAGCTATCGGAATGAAACTTTAACACAATGGAGTAGACTCCATAGGACACCTATTCTGAAGTTTGCAACCCAAACGGCCACATTTTGGGTGAATTGTGGAACACACGGTTTTTAGTGTAATTTTGTGACTTGGCGTCACCCATAGGATAAATCGAGGGTGGCATTTGAGGGGGGGGGGGGGTTATCGGTCGTTGGTGTCGTCCCATTCTGTCGTACATCGGCCGATTTTGATGCCCTTTGAGCATGTTGTGGTCGCGCCTACTACCAAATTCTTTTTTTACTCGAATAGTCCCCCAGTCCCGAGATAAGGGAGGTGAAGTCACAAAATTACACTAAAAACTGTGTGTTCCACAACTCCTCCAAACTGTGGCCGTTTGGGTTGCAAACTTCAGCATAGGTGTCCTATGGAGTCTACTCTATTGTGTTAAAATTTCATTGTGATAGCTCAACTGTAGCTCAAGCTATCGCGTTTTTCCAGCGGTAACTGAAGATGCCCACCCCTGTATATCAACACAAACCCTCCAATCCACCCAAACATCATAAATACAGGCATTCGCATCCAGTCTGGGGTCGGCCCTGGCCACCGAAGCAGTGCTCAAGGGCGCGGGGGTGGGCGACGCGCAGGCGACCCCCCTGGCGGCCACCATCACCTGGCTCCTCAAGGACGGCACCGGCATGCTCGGCAGGATCGCCTTTGCCTACACGCAGGTAGATATGGGGGGGTGAGCTGACTGCTTTGTTGACATAGGTAATCAATTTGATCGGGAACTGAGTCTAACTTACCAGAGGGCTGTTCCAGTCGGGGGTGCACTGATACGCACATCTGCTCGATACGCACATTTGCCCGTTTTTTCACTTGACACTTTTTCAAGTGATTTTCAGATATGAGTAAAATGAAAAAAGTTGCGCAATGACATTAGTGAACTTTTTTCACTTCACTCATATCTGAAAATCACTTGAAAATGTGTCAAGTGAAAAAAACGGGCAAATGTGCGTATCAGGCCTGCCCAGTTCCAGTCTATTTGTGTATCAAATCTTGTGTTTTTTGTATCCAGATCCAGGGGTATCTTGAATTTTGACCCTCCGAGTGGTTGGATAGATAGCAAATCGCTCCTCCGGAGGGATAGATAGCTGAAAAATTTTCTGGGGGGGGGGTTGTGGTGGTTTGATATATAGGCTTTTTCGGGGCATAGAAGGAAGAAAAGGGAGAAAAATCGCTAAAAGTAGGTGTAAAATAGCTAAAAATGGGTATACAAGAGCATATAGTACTTAAAATAGCTGAAAATAGGCAGTTAGACGCATGAACCAGTGATTTTGGAGGTGAAAATCTATATATAGGTATGAAAAATAGCGATTTTGAGCGAAAATTGGGGTATAGTTTCTGAAAAATCGCTCCAGATAGGTAGATAGCTGTTTGGGGGGGGGGGGGTTTAGGGGGTAGTAGCCCAAAATTTTGCCTCCGGGATAGATAGATAGCTGAGCGGCCTCCGGGATAGATAGATAGCTGGGCGGTTTGGGGGGGGGGGTAACCCCCCCCCCCCCAACCCCCCCCCCATTCGAGACCCCTGTCCAGATCTTATGCTTTTGTATCCAAATCATGTGTTTCTTCGTAAGATTTGAATACAAAATATAAGATCGAAACTAGGGTTGGCCGATGTTTTTTTTTAAACGTTTTTTTTTTTAACGTTTTTTTTTTAAAAAAACGTTGTTTTTTTTAAAAAAACATGATGTCCGAAATGTTTTTTTTAAAAAAAAAAACATCGGCCGAAATTTTTAGTACTAAGCACTAGGTATTTTGCAAAATTTTTGCGCGCAAACGCCCAATTTCACACACAAATTGACAATGGTGGTTGTTTTCATTGGTTTTGTTGCATTTTTAGTATCAAAACATCAATTTCTATGTGCTACCATGGGTGAATAAGCCGACATATGTTGCTGTAATATAGAATATTGAGGTAATGTGCTTCTATGTACCTCCACAGTGTGTAACTTCACTCCCAAAGTAACAACCTCCTTTTATAACCTTGTTTGATCACCATTCCGTGCCAAACTTTACCTGAAGTCACGAACATTCGACTATAAGGCGATATACGAACGATATGTCGACGAAAAATGGATATTTTTGACACAAATCACCACTTATAATGCTATCCCATGGCTCCACAGCCATTATATGGTCATATTTAACATCACAGAGTATTGCCAGTGTCTGATATACCTATATATGTTGACACTAGGTCATATCTGGGAGCTTTTAAAAAAAACGTTTTTTTTTTAAAAAAAACATCGAGTTAAAAAAAAACGTTTTTTTTCCCAACCCTAATCGAAACAAAGAACATAAGCTTTGGATACACAATTGACACTTTACATGACATTTGTCATAGAATTGGCACTTTGCATGGTATGGGATTGGCTCCAGGTGTTTATTCCCAAAGTAGACAATTTACTGGTTGGTGGTGTGTAAATTGGGGCTGGAAATTTCACATTTTTTGGGTTCTTGTATCTGGTCCAAAAAGTTCGCTTCTGGTATCAGTTGAAGGGTCTCCAACGTGGGCCGTCGGGTCCAGGTTAAAAAAATGTGCGGGTATCGGGTTCGGGTTGGTTTTCCAATTCGGCTATAAGTTATCCGTTAAGTTACAAATGGTAATTCAATTTAAATATATACACTGTATTCAGAAAAAGTTGATTCAAAAAACCACTGTACTATCTATATGCAGTGGGGGTTGAATGTTTTTTATAATCGATGAAACTGTGTCTAGAATACCCACATGGAATAATGTCAAAACTTGACATGTCAAACAAAATGTCGAAACTGTAAGTTGCACGTAAGTGCTGAACAAAAACATGTCTCACTTACCACTTTCCTCATCACTTTCCCCCTTTCAAAATCACCCCTAACTAGGGTGTCAAAAAAAAATTTTTATGGAAAACGGAAAGGTAAAAATTTTTTACTTTACGGAAAACGGAAAGGTACAAAAAAAATTTCTGCCGGAAAACGGAAAGGTAAAAAAATTTCACTCAGCGGAAAACGGAAAACGGAAAGGTAAAAAAAGTTGTCAGCCGGAAAACGGAAAACGGAAAGCTAAATTTTCACGGAAATGGAAAAAATAAAGTGAAATTTGCACCGTAATTGACAAATTTGCAGAAGGAAAACCTGCATGCAGGTTTGCCTGTTTGGCTTTGATTGTGGTAGCTGTACATTCTGCAACTATGGATCATGCCAGTAACTTCACTTGTAGTTCAAGCTTAACTGAACCAACAAAAAATCATCAAAAGGTAGCAAAAATACACTACAACAACAATAAGAATTTAGCAAAAGTGAACTTTGATGTAACTGAACAGTAAAAAGTATACTCAGCGGACTGCAAAGTATGTGTCCAAAATTACTTTCTGTTTTTTACAGATTTGGATACAGATAAAAATTATGAATGACAGAAGAACCTGGTAGTTAAAAACACCATAGTGGAAAAAGATAAATACAGATTGGAAAAACAATGGAAAAAATGCCAGAAAACTGAAAATCAAGCCAGAAAATGGAAAAATGGCCTGGTAAAACGGAAACGGAAAGGTAAAAAATTTTCAGCCGGAAAACGGACAAATGGGCCGGAAAAACGGAAACGGAAAGGTAAAAAAATTTCAGCTGCCGGAAAACGGAAAACGGAAAGGTAAATAATTTTCGGCTGCCGGAAAACGGAAAACGGAAAGGTAAAAAATTTTTGGCTGCCGGAAAACGGAAAAGGTAAAATTTTTCCTGTGGAAAGGCGGAAACGGAAAACGGAAACGGACATTTGACACCCTACCCCTAGCCCCCACCTCCCACCCCCTAACAACTCCCCTCCCCCAGGGCACCTCCCTCGACTGCGACTGCAAGCGGTGGCGCCTGGCCGCCGACGTGCTCAACGACTGCGCGCTGGTGCTGTCGGTGTGCGCGGCGGCGCTGCCCCGCCACTTGTTCACTTATTGCATGTGCGCAGTGGCCCTGTGTCACTCGGTCGTGGGGGTTGCTGGTGGGGCTACCAGGGCCGCTGTGACCCAGCACCAGGCTAGGAGGTTGGGGGGGGGTGAGGGGGTGCTGTAATGTGACCCCCTCCCGTTGACCTGTGTTTGGCTGTTTTTGCTCATTTTGAGCGGTTAAGTACCGTATACCAAGATTTATATTTATTTAAATTTCAAAAGTCTATAAATTGGTCTTGAAGGGACAAAAACGTTTCGGCATTTTTTGTATGATTTTATATTACCCAGATTTTACCTTTGTACGAGCCCCCAATTCAAACAGTTGAAAATCCACCGAATAATGCGTCTAAGGCACAGTATGCACCCGCTACTTATGTCTTACGCGCCACCGGTTCACAAAAAAAATATACAAGAAAAAGGTGTAGCCTAGTAAATACAACCAACAGACGTTTCATTCCTGAATTTTTCATTTTATTTTTGGAACAATTTTTATTTTATAATTTATGACGTCATGATAGAGTGTTTGGCTAACAAAAATCCATAGTCCGCAAGATATTTTTACCCATCACGCGACCCAAAACGTTCAACGCGCAGACACAACTTGGCTGACGTGTCCGCCAAGGACGGCAGCCAGGAGACCATGGTGAACCTGGCCGCGCTGCTCGTGTCGCTGGTGCCAGTCCCAGACCCTGTAAAATGCCCTGCAAAATGTCAAATGTCATGCAATGTGTCAAAAGTCATGTAAAATGCCCGGCAAAATGGCAAACGTACGTTTGCTATTTTCCAGCCATTTCACATGACTTTCATATTGCATGACATTTGCCATTTTCCGGCGCATTTCACATGAATTTTGACACTTTGCATGACATTTGACATTTTTCAAGGCATTTTAGAGTGTCCGGGAGTGCCCCCAGGCGCTGGTGCCGCACGTGTCCGGCCACACTGCGCTCGTGTGGCTTCTACTGACCGCGTTCGTTTGCGTGCACGTCTACGCCAATTACA
Source organism: Sphaerolaimus hirsutus (assembly GCA_964036195.1). NCBI lineage: Eukaryota > Metazoa > Nematoda > Chromadorea > Monhysterida > Sphaerolaimidae > Sphaerolaimus > Sphaerolaimus hirsutus. The sequence continues at coordinate 15,555,451 of OZ038460.1, read as the reverse complement.
GGGCTGTGAGGGCACTGTGCTTCGACACGTTCAATCAGGCTAGATTGGAGATCGTCTGCAGGTTGGGTTTTGTTGTTAAAAGGGAAATGGTAAAAATCGCTAGAAGTACCTAGGGGAAAATAGCTGAGAATAGGTATATGAGTACATATAGGTAGTATAAAAGATAGCCGAAAAGGTGCAATGAGGAACCTGAATAAGGATTTTGATGGTGGTAATTTATCAAAAGGTTTGAAAATTCGCGATTTCTCAGAAATCGCTCCAGATAGATTGAAAGTGGACGATTTGGGGGGGGGGGGGTCAGGGATAATAGCCAAAAAAATACCTCCGGGATCGATCGATAGTCGAGCGGCCTCTGAGATAAATACATGGCTGGCGAATGTTGGGATAGGTTACCCCCCCCTACTAAACCCCTGCAACACAGCCAGGCTTGCGGAAAAAAAACAAAATGAAATATTTTACAGGGAGTACGCGCTGTCGGGACGCACTTTGGAGCCGGCGCAAGTGAACGCCGTGGAGTCGGTGGCTCCCTGGCGAACTCCGCACAAGGGGCCCAGGTTGGAGATTTGTCGATTTTTACTGCCGATCTAACTACCGTATTCGTTCGAATAATTCCCCTGTGGGCCTATTTTTTGCAGACTTTTTGAGGGGGTGAGTATTCAAGGTAAAATTATTATATCGTCAAAATTGTCAAGCGTGTTTCTGACAACTCATTTCACGAAATATGTTTTATTAACAAAATAACACGCCATTTTTTAAAAATTGGAAACCACACATTTATAATATACATGTAGGGGAGGGGGAATTATTCGAGTGCGAAATGACTATTTCCTCATTCGTCTAACATGGGGAATTATTCGACGAGATATTTACCGTTAGCATTTTAAATAAAAATATTTATGAAAGTTCAAGTTTTCGCATCAAAAAAATACAGAATCGAACTTGGCGTCGATATGGACGATGCATTATGTCAATCAAAAACTCGTCTCGGCGTACTTCCCGATGGCGCAGTTGAACAACTGCAAGACAGCTGTTTTTTATGCCTGCCGCGCGGCAAAGTGTTGCTGTCGTCCGCCGCGCGACCAGACCATATTTTCCTGGCCGCCTGCGTGGCTGTGTTCATGCAGCAGCGACTGGTGGATAAGTGTTTTGACCAGGTTCGAGAATGCCCCACACACGCTCGTTGACATCGACACCAAATGTCAACTGGTTCTGTACCTAATTCAAACATTGCGTTTGAACGTCGCTCGTCCACTCGTCAGCAAGCTTTGAATCGGGATCGGCACCAGCTGACATTTGGTGTCGATGTCAACTAGCGTGTGTGGGCCCATTAAGTTGTCGCTGTACACTTTTTTTATTGGAGATCTGTGAGTTGAGATGAACATATAATTTTCTGTGCGGGTCACTATTTGAAAAAGTTTCAGTAGAATCTTCAGATTTCAGGTGAAGTCACTGAAATCTACCGCATGACGTATGAATAAAAACGCACATGGTCATACCTCCTCAGTTTGGTAAATGTGTGGCCGAAACGATAGATGTGTTAATTTTCGTTTCTGACAATTAATTGACACAATTTTTCGTGGGCCGCATCATAACTACCTGCCTTGTGTTTCCAGGATAGTGTGCTTAAATTTTTGCGACAGCGAAAATTTGTGACGTCACTCAAAGCGGCCGGCTGGCGAACAGACTGCATTTTAATGAACGATCATGATTGGAAAGTGCAACCCGTTTTTGAACAGAATCTCAGTGTCTATTAGGTGGGTTATTTTGTGGGTTGTTTTGGTTTGTTTGAATCGAGTCCTTGTATTTCGCGATTTATTTTGTTCTGTGGTGAATTATTTATGAAATTTTGCATTTTTTGCAATTTTGCGTTTTTCTGTCCAGTTGTAAATAGCTGCATGCTTGCACAAACTCACGCCGTTTCCCATTCTATAAAATCATTCCAACAATTTATTTGTAATCTGTAACACAAATTATTGTATGTAAAATACAAAATACAAGTACATTTAATTAAAGCTCGTCAGCGTAATTTTCACAGATATCTGTCAGTATTATTCTCATAAAGCACAGTTCTTATGAAAAATGACAAAGCTGTACACATGTTGCTAATTCCACACCTCATCGAGTGATAATTGAAGTTTTTCAAACGCTTATATATTTAATATAGGTTCAACTGACTCGCCACTTTCAAGTTTACTTACCTTTTTATTCATTTTTACACGATGCATAATTGCCACCTAAAAATAAATAGATATATATTTACTCGGCGGACATCACACTTAGTATGAAAACCTACCATAACCCATCTGAATAATGAACCAAGAATTATACAGTTTTTTCATCCTAATACTTCGTTTTTACTATGGAAAGATTAATAACGAAATTTATCACAAGATTTTATTCCTTAAGTTATGGTAACTTTCCATCTTAAGTGTGCTGTCCGCCGAATATACTGACAGAGAGCGATTAGCCATGGATAGCATAACAACATTGAATAAAGGCTGTCAATTAAATATAATATTCAAGTACTTAGTACTTACATTTTCATTGCTCCATTTCAGATAAGCAGAACACAACATCGATTTTTTGTGTTTGGGCCCACACATAAATATTTACTAGTTGACATCAAAAATTCGTGTCAATTAAATTTAGGTTAAAAATGTGATTTCAACTTTCTTATGTGTAAGAGCATAGGTGGTTTATTTTTTAAAGTGGCACTTAGATTTTTTTATGTCAAGTGATGCTTCAAAAATTTTTTCGTGTAATTCAGTTGACATCGATTTGCGATGTCAACTAGTGTGTGTCGGCCCTATAAAAAATATAGTCAAGTTGAAGCTTCAATTGACTATTTACGCGCAGTGAAAGTGACTGAAGAAAAGCTCTAGTTAAGTAGAATCGCATAAGCATCCTTTCGCGTGGGAAATGGACTGCCTTTCGCTGTCAACTCCTCAGCGTTCTCCATGCCGCATAAGCGTACATGCCTGCGACCCAATTTTAACCAGGGGTAAAATTTAATTAAACCAGTACTTTTGCTCATAACCCGGGCTATTTTAATTGAACAGACTAATCGAATCTAGCGCCTCTAGTTTGTCAAGAAAAAATCTTGCAAAAAACGGAAAATGAAAAAATTAAAAAAACTATTGCGGCCAAAAAATGGAAAGTTCAAAATTTTGCCATTGGAAATATTAAATGGGGAGGTGAAAATTGTCCAGCAGCCGGAAAACTGAAAATGGAAAATGAGCTGAAAAAATGGAAACGGAATGGTAAAAGTATTTCAGCTGGCTGAAATGGAGAGGTAAAAATCTGCCAGAAAACAGAAAGTTAAAAGTGTTGCCTTCAGAAAACTTCTACAGAAAACGGAAAGCTGCCACCCCAAGCGGCACCCAATTATTTATTCGGCAATCAATCACTAACCAAATTATGAGTCAAATTGCTCAACGAGCTCGGTCTGGACTGATCAAGCTCATGCCCGGCGGCTGTAAGATTGGCGGTGCTGTGCCGCCTGACCGCGTACCTGGGCTGCGCGGCGGAGAGCGACAACAATTGCTTGGTGCCGCCGACGCCCGCCGGCATGGACGGGCACCCGGCGGCGGTCTGGTGCTGCCACTGCTGCCGCGGTGTTGGGGAGGGGGATGCTGTGTGTGGCGGTTGGGCAAGCTTGTTGGGTGGTGCGAGGCGCGAACTAGTTGACCGTTGGTGAACTGGAAAATTTGTTTTGAGAGCGTTTTGGTCGATTGAAACGCTCGTGATTACCCGGGCGTCGATTTCGTTCTGTTGGAATCGGGTTAGAATGTACAAAACGGAGTTGACATCACCGGTTTGGTCCTACGCCCACTAGTTGACAATGACATCGGATGTCAACTGGGTCGATTGATTTGAATAAAGATTTGAGTTGATGTGCTGCGGAAAGGTATTTAAAAGCACATGGGTAAGCATTTTATATTATATGACATTTTACAAACTTTACTGACATTTTACAGGGCGCCACTATTCAGGGCCCCAAATTCTTCCGATCAGTTTACGTGTTTCAACCACAATTCAAAACGTTTCCAATTTTCTCGCTCAAAACAGTCCACAACAATCTAACCAAAATCCCCCCACCAACCGCTATAACTAGCGGCGGCCGACTTCCGCCTGCTGGGAATGCAGAACTGCGGCGCGCCGCTGTTGCAGTCTGCGGTGGAGCTGCGACTGGAGCGCGACTGCCGCCCGTCGCTGCACGTGGACACGCGCATCGTTGATGGGGGGTCGTCGGGTCTGCGGGTGCGTGTGATGTGGGTAGGTTTCAGAGTTGCGAAAGCGTTATTACGCTCACCCGAAATACCTGGGTATTTATATTTATAGCGTATTTACGCTTTCGTAGAATACCCGTACACTTTATTACGCTTTCCCGGCAAGAGCTCTTTCTAGAACATTTTTACGCTTACGTTTTTTTGCGCTTTCCTAGGTAGTTTAAAAATACCTTATGCTTTAGTATCCATACTCAAAATTTGGAAAGTGTATTTACGCTTTCCAAAAATAGCGGTATTTTAACAACTCCGGTAGGTTTGGGTGTGCAGAGACAGGTTTGCAATGAGAGGTGAGAATCGAAGTCGAGAATTTTGCAGGCGTGGTGTCAGTTGTCTGCGCTGCACTGCGACGCCTTACAAGTTGCAAATAACTATGGAAAACCTATTTTTAATACCGTATATCCTCGAATAAGACCCCCCCTCGAATAACTCCTCGCATGTACACAGTGTATACACAGCTTTTTGTTGTTGTTAGCTGGGTTACATGAGTTGACATAATGCATTCATACAATGAATTTAGTCAAAGTTTTCTGAGGAAAAAATAACTCCCTCCCTTGAATAACTCCTCCCCCTTGAATAACTCCCCCCTCAAAAACTCTGACGAAAAAATAACTCCGTGGGGTCTTATTCGAGGATATACTTTTCATTTTTGCATTGATATGATTTTTGCGGAGGTGAGCTTTGCACAAGTTACGAAAATAACGAGAAGTTGGGTGGGGTTGAACGTTTTGTTAAAAGTATTACCCGTGAGCTTAGCATATCTGTGTTGATTGGACAAATCAGTAGAGTATACGCGGCGGACATCACACTTGGTATGAAAACCTACCATAACCCATCTGAATAATGAACCAAAAATTATACCGTTTTTTCATCGCAATATTTCGTTTTTACTATGGAATTATTTATTACGAAATTGATCACAAGATTTTATTCATTAAATTATGGTAGGTTTTCATACTAGGTGTGCTGTCCGCCGAGTATATGTGAAAATTTACCTTAGGTAGCCTTCATTTAAATGTGTATTTGAAGTAATTGGTGACTTACCTAAATAACCGTATTTCTTCGGATAGAAGAGTGCCCTTATATATTTCTTCGTCAACTTTTTTACCCGCCCTTCTATTGGAGACGCCCTTCCGTTGGAGACCGACCGCACTTCTATTTATTTCGTGGCCTAAAAGTCGGAAAAAGTGTACCTTCTATTGGAGACGCCCTTCTATTGGAGCCCTTCTATTAGAAAAAATACGGTAGTTCACATACCGCTGGTCCAATTCAACACCAAATCACCACCGATCCCCGACCTCAATTTTAGGTCCCCCCCCTCCACTCCGCACCTGTAACCCAAGTATCCAAACAGCCAGCTAGACCGCCTGGGCGCCTCCTCCATTTCCTTCTGCTCTTCGGTGGCGCTCAATAGACCCCCGCAGGACCCCCGTCTGCAGGGGGTGGAGCCGCGGTGCCGTCGGGGGTGCGTGGGGCAAGTCGACCCGCTGCCCGACTGCACGTAGCCGTACCCGTAGCGGCCCGACATGCCCAGAGAGGCTGGGGGGACATTGAAGGTGGGGGGTTTAGGCACGATTTTGCGATGTTTGGGCACGATTTTGCGATGTTTGGGCACGATTTTGCGAGTGTATACGCGTAATTTTGGTATTTGATGTATTTAACTCATTCCCGGGTCAGGTGGCAATCCCAAGCCCTGTAAAGTGTAAAGTAAAGTGTCAAATGTATAGTCAAATGCAAAGTAGTGTCAATTGTCATGCAAAGTTCAGTAATAAATTTTTTCTTTTTTGTTTTGATTGACACTTTACTTTGCATTTGACTTTATATTTGACACTTTACTTTACACTTTACAGGGCTTGGGATTGCCCCCAGGAGCCAGTTCCGCAAGTGACAAAATAAAGAGTAAAGATAAAAGTAAAGAGTAAGTAAAGATTAAAGAGTAAAGTTGAAAATATAGTAAAATGGTAAGAAAGTAAAGAGTAAAGTACATTGCCACTTGCGCAGCTGGCTCAAGCTCTATGTGGAGTAATTTTTCAAGTGCATCAAAAATTTCCATGCCAACTTCAAATAAAAATTCTTCAGTGATTAAAAATTACTAAAAATCTGTCCAGATAAACTTTAAAAAATCGTGTCCAATAAATTTCGATGAATCTTTCCGTCACACAGCACTTTGAGCGCAAACACGCGCTCCAGTACCCACGGGGCCTGTGCCGATGCGCATGTAAACCCGGTGCACATGTAGGCCCATTTTCCGGCATATTTCAATCACAATATTTTAGAAGTATTACAAGTTTTGTTTTAGAAGTATCACAAGTATCACAATGATCATATTTTAGAAGTAAATCGGTCCTCGTACTGTCAATTTCCTATAAAACACACCGAATGGCGTTCTAATCACTCTATACATGTAAATATTTACACACATATCACCGATTAGCCCCCTCCCCCCATTCATCGGTCTGCATAAACAGACACCCCCACTCAAAAACCCTGGATATATCCCTTGCCCCCCCCCCCCGATCACCGGGTCTACATGTGCACCGGGTTTACATGCGCACCGGGTTTCGGCCATCCCCACGCACCGGCGATGTTGCCGAGCAGCGAGCTGTGTCTGGAGCGGGCGTGTACACCCGCGGCAGCGTAATTATCATTCGACTGTCTCCGACTAAAACAGCTGCTCTTCCTGGTGCCACTCCCAGACCCTGTAAAATGCCCTGCAAAATGTCAAATGCCATGCAGTGTCAAAAGTCACGTAAAATGCCCTGCAAAATGTCAAATGCCATGCAAAGTGTCAAAAGTTATGTAAAATGCCGTGCAAAATGTCAAATATCATGCAAAGCCTAAAATGCCCTGGAAATGTACACTTTGGCAAACGTCAAAATGTCAAACCTCCACTTAGCACCACACATGACATTTTACAGTTCATTTTACAGGGTCCGCGAGTGCCACCTGGACGAATTGGCGCCCGGCGCCGCGGCCGTCGCGCCGCCGTTCGTCGCCGACGCCGCCCCGTCGCTGCTGCACACGGACGCGCGCCCGCCCCCGCCCCAAGGCAAGTCCGCAGGTCCACCTGCGTGGGTGGGCGGCTACCCAGGTGATCGAATGGCATTGTGTTGGCTTTGAGCCCTTTTTGCATGCATGGCAATATTGATGCATCGTTGCGGTAGTTGTCGATTGTCAGGTAGTTTGTAGGTTGGCTCGAAAATTGGAGGTATTTGATGAAAAGTAGAGCGGTTGAAAGTTTTGAAAAAAAGTTTGAAAAATTTGAAAAAAAATTTTAAAAATGAAAAAATGAAAATTTGCAGAACGGCCACATTTTGCATGAGCAAAAAATTTGCAAATTGCAGCAGCGTCATGAAGCGTTATCAAAACATGTAATTAGCGTGTCTTGTTTATTGCCATTTGCCAGTGTATACGTAAGTTTTTTTTATATTGTATCATTTCTGTGTGTAGATCACATTCATTGATAGCATGATAAATAAAAAAATTCAAATTCAACTGATGGAAACAATTTAAGTAAAAAATGTATTTAGATATCATAAAAATCACATTTTGCCAAAATAGTCTACAAAGTGCGTCAAGGGCTCACCCTGACAGGCGGCGTTCCCTTGCGCGTCGTGAGCGAAGGGGCAGCTGTCACCGCACGCGTTGTGCTCATGCGCGGCCGTGACCGTCACCGATGGCACTCCGTTGCTCAGCACCACCCGCTCGCACCTGTGACGAGGCACTTTTTTGGTGTGACATGGTTTTTTTTGTTATTTTATTATTTTGTTTTGGAGGGGATGTATAAAATTTATGGCATTTATATTTACCTACATATACTCGGCGTACGTGATACTCTGCCCTCGCACTGATTTATGTCTCGTGTTGGAAGCGCGCCAATGATGATTAAATCATACGATTTCCGTAAAAATATATAAAAAATTCATCGATGTGAATGTGTTAATGAATAACATTATAACAACAATCAATTTTGTCATCTTTTTATGAAACTCGGACGCGTTAACCATCGTTGGCACACTTCCAGCGGGAACCACGCGTGCAGGGTGTAAAGTAACCGGAGTATAGTTATATTTTTCCAGGTTTTTCCGGAGAGATTGAATCATTGATTTCTTTTTGACAGATTTTGTGGGGTTATATATGATTACATTTTATGAATTTCATTTTTAATTTCAAATTTTCATAATCACGTTCCGGTCCATTGTCCTTAAAATGCCTAGTGCATTATCTACATACTGGGGGAAGTCTCAGACCTTAAAGTAAAGTAAGTCCTAGTAAAGTTTCATGTAAAATGTCAATCAAAACAACAGAAGATAAAAGATTTTATTACTTAATATTGCATGATAATTGGCACTTTACATTTGTAATGGCACTTTATATTACACTTTACAGGGTCTGGGATCTTGGGGCAGCCCCGAGCCCTGTAAAGTTCATGACAAATGTCATAAAATATTGTCAATTGTCATACATAAGTGTCAAAAATCAGTAATAATTTTTTTAAATTGACATTTAACATAACATTCGACACTCGACTTTACACATTACAGGGCTCTGAACTGGCACCCGGCCAATCAATTCAAACCAAGTACAGAGCACACACAAACCCAAGCAACCACCCCCCAACCCCCCCCTAACACACCCCTGGCCCGCCGTATGCTGCTTGCCCAGACTCGTTGTATGATGCCTGGGTCCACCGGCGGCGGACATGGCTGCCACGAGCATGGGGGGCACGCCGCCCAACATGTGCGTGTACTGGTACACCTCGATGAAGTCGACCGTCTTACGCACGCTCGCTAGTAGTTGGTCGAACTGGGGGGGGGGGGGTTTGGGCTGGTGCCAATTGTGGATTCCAGAGTGGTATATATTGGGGCCGGTTAAATGACTAGACCGTGTAAAATGCCCTGTAGAAGTCAAATGACCGGTAAAAGAAGTTTTTAAAGCTACACTTTGCAGGGCATTTTACATGACTTATGACTTTTTTCCATGGCTATTTACAGGGTTAGGGACAGGCATCTGATACAGTGCCATATTAGCGCTGGCACTGTTGTATTGAATGAAATCAAACTATTCGGGTGATCAAATACAGTATTTTCTCGAAAGACACCATGGGGATTATTTTTTCAGAGTGCTGATTTTGAGCGGGTATTTCGAGGAAATACGGCAATTGTTTTTTTCGGGACAAGGACTGGAACATTGTACTGGTTAACTGAAGCACAATGGATTATTCATCACAATTCATAGTGTACCGACCGCACACCTTGCATGGAAATCTACCATAACCCATTTGAATAATGGACCAAAACGTTCACTTAACTTTATTCGTCAAGTTGTGGTAAATTTCTGTGTACTGCGTGCGGTCCGCTCCGTGTACAATATACCATTATTACCTGTGCGGCGTTGCGCGGCACGAGCACGAGCGCGGCGAGCGTGGGCAGGATGTTGTCGATGGCGTGCTGCGCGGTCACCTGCAGCCGCGCCGACGCGCCCAGCAGCTCAGTGTAGAACCCTGCGAAGTTAAAATTGCTACGGTTTTTTGATCCCTTTGTGCCAGTCTCAGACCCTGTAAAATGTCATGTGTCGTGTAAAACACTGTAAAATGTCATGTGTCGTGTAAAACACTGTAAAATGTCATGTGCCATGTAAAAGACCCTGTAAAATGTCATGTGTCATGTAAAAGACCCTGTAAAATGTCACGTGTCATGTAAAAGACCCTGTAAAATGTCATGTGTCATGTGAAGAACCATGTAAAATTTCGTGTAAAAGACGCAATAACATGTCATGTAAAAGACCCTGTAAAGTGTCAAATGTCATGCAAAGCATCAAAAATAGCAGGGGGGAAAAATAATAAATTTAAAAAAAAATTTGTTGCTATTTTTATTGCTCTAAATAACATTCGACATCACCTGACACATGGGGAGTTTCATTCCAACAATGCATATATATCCACTATTTTCAATTTCTCAAAATCGCGTTTTAAAGTTTGGCAATGGCCCGACGGCGTTATGTTTGGGCGACAAAGCTTGCCTTGCACTTTTCAGATAGATCCGACATTTCTCTACAATTTTGTAACCACAAATTTTGTGGGCCGGGAAATATTTAGGGAGCTATGTGAGATTTTGTAAATCAACCAAAATCGGGAACAAATCTGAACATTTGAAATTGAATGTTTAATCATTTCTTAACGGTGCAACGTAGGCAAACACGAATTACATACAGGCAATTACAGGCAAACACTGCAAAGCCAGTGTCCAAAAGTACCTCTACCTAAATTTTCAGATCAATATACACACGCATATTTGATTTATAGTGCAAAATAGATTTGGAAATTCACGTATGCATTTTTGGAAATGAAACTTTATTTTGTATGGGAATTCCGGCCAGCTCTTCGCGACCGCTCCGAAGCACGGGTGCACTTTTGGAAATGAAACTATTTTTTGGATATGTGCATTTTCGATATGAAACTCCGGCGGTCTGAGATGGATTTATGCATTTTCGATGTGAAAGTCCTGTTTTTCATAGGGGACTGGTCATAGATATGTGAACTTTCGATGTGAAAATTGCGATTGTTTTGAAAATCGGTGCCACTGTATCTTGGGAACGAAATGGACTACCGTATTTCCTCGAAATACCCCCCCCCCCTTGAAATACCCCCCCCCCCTCGTTTGACCCCCCCCCCCTCTCGAGACCACTATGAAACAATCACCCCCCCCCCCTCGAAATACCCCCCCCCCCAAATTGAGTGTAAAGAGAACGTACATGACAAATACGGCAGTTTGTGTTCTGTGTACTGCAGAACACACGTTAAAACAATGTCGGTGTCACGTTAGAACAGTTTACATACCATCTACATACTAATATTAGTCTACAGAACCTTATAAATGGCGGTTTTTGTTGCATTTTTCGACGTCTGCGTACGTTTCAGACGACAATTTCGTACTTGGTTTTCAAAAATTTTCTTGTGAAATAATAACCCCCCCTCGAAATACCCCCCCCTCGTTTAACCCCCCCCCCTCTCGGGACCACTATGAAACAATCACCCCCCGGGGGGTATTTCGAGGAAATACGGTAAAACGCTGATTTTTTTCTAACATGTGAAAAACTATACGTGGAGGTCAGATCCACGCTTAACTCGATTTTTCTGGATTCGGCGCTTGTGAACTTTTGGAATGGAACTCCCCACATTCCGCACACAAAACCACATTGTTGTACCCAGCCTCCAACAAATCACACCCACAACCCCCTCCCCCCAACCCACTAGCCAAACACAGCGCAGTCTCGCAATCCACCCCTCCCTCCTTCACAGCTTTGGCCAGCTTGAACAGGTCGCCCGTGCAGCTGGCGTCCAGCGAGCTGCTCGCCACCAGGTTGCACAGCAGCGTCACCACCAGCAGGTGGATGGCCGGGCCGGTGTTGGTTGACTGGTGAGAGAGGAGGCTGCGGGGGTGGGGGGGGGGTTTGAGGTTGTGGGGGGTTTAGTGGTGAGAGGGTGGGGTGTGGTTTGTGTGAGGCACTTTGTGGCGGATGGTATTAATACACTACCGTGCAGAATAGTTGAGACTTTCACACATAGAGATACAGTAGGCTGGGGGTCCACCACACTTTTTTGCTTCCCAATTTCTTGTCCCTTGCCCAATTTTGATGCCATTTGAGTATGTCGGGGTTTGATGCTGGGGCTCCTACAAAAAAATTTTGTTTGCTCAAATAATCCCCCAGGCCTGAGATAAGGGGGGTCTATAATATGATGGTCAAAAAATATACAGAAAATGGGCAATCTGGATGAGTGTCTTTGAAGCTTAATAACTCAACCATTTCTGGGCTGATTTGAATGATTCAACACTTAAAATGATCGGGATTACCTGCAGATTCTATTTTTGTGGTCAGTTTAGTGATGTCTAAACTCCGTATGTCAATTTGACCCAGTTTTTAAACATGAAAAATTTATTTTTTTGAACATGCTATCATATACTTTAGATAACGAGGATTCATTTAAAACAAAAATGAGTTCAATATCTTTTTCCAATCAAAAGTTATGGCACTTCAAAGTTTTCAATGGTGTCTAAATATTTTATGCTTTTTTTACTGGGGTTTGCAGCATGAAATGTTTGTTATTGAACAGTCTATAACATACTTTAGACAGAGAGAATTTATATGACAAAAACGTTTTTTCAATATCTCTTTCCAATCAAAAGTTATAGCACTTACAAACTTCCATCTTCATTCCATCCAAAATAATTGCACATTACTCATTTCACAGTTGGGCCAACTCTTCTCCCTAATAGAGCAAAGCCAAAACCTCAAATTTACACACCAAATAGCCCCACTCAGTAGTATGCCTACCCCCATTTCTGAGTTGCTGGCAATGGATTCAAAACGCAGCAAAAATAGATAAATGCCACATTTCCATATATGCATTGCCATATGCTCTTCATGCTTAGAATGTTTCTTGCTGCACACAGAGCTCAGCGATGCAGGCAAGCAGTTGCCATGGTGAAAATTTTGTTAAAAAATGAACATAGGGATTGGATATAGACTTTAAAGTGAGATACTGGGTGGCTACTGCCCAAAACAAGAAAAGTCTCAACTATTCTGAAACATGAACAAACTGAGTTAATATGTTTGTACACTAGGAATATACGCAGATTTGAACTTGAGGGACGGTCATCCTGGGCATGTGTAGTCAACCCCCCAGGGTACCCATGTATAGTATCCAAATGTTTTGCATATCGATCATTTTGAAATTCTGGCAACATGAATCACGCAGCACAAAAAGTCTCAACAATTCTGCACGGTAGTGTACTCCGCGGACCGCATGCTTTGCAATTTCCAGAAGGAAACACTCCATCATGACGTCCTGGTTAATCATATAAAAATTGTTCCAAAAGAGAAGAAAAAGAATCGCACGCGACTTCGCTCTTTTTTTCTGAAATATTTTGTGAAAGTGCGTGCATAAGTGTCCTGCTCACACATTGTGCGGCCAAGACATAAGTAATTTTTGACGCATAGTGTGCGGTCCGCCGAGTAAATATGCATGACTTCAGTTTTTTGGCACGTTACGTGCAGTCATCTTACAATCGTAGACATCAAGCATCGAAGTATAGAAATGATTATAGAAGTTTTCTTCAAAGACATTTTTCAATCAGATTTAATCTCGATATAATTGAAATAGGTATACAACAAAAAGTTCAATCGCGTCACCTGGTTATAGCAGGCGTGAGCGTATCACGTATATAAGCTGGTCGCAAGTGTGCGCTGATTTGGCCAAAAGCATCGATTGCATTTGCCTGCGAAATGAACACATCGTATTTTACTGCGCCGACGGCCAATCCCGCACACTAAAATATCAAGTGACAATTTGAGACAGATGTGCAGAATCCTACCATAATTTAATGAATAAATTTCGTAATTCATTAGTCCATAGTGAAAACGAAATATTATGATGAAAAACTGTAAAAAAAATTTTTTTCATTATTCAAATGGGTTATGGTAGGTATCCATACTAAGCGTGATGGTCGCCGAGTATATTCAAATTTCGGTGAAAAACTGTCGATAGATCACTTGTTTTAACTCACACTTGTTAAGTGGCTGAAATTCCTCGTGACTTAATTAACAATGTAATAAAAAAAGTTCAATCCAAATACCGTAATCATACCTGCAATTGCGCATTATCAGACTCCAGAGCGGCTATGGCCAGAGCTAATGCAGGCTTCTGCAGACTTTTGTCACTGAATCGAGAAAAGACTGCACTCAAATGTTCCAGTGTGGCTGCGGTTAACTGCGACAAAAACGTTGCGGTTTTGATAAACACGATTTTGCAACTTGCACAATCGAATTCTGAAAAAACCACACTAATTTTGACATGTATTTTCAAATAGTGTTAGTTTGTAGCTTGTCAAACGTAAAACCATTGAGTAGGGCCGATTGAAATTTCACATAAGTTTTTGGGGATGTCGAAATCCAGACCACATTCTTATATTTATTTATTATTACTATCAGTAATAATTCGAACTAAACACGACCAAACCCAAACCCCAAACTCACAGCCACATTTTGCACATTGGTCAACTGCAACAATCTAGCCACGGCCACCTGCACCTTGGGCACGTGCTTCGAGTCGCACTTGGTCAGCATGTGGTACAGCGGCTTGGCCACCGCCGCCAGCTCGTCCCCGTCCTGCGGGTTCCCCGTGCTCTGCGAGCCGGTCGACGTCGATGTCGATGTCGATTGGCTGGGGTTGATACGCTCGTTGAGGCGCGGTAGCACGCGCGAGATCCATAGGTCCTGTCCGGGTATGGGAAACTATGGATTTTTTAATTATGTTTTTTATTAGAGCCCCCTACGTTCGAATGTGGGTTCGAATATGGTGTCTGTCTTTGTGGTCTTTGCCTTAAATTTTTGAGGGACTCGTTTTATTTCAAATTAATTATAACTATTTACTACGTTTGGCTATTTGCCAAATGTGTAAAATTACGCATCGCGTATGTTTAGGTCAAAATACTTAGGTAAGTTCTATAATAGACATATTTATCTCACAATCGATAAACCCAACAAAGTGAAAGCCGTAGCCATCAAAATTACAACCACACTGAAAAACCCCCACCAACCATGGGAATCAAATGCAGTATATCCTTCAAAGTGCACGAGAGAAACCGCATCCTGGCCGCGTGGTCAGTCTGTTCTAGTTGGTCCAGAGACCTGAGCCCGGCCACGGCGGGGTCGTCGAAGTGTTTGATCAGAGCAAACAACTGTGCGGTTGGCCTGGGGACACTCGCAGACACTGTAAAGTGCCATGTAAAGTGTCAAATGTCATGCTAAGTGTGAAAAGTCGTGTAAAATGCCCTGAGATGTAAAAACAAACGTTATTTGCCATTTTACATGACTTTTGGAATTTGGATTCCACATTTTTATAAGTTTGCCAATTCCAGCAGAAATATCAGGAGTGGGCGTAAAAGTCGCCCGACGGAAATCAACTTAAATATGTATATGTGCGTTTTTAAATTTGACACTTTACATGAAATTTGACACTTTACAATTAACTCATTTTACAGGGTCTGAGAGTGGCACCTGTCGACTACGTTGGCGCTGAGCATTTTGGTGACGGCCGTGTGCAGCGACGGGCCCAGATCGGTCTGCAGCGCCGCCAGCTTCGTGTCCAGCTGCGTGTTCGCGTTGTTGGAGAGTGTGGTTTGTGAGTGAATGGTTGGTGGGTGTTGATTTTGACTTTGGCTGTTGTGGGTTGGGCTTGAGAGTTGCGTGCAGTGTTGGCTTTGAAAATTGTTTTACCAAAATTTCCACACGTAAGGTTGGCCAGGTGATAATAGATGGAATTGCGTACCTGATCCTGATTTAAATAGTTTTCTCCCCTTGACTGTCACCCGCGCTTAGTCCCTCCCTGAATGACTCCCCCTGGAATAGTTCTCACTGTGAGCTGAGTGAGGAAAAAATCACTCCCTTAATAGTTCCCCCTCAAAAAAAATGACAAAAACTATACCCAGGAGAACTAAGCGAGAATATACGGTAATACAGGAAAGTACATTTCTTAAAAAAATCCCGATTATACCTCCCCCCCCCCCCAAAAAAAAAAAATATAAAAAAAATCCAAACCTTGGCCAGCGCGGTGGCATACGCTTCGGGGTCGTGTTTTGCATCGATCAATCTCCGCCCATCAGAGTACAGCCAGCACACGAGCGCGCCCAGCGACCAGATGTCAGCTGCCGTGGTCACATTTCTGGCCAACTGGTGCTCTGGGGGCAGTCTCAGACCCTGTAAAAGACCCTGTAAAATGCATGTGTATCCAAATAAATATCATTCTATAGTATCCAAATCTTATGTTTTGTATCCAAATCCACGCCGAAACGTGAGAGTTGTTGGCTAGAAAACATAAGATTTGGATACTATTGAATAAGATATGGATAAAACACAACACTTGACACGTTTTTTACATGACACATGACGATTTACAGGGTCTTTTACAAGGTCTGGGTCTGGCACCTGGGGCCATGAAATCTAGATCTTGTTGCATTGTGGGTGACACTTTCCGCGACCAGGGGGTGCAGGGGTAGGCGTCCTGTGAAGGGGGTTGCATTGGTTGGGTTACTTGGAGGGAATTTGAGTGTTTGATCCAGTGCAGTGCAAAAATTAGTATTTAATCATGGTCAACCGATGGATTTTTTTCGTCGAGGCCACTGCCACTTTGGGCGTATGGATGAATACTGGAGCTTACGCGTTTTTAACGTAATTTTTCGTTTCGTTGTTTTACCGTAGCTATCCAGTACAACAATTGTTCAGTGAAAATTATCGGTTAGCTCGATGCTTGACTTGGCAGATCTAGAAGTTCAGGGCAATTGACTTCAGTTTCAGTGTACCCGAAATTTCACGCGTGCCCTTTTCTCTGATTGGCTTTTAAGAAATAAAAAAGGCTTTTCTGATTTGAGAAATAATATAAATTGGGCTCCGAAAAATGCTGAGCTAACAGATGAAATCATGGGCGCTGTGAAATTAGTTAGGTATTATAAGACTCGCGATTACTGGTATTATTCCTCACAACGGCGTGAAAACTGCACAACTATTGGCAAAAATTGGCAATGTACTAAGATTTTTGAATCTTTTTACGAAGTTCCACTTTACCTTTCACTTCAATATCCCACCTTCGAGCCACTTTTTGACGAAAATTCAAATTCAATGGAACTTCTTCAATTGACACACTTTTCGCGTGGGGTGGGAAGAGGCGTGTTAAAATTGTTTAGGTACTATTTATTTATGACAATCTGAATTTATTGACAATGAACCCCCACCGTCAATAAGTTAACACTTAATTGAAAAATATATATGTGAAAAACGGTGTATAACATTGTAATGGTGGAACGTGAAAATGTTCGTGTGCTTTCATGCACCTGACATCCATGCGCCCAAAATAGCCGGTGACTATCAAACTGCAAATGCAACGAACCCAATGCATGCAACTGCAAACTTTGTCTACCCAAATGCTTTATTTTGTGTACAACAGTCAGTATCACTATCAAATGATGCGTCTGCAGACTTTTCTTTTTGTTGATGGTCATCGAACACGTTCCCTTCCCAGTTCCCATTTTAACATGCAAAAACGTATCGTTTAATCAAACAATGGTGGCCCACACTAGTTGACACATGTGTGTCAACTGGTGTGTGTCAACTCAGATTTGGACTCTTAGCTGTCTACCAAGCACTTGTCGTAATGTATGTTTTTCAACATAGCCGCATGCGCATTTGAGATAGCTCTGCGACACGTGAAACCGAAATCTGAGCTGACACAGACCAGTTGACACACATGTGTCAACTAGGTACTGTGCGGGCCGCCAATGGAACAGCACTCTACCCTACAAGCTTTGTTTACCTGCATCTGCCTCGTGCCAAGCACTTTCTTAGCAATTTGTGACTGAAAGGACATAGAAAGTTACCTATGCTCCCTGCATGCAACAAAGAATTTATATGAGAACAAAGTTGAAAACGATACTACCTAGGTAGTTTGATTTGAACATTTAGAACCCGGTTAGCATGATGCATGTAGAACCGGATGCATCCACTCAGTGCCATATCTCGTCAATGTTTTAGCTGACATTTCCGTTCGTCTATTCCATTTGCACCAACGTCACCAATATTACCAAAAACACAGCGCTGCAAAAAATTCATCCCCACCCCAATAAACCAACGACAGTTCCTTTATTCGGCTGCGCGCAAAACGCTACGCCGGCGAGTTTCCACGTGTTGCCCAACTCGGTGACCACCACGTTGTCGGGCGTGATGTTGTTGTGCAACGTTTTCACCGTGTTGTGCAGGTAGGCCAGCCCCTCGACTATCTGTGTTGTTGTTGTTGTTTGAAATTGGATTGTGTTTTGTGGGTATACACGTTGAACAATTATAAACAAACTATAGAAAGCAGGTATGCATGAGTAGTGGGCAGATTTACATGTGCAGCGGGTTTACATGTGTAAATACAAGGCTCTAACCAGATTTTTCATATAGAATTTTTGGATTTATATCGAAAGATCTAATCGTCAAAAAACTTAAACAAAGTTCTCAATCCCAGTCACCAGCCTATCAAAAATAACCTGCAACAATCCAGCCTTCATTTCCACTGACTCAAAGCACGCCAACGTTTTCGCGCCCACGTCATAATCTTTCACCGGTGGCGTTGGTGAGGTCACGGCCGAACTCGTTGCCGGTGGACTTGTCGGACAGTGATTTTGAATGTCGCTGCTCGACTGTTTTGTAGTTGAAGCTTTGGATCTCTGTTTGAAGTGTGCGATCATGGTTGAAATGAACTGGGGATGTGCAAGACATCCAAGTGTCATTGTCAAAAAAGGTGATCATCCGAAATTTAAAAACATGCAAATTTTTGAAAATTATAGAAACGTATTTCGACGGGGGTAATTTTTCCTCAACTTGCTCAGACCTGGGGTATTTTGAGGGTGATTAAATTCAACGTGGGGGTATTTCAAAGAAATAGGGTATCCGGATTCCTGTCAAGTAGTCACCCCGCATTGTCAAGCGCCAAACCTTGACACGACTCAATTTGACAAGTAAACTGACCGCCTGGCGCATATGCCTCTTCTCCACGATGCTCGCCAGCGTGCCAGTTATTGGCTCGGTGACAAATGTGAGACAGTCGCTGAGTGGGGTTGGGGAATTTTTTTTAGACTTTGAAGGGAAAATATTGAGATTGTAAATTTTTGGAAACATCAAAAAATTGCATTATAATTTTTTTTGCCAAACAAACACAAAACACCAGATCAATCAGATAAAGCAATCACAAAAAATCGACTGAAAATACGAAAGAAACGTAGACACCCGTCTGATAAAATTACGTCCCAAACGTACAAACTTACGTGTTTTCAATGAGGTCATGACGTACTGTCAAGACCCTTTGATGTTTTCTTTCCGACAGAAATTTCGCGTCCCGTCTGAGCATGTCGTTCAGTGTCAATCGCTGCCGATTTCCCAAACGTGACGGCACGCGCGACGTTTTACGTTTGTCAAAGTGCCAGATTGAAACGCGCTGGAATTTGGAACGATTTGACATCATTTTTTTAACTGGTAGTCTGTGTTTATAGGGAAATGGTTTGAACTGCGGCGGCTGAGATGTCACTCAATAACCGTTTTGTGGGACTTTTGGAGATGCGCAGAGTGATTTCAAAGCCACTGCTCACTTTCTCCACAAAATTTCAGTTCTATTTATCTGCATCCGCGACGATATTTTCCACAAAAGACCCCCTTCAAACCTGTTTGCCATTAACCTCTGCCGCCCTGTATACCTGCCACAGCGAACTGGGCCCAGCCAAACAAGTAAACGTGAAGTCAGAGTACCTGGGGGCAGTCCCAGACCCTGTAAAATGCCCTGTAAAATGTAAAATGTCATGCAAAGTGTCACAAGTCATGTAAACTGCCCTGCAAAATAGCAAACGTACATTTACCATTTTCCAGAGCATTTTACATAACATTAGACCCTCTGCATGACATTTCACATTTTCCAGTCCATTTTACAAAGTCCGGCATTGGCACCTGCCCGCAAAGGGGCCGTGCGCCACGCCACTCGGTTTCTGACCCAGACCCTCGTGATCGCCAGCATCCCTCTCTGCTTGCGACTCTGCCGGCGGCGTCGGCGAGGCCATAGCCGACGATGAAGTCATTCCTGGTGTGGGTGATGGACAGGGCGTGATTGCGGAGCCCTCGCTTTGCACTGCCGATCCTCTGGGCGGGGGGGGGGGGATTTTGGTTGGGCGGTGTGAGTTGTGGTTGGGGAGTTAGTTTTGGTTGGGGGGTTGAGTTTTGGCTCGGAGGAGGGGTTGAAATGATGGTAAGATAAAGTATTGCATGCAAAGTTATGTCATTTTCTTCCTGTAATACCGACCGAGCAGGCACAATTCTTAACCACGTGGTTTTGATATCATATACCTATACACCGGTTACGTGGCTCAGTTCGGTTTCGGTTTTACGTTGCATCGTGCCAATGATAACTTTTATGATGTAATGAAAATACCATTACATGCATTGTTGTGAAACATGTGTGACCTAGTTTTCGAATTTTTTGGGTTAATTTCGAAATTTTTTGGACTAATTTCGAAGTTTGGAATTTTTCAGGTGAATTTTAAATACATTTTTATGTCTTGTGGTCTCAAACTGTTAGGCTGCCATGAATATATCCAAAAGACCCAGGACACCTTGTGGACTTGCACCTTTCTAGGGCTGCCTTCCTGGCCTGGTGCACATGGGACTGTTTGGCGCCCTCCGGAGCCTCTCCGCTGGTGGGGCTGCCGAACAACGGCACCACCAGGGGGCAGTCCCCAGCCCTGTAAAGTGTACAGTCAAGTGGCAAATGTCATGTAAAATGTCATTAAAAAAAAATATATTTTACAACAGAACTTTGCATGGCGATTGACACTTTGCCTGACAGGTTGCCAAATTTGACAATTTACCATAGACAAATTTGACATTCTACATGACATTTTACACTTGACTTGACACTTTACAGGGCTGGGGACTGGCACCAGGGGGGAGCTGGACGTGCCGCCGGCGCTCCTGGGGCCGCTTCTGCTCCCGCTGCTGCCGAGGCCGGCGAACGATTTCTGGAGGAGGGGGATCTGCTTTTGCGTGCTTTTGGGTGTTTGTTTGAAGTTTTGGAAAATACTGAATGGGTATTTTAGGTATACTCGGTGGACCGCACAATATGCGCCCAAAATTATTTATGTCTTGGTCGATAACGCGCGAGCTGGATACTTACGTATGCACTTTCACAAAAAGAAAAATATTTAAAAAACCGAAGAAGGCGGAGTCGCCTACAAACGAGGAATATTTTTCCCGTCATGTTTTTATTCTTTTTTCACTGGAATTATTTTTTTTATAAATGATGACGTCATGATGGAGTGTTAACTTGCTTAAGAAAAATGCATAGCATGCGGTCCGCCGAGTATAAATAATGTGAAGCTTTTGGTCTTGCTATGGTTTTGTAAATTTGGCAGTGATTCGGGTGGATTACTTTGTGGGTGGGTTTTAATCTTGGTAGGTTGGCGCAGAGGATTATTTTCGAAACAAGTTCGGCACATTTTAAACTTCCATGTCAGATACAACATGGCTACACTGTTATGCTTGAGATTTGAGATTAAATTGGACATAAGCAGCACCAGGTGCAAATTCCGCAAGTGGAGAAGTAAAAAAACTACCTACCTATATTTGGGAAGTGCGAAGTAAAATGAGAAGTAGTAAGAATGGCAACGAAAAAGCGAAGTAAAATCAGAAGTGAAATGGCAAGTAAAAAGTTTACTTAGCTTTTTACATTTTACTTAACATTTCACTTCTCACGTTTCATTTTACCGTATTTCCTCGAAATACCCCCCTCAAAATGGGCACTATGAATTTGTGGTCCGGGAAATGCATAACAGACGTTCAAAACACTTACTGTGTTACGTTAGAACATCGTTTATACCATCTACATCCTTATATAAGGCTGTAAAAACTTATAAATGATATAAATGATGGTTATTGTTGCATTTTTCACGTTTTTCTCTCAATATTTTCACTCTGAAGAAATAAACCCCCGTGGGGTAATTTGAGGAAATACGGTACTTCACTTTTTACTTTTAGTTTTACTTGCCATTTCACTATTCACTTCGCACTTTTCAAATGGTCTTTTACTTCTTCCACTTGCATGCGAAATTGACTCCAGAAATGTTTTGCTCAACGATCTGTGTATTTAGTATCCTAAAAAAATAATGAGAAACATTTCCGATCAAAATTGAATTACCCGACTGAATAGGAAACAAATATTATGTACTAAAATTACTCCATGTGTAAAAGCAATCTTGAAATTATTAAGTAAATGTGTTGAGAGAATAGTAGCCGTATAATCAACCTTTACCTTAAGATTTTAGTGTAAATAAATACATGTTAACCTGTTGTTTCAATTGAGCGGGGCGCGGGTAATTTAGCATTGCAAATGTGCCTTATAATTAAGCATGCCGCGGTAACTTCATTGTGACTGACGTAGATTGAAATATTTACTCGAATAAATTTTTTTGTAAATTCGGTATAAATTACCTAATTTGTTTTTCTTTGATTTTAATTTGCAATCAAATCTTCAAAAACAGTTTTTTTAACGTTTCGATTTGAATTGTCAATGTGGTTTTATGTAGACAGACACGTACATAAGCTGGTTGTTATTCAGGGTTTTAGCTTACTAGTGATCGATGTAAATAAAAGCGCAATGGTGCTAGTGCCAAAGGAAAAAGCGCCATGGCGCTTTCGATGCTTGACGCCATTTTGCTGTGGCGCTATGGGAGCATGGCGCCATGCCCGAAAAAACCACGGCGCTTGGCGCTAACGCCAACGTAAAAAGCGCCATGTCGACTTTGGCGTTGGCGCCAAAGTGTTGGCGCTTTTTACATCACTACTGAAACCCTTTCCTACTCAGCATTAATGACGTTGAGCTTCATATCCGCTTTTTCATCACCTAGACATTGACATTTCAGTTCAATTTAGATAAATCTAGACAGGTATATACGACCGATCAGTATGCATCCAAAATTACTTATGTTTTAGTCGATAACGCGCGAGCAGGGTACTTATGTAAACTCGGCGGAGTTTATGGAAGTCAATGGTCTAAGGTATTTTTGTACGAGTGCGGTATAAACTAACGATAGGGTCACATGTGAATTTGGCCCACGTCCAAGTTGCCTTGCGTTTCAGACAAATCAGCGCTGGTTTTATGTTCGCGTCACTGATTATGGCTGCGGAATGTAATAAATCGACCGGAAATAATCAAAAATACGTAAACCTGACGCGTGCCATGTTTCACATACTGGATATCTATCACAATCTTACTTTTCCGCAGGAATTCGTCAGCACTGTTTGAGCGGTATATCTAGCTTTCCGACTCTGTACATTGATATCCGTGCTTAATACATCTATTTTTAACATTTGAAAGTTAAAATTACCTATATCCCTTGGTGCATACGTGAGTTTATAAATACTATTGAAAAGGCTAATTGCAATATGCTTTTTTCATGCTTCCATCTCTAACTAGCACAAGTCAACCAGCAATCATAAAAATTACAACTTAAACAATGTTATGTTGCAAAATTTGTCATGTGATTATGAACTTTTAAATTTGTGAAACCTTGAGAATGTGTCACAATGTTGAAAATCAGCAGTTTAAAATCACAAAATATGACAATCATTTTTTACTTAGAATATGATATGTGACAATATGACATTGAGCTAGCATTGGCGCTGTGCGTATGAGTTATAACTACCTAGTAGTCCCAAATACTTGACAATTTTTATAGCACTACTTTTGATAGAAATGGAGCTTCACAGTCAAGGCATAGAAATACAAACTTCGCTAAAAGTAGATTTAATAAATAAATTAAAGTTTGAAATTGCTGTGCCATTCGGTTGTCTGTTAAACAGATAAAGGGATGTAATTAGTGATGGAAAAGCGCCAGAAAAAAAGGGCGCCATGGCGCGATTCGGAAAGTGGGCGCCAAGCGCCAAGAGCGCCACAGAAAAAGGGCGCCAGGCGCCAAGGGCGCCATTCGGAAAGTGGGCGCCAGGCGCCAGAGGCGCCACGGAAAGAGGGCGCCAAGCGCCAAGGGCGCCATGGCGCCATTTGGAAAATAGGGCGCCAGGCGCCAAGGGCGCCAGGATAAATAAGTGCTTACAACACCCTGCATGTGCTAAAAATGTTTCTACAGCGCTGTAATACACGCATTCACTTCTTAATTCGCGTTCTTCAGGATGTAATGAACAAAAAACAAAACTAGCAACAAAAAATTGTTGTATTAAAATCCACATGATGAATTCAAACACAATGAAATTGTCATTTGACAACAATCCATTTACTTCAAATATACTTTTCCAATCAATGTTTCCTTGAAATAAACAAAAACGGAATTGCAACAATTTGAATCCGTTTATTTATTATTTTGCAAGTTTGAAGGTTCATCATTCTTGTCTTCTGATCTGTCAGACACATCTGATGAACAGTTGGATGAAAGATTTCCGCCAATTCACACCACTTCGTCCATTTTTCTGGTGAATTTCGATCATCCACGGATGCAATTTGCATTTTTTTCATTCACACAGCACTCACCTTGAAACCCTGCTGGCGCCTTTTTGGCGCCCTTTACAAACTTGGCGCCAGGCGCCAAAGGCGCCACGGAAAAATGGCGCCAAGCGCCAAGGGCGCCATGGCGCCTTTCAGAATGTGGCCGCCAGGCGCCAAGGGCGCCACAGAAAAATGCGCCAAGCGCCAATGGCGTGAGCCAGGCCTTCTACGCACAAATGCCTGGTACGCACAAACGCCCGGTACGCACAAAATTGTGCCCGCCACGCACATCTGCCCGGTACTTACATGGCTGATGATCTTTGGGTACCGGACAGATGGTCACTAATGTTATTGCACAGCTTTTTTCACTTCACTGATATCTGAAAATCACTTGAAAAAGTGTCAAGTGAAAAAAAAGGTCAAAAATAGCCATTATCCACCATTTTTTCACTTAACACTTTTTCAAGTGATGTTCAAATATATGTGAAGTGACAAAAAGTTAACTAATGTCATTGCACAACTTTTTTTCACTTCATTCACAAGTGTGAAGTGAAAAACACGTTCAAAATGTAATGTAATGTTATTTCGTATTGGGCAGATGTGCGTGGCAGGCACAATTTTGTGCCTACCGGGCGTTTGTGCGTACCAGGCATTTGTGCGTACAAGTGCACCGCCAATGGCGCCATGGCGCCATTCCATCACTAGCTGGAATACAAAAATGATAAACTGATATACTCTGCGGACCGCATGCTATGCATTTTTATGAAAGAAACACTCCATCATGACGTCATCATTGAAAAAATCAAGGTTGTTCTGGAAAAACGAAAAAGATTTGTCACTTGTGTAAAATCAGCATACATTAAACGGGTCAGTATTTTTGCATTTAGGTGCAAATAACGTATGTCTTCAAATTCAATTTGAATGAATGGATTCCATTTGGTTCAAGGTACATTATATTCTGATGTTTTATGTGAGAACAAAATAAATTTGATGAACATACCATCATATCATCAAATCGGATAATAAGGTATCTTATTGTCACATTCCCGACAAATTCTCCCAAAGAGTACATATGTGTGATTAAGAACCAAAAAAGCATGACCATAACTTAAGTTAGAGAGGTACTCGTATGAACATCCCTTATAACATTGATTTCCGTAACGTCTGCTGAGTTTATGCGATTCCGCCTTTTTCTTTTTGAAAAATCTGGTTTTGCGAAAAGTGTATGCATAAGTAAAATGCTCGCGCGTTATTGTCGGAGACATAAGTTTTTTTGGACGCATACTTTGCGGTCCGCCGAGTATAATCAAATCAAATTGGGAAGAGAAAGAAAAACGTCAATCAGACAGACAGATATATATCGTTAATTCTTATCACAATTGCAATGACATCAGCGGGCGGGAAAAGATTCGAATTGAATAACCATGTTTTATCTTGTTATCAAATTACCGCACTGCCTATTTGATATCGTAGATACTCTCGCAAGCGGCAATAAAATTGCTGTGACGAGTGATGCAAAATAAACGCCATAGTGCTGCTGTGTTTGAGCGTAGCCCGTATACTCCGCGTACATGATACTCTGCCATCGCACTGATTTATGTCTCGTGTTGGAAGCGTGCCAATGATTGTTAAGTCATGCGATTTCCGTAAAAAGATGAAAAAAATTCATCGATGTGAATATGTTAATAAATAACATTATAACAACAATCAATTTTGTCATCTTTTTATGAAACTCGCACGCGCTAGCCATCGTTGGCACACTTCCAGCGGGAACCACGCGTGCAGGGTGTAAAGTAACCGGAGTATATCTACCCTATCAGTGTAAAAATACCTACGTAGTTAAATATGGGAGGGATCATTTACCTAATTGACAGTAACATTGGAATATAGTAAATGCAACAATAGATAGCCATAGCAACATGAAATAAAACATGAACCGTGTGGTATGGTACCATGTGAAATCGCAGCACATACTATTTTGCTGTCAAAATCTGGAAAATTTAGTAAACTCAAAAATCAGTTTTGAACGCATTTGAGTTTACCAGAAGACTTTTTTCTTAAATTTCCGTCAATTGTAGTTGACAGACCCCTCACTCTGGCAAACTCAAATGTTTTCAAAGCTGCTTTATGAGTTCACGAAATTTACAGTTTACTGTGGGCGTAAACTAGTGTGCTTAGCGCCAATATAAAACTTAAGTCTTTTCACCTCGCCAACGCTGATCACTGTCACTGATGTGGCATTTGTGTCAACAAAATTTGTTATGACACTTGAGCAGTTAAAAATAGCTTGTCAATTGACGTTATTTAAGAACTGACGTAATTTTCAATTGTGCCACGGCCAGAATTACCTAGACCATGGCTTATTTTTACGTTGAAATATGGTAAATTCGGAATACGTTTGGTGGAAGCTGCTTTCTTAATTACATAGAGGGTGATGTCTGATAAAATGGTCTGACCAATTATATTTTTCTTAACAATACAAAATTAAAAATACTTAATTACAAAACCACACGAGATTTCATGAAATGAAACGCTATTCAAAGTCAACGTAACAAATGTCGGGGGTGCACTGATACGCACATCTGCCCGTTACGCACATTTGCCCGTTTTTTTCACTTGACACTTTTTTAAGTGATTTTCAGATATGAGTGAAGTGAAAAACGCTGCGCAATGACATTACCTAGTGAACTTTTTTCACTTCACTCATATCTGAAAATCACTTGAAAATGTATCAAGTGAAAAACAGTGAAAAATGGCTATTTTCAAGTGCGGCTTGCAGAATGCAGTTGATTACAGATAGGTAAAACGACAGTTGAACATTGTAAAAAGTGCCTAAATAAAAAAATATCGTGCAGCTGTCATGCGAAATTTGCGCGTGAAGCGTTGATGCTCTTTACTGAGCCCGGCGCGTGATACCGTATGTATTCTAATAGAAGTGTTTCCATTTTAAAAAACTCCCCAAACAAATATTTAATATTAAACCTGTGAGCACTGCACCCAGTTAAATTTTTTGAATTACGTTTTCTGCACTTGCGTACTATCAAAAAGTACGCGTCAAGGTGCGATTATAGCTGAAAGTGTTTTTCGTAAAGTAATGACCTAAAATACTTATTTTTATGCTCTATTTTGACTGAAAATCGTCAACGAAAATCAAATACGTTTTAACAACTACGCGCTCTATTTATTTCGTGGCCCAAATAAAGTCAAAAAGTGTACCTTCTACTGGAGACCCGCCGTTCTATTGGCCCTACACACACTAGTTTTCACCGTGACTGATGTGAAAACTGAAATGGCGACATGGCGACATCCAGCCAACACTTTTGGTATGCTATATGTGTTTTAGTTATAAAATTTTTAAATTTTAACATTCATTAATTAAAATTCCAATTGAAGTTAAATAAAATCATTAAACCGTGTTCATTAATTTGCATTTGAAAAAATTTCAGTTTTCACACGAAGTCACGGTGAAAACTAGTGTGTGTAGGCACATGTGAATAAATACGGTAAATTTCTCATTTATGTCATCGCTGCGATGCTGGCAATAGTCGCCCAAGCGTACTTGTGAAGGGTGATTTATTTATGACTGTATCTACGCGAGTATTTTAAACGTTTTGATACTGTAACTGTAATGCTGTATCTAGGTACTGTAAATTTGAAATTTCAATGTAATACATACATTTTCAGCAAGAGACGTCACTGTAAGCTGCGATACTTTTGTAAAATGGCTGAAATTCTAATTTTATTGGACCGACTATTCGTTCCATGATATTTATGTATATATGTTATGCTTCTTTTGATCGCTGCAAACTTTCCGTTGCGCAGTTTATCAAACTGATTAATTCCGGAGAACCGTAAGGCAATAAGTCACTCAAATTGAGCAAAAACCGGTGTCACTGCAACACTTTTTGCCATCGTTACGCTATTTTTGTTGTTTGGAGCAATTTATTTCAGCTCACATGCGCCACCGAATAAAACCAACCATGCATCGGAAATGTGACCGCTCGTTAAAGCTGCGTTTAAAAATTCTCAAACACTGCATCAGCATGTGACATTACTCATCGCCTTACCACTAGTGATGGAATGGCGCCGTGGCGCTGGCGCCATTTTAGGGCGCCAAAGGGCGCCGCGCCATGGCGCCATTGGCGCTTGGCGCCCACTTTCCGAATGACGCCATGGTGCCATTGGCGCCTGGCGCCCTTTTTTCTGGCGCTTTTCCATCACCACTTACCACCATGGTTGTTAAAACGTATTTACGTTTACTTAAGTGATACCCTTACTCGAGTACGGAGTAAATACGTTTATGTTTCCTCCAGAAAAAATAGCTAAACTCACCTAAAGTTTCTGAAAGTACGCGAGTACAGAAAACGTAATTCAGAAAATTAATGGGGTGCATAAAAGCAAAGACGACTGAAACAAATTGGAATGGCTGCTTTTTGCCTGTGCCCCATGGTGCCCTTTCTATGGAATGGCAGACGTGACGGTGCGGTGTGGTTCCATATTTCGCGGCGCCCTTAACATCACTATTAAAATACCGTATTTCCTCGAAATCCCCCCCCCCTCGAAATACCCCCCCCCCCTCTCGCGACCACTATGAAACAATCACCCCCCCTCGAAATACCCCCCCCCCCCCCCAGATTGAGTGTGAAGAGAACGTACATGACAAATATTGCAGTTTGAGCTCTGCGTAGTGCAGAACACACGTTAAAACAATGTCGGAATCACGTTAGAACAGTGTTTATACCATCTACGTACTACTATTAGTCTACAGGAGTCTTTACATGTCAGTTATTGATGCATTTTTCTACCCCAGCGCACATCACAAACAACGATTTTGTACTAGGATTTCAAAAAAGTTCTTGTGAAATAATACCCCCCCCCCTCGAAATACCCCCCCTCGTTTAACCCCCCCCCTCTCGGGACCACTATGAAACAAGCACCCCCCGGGGGGTATTTCGAGGAAATACGGTAGTTGTGAATACCGAAGACGGAAAATATTGTAATCGGATGACTGCCTGGATGT
>OZ038460.1:15503665-15525874 GCA_964036195.1 Sphaerolaimus hirsutus | reverse complement strand
CTGGTTAACTGAATCACAATGGATTATTCATCATAATTCATAGTGTACCGACCGCACACCTTGCATGGAAATCTACCATAACCCATTTGAATAATGGACCAAAACGTTCACTTAACTTTATTCGTGGTAAATTATGGTAAATTAGGTATGGTAAATTTCTGTGTACTGCGTGCGGTCCGCTCCGTGTACAATATACCATTATTACCTGTGCGGCGTTGCGCGGCACGAGCACGAGCGCGGCGAGCGTGGGCAGGATGTTGTCGATGGCGTGCTGCGCGGTCACCTGCAGCCGCGCCGACGCGCCCAGCAGCTCAGTGTAGAACCCTGCGAAGTTCAAATTGCTACGGGTTTTTTATCCCTTTGTGCCAGTCTCATACCCTGTAAAATGTCATGTGTCGTGTAAAACACTGTAAAATGTCATGTGTCGTGTAAAACACTGTAAAATTTCATGTGCCATGTAAAAGACCCTGTAAAATGTCATGTGTCATGTGAAAGACCCTGTAAAATGTGTCATGTGAAGAACCATGTTAAATTTCGTGTAAAAGACGCAATAACGTAAAGTGTCAAATGTCATGCAAAGCATCAAAAATGGCAGGGGGGGAAATAAAATAATAAATTTAAAACAAATATTTTTTATTTTTGTTGCTATTTTTATTGCTCTAAATAACATTCGACATCACCTGACACATGGGGAGTTTCATTCCAAAATTGCATATATCCACAATTTTCAATTTCTCAAAATCGCGTTTTAAAGTTTGGCGATGGCCCGACGGCGCTATGTTTACCCAACAGGTTACATTTGTCTGGTTTCGTTTTTCAAATTTGGGCGACAAAGCTCGCCTTGCACTTTTCAGATAGATCCGACATTTCTCTACGATTTTGTAACGACAAATTTTGTTGGCCGGGAAATATTTAGGGAGTTATGTGAGATTTTGTAAATCACCCAAAATCGGGAACAAATCTGAACATTTGAAATTGAATGTTAAATAATTTCTTAACTGTGCATCGCAGGCAAACACGAATTACATGCAGGCAATTACAGGCAAACACTGCAAAGCCAGTGTCTAAAAGTACCTCTACCTAAATTTTCAGATCAATATACACACGCATATTTGATTTATAGTGCAAAATAGATTTGGAAATTCACGTATGCATTTTTGGAAATGAAACTTCATTTTGTATGGGAATTCCGGCCAGCTCTTCGCGACCGCTCCGAAGCACGGGTGCACTTTTGGAAATGAAACTATTTTTTTGGATATGTGAATTTTCGATCTGAAACTCCGGCGGTCTGAGATGGACTGGTCATAGGGGACTGGTCATGGATATGTGAACTTTCGATGTGAAAATTGCGATTTTTTTGAAAATCTGTGCCACTGTAACTTGGGAACGAAATGGACTATAACGCTGATTTTTGTTCTAAAATGTGAAAAACTATACGTGGAGGTCAAATCCACGCTTCACTCGATTTTTCTGGATTTGGCGCTTGTGAACTTTTGGAATGGAACTCCCCACATTCAACACACAAAACCACATTGTTGTACCCAGCCTCCAACAAATCACACCCACAACCCCCTCCCCCCAACCCACTAGCCAAACACAGCGCAGTCTCGCAATCCACCCCTCCCTCCTTCACAGCCTTGGCCAGCTTGAACAGGTCGCCCGTGCAGCTGGCGTCCAGCGAGCTGCTCGCCACCAGGTTGCACAGCAGCGTCACCACCAGCAGGTGGATGGCCGGGCCGGTGTTGGTTGACTGGTGAGAGAGGAGGCTGCGGGGGTGGGGGGGGATTTTGAGGTTGTGGTGGGTTTAGTGGTGAGAGGGTGGGGTGGGGTTTGTGTGAGGCACTTTGTTGCGGATGGTATTTATACTCCGCGGACCGCATGCTTTGCAATTTCCAGAAGGAAAGACTCCATCATGACGTCCTGGTTGATCATATAAAAATTGTTCCAAAAGAATCGCACGCGACGTCGCTCTTTTCGTTCTGAAATATTTTGTGAAAGTGCGTGCATAAGTGTCCTGCTCACACATTGTGCGGCTAAGACATAAGTAATTTTTGACGCATAGTGTGCGGTCCGCCGAGTAAATATGCATGACTTCAGTTTTTTTGCACGTTACGTGCAGTCATCTTACAATCGTAGACATCAAGCATCGAAGTATAGAAATGATTATAGAAGTTTTCTTCAAAGACATTTTTCAATCATATTTAATCTCGATATAATTGAAATAGGTATACAACAAAAAGTTCAATCGCGTCACCTGGTTATAGCAGGCGTGAGCGTATCACGTATATAAGCTGGTCGCAAGTGTGCGCTGATTTGGCCAAAAGCATCGATTGCATTTGCCTGCGAAATGAACACATCGTATTTTACTGCGCCGACGGCCAATCCCGCACACTAAAATATCAAGTGACAATTTGAGACAGATGTGCAGAATCCTACCATAATTTAATGAATAAATTTCGTAATTCATTAGTCCATAGTGAAAACGAAATATTATGATGAAAAACTGTAAAAAAATTTTTTTTCATTATTCAAATGGGTTATGATCCATACTAAGCGTGATGGTCGCCGAGTATATTCAAATTTCGGTGAAAAACTGTCGATAGATCACTTGTTTGTAACTCACACTTGTTAAGTGGCTGAAATTCCTCGTGACTTAATAAACAATGTAATAGTACAAGTTCAATCCAAATACCGTAATCACACCTGCAATTGCGCATTATCAGACTCCAGAGCGGCTATGGCCAGAGCTAATGCAGGCTTCTGCAGACTTTTGTCACTGAATCGAGAAAAAACTGCACTCAAATGTTCCAGTGTGGCTGCGGTTAACTGCGACAAAAACGTTGCGGTTTTGATAAACACGATTTTGCAACTTGCACAATCGAATTCTGAAAAAACCACACTAATTTTGACATGTATTTTCAAATAGTGTTTGTTTGTAGCTTGTCAAACGTAAAACCATTGAGTAGGGCCGATTGAAATTTCACATAAGTTTTTGGGGATGTCGAAATCCAGACCACATTCTTATATTTATTTATTATTACTATCAGTAATAATTCGAACTAAACACGACCAAACCCAAACCCCAAACTCACAGCCACATTTTGCACATTGGTCAACTGCAACAATCTAGCCACGGCCACCTGCACCTTGGGCACGTGCTTCGAGTCGCACTTGGTCAGCATGTGGTACAGCGGCTTGGCCACCGCCGCCAGCTCGTCCCCGTCCTGCGGGTTCCCCGTGCTCTGCGAGCCGGTCGACGTCGATGTCGATGTCGATTGGCTGGGGTTGATACGCTCGTTGAGGCGCGGTAGCACGCGCGAGATCCATAGGTCCTGTCCGGGTATGGGAAACTATGGATTTTTTTTAAATGTTTTTTTTTAGAGCCCCCTACGTTCGAGTGGGTTCGAATATGGTCTCTGTCTTTGTGGTCTTTGCCTTAAATTTTTGAGGGACTCGTTTTATTTCAAATTAATTAAAACTACCGTATTTCCTCGAAATACCCCCCCTCGAAATACCCCCCCTCAAAATGGGCACTATGTATTTGTGATCCGGGAAATGTCTAACAGACGTTCAAAACACTTACTGTGTTCCGTTAGAACATCGTTTATACGATCTACATCCTTATATAAGGCTGTAAAAACTTATAAATGGTGGTTATTGTTGCATTTTTCACGTTTTTCTCTCAAAATTCTCACTCTGAAAAAATAAACCCCCTGGGGGTATTTCGAGGAAACACGGTATTTACTACGGTTGGCTATTTGCGAAATGTGTAAAATTACGCATCGCGTATGTTTCGGTCAAAATATCTAGGTAAGTTCTATAATAGACATATTTATCTCACAATCGATAAACCCAACAAAGTGAAAGCCGTAGCCATCAAAATTACAACCACACTGCAAAACCCCCACCAACCATGGGAATCAAATGCAGTATATCCTTCAAAGTGCACGAGAGAAACCGCATCCTGGCCGCGTGGTCAGTCTGTTCTAGTTGGTCCAGAGACCTGAGCCCGGCCACGGCGGGGTCGTCGAAGTGTTTGATCAACGCAAACAGCTGTGCGGTTGGCCTGGGGGCACTAGCAGACACTGTAAAGTGCCATGTAAAGTGTCAAATGTCATGTTAAGTGTGAAAAGTCGTGTAAAACGCCCTGCAATGTAAAAACGAACGTACGCTGTTTCCAAGTGCCAGTTCCGCAAGTGCCATTTTACATCTCAATTCCCTTCTCACTTCTCATTGTACTTCGCTTTTACCATTTTACTTGCCATTTCTCATTTTGCTTCTCACTTCTCAAATGGTTTTGACTTCTCCACTTGCGGACTGGGGCCAGGGCATTTTCCATGATATTAGACACTTTACATGAAATTTGACACTTAACATGAAATTTGACACTTTACATAGCATTTTACAGGGTCTGAGAGTGGCACCTGTCGACTACGTTGGCGCTGAGCATTTTGGTGACGGCCGTGTGCAGCGACGGGCCCAGATCGGTGTGCAGCGCCGCCAGCTTCGTGTCCAGCTGCGTGTTCGCGTTGTTGGAGAGTGTGGTTTGTGAGTGAATGGTTGTTGGGTGTTGATTTTGACTTTGGCTGTTGTGGGTTGGGCTTCAGCGTTGCGTGCAGTGTGGGGTTTGAAAATTGATTTTACCAAAATTTCCACGCGTAAGGTTGGCCAGGTGATAATAGATGGAATTGCATACCTGATCCTGAATTAGGTAAATAGTTTCCTCCCCTTGACTGTCACCCGCGCTTAGTCCCTCCCTGAATGAAACCCCCTGGAATAGTTCTCACTGTGAGCCGAGTGAGGAAAAATCACCCCCTAAATAATTCCCCCTCAAAAAAAATGACAAAAACTATACCCCAGGAGAACTAAGCGAGGATATACGGTAACACAGGAAAGTACATTTACTTCAAAAAATCCCGATGATCCCTCCCCCCAAAAGAAATCAAAATAAAAAATCCCAACCTTGGCGAGCGCGGTGGCATACGCTTCGGGGTCGTGTTTTGCATCGATCAATCTCCGCCCATCAGAGTACAGCCAGCACACGAGCGCGCCCAGCGACCAGATGTCAGCCGCCGTGGTCACATTTCTGGCCAACTGGTGCTCTGGGGGCAGTCTCAGACCCTGTAAAAGACCCTGTAAAATGCATGTGTATCCAAATAGATATCATTCTATAGTATCCAAATCTTATGTTTTGTATCCAAATCCGTGCCGAAACGTGAGATTTGTTGGATAGAAAACATAAGATTTGGATACTATTGAATAAGATATGGATGCAACACGACACTTGACACGGTTTTTTACATGACACATGACGATTTACAGGGTTTTTTACAAGGTCTGGGACTGGCACCTGGGGCCATGAAATCTAGATCTTGTTGCATTGTGGGTGACACCTTTCGCGACCACGGGGTGCAGGGGTAGGCGTCCTGTGAAGGGGGTTGCATTGGTTGGGTTGTTTGGAGGGGGATTGTGTGTTTGATCTAGTGCAGTGCAAAAATTAGTATTTAATCATGGTCAACCGATGGATTTTTTTCCGTCGAGGCCACTGCCACTTTGGGCGTATGGATGAATACTGGAGCTTACGCGGTTTTAGCGTAATTTTTCGTTTCTTTGTTTTACCGTAGCTATCCGGTACAACAATTGTTCAGTGAAAATTATTGGTTAGCTCGATGCTAGACGTGGGCAGATCTTGACGTTCAGGGCAATTGACTTCAGTTTCAGTGTACCCGAAATTTCACGCGTCCCCTTTTCTCTGATTAGCTTTTAAGAAATAAAAAAAGGCTTTTCTGATTTGAGAAATAATATAAATTGGGCTCCGAAAAATGCTGAGCTAACAGATGAAATCATGGGCGCTGTGAAATTAGTTAGGTATTATAAGACTCGCGATTACTGGTATTATTCCTCACAACGGCGTGAAAACTGCACAACTACTGGCAAAAATTGGCAATGTACTAAGATTTTTGAATCTTTTTACGATGTTCCACTTTACTTTTCACTTCAATATCCCACCTTCGAGCCACTTTTTGACGAAAATTCAAATTCAATGGAACTTCTTCAATTGACACACTTTTCGCGTGGGGTGGGAAGAGGCGTGTTAAAATTGTTTAGGTACTATTTATTTATGACAACTTGTATTTATGAAAATTTATTGACAATGAACCCCCACCGTCAATAAGTTAACACTTAATTGAAAAATATGAGAAAAACGGTGTATAACATTGTAATGGTGGAACGTGAAAATGTTCGTGTGCTTTCATGCACCTGACATCCATGCGCCCAAAATAGCCGGTGACTATCAAACTGCAAATGCAACGAACCCAATGCATGCAACTGCAAACTTTGTCTACCCAAATGCTTTATTTTGTGTACAACAGTCAGTATCACTATCAAATGATGCGTCTGCAGACTTTTCTTTTTGTTGATGGTCATCGAACACGTTCCCTTCCCAGTTCCCATTTTAACATGCAAAAACGTATCGTTTAATCAAACAATGGTGGCCCACACTAGTTGACACATGTGTGTCAACTGGTGTGTGTCAACTCAGATTTGGACTCTTAGCTGTCTTCCAAGCACTTGTCGTAATGTATGTTTTTCAACATAGCCGCATGCGCATTTTGAGATAGCTCTGCGACACGTGAAACCGAAATCTGAGTTGACACAGACCAGTTGACACACATGTGTCAACTAGGTACTGTGCGGGCCGCCAATGGAACAGCACTCTACCCTACAAGCTTTGTTTACCTGCATCTGCCTCGTGCCAAGCACTTTCTTAGCAATTTGTGACTGAAAGGACATAGAAAGTTACCTATGCTCCCTGCATGCAACAAAGAATTTATATGAGAACAAAGTTGAAAACGATACTACCTAGGTAGTTTGATTTGAACATTTAGAACCCGGTTAGCATGATGCATGTAGAACCGGATGCATCCACTCAGTGCCATTTCTCGTAAATGTTTTAGCTGACATTTCCGTTCGTCTATTCCATTTGCACCAACGTCACCAATATTACCAAAAACACAGCGCTGCAAAAAATTCATCCCCACCCCAATAAACCAACGACAGTGCCTTTATTCGGCTGTGCACAAAATGCCACGCCGGCGAGTTTCCACGTGTTGCCCAACTCGGTGACTACCACGTTGTCGGGCGTGATGTTGTTGTGCAACGTTTTCACCGTGTTGTGCAGGTAGGCCAGCCCCTCGACTATCTGTGTTGTTGTTGTTGGTTGGATTGGAATTGGATTGTGTTTTGTGGGTATACACGTTGAAAAACTATAAACAAACTATAACAAGCAGGTATGCATGAGTAGTGGGCAGATTTACATGTGCAGCGGGTTTACATGTGTAAATACAAGGCTCTAACCAGATTTTTCATATAGAATTTTTGGATTTATATCGAAAGATCTAATCGTCAAAAAACTTAAACAAAGTTCTCAATCCCAGTCACCAGCCTATCAAAAATAACCTGCAACAATCCAGCCTTCATTTCCACTGACTCAAAGCACGCCAACGTTTTCGCGCCCACGTCATAATCTTTCACCGGTGGCGTTGGTGAGGTCACGGCCGAACTCGTTGCCGGTGGACTTGTCGGACAGTGATTTTGAATGTCGCTGCTCGACTGTTTTGTAGTTGGAGCTTTGGATCTCTGTTTGAAGTGTGCGATCATGGTTGAAATGAACTGGGGATGTGCAAGACATCCAAGTGTCATTGTCAAAAAAGGTGATCATCCGAAATTTAAAAACATGCAAATTTTTGAAAATTATAGAAACGTATTTCGACGGGGGTAATTTTTCCTCAACTCGCTCAGACCTGGGGTATTTTGAGGGTGATTAAATTCAACGTGGGGGTATTTCAAAGAAATAGGGTATCCGGATTCCTGTCAAGTAGTCACCCCGCATTGTCAAGCGCCACACCTTGACACGACTCAATTTGACAAGTAAACTGACCGCCTGGCGCATATGCCTCTTCTCCACGATGCTCGCCAGCGTGCCAGTTATTGGCTCGGTGACAAATGTGAGACAGTCGCTGAGTGGGGTTGGGGAATTTTTTTAGACTTTGAAGGGGAGATATTGAGATTGTAAATTATTGGAAACATGAAAAAATTGCATTTTTATTTTTTCATCGTTATCCAAACCAACACAAAACACCAGCAATCACAAAAAAAAATCGACTCGGAAAGAAACGTAAACATCCGTCTGATAAAATTACGTTCCAAACGTACAAACTTACGTGTTTTCAATGAGGTCATGACGTACTGTCAAGACCCTTTGATGTTTTCTTTCGGACAAAAATTTTGCGTCCCGTCTGAGCATGTCGTTCAATGTCAACCGCTGCCGATTTCCCAAACGTGACGGCACGCGGGACGTTTTACGTTTGTCAAAGTGCCAGATTGAAACGCGCTGGAATTTGGAACGATTTGACATCATTTTTTAAACTGGATGTCTGTGTTTATAGGGAAATGGTTTGAACTGCGGCGGCTGAGATCTCACTCAATGGAAACGTTTTGTGTGACTTTTGGAGATGCGCAGAGTGGCTTCAAAGCCACTGCTCACTTTCTCCACAAAATTTCGGTTCTATTTATCTGCATCCGCGACGATATTTTCCACAAAAGACCCCCTTCAAACCTGTTTGCCATTAACCTCTGCCGCCCTGTAGACCTGCCACAGCGAACTGGGCCCAGCCAAACAAGTAAACGTGAAGTCGGAGTACCTGGGGGCAGTCCCAGACCCTGTAAAATGCCCTGTAAAATGTCAAATGTCATGCCAAGTGTCAGAAGTCATGTAAAATGCCCTGCAAAATGACAAACTTACATTACATACCTAACATAATACACTTTGCATGACATTTCACATTTTACAGGGGATTTTACAAAGTCCGGCACTGCCACCTGCCCGCAAAGGGGCCGTGAGCCACGCCACTCGGTTTCTGACCCAGACCCTCGTGATCGCCAGCATCCCTCTCTGCTTGCGACTCGGCCGGCGGCGTCGGCGAGGCCATAGCCGACGATGAAGTCATTCCTGGTGTGGGTGATGGACAGGGCGTGATTGCGGAGCCCTCGCTTTGCACTGCCGATCCTCTGGGCGGGGGGGGGGGATTTTGGTTGGGCGGTGTGAGTTGTGGTTGGGGAGTTAGTTTTGGTTGGGGGGTTGAGTTTTGGTTCGGAGGAGGGGTTGAAATGATGGTAAGATAAAGTATTGCATGCAAAGTTATGTCATTTTCTTCCTGTAAAGCGGGAATTAGAGCTCACGTCGAATCGACGCTGAGCTCTAATTCCGGCCTAATACCGACCGAGCAGGCACAATTCTTAACCACGTGGTTTTGATATCATATACCTATACACCGGTTACGTGGCTCAGTTCGGTTTCGGTTTTACGTTGCATCGTGCCAATGATAACTTTTATGATGTAATGAAAATACCATTACATGCATTGTTGTGAAACATGTGTGACCTAGTTTTCGAATTTTTTGGGTTAATTTCGAAATTTTTTGGACTAATTTCGAAGTTTGGAATTTTTCAGGTGAATTTTGAATACATTTTTATGTCTTGTGGTCTCAAACTGTTAGGCTGCCATGAATATATCCAAAAGACCCAGGACACCTTGTGGACTTGCACCTTTCCAGGGCTGCCTTCCTGGCCTGGTGCACATGAGACTGTTTGGCGCCCTCCGGGGCCTCTCCGCTGGTGGGGCTGCCGAACAACGGCACCACCAGGGGGCAGTCCCGAGCCCTGTAAAGTGTACAGTCAAGTGTCAAATGACATGTAAAATGTCATTAAAAACAATATTTTACAACAGAACTTGGCATGGCGATTGACAATTTACCATAAACAAATTTGACATTCTACATGACATTTTACACTTGACTTGACACTTTACAGGGCTGGGGACTGGCACCAGGGGGGAGCTGGACGTGCCGCCGGCGCTCTTGGGGCCGCTTCTGCTCCCGCTGCTGCCGAGGCCGGCGAACGATTTCTGGAGGAGGGGGATCTGATTTTGCGTGCTTTTGGGTGTTTGTTTGAAGTTTTGGAAAAAAAGCATTTGGGTATTTTAGGTATACCGCAAAGTATGCGCCCAAAATTATTTATGTCTTCGTCGATAACGCGCGAGCTGGATACTTACGTAAATATGCACTTTCACAAAAAGAAAAATATTACCAAAACGAAAAAGGCGGAGTCGCCTACAAACGAGGAATATTTTCCATGTGTAAAAGCAATCTTGAAATTATTAAGTAAATGTGTTGAGAGAATAGTAGCCGTATGATCAACCTGTACCTTAAGATTTTAGTGTAAATAAATACATGTTAACCTGTTGTTTCAACTGAGCGGGGCGCGGGTAATTTTGCATTGCAAATGTGCCTTATAATTAAGCATGCCGCGGTAACTTCATTGTGACTGACGTAGATTGAAATATTTACTCGAATAAAATTATTGGAAATTTCGGTATAAATTACCTAGGTAATTTGTTTTTCTTTGATTTTAATTTGCAATCAACTCTTCAAAAACAGTTTTTTTAACGTTTCGATTTGAATTGTCAATGTGGTTTAAGTAGACAGACACGTACATAAGCTGGTTGTTATTCAAGGTTTTAGCTTACTAGTGATTGATGTAAATAAAAGCGCAATGGTGCTCGTGCCAAAGGAAAAAGCGCCATGGCGCTTTCGATGCTTGACGCCATTTTGCTGTGGCGCTATTGGAGCATGGCGCCATGCCCGAAAAAAACACGGCGCTTGGCGCTAACGCCAACGTAAAAAGCGCCATGGCGACTTTGGCGTTGGCGCCAAAGTGTTGGCGCTTTTTACATCACTACTGAAACCCTTTCCTACTCAGCATTAATGACGTTGAGCTTCATATCCGCTTTTTCATCACCTAGACATTGACATTTCAGTTCAATTTAGATAAATCTAGACAGGTATATACGACCGATCAGTATGCATCCAAAATTACTTATGTTTTAGTCGATAACGCGCGAGCAGGGTACTTATGTAAACTCGGCGGAGTTTATGGAAGTCAATGGTCTAAGGTATTTTTGTACGAGTGCGGTTTAAACTAACGATAGGGTCACATGTGAATTTGGCCCACGTCCAAGTTGCCTTGCGTTTCAGACAAATCAGCGTTGGTTTTATGTTCGCGTCACTGATTATGGCTGCGGAATGTAATAAATCGACCAGAAATAATCACAAATGGTGGCCCACAGACTAGTTGATACATTTGCGATCATTTTCAGTCGCTTAATTGCAGTCCGCAGCCTTGATGAGTGACGCAAGCGTAAATCCTGTGTCTTTCACCTTGTTCTTATAATATGTAAACCTGACGCGTGCCATGTTTCACATACTGGATATCTATCACAATCTTACTTTTCCGCAGGAATTCGTCAGCACTGTTTGAGCGGTATATCTTTAGCTTTCCGACTCTGTATATTGATATCCGTGCTTAATACATCTATTTTTAACATTTGAAAGTTAAAATTACCTATATCCCTTGGTGCATACGTGAGTTTATAAATACTATTGAAAAGGCTAATTGCAATATGCTTTTTTCATGCTTCCATCTCTAACTAGCACAAGTCAACCAACAATCATAAAAATTACAACTTAAACAATGTTATGTTGCAAAATTTGTCATGTGATTATGAACTTTTGAATTTGTGAAACCTTGAGAATGTGTCACAATGTTGAAAATCAGCAGTTTAAAATCACAAAATATGACAATGGTTTTTTACTTAAAATATGATATGTGGCAATGGGCCCACACACGCTAGTTGACATGGACACCAAATGTCAACGGATGCCGATCCCGATTCAAAACTTGCTGACGAGTGGACGAATGTCTTTCAAACGTAATCTTTGAATTAGGAACGGAACCAGTTGACATTTGGTGTCCGTGTCAACTAGCGTGTGTGGGCCCAATATGACATTGAGCTAACGTTGGCGCTGCGCTTATGATTACCTAGTAGTCCCAAATACTTGACAATTTTTGTAGCACTACTTTTGATAGAAACGGAGCTTCACAGTCGAGGCATATAGATACAAACTTTGCTAAAAGTAGATTAAATAAATAAATTAAAGTTTGAAATGGCTGTGCCATTCGGTTGTCTGTTAAACAGATAAAGGGATGGAATACATAAAAATGATAAACTGATATACTCTATGCATTTTTATGAAGGAAACACTCCATCATGACGTCATCATTGATAAAATGAAGGTTGTTCTGGAAAAACGAAAAACATTTGTCACTTAAGTAAAATCAATGAATGGATTCCATTTGGTTCAAGGTACCGTATTACCTCGAATTATCCCCCCTCCAATTGAGGCGTTTGGTTCCGAAAATCGATAAAGACCAAAGTGGGAAAAATGAGTTAGGTGCGGATCTGATACATAAATACTTTTTTCTTCAAAATAAAAAAATTTTACATAAATATCTCATACTGTCCCCGAGATACAGAGACATCAATTTTTGAAAAAAATGCAATTATTCATCCGAAACTCGATATCTCCACACCAAAATAGGTAAATATTCACTCAAAACTCTATATCTCCAAAAAAATTCTTCATGTTATTCACTCGAAACTCGATATCTCCACTGAAAAAACTTTGCACCTGAAACTCGTTATAAATTTTTACGGAAATGAAGATGATCCTGGCTATCCCCATACAAAAATGAAGTTTGCATCTGAAACTCGTTATAAAATTTTGTTAGTAAAATTTGTTGCTGTAGTGACAGTCAAATGGACCTAACTCTAGCCATATTTGCCAGTCAGAGGATTGTAAATATGGAAAATGTAGAGAAATTCGTTATGTTTTCAAAAAGTATTGGGCAAGGGTTGTCACTCAAAGCGTGCCCACTCAGGCCACTCTCAAAGTTTCAAATGCAATTTTCACTAAACTGAAAAACATGGAGATATTGAGTTTCGGAACCAAACTCCTCAATAACCCCCCTCGAAATATTCCCCCCCCTTTGGAATGATGTTTGTCATGTACATCATAAATATGTCATGTATGCAATGTTCATGATGTCTGTTACTGCTAATTGGCATTGCAGCTACACGTAGACTAGCTTGTGTAGCTATCTACATTTTTATGTCCAAATATACCCCATTTGGACACATTGATTACCTGTTTTGGGTATGCAAATGCCTACTTTTTACTACAATCCTTATGAAAATTTCTGACGAAATAATAAAACCCCCACCTCGAATTAACCCCCCTCAAATTTTGCTGGCAAAATAATAAACCCCCATGGGGGTATTTCAAGGTAATACTTTAGAATTTATTCTGATGTTTGATGTGAGAACAAGATGGATTTGATGAACATATCATCATACCAAATTGGATAATAAGGTATCTTATTATCACAATCCTGACAAATTTCCCCAAAGAGTACATATGTGTGATTAAGAACAAAAAAACATTACCATAATCTAAGTTAGACAGGTAAATACTCGTATGAACATCCCTTATAACATCGATTTCCATAACGTCCGCTGAGTTCATGCGGTTCTGCTTTTTTCTTTTCGAAATATTTGGTTTTGCGAAAAGTGTATGCATAAGTAAAATGCTCGCGCGTTATTGTCTGAGACATAAGTTTTTTTGGACGCAAACTGTGCGGTCCTCCGAGAATAATCAAATCAAATTGGGAAGAGAAAGAAAAACGTCAATCAGACAGACAGATAAATATCGTTAATTCTTATCACAATTGCAATGACATCAGCGTGCGGGAAAAGATTCGAATTGAATAACCATGTTTTATCTTGTTATCAAATTACCGCACTGCCTATTTGATATCGTAGATACTCTCGCAAGCGGCAATAAAATTGCTGTGACGAGTGATGCAAAATAAACGCCATAGTGCTGCTGTGTTTGAGCGTAGTCCGTATCTACCCTATCAGTGTAAAAATACCTACGTAGTTAAATATGGGAGGGATCATTTACCTAATTGACAGTAACATTGGAATATAGTAAATGCAACAATAGATAGCCATAGCAACATGAAATGAAACATGAACCGTGTGGTATAGTACCCATGTGAAATCGCCGCACACACTATTTGACTGGCAAAATCTTGAAAATTTAGTAAACTCATTAATCAGTTTTGAACGCATTTGAGTTTACCAGAATACTTTTTTCTTTAATTTCCGTCATTTGTAGTTGACAGACACCTCACTCTGGTAAACACAAATGTTTTCAAAGCTGAATTATGAGTTCACGAAATTTACAGTTTACTGTGGGCGTAAACTAGTGTGCTTGGCGCCAATATAAAACTTAAGCCTTTCCACCTCGCCAACGCTGATCACCGTCACTAATGTGGCATTTGTGTCAACAAAATTTGTTATGACACTTGGGCAGTTAAAAATAGCTTGTCAATTGACGTTATTTAAGAACTGACGTTATTTTCAATTGTGCCACGGCCAGAATTACCTAGACCATGGCTTATTTTTACGTTGAAATGTGCCTGCCTACACACACTAGTTTTCACCGTGACTTCGTGTGAAATTTTTTCAAATGCAAATTAATGAACACGGTTGAATGATTTGATTTGATTTAAACTTGGATTTTAATTAATGAAAGTTAAAATTTGAAAATTGGAAAACTAAAACACATAAAGCATACAAAAAGAGTAGGCTGGATGTCGCCATGTCGCCATTTCAGTTTTCACATCAGTAACGGTGAAAACTAGTGTGTGTAGGGCCAATGTGGTAAATTCGGAATACGTTTGGTGGGAGCCGCTTTCTTAATTACATAGAGGGTGATGTCTGATAAAATGGTCTGACCAATTATATTTTTCTAAACAATACAAAATTAAAAATACAAAACCACACGAGATTTCGTGAAATGAACGCTTTTCAAAGTCAACGTAACAAATGTCAACTTAAATAGGTAACAGCAAAGTGTCTCTGTTGCTGAAAGTTTGTTGAAGTTATTATAAAATATAAAAAATACAAGCACAGATTAGATTATTTACTTTTTAGCAACTGTGTGACATATTAAAGTGCTTTTTGCAGTTGATTTTCAAACACATAAATCTCATCGTTTGGTAAATGATAAATCCTACTTGGATTTACGGGATTTATCAAACCATTCATATATAAATACCTACATTTATCACTAAAATTGAGAAATTCTTCTGAAAAAATAACTCTCCATGTGACTTGTTCAAGGATTATCGGTAGGTAGTAGAATTTTTTAGAATGCAATAAACTATGTTAAATGGAAACTTCTAGTTAGGGTAAATAATTCATCATAGGTAAATATTTCATCCTTTCATCTAGGGTAAATATTCCATCAATTACATCCCATCAGATAAAATCAATACAAATATATCTAGTATCTAACTTCCATTTTCTTCAAACATACAAAAATAAACTTTGTTTCTCGGAATTCCCTACATATTCAAGAAACTTTAATCTCCACATTAATTTCGAATAAGACCCCCATTAGA
Source organism: Sphaerolaimus hirsutus (assembly GCA_964036195.1). Taxonomy (NCBI): domain Eukaryota; kingdom Metazoa; phylum Nematoda; class Chromadorea; order Monhysterida; family Sphaerolaimidae; genus Sphaerolaimus; species Sphaerolaimus hirsutus. Next base: position 15,510,445 of record OZ038460.1, on the reverse strand, counting down.
TTTCTGTCAAGTGCGGCTTGCAGAATGCAGTTGATTACAGATAGGTAAAACGAAAGTTGAACATTGTAAAAAGTGCCTAAATAAATAAATATCGTGCCGCTGTCATGCAAAATTTGCTTGTGAAGCGTTGATGCTCTTTACGTAGCCCTGCACGTGATACCGTATTTTTTCTATAGAAGGGTGTCCTTCCCGCCTTTCTATTACCCGCCCTTCTATTGGGGACACATCCTTCTATTGGAAGTTGCCCTTTTATTTTGTTCGCGAATTTATTCAAGTTATGCAAAGGTTGTTCAAAGTGTTACGTTTGTTCAATCAGGTAAGTGCTCAAAGTGTTTTCAATTTTGTACTCAGGAAAACGTAAAAGTGAGTAAAAGTTTCCATCCTATTTTCACAGCCATTTTGTTTAGTTAGCGCCGATTCTATTTTAAAAAACTTCCCAAACAAATATTAAATATTAAACCTGTGAGCACTGCACCCAGTTAATTATTTTGAATTACGTTTTCTGTACTTGCATACTATCAAAAAGTAGGATTATAGCTGAAAGGTGCGATTATAGCTGAAAGGTGCGATTATAGCTGAAAGTGTTTTTGTAAAGTAATGACCTAAAAAATTGTGTAAAATATACTCATATTTTTTATATACTCTTTTTTGACTGAAAAACGTCAACGAAAATCAAATACGTTTAAACAACTACGCGCTCTATTTATTTCGTGGCCCAAATAAAGTGAAAAAGTGTACCTTCTACTGGAGACCCGCCGTTCTATCAGAATAAATACGGTAAATTTCTCATTTATGTCATCGCTGCGATGCTGGCAATAGTCGCCCAAGCGTGCTTGTCAAGGTAGATTTATTTATGACTGTATCTACGCGAGTATTAAAAACGTTTTGATACTGTAACTGTAATGCTGTATCTAGGTACTGTCAATTTGAAATTTCAATGTAAAAATACAGTTTTAGCAAGAGACGTCACTGTAAGCTGCGATACTTTTGTAAAATGTCTGAAATTCTAATTTTATTGGACCGACTATTCGTTCCATATTTAATTTTATCTATTTAAGTTTTTGAAGCGATGTTTAATTAGGTTTTGAAGCGAGGTTTAATTATTTATATATGTTATGCTTCTTTTGATCGGTGCGAACTTTCCGTTGCGCACTTTATCAAACTGATTAATTCCGGAGAACCGTAAGGCAATAAGTCACTCAAATTGAGCAAAAACCGGTGTCACTGCAACAGTTTTTGCCATCGTCACGCTATTTTTGTTGTTTGGAGCAATTTATTTCAGCTCACATGCGTCACGGAATAAATCCAACCATGCATCGGAAATGTGACCGCTCGTTAAAGCTGTGTTTAAAAATGCTCAAACACTGCATTAGCATTACTCATCGCCTTACCACTAGTGATGGAATGGCGCCATGGCGCTAGGGCGCCAAAGGGCGCCGCGCCATGGCGCCATTGGCGCTTTGCGCCCACTTTCCGAATGGCGCCATGGCGCCATTGGCGCCCTTTTTTCTGGCGCTTTTACATCACTACTTACCACCATGGTTGTTAATACGTTTTTACGTTTACTTATGTGATACCTTTACTCGAGTACTGAGTAAATACGTTTATGTTTTCTCCAGAAAAAATACCTGTACTCACCATTACGCGTAGTTTTTGAAAGTACGCGGTACAGAAAACGTAATTCAGAAAATAAATGCGGTGCATAAAAACAAAGACGACTGGAACAAATTGGAATAGCTGCTTTTTGTCTGTGCCCCGTGGTGCCCTTTCTAAAGCGGCGTTTACACTGCAAAATGTGCCGACAAATCAAAAAGTGAAAAAGTTCAATAAATCCAGAAAAAAGTTCCATATCTGCGAGAAAAAACAGGTCAGTATACTCACTAGTTAGGTGCACTCACATGCCAAATTTCAGATAAATCGGCCTTTTTGTTCCAGAGTTATAAGCATTTTAAAAATTTCACGTTGTCGGTTCGCTTTTTTTGATCTAAAAAAATTTGTTGTCGGCACAAGCTTTTGATTGGCGACAATGCGACGATGAGCGCTTGTCGTCACAAGAAAAAAAATGTTTTCATGTGAGCCTGATTTTTGTTGTCGATTGTCGCCACGAGCTGCGAACGTGTTTTTTTTAATTTTTTTGTGACGACACCGACTTTAACACAGTTGCTTATAAAAGTGTATGAGGGAGTGGTGTAATGAGTGATAGGGGGAATGCATATGCTGTATTACCTCGAATTATCCCCCCTTGAATTTATTTTCCTGGAAATACCCCCATGGGGCAATTCAAGACCATGTAAAAGACCCTGTAAAGTGTAAAATGTCATGTGTCACGTAAAAGACCCTGTAAAATGTCAGGGTTTATACTAGCTACATACTTACCGTATTACCTTGAAATACCCCCATGGGGGTTTATTATTTGAGAAAAATTTATTATTTGGGAAAACTTTGAGGGGGGTTAATTCGAGGGGGGGTCTATTCAAGGTTTTTATTATTATTTCGTCAGAAATTTTAGTAAGGATAGTAGTAAAAAGTTGGCATTTTCATACCCAAAACAGGTAATAAATGCGTCCAAACAGGATGTATTTGGACATAAAAACGTAGATTGCTACACAAACAAGTCTATGTGCAGCTGCAATACAAATAAGCAGTGATAAATACATCATGTACATTGTATAGGTACATAATGTAAATCATTCTGGAGGGGGGGGGGTATTTCGAGGGGGGGTTATTATTTACCCAGCCCATTTTGAGGGGGGGGGGGGGTTGATTCGAGGGGGGGGTAATTCAAGGGGGGATTAATTCGAGGTAATATGGTATATAAGTCTATATGGTCTTTTATAGTACCTCTGTATTTCTTCTAATAGAAGAGTGCTCTTCTATTTTTTTTCAACATTTTTCATTGTCAACAAGAAATATATGTTTGAATGCTGGACTTAAATATCCACTTGAAAATTCTCACCATTCATTTTTTAATATTTTAGTTTTTTGTCACTCTTCCAATGTATTAGGGTGTAAACTACCTAAATATGTTTTGCAGTCTCAGAAATGAAGATTCCCATTCTGTTGTACGTTGGCCAATTTTGATGCTCTTTGAGTATGTTGGGGTTTGGGGTCTGGGCTTTGACAACAAATTTGGTTTCCTCAAATAATCCCCCAGTCCTGAGAAAAAAGGGGTCTTATAAAGGATAGTCATTTTACATGGCCGATCCGGTTGATAGAATTTGAAAGCTAATAATTTGGCCATTTCTGGGCTGATTTTGATAGTTCAACACTTGGTAGAATGATCGTCACAACCTGTAGATTCCATTTTTGAGGTCGGATTAGTGATTTTTGAAGTTCTGATTTTTGAAGTGTTACAATGTTTTATTGGAAAGAGATATTGAAATAATTTTTCAGGTATGAATTCTCGTCGTCTAAACTACCGTATTTCCTCGAAACACCCCCCCCCTCGTTTGACCCCCCCCTCTCAAGACCACTATGAAACAATCACCCCCCCTCAAAATACCCCCCCCCCCCCCAAATTGAGTGTAAAGAGAACGTACATGACAAATACGGCAGTTTGTGTTCTGCGTAGTGCAGAACACACATTAAAACAATGTCGGAATCACGTTAGAACAGTCTTTATACCATCTACGTAAATACATATATTAGTCTACAGGAGTCTTTACATGTCAGTTATTGATGCATTTTTCTACCCCAGCGCACATCACAAACAACGATTTTGTACTATGATTTCAAAAAAATTCTTGCGAAATAATAACCCCCCTCGTTTAACCCCCCCCCCCTCGGGAGCACTTTGAAACAATCACCCCCTGAGGGGTATTTCGAGGAAATACGGTAAATGATATCATGTTCAGAAATATTTTTTTGCGTTGAAAAACTGGGTGAAATCGGCATAAGGGATGTTGACATCACTAAGCCGACCTCAAAAATGTACTCTACAGGTTGTGCCGATCATTTGAAATGTTGAACGGTCAGAATCGGCCCAGAAATGGACGAGTTACTAAGCTCCGAAGTTGATCGGCCTGATCGGTCATGCAAAATGATCATGTTTTTATAGACCCCCCTTATCTCAGGACTGGGGGAATATTCGAGGAAACAAAATTTTTCCGTCGAAGCCCAGACCCCAAACCAAAACATACTCAAAGGGCATCAAAACCAGTGAACATACAACAGTATGGAACGCAGGAATGTGTAAATATTTGTATGAGATGGCAAAGAAATAAGAAACTTAGTTCACCCCCCAATAATATCTACCTGCCGTTCTATTGCTTTCATAAGTGCAAAAATGTGCAAAACCTGCCATTCCATTGGAATGATAAATGTTGGCACAAAAAAATATAAAAAAACACGTTCACAGCTTGTGACAACAATGTGCCAACAAACTGACATGAAACACACGCGACTGTCCTCGTTTTTGCTCGATTTGTCGGTTCGGGTCTCGTTAACGAGACCCAAACCGACAAAATAAAAAATGGCAAAAATTGACCCAATGAAGTAGAAAAGAACAGTTTTTACCCTGGTGTGTATTTATACACCGTATTTCCTCGAAATACCCCCTCCCCGTCTTGAAACACCCCCCTCAAAATGGCCACTATAAATTTATAAGCCCCCTCCTCTAAATACCCCCTCCCCAATTGAGTGTAAATACCGTATTCCCTCGAAATACCCCCCCTCAAAGTGGACACTATGAACTTATAAACCCCTCCCTCGAAATACCCCCCAATTTAGTGTATAGAGAATGAATATGACAAAGGCTTTGTCATATGGGCAATGCAGAACACGTTAAAAACGATGACTCTGTTATGTGAGAACAGTTATACAAGTTTTTATAGCTTAATAAATGACAATTTTTGTTGCATTTTTCGACGTCTGCGTACGTTTCAGATGACAATTTAGTACTGGGATTTCAAAAATTTCCTGCCGAAATAATAAACCCCCCTCGAAATCCCCCCCCCCCTCAAAATTCTCACTCTGAAAGAACAAAACCTCCTGGGGGTATTTCGAGGAAATACGGTAGAACGTAAATACCGTATTTTCTTGAATAGTTCCCCCTCTTCAATAGTCCCCCCTTGAATAGTTCCCTCCTTGTTAGGTGAGTGAGGAGAAAACAATTCCCCCTCGAATAGTTCCCCCCACTGACGCTCAAAAAATACTACACATACTTAAAAACATCGATGCAGCAAGCATAAGCAAAAGAGCTGCTGCGTCTAGTCATTGAATGTGTCATCAAATGCAAATGCATCTGGTGTGCAAAAATACAATGTGCACTACCAATTGGAAAGGGCATAGCGTACATGTACATTTTCAAAGCATACGTGTACAGAAAATGTATTTCAGAAATTTCAATGTGGGACATTGACTGCTCAAACCGCAAGCTTTAAACAAAATGGCACCATAATGTGATGAATAAACTCAGGTAAAATGGTCTGTTGTATGTTCCACATAAAAATTATCCCATATTACCAACATTATTTCTATTGTGGCAGAAATATAACCAATTTTTCGTTCATTAGTCAGTTGGCACATGGTAGATTTCCGTGCAAAGTGTGTTGTTGATAAGCTATATTTATAAAGTCATCATATTTATCTATCATTTTCTTACAGAAAAACGTACGTTGTGCTGTAGACATATGAAAACGTGCCCAATTTTACATATTCTATCAAGGAAAGTACTCTTTTCATCACTCACAAGAAAAGTTAAAATTTACGCGTAAGTACAAGTAAAAAAAGTATTTTACGTTTTCTATACTTTGTGGTGAGTAGAAAAAAATACTTTACTTTTACATATACTTTTGAAAAAGTTCAGTAATTCTAACAACTCTGGCAAGTGTGATCGTTTTTGGAATGAGGTATGAATCATAGTTGTTAAAATGTATTTACTTTTACTCGATAAATATGTATACTCCAGTACAGAGTAAATACGTTTACGTTTCTTCAGAGAAAAGTTTCTGTACTCACGTTTACGTATACTTTTTGAAAGTACTCATGTACAGAAAATGTATTTCTGATATTCCATTATACAGGTGTTTTGAAGGCATGGAATGGATAAAAGGGTGAAATAGGCAAAAAAATAGAGAAACATGGCCAAAAATGTGAATTTAATATAATTTATAGCCATAAAGACTAAAAATAGGCTTATTTGATGTTGAAATCAGTAAAAAATATGAAAATTTGTGATTGTGATTTTGAAAAGTGGACAAAATTTTCAAAAATACTCACCTTTATGTTTTTAAGCAGAAAAAGTATGTTAACTCACGTTTACTCATGAGTAAAAGTAAAAAATTACTTAACATTTCCTGTACTCAGGGGGTGAGTAAAAAAATACTTTATGTTTACGTATACTTTGAATTTTTTTCAGTACTTTTAACAACTCTGGTATGAAATGCACTATTTTTAACAAAAACAGGGCAGCCTCCCATAAAATACCTAGCCCCTCGAATTATCCCTCCTGCGTGAATTACCTACCGCCTCGAGTTATCCCCCTGCGTGAATTACCTAATGCCTCAAATTTCCCTCCCTGTGAATCACCTATCCCCTTGAATTATCCCCCATGTGAATTACGTATCCCCTCAAATTACCCCCTGTGAATAAAGGTATCCCCTCAAATTATCACCCCCGTGAATTAGTAATCCCCTCAAATCACCCCCCTCCCCCGCGTGAATTACCTATCCCCTCAAATTATACCCTCGTGAATTATCCATCTCCTTGAATTATCCCCCCATGAATTATCCATCTCCTCGAATTATCCCACCATGTGAATTACCCATCCCCGCGACTTAT
>OZ038460.1:15313618-15503465 GCA_964036195.1 Sphaerolaimus hirsutus | reverse complement strand
ATGAATTATACTTGGCAGACATCACACTTAGTATGAAAACCTACCATAACACATCTGAGTGATGAACCAAAATTATCCAGTTTTTTATCATAATATTTAGTTTTTACTATGGAAAAATTAATTATGAATAATTACAAAATTTATCACAAGAGTGTATTCATTAAATTATGGTAGGCTTCCATACTCAATGTGATGTCAGCTGGGTGTGTTAAAAATGAAATATGATGATGAAAAACTGTTTTATTTTTTATTCATTATTCAGATGGGTTATGGTAGGTTTCCATACTAGGTGTTAAGCCGGGATTATAGCTCAGTGGCGTTTGACATGAAATTATGCCGTAAAATTGATTACATCAAAATAGAATAGGTACAGTATAAAAATTTCAGAATTTAATAGTTCTAGTATTTGTGTGTAATGTTCTAAAAAATAACGAAGTAATTATTTTTGAATAAGTTTTTTTATTTTACGTCAAAATTTACACATTTTACATCAACATTTTACATCAAACATTTTACGTCAACAACAAAAGTTTGATGTCAAATAAATAACTACTTAAAAAATGATAATTTTATAAAAAAATTTTTTGGAAAAATAAATAAATAAATATTGAATATCAATATCGAAAAGTCATATCATTCGAAGTCTACATGTGGGGGGATAGTTCCAGTAGGTTGGTAATCAACCACATGGGGGGGGGTAATTTGAGGAGGTAGGCATACTCGGTGGACATAAAGCGGGGATTACAGCTCAGCGGCGTTTGACATGAAATGATGACATAAAATTATGTCATAAAATTGATTACATCAAAATATACAAAGGTACAGCATTGAAATTTCAGAATTAGATAGTTCTAGTAATTGTGTGTTATGTCAACAGCACACTGAGTATGGAAGCCTACCATAATTTAATGAATACAATCTTGTGATGTAAATTTTGTAATTATTCATAATTAATTATTCCATAGTATAAACTAAATATTATGATAAAAAAACTGGATAATTTTTGGTTCATCACTCAGATGTGTTATGGTAGGTTTTCATACTAAGTGTGATGTCTGCCAAGTATAATTCATTCACTTGGGGGGTAATTCGAGAGTGTAGGTAATTCACCCACTTTGGGGGTTTACTGTGGGGAGATAGATAATTCATTCATGCAGGGAGGATAATTCAAGGGGCAGGTAATTCACACGCGGGTTACTGCGAGGGGATGGTTAATTCACACAGGGGGGGGGGGGTAATTCGAGGGGATGGGTAATTCACACAGGTGGGATAACTTGATGGGATGGTTTTTCATGCAGGGGGGCAATGTGAGGGGATGGGTACTTCACGGGGGGTGGGGGTAATTTGAGGGGATGCGTTAACCACAGGGGTTTGCGGGGATGGGTAATTCACATGGTGGGATAATTCGAGGAGATGGATAATTCATGGGGGGTTAATTTGAGGAGATAGATAATTCATGGCGGGGATAATTCGAGGGGATGAGTAATTCACGTGGGGGGGGTAATACAAGGAGACGGGTAATTCACACGGGGTGATAATTCAAGTTGATGGATAATTCACGAGGGGATAATTTGAGGGGATAAGGTAATTCACGCGGGGGAGGGGGGTGATTTGAGGGGATTACTAATTCACAGGGGTGATAATTTGAGGGGATAGCTTTATTCACAGGGGCTAATTTGAGGGGATATGTAATTCACATGGGGGATAATTCAAGGGGATAAGTAATTCACATGGGAGGGAAATTCAAGGCATTAGGTAATTCACGCAGGGGGATAACAAAGGCGGTAGGTAATTCATGCAGGAGGGATAATTCGAGGGGCTAGGTATTTTATGGGAGGCTGCCCTGTTTTTGTTAAAAATAGTGCAATTCATACCAGAGTTGTTAAAAGTACCGAAAAAAAATTCAAAGTTTACATAAACATAAAGTATTTATTTTTTACTCACCCCCTGAGTACAGGAAACGTTAAGTAATTTTTTTATTTTACTCATGAGTAAACGTGAGTTAACATACTTTTTCTGCTTAAAAACGTAAAGATGAGTATTTTTGAAAATTTTGCCCAATTTTCAAAATCACAATCACAAATTTTCATATTTTTTACCGATTTCAACATCAAATAAGCCTATTTTGAGTCGTTATGGCTATCAAGAAAAGTGAAAATTTATGCGTAAGTACAAGTAAAAAAAGTATTTTACATTTTCTATACTTTGTGGTGAGTAGAAAAAAATACTTTACGTTTACATATACTTTAGAAAAAGTTCAGTAATTCTAACAACTCTGGCAAGTGTGATCATTTTTGGAATGAGGTATGAATCATAGTTGTTAAAATGTATTTACTCTGTACTCGAGTATACGTATTTATCGAGTAAAAGTAAATACATTTTTACAACTATGATTCATACCTCATTCCAAAAATGATCACACTTGCCAGAGTTGTTAGAATTACTGAACTTTTTCTAAAGTATATGTAAACGTAAAGTATTTTTTTCTACTCACCACAAAGTATAGAAAATGTAAAATACTTTTTTTACTTGTACTTACGCATAAATTTTCACTTTTCTTGTGAGTGATGAAACAAATACTTTCCTTCATAGAATATGTAAAATTGGGCACGTTTTCATATGTCTACAGCACAACATACGTTTTTTTGTAAGAAAATGATAGATAAATATGATGACTTTATAAATATAGCTTATCGACAACACACTTTGCACAGAAATCTACCATGTGCCAACTGACTAATGAACAAAAAATTGGTTATATTTCTGCCACAATAGAAATAACGTTGGTAATATGGGATAATTTTTACGTGGAACATACAACAGATCATTTTACCTGAGTTTATTCATCACATTATGGTGCCATTTTGTTTAAAGCTTGCGGTTTGAGCAGTAAATGTCCCACATTGAAATTTCTGAAATACATCTTCCATACGCGTATGCTTTGAAAATGTACGCGTACAAGTGTGTACAGTACCTTTTTAAAGTATATGTAAATGTATTTACCGTGTACTCGCTTACGCGTATTTTTCGAGTAAACGTACGCACCTTTCAACAACTTTGCACTTGCCCATCTGTCAAAATCTTCGTTGTCGGTTCGCTCGGAGTTCAACGAGGCTTTTTCATCATATTTTCATTGTCGGTTCGGTTTCTTTTTAACGAGGCTTTTTTGTCGGCACAGGCGAAAATTCTGTAAAATTTGTGCGTTGTCGTGACAAAAGACTATTGCCGACAGAAAAAAGTTTGCTGGCACAGCTCGCAGTGTAAACGCCGCTTAAGGCATCTGACATGAATACGTGTAACCATACGACAGAATACCTTAAGGGTCGTTTACACGGTTTCGTGTGCCGACAAAAAAGTTAAGCGAGAAAGTTCCATAATTCCGGAATAAAGTTCCGTATCTGCGGGAAAAGCCAGTGAAGTATACTCACTAGTTAAGTTTACACACATGCCAATTTGCATATAATTTGAGCCTGTCGTTCAAGACTTATTTGCATTTGAAGATGAATTTCAGTTGTCGGTTCGGTTTCAAAACGAAAACCGAACCGACAACTAAAATTCATTTTCAAATGCCTATAAGTCTTGAACGACATGCTCAAATTATCTGCAAATTGGCATGTGTGTACACATAACAAGTGAGCACAATTCACCGTTTTTTCTTGCATATATGAAACTTAATTCCAGAATTATGGAACTTTTCCACCAAACCTTTTTGTCGGCACACGAAAGCGTGTAAACGCTGCTTTAAGGGTTGTTCACACGGTTTCGTGTGCCGACAAAAAAGTTAATCAAGAAAGTTCCATAATTCCGCAATAAAGTTCCGTATCTGCGCGAAAAGCCAGTAAAGTATACTCACTAGTTAAGTGTACACACATGCCAATTTGCAGATAATTTGAGCCTATCGTTCAAGACTTATAAGCATTTGAAGTTGAATTTCGTTTGTCGGTTCGGTTTCAAAACAAACACCGAACCGACAACTAAAATTCATTTTCAAATGCCTATAATCAACGATGGAAAAAACACAGAAATTGAACACAGAAACTCATTGAGTTTCTGTGTTTTTGTTTTACACAGAAACACGGAAACTCATAAATTTCGAAAAACTCAAAACTCAAATGAGTTTTTTTTGGAGAACACAGAAACACAGAAACACGGAAACACAGAAAAGTTTTTTTGAGTTTTTTTTCTTCAGCGAAGCGGTTGAATGCACAATTATTCAGTTAAACTAAACAAGATAAGATAACCATGTATAGTATGTATGTAAATATGTACATAATGTATTCATATTGTATAATGGTACAAAAAAAGAAATTCAAGATGGCATGCACATCTCATGGTGGATTTGACAATTTAAGTTTCGACATTTAAGTATACCTTATTACCTTGAATTAACCCCCCCCCCCCTTGAATTAACCCCCCTCAAAATGGACTGGTGAAATAATAAGCCCCCCCTCCCTAGAAATAGCCCCCTCCAGGATGATGTACATCATGTATCCATTGTACATGATGTATTTATTACTGCTAATTTGCATCGCAGCTACACATAGACTGTACTAGGTTGTGTAGCTATCTACATGTTTATTTCAAATATATCCTGTTTGTACTCATTTATAACCTGTTTTGGGTACGTAAATGCTTACTATTTTCTATGATCCTTACAAAACTTTCTGATGAAATAATAAACCCCCAATTCGAGGTAAATGGTAGTTGTAGTTCAATACATTCCGTAGTCTTCCATACAGTGCACATCCATTGAAGAATTTTGGAGTACTGCGTAAATTGTTGTTTCTGGGCATTTTGTTGCTGGTGTTGTGATGTTGATGTCCTCATTGTGGACATTTTGATGGACATTCTTGACACTTGAATGAATACACAAATGTTATGTGGGGTTAAAACATGTGAGAAACCAATATTTTATAAGAAAACCACTGTTTCCAGATCTAAATGCTGTAAATCGAAATTTTTGGGGGGAAAACTCGAATTTTTTGGAAAAAAACTTGAGTTTTTTAGAAAAAAACTAAAAAAACTCAAGTTTTTACAAAAAACACAGAAATAAAAACAGAGTTACTCAAGTTTTTTTTGAGAAAAAAACTCAAAACACAGGTATTCATTTTTGAAAAACTCAAAACACAGAAAGTGTTTTTTCTTGGAGAACTTACCCATCGTTGCCTATAATTCTTGAACGACATGCTCAAATTATCTGCAAATTGGCATGTGTGTACACTCAACTAGTGAGCACACTCCACCGCATTTTCTTGCAGATATGGAACTTAATTCCAGAATTATGGAACTTTTTCACCAAACTTTTTTGTCGGCACACGAAAGCGTGTGAACGCTGCTTAATGTAAACTGAAGATGTACCTATGGAATGTAAAGTGTCGCAAAGGTACAGGGTGACACATTGTCTCGCAGAATGTAAACTGACGCACTATAGGATGAAAACTGTCGCATTGTGGAACAATGTAAAACTTTTTTGGAAGAATGTAAACTGTCCAGAATGTAGTGTCCTGGCCTCCCCTTTCTAAGGAATGGCAGATGTGATGGTGCGGTGTGGTTCATATTTTGCGGCGCAATAAACATCACTATTTAAATACCGTATTTCCTCGAATTACCCCCCCCCCCTTGGATAAACCCCCCTCGAAATACCCCCAGGTGTTTTCGAGCTGAGGAAAAAATAACCCCCCCCCCCTCGAAATACCCCCATCTGGAATGATATACATCATGTATGCAATGTACATAATCTATTTATTGATGCCAATTTGCATCGCAGATACACATATACGTTAATATGTGTATACTCGGCGGACATGATACTATACACTGAGTTGCATGATGTCATATCATGCACGCTGTATCCAACCCGTAGAACTCTGTTTTGGTGACTCGTGCTTACGCATATACGGAGTGAAACTATTCAATTGTGCCTGCACAATTCAAACCCCCCGTGAAAGTGTAGTTGAGTTTTTTGGCATGATGCCATCCAAGCGTCGTCTGGATGGACAGCATCTGAATAAATACAAAGCGGGAACGTTTTCTGAATTCAAAATTTTGAATGTAACAAGTTTTCTTCAAAATGAATCGATAGCATGTAACTTTTCTAAATATGAATTAGATTAAACGTAGGTAAACGTAAAATCAAAAATTTGCAGCACCTATCGGCACAAAAATTGGAGTAAACGAGTGCGTAAAGAACCGCACATTTTTATTTTCCTTTTTATTATCTTTCCATTTTCTTTTTTAATATTTTGATTTCTCGTTTGCTCCGTACAAGAACAAAATATAACTTTCCAATTTTGTAGAATGATATGTCCGTCGACTATACATATTGACATATTTACGACCCACTGTGCACCGTTTTTCTACTGTATTTAAGATGTATCGCACTTGGCTGTTCAGTAAGATGTTGAATTTCATTGACGCTCAGCGAAGCGAAACATAAGTGGACCAAACCTGTATAATATCATGTCTGTCGAGTATACAGATGTACGCCTTAATACACGATATGTCCCGATATATCCTATTTACCCACGTTTATTACCGGTTTTGTGTATGAAAATGCGTACTGTTAATATTGCAATTGGTTGACTGTGCCTGGATGTTTATAATCATTCAATTTAGAGTGTGTCCGACTGTGCTGAAAGTTGCGTTATTGTAAATTACCTGCACACTGCACGCTTGATTAAGCCGACTAGACGATTGTAGAGCAATAATTCAAGCAGGGCTCATTTGGTAATAACGCTTTATTTTAGAAATACATTCATTGTGGTGACTTAAATTATATTGACAATAAAACACGTAAATACAGCACATGAGGCAGTGAGTACATATAGGTATGTATCTACTTAAATACCTACCGTATTACCTCGAATTATCTCCCCTCGAATAAACCCCCCCTCAAAACGGGGTGGGGAAAAAATAAACCCCTCTCGAAGTCCCCCCCCCTCCAATGTATCTGCTGTCGCTGCTCTAGGCTAATATTCTTTTGTATTTTTGTATTGTATCGTTTTCATCCAGAGAGGGGCGTTATTACAGAGGGGGGAGTTATTCGAGGGTGGGAGTTTTTTCCTCACCTCGCAAACAGGGGGAGTTATTCAAGGGGGTTCGAGGGGGGTCTTATTCGAGGATTTGCGGTATTTACTACGATCCTTACAACAACCGCCCCCACGTATAAGCCCCCCCACGAATTAACCCCCCCCCCTCAAACTTTGCTTGCGAAATAATAAACCGCCATGGGGGCATTTCGAGGTAATACGGTAGTTTTTCTTATATTGAACGCCAAAGAACGAAAAGTATTTACCTGCTGAGTTGAATACATCACACCGGTGCTTGTCATACTTGCACGGTGTTGTTTTTCTCTATTTTCATTGACTAACACACTTATTTACGGTACCGATGTTTTTCAGGAAGAAATTATCTCATAGGCGAAAGTTGTGACACTGGGGGGTGTACTCTTATATTCTAGTTTTATGAAGGAAGTTTATTTTAAGAAATACTATTCTTGTGGGAATTACTCAACACGATTGATCCATGGCTGTATCATTGCGTGCCGTGTGACCGTGTGAAAATCTAATCCGTAGACAAGTTGAGTATCTATTTAAAACAGTAGCATTTACCACAAGCGTCGTTTTTGAAAATATAATTAAATATAATCCCAGAAAATATCTAAAAAAAAAAAAAAAATCTCCTCGAAAGTAAACGTTGAGAAAATAAAAAAATATATACCGTATTTCTTCTAATAGAACGGCGCCGTTCTATTTTTTTGTCAACTTTTTTACCTGCCGTTCTATTGGAGGTGCCGTTCTATTGAAGGTATCCCGTTCTATTAGAAGAAATACGGTACATATATATAAGAAATAAATGAGAGGTTTTTTATATATTTTTTCTCATAAAAAAAAGATCAAATCTCTCAGGCAAAAACACGAGAAAATAAAAATAAAAATAATATTTTCATATTTTTCAAATATAAATCTCCCAGATATTTTGAGAACGCTGGAAGAAGTGGATCTCGCGTAGCAAATATTTGCCAATCACGGAAAACACTGCAAATTTCTGCAGAAATGCAAAAGCCGCCGCGGCAGCGTGCAAAATGCAAACGGCGACCTGCACTTAACACGCAATCACGCGATAAACACAAGCGAAAGTTGAATGCAAAAGCGCGAAATGCCCTGCTGAAAGAAGTCACGCGCCCTGCAGAAGTGTGCTTCTAGAAAATAAATATGCCTGATTGGGTTTTTATTTGATCCAACATAGCTGTTTGGGCTGTTCTGTAACTGTTGCACACGGGATAGTCCCAAACTCTGTAAAACACTCTGTAAAATCCCATGTGTCATGTAAAACACTATGTAAAATCCCATGTGTCATGTAAAAGACCCTGTAAAGACCCTCTAAATCTTATGTCAAACATAAAATTTGGATACAAAAACATAAAATTTGAATACTATTGGATAAGATAAGGATTTGCATGGAACTTTGCAGGGTTTTTTTTACATGACACATGATATTTTACAGGGTCTTTTACACGGTCTGGGACTGACACATGATCTGTGTTGTCGCTGGTTGACACATTTTCAATGTTAAGAGAATTTGGTGTCATCTAAACTCATTGTCATTCTGATAGAGTTTTTATCAGCACATATTTGGAAGTTAAATATTTAAGACTCTGGAAAACGTGATCCTTCAGTACCAATTACACACATTTGTAACATTTATAGGTATAATCTGTAATGCTAGAAAAAATTATTGAAGTGATCCCCACGGCCCAGATCATGGATGGATCCAGGCAAGGGTGAACTAACAATGAAAACACAATCAAAAATGCATCTTTTTCCTATACATATCTGTATTCCCTATACAGTAAAGATTGCATATCATATTTACCTGCTTCATGTGTGGTGCATGAAATGCACAATGTTAAGTTGAAAATGTAACAATGGAATTTAGCCCCAGATTGGAAAGAATAAAATTATACAATAAATCCAATGGAATCCAATTTAGCCATTTAGCCCAATATTGTAAAGCAAATAGTTGCTTGAGTTGACATATACCGCATTTACTCGAATGGTTTCCACCACTTGAATAGTTCCCCTTTGGACGAGTGAGGAAAAAATAATTCCCTGGGGGAACTATTTGAGTAAATACGATATCTATTTTACAATGGAAATGCATTTACTTTTAGTATGGGCTGTTGTTATTGTGTTGTGTGCAATAATTTCTGAACAGTCTGAATGTGTTCACATGAGGTAGCTCTTTATCATAGTGGTTAAAACGTATTTACCGTATTACCTCGAATTAACCCCCCCTTGAATTAACCCCCCCCCCCTCGAAATACCCCCCTAAATTTCGGCTGAGGAAATAATAAACCCCCCCCCTCGAAATACCCCCCCCCTAAAATTGAGTGTAACGTGAACGTACAGTACAAATACCGCAGTTTGTGATCTGTACAATGCAGAACACACGTGACAACTGATGATTAAGTGACGTTAGGGAAGGTTTTTTGTGTATATACAGTTATATATGCCTATAAACACATATACATCTATGTAATTGTTCGATTTTTCTACGTCTGCGTATGGGGAATTTCCGAAAATTTCTGGCGAAATAATAGACCCCCCCCCCTCGAATAAACCCCCCTCGAATTATCCCCCCCTCAAATTTTGCTGGCGAAATAATAAACCCCCTGGGGGTATTTCGAGGTAATACGGTACTTTTACATTAAAAATATTTATACTCGAGTACTGAGTAAATATTAACATTTAGGTTTCCTCTGAAAAAGTATTTACATGTACTCACCTTTTTTGAAACCATACTTTTTCAAAGTGCTTGAGTACAGAAAATATATTTAAGATAGGCGTTTATATAAGCTTTTTAAAGCAATGTAGAGAAAAAGGGACAATGTGGGAAACCCCCCTCGTTTAACCCCCCTCAAAATGGTCACTCTGAAACAATCACCCCCGAGGGTATTTCGAGGAAATACGGTAGGTACTTATAGGTAGATAAAAAAAGCTGAATTTGAAACTGAAAATAGGCAAAAGTGTTTGAAAATTAGTAATTTTGAGTGGAAATTGTGGCAACCTTACTCAAAAATACCCATTTTCCGGAGAAAAGTATTTTACTCGTATGAATAAAGTTTTACTTCACATTTTCTGTACTCTGGGGTGGGTAAAAAATAAATACTTTATGTTTACCTATACTCTGAAAAAGTTTTGTACTTAAAACTACTCTGCTATTTATGCGTGGAAGTATAAGGGAAGGAGGAGAAATGACAAATAGAATTAACCTACAAAATATTTTGTCTCACTTTTTTGGGGGAAATCAGTTCTACATTCTCTATTGACTATGATTGAATTTAAGTCCTGCTTTATCTAATGCGCTCTTCAGCGATGCTTTGCAAATAGGACGCACAGTGATTACTTGTATTCAAATACATTTGACTGATTGAAGTGACGGATTTTTAAGTGGTGCTCTAATACCGTAAGATGCCGATCAGAGCCCATTATACTCAGACCACGGTACCAGGTGCCACTCCCAGACCCAGTAAAAGACCCTGTAAAGTGTCAAAAACCCTGTGAAATGTCATGTGTCATGCAAAAGACCCCGTAAAATGTCATTTGTCATGCAAAAGACCTTGTAAAGTTCCATGTGTATCCAAATCATATTTTTATCGTATCCAAATCTTATGTCAAAAAGTAAGATTAAAATACAAAAACATAAGATTTGGATACGATAAAATACGATTTGGATGCACATGACACTTTACAGGGTCTTTTACATGACATTTGACACTTAACAGGATCTTTTACATGACACATGACATTTTACAGGGTATTTTACAGGGTCTTTAACATTTTACAGGGTCTTTTACAGGGTCTTTAACATTTTACAGGGCTTTTTACAGGGTCTGGGAGTGCCCCCACATTCCACTTGGGAGCTATGGTAGTATACCGAGTGGAGCGCATACTTTGCGCAGTATCCTACCATAATTTGATGAATAAAATTTTGTGATAAATTTCGTAATTAATTATTCCATAGTAAAAACGAAAAATTATTGAAAAATTGTATAATTTTTGGTTCATTATTCAGATGGATTATGGTTGGTTTCCATGGTCCGCCTCGTATAAGTTATTCGTTAAATGGACGCAAATCTGAAGAGGCCTATAAAACGATTTTCGCGCTAAGTCACCCAAAAAAAATCAGATTCTGGCTGGCATCAGACATGAAACTTGGGGGTGGGGTGGGATATTGTTGTTTCAAGTGCTTTAAAGTCTATAGGGCTAAGAAAACATTGACATTTTGAAAAATATTTAAAGCTCCCAGCAGTTTATATTTATAATCATTGAATATCAACATTGTCTTGTGAAAACTTTTACCGAAACCTATAGGGCTGTGTGCTTTTAATCTGGCAGCGAAAAGAGTATTTGCCTGAGTAAAAGACTGCGCCCGCAAGTTTGCCGTACTAATTGAATTCGGCTTGAGTGGTTATGCAGTTCACTTTGTTCATTGTATGACTACCTGGGGATTTACAAGTGCAAAAAATGCGCGGTAGCTTTGCGATTTGCAGTGAAATGTTTTGCCGATGTATTTATTTATGCTCGATTCATTCTACTGTGGCGCCATGCCAGGCCTATAAAAAGCACCGTAGAATTTTCGGCGCTTGGCGCTGATGGTGATCGGTAAAAAATACCGTATATCCTCAAATATTTCCCGTGGGCCTAGGGCCTTATTTTACTGTCAAGCTTTTTTGAGGGGAACTATTCAAGGCAGAGATTATTTCTACGTCAGAGTTTTCAACAAACTATTACCCTCAATCGTCGAATAAGACCCCTGTTAGTTTTTCGCAAGACGTTTCTAAGGGGAGAGTTATTCAAGGGGGATTTATTAGAGGGGGGACTTATTTTTCCCTAAAAAAAACTTAGACTTAATTCATTGTATGGATGCAGTCTGTCAACTCTTGTAATTCAGGTAAAACTTTCCAACAACAGATAGATCTGTATACACCGCATACACATCATATATCTGGTTCTAGTTCCGCAAAATGAGAAGTGAGAAGTGAAATGGCAAAGGTGAATAGGGTGTCAAATTTCCGTTTCCGTTTTCCGTTTCCGCCTTTCCGCAGGAAAATTTTTTACCTTTCCGTTTTCCGTTTTCCGGCAGCTGAAAAAATTTTACCTTTCCGTTTTCCGTTTTCCGGCAGCCGAAAAAATTTTACCTTTCCGTTTTCCGTTTTCCGGCAGCTGAAAATTTTTTACCTTTCCGTTTCCGTTTTTCCGGCCCATTTTTCCGTTTTCCGGCTGAAAATTTTTTACCTTTCCGTTTCCGTTTTACCAGGCCATTTTTCCATTTTCAGGCTCGATTTTCAGTTTTCTGGCATTTTTCCATTGTTTTTTTTCAATCTGTATTTATATTCAATTGGCTCATCCCATTGTGTTGTTTTTGTCTCTTGGAGCAGCATTGACAACTGGGATTTCAGGTTCAGTGAAACAGGTGCTGTGAACCCAATTGGGTAATATGCTGACACCAATAATTTATTCAAGTTTCGTCTGGTTGGTGTTGTGATGCTGTCAATTTGCAATTTTGATGTTGATATTGCCAGCATGTCCGTTCGGTGATTTTATTTCATGCCCATTACTGCGACAATTTTATTCACCTTTGGACTCCTGTCGTTTTCTGCTATTTCATTCATGACTGATCTGGAGTTTGACAGCCATTCCCTCATGTTCATAGAACATTGGTTAAATAAAGCTTTGACTTTGTAATATAGTTCTAAAGCTTCAACTTCATTTGTGACACTCATGATGAAGTTATCAATGTAAATGTTGTTTATTATCATCGCCAACTGGTTTTGTTCCCCTTCATTTTCTTCATATTCATTCATGTTGTTTATTGTCACATTTAAATGGTATTTTATGACTGCTCCCAAAATTGCTGGGCTGCAGACAAGTCCAAACAGTACGCGTTTAAAAAGAAGTACTATTAAGTTATTGTCAGTTACTGGTTTTGAGGCATCTTTCAGCCAGAAAAATCGTGTGTAGTCTCTAGCTTGGTCATGCAATCCTATTTGCAAAAATGCCTTTTCAATATTGGCAATGAATGCTAGATTGCCTGCCCTGAACCTCAGGAGTAAGCCCAGTGCTAATGGTGTTGTAATTGGTCCTCTAAAAAGGCACTCGTTGAAACTGGGCTTACCTGACGACCCATTGTGCACGATTCTGCATGATGTTGATTTGCCCGGTGTGATTACTGGCTGGTGTGGCAGGTAATGAATCCCCTTGTTGTCTGTTTTGTCATCACAGATCTCAATTATTCCCTTGTCTAGTTGGTCATCCAAAACTTTCTGGTATTGTTCGAATAAGTTTGGATCTTTGTTGAATCTTCTTATCAGTGATTTAAACTGCACCAAGGCTTCTGCTTTTCCCGTGGGCAGGTCACTGATACTCTCTTTAAACGGCCAGTCAATATAGTATCATTTGTTGTTGTCATTGAATTTTATGCTATTTATTATCATCTCCTCTGCAATGTCGTCATCAATTGCATAGGGGTCATCAGTGATTCCCACTGCTTCTAGACTGTGAAATTGTCGTAGTGTTTCCTTTCCTATGGCCACTATGGCTACTTTTTGATGATTTTTTGTTGGTTCAGTTAAGCTTGAACTACAAGTGAAGTGACAGGCATGATCCATAGTTGCAGAATGTACAGCTACCACAATCAAAGCCAAACAGGCAAACCTGCATGCAGGTTTTCCTTCTGCAAATTTGTCTATTACCGTGCTAATTTCACTTTATTTTTTCCGTTTCCGTGAAAATTTTGCTTTCCGTTTTCCGTTTTCCGGCATTTCATTTTTCCGTTTTCCGTTTTCCGGCCGACAATTTTTTTTTACCTTTCCGTTTTCCGTTTTCCGCTGAGTGAAATTTTTTTACCTTTCCGTTTTCCGTTTTCCGGCAGAAATTTTTTTTTTACCTTTCCGTTTTCCGTTTTCCGTAAAGTGAAAAAATTTTACCTTTCCGTTTTCCGTTTTCCGTAAAAAAATTTTTTTGACACCCTAAAGGTGAAGTAAAACCGCAAAGGCGAGGTGAAACGGCAAGTGAATTGGCAAAAGCGAAATAAGAAAATTTAAGTAATTTCTCTTCGTTTTTGCCATTTCACTTCTCACTTCTCATTTTGCGGAACTGGCACCTGCTGTCGCTGTGGTTTGTGATTTTGTATTGTATTGTTTTTCATCCATAGGGGGAGTTATGCAAGAGGGGGGTGTTATTCAAGGCGGGGAGTTATTTTTTCCTCACCTTGTAAACAGGGGGAGTTATTCGAATGGGTCTTTTTCGAGGATTTGCGCTATTTATTCATTGTTCTATCTATTTAACAAAATAAAAAACACAACGAATTCTGGCAATTTTTGCTGGTCAAAATACACAGGCATCTATACCTAGGTTATATGGGGTTTAAAAACAGAAGCGAATATTGCATTGTAATGCGAAAACTGGTTTATAGGAAGATAATAGGTGGTAAAAACGATTGAAAACGCCGAAATTTGCGTGAGCGTGAAATCTACATCTACATAGGTAGACTAATATATTTTTAACAGCAAATCGACAATCCGAATCTTCACTCAAAACCACACCGAAAATACACCACCTTGTAGATAAAAAACAGTCCCAAACCCAAATGAAATTCGAACCTAATCCCGCTCTAACCCGAAAGCGTTTGCTGAAACGATCCATTTGGGTGCGCCAGCGGCCGCACCAACGGCCGCCTGTACGATGACGCGCGGCCGTCGCAGCTCAATTTCACCGCCTCGCAGCGGATACACTCGTTCCGGGTGGCTGGAAAGTGTCCGCCAAATTGTTGTGGCTTTGAGGGTGGTAATGGAGTGGTATTTATGTGATGAGTGTGATAGATCGCATTAGTGATGTAAAAAGCGCCAAGCGCCGAAAGCGCCATGGCGTTGTTTGCTTTGGCGCTATCGCCGGGCGCCAGCGCCATGGCGCTTTTACATCACTACCTAGATAGTATGTTACAAATCATGCTAGTGCGCCGATAAAAGTCTTGAATAACTGCGCAGTGTCAGCGAGAGGCCACTCCCAGACCTTGTAAAAATGCCCTGTAAAATGTAAATTGTCATGCAAAGTGTAAAAAGTCGTGTAAAATGTCATTGAAATTGTCGAATTACCAGTAAAAATATAATAATATTGGGCATTTTACATGAATATTGACACTTTGAACGACATTTGACATTTTACAGAATCTGAAGTGGTCCCAAGTGAATAAAAAACTGCATAAAAAGCTCAGCCTTCTCACCTGCAGCATTTACGGAGGAGGTATTCAAGGAATTACGGTACCATTTATGTAATAAAATATCATTTATGTTGGAGCCTACCACCCAATCGCGCCACGATATTGATTACAATAATGCCCCACAGTCAACAAAACGTCACCAGCCATAATTTCACGCTTAAAACCGATACGGGCTGCCAGCCGCCGTCCAAACGGGCCTGTACCATTACGCATGTAAACCCATCACGAATGTAGACCCAGTATGCATTTAACTATACCCGGAATGCTGAAAATATGCAATAAAACACATGACCTTGTGATTTTAAAGGTGGAAATCTATAAAATGTATGAAAATTAACGACTTTGGGTGAAAATTAGGGTTAAATTGCTCAAAAGCACTCCAGATAGCTTAATAGCTGGGCAATTTGCGGGGGGGGGGCGTTCAGGGGAACGTAGCCAAAAAAATGCCTCTGGGATAGATAAATAGATAGCTGGGCGGTTTGGCGTGAGGTGTCCCCCCCCTTTCTTACCCCTGCGAGTATAATGTGTCTACAATGCGCCTACATGCGTATAAGCCTGACCCATGCAGACGACGTTACCCGTCGTGCCGCGCAGCGGACAACACTGGGAAGTGCCATTTGCGCTAGATCGTATGTGACAAGTCCTCCGCGCAATGCACCTGAAAACACGCCGTCGAGTTTTGTGCGTGATATGCTCCCTGCTGGGGATCGGGCGCGGCAGAAAATGGGTATCCGATGTGCGTGCAGGTGCCAATCTCAGATAACGGACGAGTGCTAAGTGGTGTAATATTCAGTATCCAGGAAGCGATCATTTTCATCAAGAAATCTACCTGTCACTTGAATTGCCGCCACATATAAATTTACTTATCACTAGTGATGGAAAAGCGCCAGAAAAAATGGCGCCAGGCGCCAAGGGCGCCATGGCGCCATTCGGAAAGTGGGCGCCAAGCGCCAAGGGCGCCACAGAAAAAGGGCGCCAGGCGCCAAGGGCGCCATGGCGCCATTCGGAAAGTGGGCGCCAGGCGCCAGGGGCGCCACGGATAGAGGCCGCCAAGCGCCAAGGGCGCCATCGCGCCATTTGGAAAATAGGGCGCCAGGCGCCAAGGGCGCCAGGAAAAATAAGTGCCTACAACACCCTGCTAGTGCTAAAAATGTTGCTACAGCACCGTGGTACACACATTCACGTCTTAATTCGCGTTCTTCAGGATGTAATGAACAAAAACACATCTGGCAACAAAATTTTTTCAATAAAATCCACATGACGAATTCAAACACAATGGAAATTGTCATTTGATAACAATCCATTCACTTCAAATAGGCTTTTCCAATCAATATTTCCCTGAAATGGACAAAAGCGGAATTGCAACGATTTGAATCCTTTTTTTATAATTTTGCAAGTTCGACGTCCATCATTCTTGTCTTCTGATCCGTCAGACACATCTGATGAAACGTTGGACGAAAGATTTCCACCGACTCACACCACTTCGTCCATTTTTCTGACGAATTTCGATCATCCACAGATGCATTTTTCATTATTTTTTCATTTACACAGCACTCACCTCGAAACCCTGCTGGCGCCTTTTCGGCGCCCTTTTAAAGCAGGGCGCCAGGCGCCAAGGGCGCCACGGAAAAAGGGCGCCAAGCGCCAAGGGCGCCATGGCGCCTTTCAGAATGTGGGCGCCAGGCGCCAAGGGCGCCACAGAAAAAGGGCGCCAAGCGCCAATGGCGCCATGGCGCGGCGCCCTTTGGCGCCCTCAAATGGCGCCAGCGCCATGGCGCCATTCCATCACTACTTATCACTTAACACTTTGATTGTCACTTATCCACGAATCTACTTGCTAAATTGGCTACAGTGCACTTTCACACGCATCGCGAGATTTGCGATCATCACGATTAGAGTTCCACAAGATGGGTTTTTTTTTAGAAAATGTAATTAAAAATAATCTCAGAAAATCTCTCAAAGAAAAATCTAAATTACCGTATTTCTTCTAATCGTTTTTTTTTCATTAGCTTTTCACCCGCCGTTCATTTGGAGGTGCCGTTCTATTTTTTCATCATTTTTTTCATTTCTGAACATTAAATCTCCCGAGATTTCTGGAACGCTAATCACGAATACGATGCGTGCATGGCGTAACTCCAAATTTACAAACTTAGGTACTTCAATATTTACAAATTTACCCAACTTATTTTCTGGGTCTAGTGCTTGCACTCACATCACGAACAGGTCTGACTCCGTGATGGCGGCATGGCGCTCGGCGACAATTTTCCGTGACACTTTTTTGGGTTTACTTTGGACATTAAATCTAGGTAACTGTGTCAAACAAGTTCGGCATCCACTTAATTTCTTATACTACGGGTACTGTATTTGCAGTTCTGGGAAGAGGTAGAATACTGAAAGTTTGGGAAATGTTGCCAACACTCTACCTACTATACACAAGCAGGGCGGGTGCCAAAAGTGCCAAACTTGTTTGCCATTGCCAATCTTCTTTGGCATATACCTAGTTCTGGAACCCATTTGCCTGTGTATAGTAGGGAGAGTGTTGGAAACTTTTCAGCTTTCTACCCCCTTCAGTACTGGAGATACAGTGCCCGCATTGTAAGAAATCAAGTGGGTGCCGAACTTGTTTGGGACTTGTTGGGAAAGGGAAACAAAATTGTTGCATATATGGCGACCCACCCTGTAGGTAGTGTGTGTCCGCGCCTCCTCCATTGATGAGGAGTTGAGGGGGAAACGACTATATACCCACTAAGTTTCAGCTTTCTAAGTCCCCAAATCTGGAGATCGGGACCAAAGTGAAAGTGACCAATCTAAGTGAAAAAAACTTTGGGTGCCGAACTTGATCGGGAAGGTGTTTATATCAGAAGAAATTCTCAATAGATATCATGCGCCAGAGAAAAGGAGTGTTGCATGCACGCAAATAAATATAATATGTGCTAAGTCAATCTATCTCAGCTGAAATAGGTATCCAAACCTACAAGCTTTATCGGCATCTTGTTTTGACAGATTTCAAACACTTTCTCATTAACACCGGGGGAAATATTCCCATCGCAGCTATAAAGTAAATATAAGAAAAATCAAATTAACTCACCGTGTTTGGAAGGTGTATCATTTTCATGTATCTACACATCAATCATATTTATTTCGGTGAATATAAAATAATTGAATGCCAAAATAGGTATGATGATGTGTCTTAGTGAATAAAAAATTGAGTTGTCTGGAAATCGGAGTTGTTAGAATATTTGCGTTGTCCTGAAAGCAGAGTTGTTAGAATTAATGTACTTTTTTTAAAGTATATGTAAATGTAAAATATTTTGTTTTTACTCACCCCCCCCCCCCGAGTACAGAAAATGTAATATATGAGTACTTTTGTCCAGGAAAATGTAATAGCGATTACTTTTTATACAAGATGTAACAGCAGGTGCGATTTAATGGAAAATGTATAATCGAGTACTTTTTCATAGAATATGTAAAAGTGTTAGCTTTTTGTGAAAATAAATGGAATACATTTTCTGTACACGGGTACTTTTTCAGAGGAAATGTAAATGTATTTACTCAGTACTCGAGTATATGTATTTTCGAGAAAATTTATATACGTTTTAACAACTATGATGGAAAGATAGTAAACGTGTATTTACGTATGTGATTTAAACAAACGCCATGCACGTATTTTTGCAATGACATCATACTGTAAAGAACTTACATTTATGTAATGTAATTGGAGGGAATTATTATAGGAATTATATAACAATATTGTAAACTGCAACAACAAGCACGTGGAGCAGCTATTAGAAATACATTTCGGAACATCACACAATGGCGCTGCGCAAGCTAGTTTACTAACACCAGTAAACTCAAAATTAAGTACTCATAAATGAGCTCTGAACCAGAGTTGTTAAAAGTACCGAACTTTTTTCAAAGTATACGTAAAGGTAAAGTATTTATTTTTTACTCACCCCTTGAGTACAGAAAACGGAAAGTAATTTTTTTACTTTTACTCATGAGTAAACGTGAGTAAACGTACTTTTCCCCGCAGCAAACATAAACGTGAGTACTTTAGAAAAATGTCGCCAAAATTTTACGAGAAATGTCATTCAAAATAACACATTTTTAAAACTTTTTGCCTATTTTACGCAATTTTTGACCATATATTTGGTTCTATAGCCATTTTCGACTAGTTTCCCTTTATTTTTAGCACATTTTCTCCCGTTTTTTACTTCTATGCCTTTAAAAACCCATACAAAAGATAATCTAAAATACGTTTTCTGTACTCGAGTACTTTCAAAAAGTATACGTAAAAGCGAGTACCAGAACTTTTTTCATGGGAAACGTAAACGTATTTACTGTGTACTCGAGTATACGTATTTATCGAGTAAAAGTAAATACGTTTTAACAACTATGCTCTGAACGTATTTGAGTTCAATTTTGAGTTTGCTTTTTTATCTCCGTCAACTGGAGATAAAAATGCCAACTCAAAATTCAATGCAAATATGTTCGAAGCTAACGTATGAATTCTCAATTTTGAGTTTACTGGAGTTAGTAAACTAGCGTGCGCAGTGACAAAAAGCTGGGTCCTAAAACGTCTCCGCGGTAGTAAACCCTTTGAAATATACCCGTGGAAAAAATAGATATTAAGAAAACAAGAAGTAAAATACAATAGAAGAAATCTTGTGCAGTCGGTGAAAATGAGACATCGATGGCTGAAAAAGTGTGAAATTTTACCCAAACCATATGAAACTACCGTATTTCCTCGAAATACCCGCCGGGGGGTGATTGTTTCAGAGTGAGAATTTTGAGGGGGTCAAACGAGGGGGTGGGGTATTTCGAGGGGGGGCTTATTATTTTGCCAGAAATTTTTTTAACTCCCAGTACCAATTTTTTGTGTGTCACGTACGCAGACGTCGAAAAACGCAACAATAAGCACTATACCTATATAAGAGTCTATAGACTTTCATAAGTATTTATGTAGATGGTATAAAACATGTGTTAACGTAACACAGTCATTGTTTTTAACGTCTGTTCTGCATTGCCCGGATCACAAACCGTAGCTTTTGTCGTTCACGTTCCCTTTACACTCAAAATGAGGGAGGGGGTATTTCGAGGGGGGGGGCTAATAAATTCATAGTGCCCATTTTTAGGGGGGGGGGGGGGGGTATTTCGAGTGGGAGGGGGGTATTTCGAGGAAATACGGTACCTAGTAATCCTGAATGTAGCCCTTCTTAATTCACCCGTCACAGTCTGTGTTTATTCCGACTGAAATGAGTTTCCCGCGAGAATTGTTCCATCAGCAAAATGACTTTTTCGTATTAAAATAGGTACACAGATGTGTGTGTCCAGCGAGCAGCCGAACCGGATAAACTGCTACGAACTGGAATTTACCAAAAAAATTATCAACATTAAAGGTAAAATTTAGTTTGAGTTGAGAAACATTTAGAAATAGTGAAAAGCGCCAGAACTTTGGCGCTTTTTCGTGGGCATGGCGCCACAGCAAAGTAGCGCCAAGCGCCATGGCGTTTTTTGCTTTGGCGCTAGCGCCATGGCGCTTTTACATCACTTTTTAGAACACACCCAAGAAAAGTTAAAAATCGACCTAGACCCACAATATTTATTTGCCTTCCATCGTCCAAAATTTGACCTCGATAGTTGTTAAAAACATCTGACCCAAAAAGTTGACATTTTAAGCCAACCGACCGAAAAAGCAGCGTCTGCACAAAAAAGAAGGTAAGATATTGAAACTGAACCACTTCTGAAATAAATCTAAAAACAGTGAAAACTAGAATAAAATGTAAACATTGTAAAATGGCAATCAGAGCAATTCCCAGTACAATTTTGCTAATCAGTTTCTCCATGAAATTAAGTCTAGTCACGCACGCGGGCGCAGTGCGCAAACCGGTGCACCGGGGTACGTTTTATGTAAAATGGTGAAAATGCGAGCTATTGACGTCATGCTTGTACCGGTTCGGAAAGCCGAAAAATACCTAATCTACTCCCTGGGGAGTTATTCGAGTCGTAGTTCGTTGTGACTGAGACATGTGGTTAAAAAGTGACAAAAATTGGCACTTCGAACAGCCCCTCCTGAAATGTGAAAACACAAATTTCTAATTTGACAAGAGAAACGACATAAGAAATCACTTATGATCCTGCAACGGCACTTTATAAAACCATTAAAATTGGCTGAGCTGATTTCTTGAAGGATTTTTGACCATTTGAAACTTTCAGTTTGCATATGCATATATGCGAATTAGTTCAGAGGTACATTGCGCACAGTCTTGAATGCTTCAGACATGTAACACGCGCTCTAAATGGTGGAAGTTAATTTTGCCAAATGTTTTGGACCGGCGCCCGGGAGATATTCAAAGTCATGATGTATAGACATGTGTAGATACAACATCCCTAAACAAATATTTATAAGGCTAATTTCTGGCAAGAAGTTATGATATTTCCGTCACATTCACATGATGATGCATGATGCGATTGCAAATCGCATCGGCTTATGCATGCACACCACGCAGATGAAAAACTGACGATAAGTCTACGTTGTTACTGCTGTGGTGGTTTCTGTCAACACTCAACAACACTGGCGGAACTGTGCCATGGAAATGGCGCTGGCGCCAAAATCGGTGCGTTACCGGCGACAATGACTTGAAAACGTCACTTGTTCAACTGAAAATGACTATATTTAATGGCGCCGTAAATTATGCCGATGGTCCATGACGGGATGGCGCTCATTTCACAGAAGCAATTTTCTATAGCGCTTTCAAAGCGCAAAACATTTTTTAATTTTTAAAAATACGATAAATCCGGGTGCCCCGCCCTACTTAGTGTCGTTGAGTTTTTTTGTCTGTCTCTATACACATTTTTCTACTGAAATTTAAAAAAATGTTGAAAAGTTATACGTCATTGTTAAAAGCATTTGATTTCAACGAAATTGTTATTTCTGATCCCCGTCAATAGTAGTTAACCCCATTCCAATAACCACAAATACACTCAAAGCTTATTTGAGTTTTCAAAAAAAAATTTAATTTCAGTAGAAAACTAGTATGTGTAAGGCCATTGTGTGATGATTTAGGCATTTAAATGCGTAATCTCTTTCTCAGACTATAGTCTATGAAATTTACCTATGCGATAAAATACCTGCAGCAGCAGAATAACAGTAATAAACTAGAAACATTCGGGTACCTAAATACATTGCATAACGTCACCACTTATTCACCACTACAAATCGATGCTTGAAACCGACGATGGGTAAGTTTTCGTAAAAAACGCTATCTGTGTTTGAGTTTTTCAAAAATGAATATCTGTGTTTTGTGGGGTCTTTTTGCAAAAAAAACCTTGTGCAACTCTACTTTTATTGACCTTTTTGTCTGTTTTTTTTGTTGATGAAAACTTTTTTTTCTTCATAAAATGAAAGTTTTTACCCAAAAACTGAGTTTTTACCCAGTGTTTCAATGTAAAAACTGTGGCTTTTCTCATCAGAAATTTGTTTATGCATGTTCAGGGGGCACTCAAAGATGCTCTGTAAGATGCACTGAAAAATGTAAACTGTCATGTAAGACAGCTTTTACACAGTATTTTTGTGACAAGGGATATCCACCAGATGAACATCACTGCACGCTCTGTATAGTGAGCTGGTTGGTTTAAGTATCTACTTCAATGCTCTGATCAAAATTTTCATCATTGTGAGAATGACTAGGGGCTAATTCCGCAACAGGAGAAGTGAAATGAGAAGTGAAAATAAAGTGAAAAGTAAAGTGAAAAGACATGTGAAAATAAAGTGAAAAGTAAAGTGAAAAGACAAGTGCAAACAAAAATAAAAAATAAAAAAACGTTTTAGGATGAATATCAATTTTTGGAAAATATGATTAAATATAATCTCAGAAAATCTCTTAAGAATAAAATATAATTAAATCTCCCTCAAAAACCTGGAAAAAATATAAATAAATATAAATACCAGAATTTGAGAGATTTTCTGATATTTATTAAAATCTCAAAAAATCTATCAAAAAGAAAATATCATTAAATCTCTCTAGAAAATCGTGGAAAAATATAAATATCAGAAAATCTTATATTTTCTGAGATTTTCTGAGACATTTTGAATATAAATCTCGTCGAGATTTTTTCAATGCTAATCACAGTATTCCTTGAATCTTATGAAAAAGCTCAAAAAGCTTTCTGTGTTTCCGTCTTTCTGTGTTTCAGGGTTCTCCAATAAAAAACTCATTCGAATTTCTCAAAAATTTTGAGTTTCCATGTTGTGTAAAACAAAAACACAGAAACTCAATGAGTTTTTGCTGTGTTTTCGCTATCGCTGCTTGAAACAAATATAGGTAAATACTCAACTAAGCACTAACGTTTGAAGTACTATAGCGCCAAGGCAACCCAGGTAATTACAGGTGTCACCTTTAAGTGTTCAGAAGAGCACATCGTAAATTTTATTGAGGTACTCGGTGTACCAGAATTATTGGGACAGAGTATTTGCTGGGAAAACGGACGACGGAATAAAGCTAAACTGCTGGGGTGTATGACGCTCAGAATTCTTTGTGTTTTAATGCAAACTTTTGAAAAAAATTACTAAATTTGATTTCGAGAACTTGAGCTATGATATGATAATATTTAAAATCATCCAATCATTTCTCACCATGGAAACAGAAAATCGATAATTCACAAAATGATCAATATTCCACTATTCAAATTACAATCATGTATATGGGTGGGTATGTGGCTCTTAAATATTAACAAAACTCTACAACCTCTCAAAACATCATTCGTGGTATCGTGTAAAACACAAGTTTGAGTAAAATACCGCCAAGCGTTAGCACATAAACGCACCGTTCTAATAATTCCGGAATAGAGCAAGTCCATGAATATTACCATAGTTGGGACCGGGGTGTCAAAAAATCTGTGGCCGGAAATCGGAAATGGAAAAATTTTGCGCATGTCAAAAATCGGAAACGAATTTTTTTCCACCCAACAGAAATCGGGAATCGGAAAAATTAAATGCCGGAAAACGGTGTCGGATGCGAGCTATTGGTTCCGCACAATACTTGTTTTTTTCCGCTCGTTTTGATGATTATTTAGCATTCAATTCAGCAACTGGTGAGCATATTTTTTCCTTCTATTTTTTCATTACTGCTGAAAGTCAGTACTAAACTTTGCACTGATGAAGTTGGGAAACACAGAAACTTTTTGAAACCAATTTAATCCTGTTATCTACTTTGTGGAATTACATGAATTTGTGCTTGACCAGGAATTTAAGAAGCAATGGTTGATCTTTCCAATCATTGATTCACATTCATTACATTCAAAATTAAAAAAAATATGACAAAACCTTGTATAAAAATAAAAATATATGGGTGGCTTGGATTTGGCTGCCTGCCAAAACTTCTCCTAAAAATAGACTAAGAAGTGTGTACTAGTGTGCAAACAAAATGAAGTTAGGGAAAAAATCAAATCCAAAGATGAAAAGAAATGTTATAGAAGACAGAATTCACCAAAAACATTTTTTTGCTGTTTTTGAATATCATTAAATTCAAAGGTATGTCACATAAATTTATGTCTCACTTTTTAGACTATGGTTGTAACCTCACACGTATGTAACCACGCCCTAAATGTCCAGCATGTGTCCTTAAAACGGCGACATAAGTTCCAGGACACATCTATTCATTTTTAAATTCACTACATTCGAATTCGGAACATCAGAAATTGAAACGTTTCAGCTGTGGGAAAACGGGTAAGTAAAAATTACGCCTCTGGGACCGAAACTCGGAAAGTTGACTCTAGTTGGGACCTTAGCCCTAGACAGGTGCTACTTCTAATGCAATTGCTACCTCAACGAAAAACCAAATATTTAATGACGTAAAAACAGGTATGCGTCATAGAAAAGTAATTTGCAGTGCATTCAATTCAAGTAGCTCGCCAGGCCATAATGATTCTTAATGGACGTTTGTTAAGTATTTTTGCGCACTTTCCAATAACTTCATTAGAATTATTTTGGACGTAGAATCTACCGTATTTCCTCGAAATACCTCCAGGGGGTTTATTTTTAAGAGTGGGAATTTTGAGGGGGTATTTCAAGGGGGGTTATTACTTCCTAAGCTCGAAAACACCTGGGGGTTTTTCGAGGGGAGGTTTATTCGAGGGGGTATTTCGAGGAAATACGGTACATATTAGGCTTAGCTAGTCAGAATTTTTTTGAAATGAATGAAAATATGCAGGCACTTCACTGGAATTTTACAGTCGGAATTGTGACAGCAATTCCGCATAATCACATGAAACGGGGGAAAGCGACTTTTATGGTGCCGCCTTATAAATTAAATGCCTCCATTTAAATATCATTTTGGGTGACAGTACAGTTTGAAAAATTTATGGCCAAACAGATGCCATCCCCAGACCCTGTAAAAGACCCTGTAAAGTGTGAAAGGCCCTGTAAAATGTCATGTGTCACGCAAAAGACCCTGTAATGTGTCAAATGTCATGAAAAAGACCCTGTAAAGTATCATCCGTATCCTAATCTTATTTTATGGTATCCAAATATTATGTTTTTGTATCCAAATCTTACTTTTTGACATAAGATTTGGATACAATATCATAAGATTTGGATACCATAAAATAAGATTTGGATACACCTGACACTTTACAGTGTTTTTACATGACATTTGATTAGTGATGTAAAAGCGCCACGGCGCTGGCGCTTGGCGCTAGCGCCAAAGCAAAAAGCGCCATGGCGCTTGGCACCTTTTTGCTGTGGCGCCATTGGCGCTTGGCGCTGTGCTACCGAAAAGCGCCATGGCGCTTTTGGCGCTTGGCGCTATGATGTTGTGGCGCCATTGGCGCTTGGTGCTAGTGTTTTATAAAGCGCCAAAAAAGCGCCAAGTAGTACAAAAATTTTTGTTCATTTTTCTTATGTAAAAAGACCTTGCCTGCATGAGTTACATAAGTAAATGTGTTATTATACTGTAAGTCTGTTACAGGAAGAACAAACCATCTACTTGCTTATTTTGTAAACCATGTCCATGCAATTGCAAGGATATTCACAACTTTTACCAAAAAATGGGCCTACATGCACTAGTTTTCAACGACATTTTATGTCAACTGGTTTTCATCCCAATTCAAGGCTTGATGACGAGCCGACGAACAGCGTTCAAATGCATAGTGTTGCATTATATTGCAAATGAAGTTGTATTGTTGCTGTGGTATGAAGTATACTCGGCGGACATGATACTCTGCCCTCGCACTCATTTATGTCTCACGTTGGAAGTGTGCCAATGACGATAAAGCATGCGATTTTTGTATAAAAGGTGAAAGAAATAATTGTTGTGAATAAGTTAACGTTTAGCATTATAACAACGATTACTTTTTTAAACTTTTTATGAAAATCGCATGCGCAAAAAATCGTTGGCACGCTTCCAGCGGGAACCATGCGTGCAGGGTGTAAAGTAACTGGAGTATACCGGCATGAAGTACCTTCCGTATTTATTCGAAATACACCCAGGGGGTTTATTTTTTCAGGGTGTAAATTTTGAGGGGAGTTTCGAGGGGGGCTTATTCGGGGGGAATGTTTATGAAGGGTCGTAGTAAAGTATAGTTTTGTTGTACTCAAAACGAAATTAAGTGAACAAATAGGATATATTTTGTTCATATTATCATAGATCGTTTCATAAACAAGGCCATGTATAGCTGCGATGTAAATTCGCAGCTATAAATGTATCATGTTCATTGGATACATGATCTACCTTATTCCAGATGGGGTGTAATTCGAGGGGGGGGGGTTTAATTGAAGGGGGTATTTCGAAGAAATATGGTATATGTGTATACAACACTGAACACTGGATAGTGTTACTTGTCAGCAATCTTTGAATTGGGATGGGAACCAGTTGACAAACAAATATATAGCACTGCATTTGCATCGCTGCACTTTATGCAGCAAAATTTTTTGGCGCTGGCGCTTGGCGCCATCATCCCCTGGCACCATTGGCGCTTGGCGCCATGGTCTAGAAAAGCGCCATGGCGCTTGGCGCTATTTTGCTGTGGCGCCATTGGCGCTTGGCGCTCGCATCCCAAAAGCGCCATGGCGCTTTTGGCGATTGGCGTCAAAAGTCTGGCGCTTTTTACATCACTACATTTGACACATTACAGGGTCTTTTACATGACCTTTTACAGGGTCTTTGACACTTCACAGGGTCTGGGAGTGCCCCCAGGATAAAAATTTTATTATATTTA
The DNA here is from genome assembly GCA_964036195.1 of Sphaerolaimus hirsutus. NCBI lineage: Eukaryota > Metazoa > Nematoda > Chromadorea > Monhysterida > Sphaerolaimidae > Sphaerolaimus > Sphaerolaimus hirsutus. Next base: position 15,475,967 of record OZ038460.1, on the reverse strand, counting down.
ACATACGCATAGGCAGACGCTTCCGATGACAAAAACATCTAAATATTGCAGGCTGCAAAAACTTAGATAGGTAAAAATGCCAGCAAATAATACAAAAGACAGCGGGATTTTTGTTACCGAGTGAAAGCCGAGTCACATGAAATGCGATGGGGATCGCGTGGCATTTATTTGCATGCGTGGTGATAAAAACTGGGTGCGCAGATCTGACAGGGGGTGGGTATTAAATTTTAAATAGATTTTAAATAGGGTGCTGGTCCCGCACCCAGGGACATGTCATGCTGAATGTCAAGTGGAAGTTAAAGTGGTCTTTTGCATTTATTTTACATGGCATTCATTTGGAAAAAATTTATTGGACATTTCACACTATGCGTCAATCTGTCAGCCAGACAGATATTACAATAAGTCCAAAATTTTAGAATGCCATGATGCAGCTTCAAGATGCTGTCAAGCGATTGGTAAAAACGTATAAAATGTTTCCGTCATAGCTGGGACTCGAACCAGGGATCTTTCACTGACCGCGTGAATGCTCTTACCAACTGAGCTACCAGGAGGTCACATTTTGCACAACCCTAACCATAAAATTTCTAAAGACAAAATGTCAAACTTCGCTCGCCCAAGATGCGCGCTTGGCGATTTTTGAGTATAGTGATGGTGCAAGCTTCCATTGTTCGAAGAAACTCAGCTGATATGTCTGAAGAAAGTGCATTTTTATGTGCTGAAGTTAGACTGGAAATACTGGATGGTAGCAGAAATTGTTTACGGTTTTGTGAGGCAGGTAGCCGAGACGGATATGTGAATCCAGAAAATGCAAAACTGCGAATATGCAGAACATTGATCATACCGTAATTCATTCATACACATCAAATCATCCATTGTAATTATGAATATTCAGGGAAATTGCAATAATTATCACGAAAATTATCAACCTGTTTTGGGAAGTGGGTGAAAGCGTTGGAAATATGTATTCATTTACAGTAACATTTTCTTTGGAAAAGCCAAAAATCAACTGTGCAACTCATTTGTCGATTTTGACTAAACACAATTCAAAACAAAAACCGCGGTAAAAGAAATGGCCAAAAACAACCAAAAACGCACAACAACAACAAAACGATCTCCCAACTTCATTACAAGTGCCTAAAAATATCAAATAGTAAGCATCAACTTTCGCAGCCACGCAACATGTCACTTTAAAAATCAACAAAGTGCATCACTTTAGGAACAGGCCACTTAAAACACTTCATGACGCATACGAAACCGACGGGCAGCAGCTAAACCAAAAGAATTGCGTTCCTTCCGCCTCAAAGCGGCTCGCAGAGAGAAAACGATCATAGTAAATGAGAATTGGGAATGAGAACGGCACTGGCGAGAGATAAAATACCATCTATTTTCGCCCGAAGACCCTTTTTAGTGCAGTGAGAGCTTAGTGCGTGATCTTCACTCGCAGTTTCGCATGTTTTATGCTGCAAAAACTGACCCGCTTAGTGCGTGGAGGCTAACTTTACTCTGGGGGCAGTCCCAAGCCCTGTAAAGTGTAAAGAAAAGTGTCAAATGTAAAGTAAAGTGTCAAGTCAAATGTCAAATGTAAAGTCAAGTGTCAAATGAAGAGTCAAGTGTCAAGTCAAATGTAAAGTAAAGTGTCAAATGTAAAGTAAAGTGTCAATTGTGTATCCAAATCTTATTTTTCGTATCCAAATCTTATGTTTTTGTATCCAAACCTTTTGTCGTAAAATAATATTTGGATACAAAAAACATAAGATTTGGATACGAAAAAAAGATTTGGATACGAAAAAATAAGATTTGGATACACAATTGATACTTTACTTTACATTTGGCATTTGACTTGACACTTGACTTTACATTTGAGACTTTACTTTACATTTGACATTTGACTTGACACTTGACTTTACATTTGACATTTGACTTGACACTTTACTTTACATTTGACACTTTACTTTACACTTTACAGGGCTTGGGATTGGCACCTGGTGCCGGTCGTCAACTGGTGAAATGTCATGTAAATTGTAAAATATCATGCGAAACGTCGGGTGAAATATCAAACGCCTGGTAATATATTTTTTTTCTGGGAATTTTACATTTTACATGTCAGTTTACAATGCATTTTAGTTTTTACATGACATTTTACAGGGTGCGCAGGGTGGTTCTGGTCTCTGATGTCGGTTTCGAACGTTTGGGATTTCTATTTACCTATCATAAAGCAGTGTCCGAAGGCTTGCACTGGTACGCTGCACCTGAAAATTCATCTCACCCGGTAAGCAAATAAAGCACATGGCTCGAACTGAAATGGACTCAAAAATGGACAACTTTTGTAAAAAAATACTTTTAGAAATCTGAAATTCGAAATGTTTGAAACCGCTTTTCCACAATTCTACATTATCTTTCTGCATGTGAATACTTAGTAGCACAAAAAGTAATGCTAAATACCGTATTTCCTCGAAATACCCCCAGGGGGTTTATTTTTTCAGTGTCAATTTCGAGGGGGGTATTCCGGGGGGGCTTATTCGAGGGGGGTATCTTTTCCCCAAAATTTTTCGAGACGGATCATAGAAAAGATGGGCTTTTACGTAACCAAAACTGGTAATTAACGTGATAAAACTGGATATATTTATACATATCAACGTGGATGGCTACACAAACTAGTCTGTGTGTAGCTGCGATCAATATTGGTAGCAATTAAAACATCAAGTACATCGCATATAAACAGGGTGCACGCCAGGTCCGCCACCCAAATTCTGAGTCGGTGCCGGACGCCATATCTCCAGTTGTAGTGGGGGGATTTATTCGAAATTTTGAGGGCATATACTCGAAACCCACCCACTACTATATACGGGCTGGGGAAAGTCGGCGACCCACCTGAGTGTGGGTCGCCGTATAAATGAATAGTTTTTTTGAAAAAATCGCTGTCCACGCGAGGTCCGCCACCCGTTGTTTTTTTGATATAACGGGCTGCCAAACTAAAACTGTTGGGGGAATTGATCGAAATTTTGAGGGGGTGTACACGACACCCCCCCACTACTTTTCACGGAAGGTTGAGCCCCCTGGCGACCCCCCTGAGAGTGGACCGCTGGAAAATAATGTGATATTTTTGAGAATTCGCTGTCCAGGTTTGGCACTGGACAGCAAAAATAAAAATTACATTAGAATGTCCCTTGGAGGACAATGTATACCACTGTAAAAAGTGTGTATCCAAAAAGCAAATTTTAAAACGAAGATTTGATCTGGTTCGAAAGTGTATTTGACACCCATACACAAGTTCCGGATTAAATTTCGATTTAAGTCAAATCTTAATACACACTTTAAAAGCTGGTTTACAATGCCTTCTAGGAGATGATTTAAGGTAAAAATTCGCGTAAACAACATTACCCCAAAAATCAACCATAGAGGAGATTTGATGGGGGTCAACACAAAAGCTGCCCCACAAGGTGAATTTTGTTCCTGGAAATGATGTCATCGATGACATCATTACAGTGACCCCATCAAATCTCCTCCATGGTTGATTTTTGGGGCAATGTTGTTTACGCGAATTTTTACCTTAAATCATCTCCTAGAAGGCATCGTAAACCAGCTTTAAAAGTGTGTATTAAGGATTTGGACTTAAATCGAAAATTAATCTGGAACTTGTGTATGGGTGTCAAATACACTTTCACACCAGATCAAATTTTCCTTTTAAAATTTGCTTTTTGAATACACACTTTTTACGGTGGTATACATTGTCCTCCAAGGGACATTCTAATGTAATTTTTATTTTTGCTGTCCAGTGCTTAACCTGGACAGCGAATTCTCAAAAAAATCATTTTATTTTCCAGTGGTCCACTCTCAGGGGGGTCGCCAGGGGGCTCAACCTTCCGTGAAAAGTAGTGGGGGGTGTCGTGTACACCCCCTCAAAATTTCGATCAATTCCCCCCAACAGTTTTAGTTTGGCAGCCCATTATATCAAAAAAACAACGGGTGGCGGACCTCGCGTGGACAGCGATTTTTTCAAAAAAAACATTCATTTATACGGCGACCCACACTCAGGTGGGTCGCCGACTTTCCCCAGCCCGTATATAGTAGTGGGTGGGTTTCGAGTATATACCCTCAAAATTTCGAATAAATCCCCCCACTACAACTGGAGATATGGCGTCCGGCACCGACTCAGAATTTGGGTGGCGGACCTGGCGTGCACCCTGTTTATGATGTCCATATTCAGACGGGGGTATTTCAAGGAGGGCTATTTTTTTCCTCAGCTTGAACACACCCATTTCGAGGAGGGGTAATTCAAGGGGGGGGGGGTTATTCGACAAAATACGGTAGTATTACAAAGTAATCTATTTTCAAGTTGCCTCAATAAGCTAATAATGTTCCAGGCACCATTTTTCTGCTTAAAAGCAAAATTCACAGCGACCAAAAATCACAATTTTGCCAGCACATGCCACAAATTTGGATTCTCATCAAATGTTTGCGTGACGGCAGACTGATCAACGCCGTAGACCGCAGTGAGACAGTCAACTGAAAATGGGAAAATACTGCAAGATTGAACCGTGGGTGAACGATGAATTGTATATCAATCATTCCACAATGATTAGGTTTCAAACGGATTGACATTTCAGGATCGGGATCGGGCGCGGGATTGGGTTTTCGGTACTGGGATCGGGATTCAATTTCTGAGATTTCGGAATAGGAATTGGGGTTTCGGGATCGGGATTTTCAAAATTTCGCGATCGGTACCGGGATTCCGATTTTGAGATTTCGGGATCGGGATTGAGGTGTGTGGATCGGGATCGGAACTGCAAAATCCCGAAATATTTCGGGATTCGGAATCCGGATCGCGACCCCGTTTGGACCCTAACACTGACCAATCCATTTTCCGGTGCCTTTTTGCAAGACTTTAGCCAAACAAGACGCCAGCACTTTGCACGCATTTTTGCCAGCTCCGAATTGAATCGCATTGGATAGGAAAATTGCCAATCCTTCAGCGGCAACAGGGAGAACCTCAAATCGCGTGGATTTCGATTCCGGAACCAAAACTTCCCCGATTTCCGAATCCAGGGGACACATTTGCAACATGTTTCCATCGCCAGTTTTCTGTTCATTTTTCAAGAAAAATCGGCAGCAGGCGGCTGCGAAAATGTTTGAAGTATCTGGTGTAAACAGTTGTTAGACATAACTTCGCTGGGAGTTAGGGATTGAATGACCACTTATGCGCTGCTGTATTTGCATAATAAAAAATCAGTTTGCGAAATCACCAGCAGAAACTTCCAAACATTAACTACCGTATTTCTTCTAATAGAAGAGCGCCATTATATTTTTTTCGTCAACTTTTTTACCTGCCGTTCTATTGGAGGTGCCGTTCTATTTTTTTCACCAATTTTTCACACATTTCTTATTTGAACGCAGCATTATTTTTTTAAAGCTTGAGCAATATTTTAATATCAGAGCATCAATTTCCAATTTAACACCTATTTGAATGCTTTGAACGTTCTCACTATCCATTTTTGATCTATCTTTGTGTTTTGGCACACTACCAACGTAATTTCTACCTGCCGTTCGATTGGAGGTGCCGTTCTAGTGGAGAAGGGCCGTTCTATTAGAAGAAATACGGTATCTTATATCGCGAGAAACAGAGAGGAAAACAACTTGATACTTGTGATTTTGCACAGGTGGTTTTACATGTGCAAAAAAATCAGCTTGCCAATGCACTAGTTAAGGTCACACACCAGCGGGCAAGGCAGCCAGCACAATTCTCAGCGCGCAGCCATGCGCCTCAGCTGCAGACTGCTCCGTGGCACCGGCGCCCGGCTGCACGACTGCCACGTCCTCCTGCGAATGTTGCGTGCAAGGGGTTGCTATGGGATCCAGGTGCCAGTCCCGCACCCCGGAAAGTGTCAAGTCGACATTTTTCCGGCCCCGATCCCGATCTAAACCCACAATCCCGAAAATTATTCCAACTTCCAAAAATCCCAGTCACAACTAGACATCCCAGCGGAGACCGTTTGAATACCGTATTTCCTCTAATTCCGCCCGGGGGGTTTAATTTTCGGACATTTTGAGGGGGTTAAGCGTGGGGGGGGGTATTCCGAGGAAATACGGAATACGCATTCAAACCCACCAATAATTCATCGATAAGATCAGTGTCTACTGCATTTGCATCACTCGGAGCCGAATTTTCCACCCGCGCGCTGCCATTGCGATCGGCTTCGGACGGGTCGGCGTGCAGCACATTGCACGTGTCCAAGAGCAACGTGACCAAATGATCCAGGGCCAATGTGGAATAGAAGCTAAAGCACAATGAACGAAACAGGACACCGGTGCAATGCCTGTGAATGTAAAAAGCTTACAAGAAGATTTGATCAGTCTACAAACAACAAAAAAAGTCTTGCCTGATTTTTTCCGCATCGCAAGGATCAACCAATCGAAGGCAGCGAGCCAGAAAGTTCTGTGCATCTGCAGCGCTATACGCATTGGAGCACAGCAAGCGCAATATCCAGTTGGCACAGAGCCATAGTCCACTGGAAAACAAAAAAAACCCAAATAAAGCTGCTCATAGGTGTTTGAGTAATTGACACGAGTTAAAACAGCACCGAGTGACATCATTCTTGCTCAGAATCGCCTCGAAATGTTGCTGGAATGTGGCCGGCCGCAAAAGTGCAATAGAGTTGGTAATGAAGTGAAATTGGTAGAGCGGCAAGGGCTCTGTGAGTGATTTTTTTTGGATATCAGTTATAAATTATCAAATGCGCAAAGTAAACAAATTAAGCTGCTTTACCATTGATCAAATCAGCAGAATTAATAAGGGCACAGAGCCAATTTTCCGTAGCCTGCTGCACAGCCGCGCCAATCTACAAAACAATGTGTCCACTGATGCCGTGTGAAATATGGAAAAAAGCAAATGTTTTTTGAAGTACAAAAGGGGTCAAACACCATAGACACCAGCTGCAAGGTGTGATGCTTTCGCCGGTAAATATTTACATTAGCTCTTTTCACAATGTTAAATTGGGATGGAAATTGTTAAACTGAAAATTGGCGCCCATCGCCGATACTCCATCGTTGAATTTTTTCAGTTATGTTTAAAAAATTTCGTAATATTTAAACAAATATTGAATAAATCTTGAACAAACAACCTCCATTTTTGCATTTTTATCCGGCTGCAGTATCGTTTCAACCGCCGCAAATAGTTCCTTCGGTTGAATTGCAGCTTTACCAGCGTCGAGCGAGTTTCGTTGACAAGCAGACAAACAGCCAGTCAGCAGCGAGCCCACTTGCTCAGTCTGTTTTTTTGGGGGAAGGCATATCAAGAAAATAGTATAAAAACAAGTGACAAGTCACAAATTTCCTGTCAAAAGTTTACTTATAAATTCACTTAGCACCTACCTACTAAACACCTTCCCGGTCACGTCCGGCAGCCATTTTTTGATTTTACTTCTTATATCCTATCACCAGTTGTAGGGCGCCCCCGAGGCTGAAACTTGGGGGAGATATTGGCACAACCCCCCTCTACTTTGCATGAATTGGGGGGGTCGCGGCGACCCCCCCAATTCATGCGAAGTAGAGGGGGGTTGCGCCAATATCTCCCCCAAGTTTCAGCCTCATGGGCGCCGTAGAACTGGGGATACGATATAAGAAGTAAAATTAAAAAAATGGCTGCCGGACGTGACCGGGAAGGTGTTTACTTTCCTTTACAGCCAGCACTTGTCTTATCACTTGCGGAACCAGATATCATATATAAAATTTCCCACTGACCTGTACGAGTTTGCAGCACTGGGCCAATCTGGCCAGCAGCCATCTGCTTTGGCACACGTCCAAATTTTTAAAGTTTTCCTCGTGGCACAGCATCAAGCGCGCCAGCGTCGTGTCACCATTCTGCACCGCGATTCGTCCAATCAGAAAATGACTTGTATTTGAGCTGCGAGATTTCAGGTACCAGATAAGGATTTCCAGATGACAATTACTGGTAGGTCTTGTCGTATATTCTTGCATGAGACTTCAGGCAGATTTATGGTTGAAGAGTTACTCAAATGGGAGTATACGAGGGAAGGTGCATTCAAGTACATACGACATAAGTTGAGTAAACTTACACGTTTATAAACTCGCAATTCTGCAACTTTGCCGTTAAAATCTTGCTCCAATCAATCGGCGGCAGATGTGGACTTTTGCATTCAGATTCTTTGCTGACTTGGCAATTTGCCAGCGCGCGCAGCAGCATATCCAAATATGGTTCAGACATGGGGGTCTCAGGGTTAGCATTTATCAATTGATCGATCAAAGTTTGAAGCAAACTCCACTGAAAAATGTGCGTTTAACTTTCTACAAACAGTAATTCCACACCAAATTAAATTATATTAAATAATACCACAATTTAAACAAAAATATTCACACATTCTAACCTTTGGCAAATGTCCATAATTCTGCGGCAAAACACTCCGGTTGCCCAAACTGCTTAACAACCTTCCGCGGCGCTGCGCCAACTTTATCAGCGAGCGTTTTCTGAACGCCGCATCCAAGGGACCCGTGGCGCCTGGCGCCTGTGCCATTTTTGGCGCCAGTGTGGCGCACAGCGACTCGGCCAGCGCCACGAGCGCCGCGTCGATCGACGGCAGTGTCCGGCAGCAACTGACAAATGAGCGATAAGCGGCATCTGTGCGGGTTGTTTTGGGATCTTGTTTAGTGATGGTAAAGCGCCATGGCGCTGGCGTCTGGCGCTAGCACCAAAGGAAAAAGTGCCATGGCGCTTGGCTCTGGGGTTCGGAAAAGCGCCAAAGTTCTGGCGCTTTTTCCATCACTAATCTTGTGGTTATGTGTGTGATTATTCCGCACCCGCACTGTGTGAGGTGAGCAGAAATCTTTTAAAAGTTATCTACAACTTGATGGACGTCACACATCAAGGAATTTTGTAAGGATACATAGACGATGTACATATTTACAAACAGATTTTTGGCACTTTAAAAACAAACCTTTGACGCCAGGGGGTCCTTGGATTTTGTATATTTGAGAAGCATTACTTTCACAGTTGATATCAGCGTCGCCACTTATTCCATCCACATCTAATACTGCTTTCAGATCAGGACAGTTTTCCAATGTTGATACAGGTATTTTAGATTTGATATAAACAGAAATCTGCAAAAAAAAACAAATCAAGTGACATAACAACAACAAATTGAAAAATTGGAAAGAACAACAAAGTTTCAATTGCACCTTTTTATCGTTTTCAGCCATTTCAGCCAGCGCGACCTGCGCCGCATCAAACACAGCCTCAGCAAAGTTGCGCTCAGCCAAAACAGCAATCAAAGGGTCACAAATGGATGCAATGCGGCAGTTTTCACTTGAACAAAATGCACCACATGCCAGCTGCCATGCCAGAATGTGACTGGGAGTTGACATGTTCAGTAACTCAGTTTCTATTGCCTGAAAATGTCAAAAATTACACATCAAATGCTAATTCGACACATTGTGAAGTGGTAAGAACTGTCGCGGTAATGAGAAGAAATGAAAGAAAGTAAGTTTTCAAGAAAAATAAGTTGTAAGAGGTGTACTCAAGATAGTGCACTTGTGAGTTACGACTGTTCACGTGACTTAGTACCTTCGCTTAATGCATTCCGCCTATAACAGTTGCTTACAAGTTTACCTATCACTTTTCTCATCACTTGGCCATGTTATTCTTATCAGCCTGGAATTAGCACCAGAAAATGAGAATATTTTAAAATGCATATAAATAGTCAAACCCCAGTACCTGAAGAAACTGATTGTCCACCTGTCCCAGCTTCCCCACATCCCTCATGGCAGCGAGCCAGGCGCCAGCCGCCACAGGGCACGTTTTCACTTGGCCAACATTTTGGAACAATGCCAAATGCATGCCATCCAACACACGCGGCACCAAAGTCGCCGAACAAAGTGAAGCGATCTGCATCAGCGCCGCGTCTGGGCGCGCTCCGGGCTGTGAGATTTTCATAGTGGAAAACTATATAAATGTTGAAGAATGTTGAAGTTGAAGATTGTTTAACTCATTGCTCTGCTAAAGTATGTTTAATGAATAATGATATGTTTGCGGATAGTAAATGTTTACTCTTTGGTGGGACCCTTTTCACGTGTGACTGAATGCATACAAGCATAGCTTCGATATGTTCAGCAGCCGTGAACTCTGATAACGCGGTGACAAAACACGCTAGTTTGCGGCCGAAATATAGGAAACTGATAGATCCAGCTATGATAGCATTTGAGTTTACCGGAATAAGGTGTCCGTCAACTACTCTTGGTGATCGAAAATGATCCTCGCGAACATTTTATGCTCTTTATGATTCTTTACTCTCGCGAACTCAGTTTCCGGAATCTCGACCATAAACTAGTGCGCGCGGTCACATTTACAGTCAAACAGACGAGCTGCGGCAGGAGGCAGTGCACGCTGGCGGCGGATTCCGGCCCCGCAGAAACGGAGAGCAGCGAGTGCGCGCAGCGGCTCAGCCAGTTGCCGCGCTCAACCAGCCAGGCACCCTTTTTTGTTGGATCAGTGCCAATTTCGCTCTCGGCCGACTGATTCTGAGCAGTTGGTGGAAAGTGTGGAGGCGTTAGCCGGCTGTTTCAAAATCAGATACTGTATTTCCGCGAAATACCCCCAGGGGTTTATTTTTTCAGAGTGAAATTTTGAGGAGGGGTATTTCGAAGGGGGGGGGGCTCATTCGAGGGGGGGGGGTATTCTTTCGTCAGAAATTTTCGCGAAATTCACAGTAAAGAGTACGCGTTTATATACCCACAACCGGTAATCAACGTGTCCAAGTAGGGTATATTTGGACAAATCAACGTCCATCGCTACACAAACTAGTATATGTGTAGCTGCGATGCAAACTGCGACCAATACATGATATATAAAATTCCATTCCATAGAATGTGTGATTCCATACGGGGGTATTCCGACGGGGGGGGGGGGGTTCCCCAGCTCAAAAAACCCGGGGGTATTTCGAGGGGGGTTAATCCAAGGGGGGGTATACGGTATACCTAGTCAGTATGTAAATATGTGCAAAGTGCATTCCACCAGCGAGGGCTGTACCTGCGCGAGGGCGTGCGCTAACGCGGCCAGAGCAAAACAGCAGTTGAGCTGCGCCAGGCGAGTCTGCCCCCAGGCGCGCTTGATGCGCTCGCACAACAGTTCGGTCGCCCTGCAAATTGGATCCTGATTTTCTGGCTGTATTTTAAATAGGGTGAATGATCGAACCCTGTAAAGTGTAAAGTCAAGTGTCAAATAACAGTAATAATCAAAAATTTGTTACTGAACATTTTACATGAGAGTTCACAAATTTTTTTATTTATGACACTTCACACTTCACAGGGTGCGGCACTGGCACCTGTCATAGTTTTAAAAACGGAATCATCGAAAAACTTTTTCGCTCAAACTGTAATTACATTTTCAGCAGCAGTAAAATCAGAAATTTTCGGTGCGGATTCACTAGGATTTACAAAGCGTTGGAAAAACCGGGTCGTTATACTCGGCAGACACGATACTCTACAAACAGATAGGAGTTATGTCTTCGGCTGGCAGACGGCCAGCCGAGAACTTATGGAAGGCGTGATGACGACAACGTAATGGCGAGAGATGATGGCGACGAAAGTGATGACGTCATGATAGAGTTTCCCCCGGAAAAATGTGCGGCGTTATGTCATCCGAGTATAACAAGTTTCTTTTTCCATCACATTTACCAACCACTGTTCAGTTTCTTCAACCGAAACCTTGTTAGCTTTCTTCGCACTGGCCGCCTGGCCGGTGTGCAGCTGCGCACCGCGTCCGGCCACGACGGCGCCGAGGCAGAAAAACACGCAGGTGCGCCAGCCGCGCCACGTGTCCAGCACAGCGCCCCAGTCGCTCAGGTCCACTGGCACCTGCGAGGGGAAGGCGGAGCTTGTGTGGGCTGTGGTCATTGCTCAGAGCCTGGTTTTGACTTGGCGTGAACACGGATTTATGTGTTTACAGATATGATAATCTAGAAAACTATTTAGCACATCGATTTATTGATATATCATAATCCCGTGTATTTTTATCTGTAACTTGACGTGGTTTTGACTGAGAAATGGCATTTAATACATTTACAACAGCCTATCGGACACTTAAAATTTGTCTGGGAGTTTACAATTGGCCCCGTGTCCAGATACATTTTGAAGAGTGTATGGCGGCACATTCCAATTATACTCCCAGTAGTTTTCCCAAACTAGGCATGCATTTGAAGAATAAATCGGGTCGGTAAACGGTGATAGCTAAATGTCATTTCCTTATGCCAACATAAAAACAGTTTAAGTAATTTCTCGGTAAATTTTTTCACATGTAAGGCGACGAGTTATGCACACAAGAATCTTCTGGATGGTTTGCTAATGGTATATCTTGCCGCAAAATTGCCATATCTTTTGAAAAAAACCCACCAGATGGTTTAATGTCAAACAATCTAGGTATAATAACATCGGATATATGTATGCACTAAATGTTGCTGAGAAAATGAAAGTGTTTGAACTAAAAACAGATGCAGCTTAGCATAGGTAAAGATACGGCCGTATAAAAACGGCGCCGATAACGAAATCTACACGACAGTTTTACCTTAACTTTACAAAGGAAATCTGACAAAAAAAAGAAAAAAATGGCAAAATTGGCAATTGTCGTCTGCGCTATCGCGGCCATGGTTGCGTTGGGCTCGTGCCGTTACGGTAAGCAGAAACTGATATTTTGGAGGCACCAAAAAATGCTTCAGGTGCCAACCCTTACGATAGTGGCAGTATGGGCCATCGCTCCCTGGTGAAAATGTTGTCGGGTCTCGTCCTGTGTACAGTCCCGCATCCTGTAAAGTATATAGTCAAGTTTCAAATGTCATGTAAAATGCCAATCAAAATATATAAAAATATATTATTATCGAAATTTGGATAATTTGATGAGAATTGACAAATTTGTATAACATATTACGTGACATTTGAACTGGACTTTACACTTAACAGGGTGCGAGACTGGCACCTGATACCATTCCCGCACCTTATTGTCAAATAACAGGTTAGACAACGATTTTTATGCTTCGGGCAAAATGCACCGCAAAGTTACTTGTCAGTCAAATTCTTTGTACTTGCGTTTGTCACAAGTTACCAGTCACAAGTCACAAGAAAATGCCCAGTTCAGGATGCCATAAATCATTCCAGCATAAGCCCCTGTTCAATTCAGCACATTAAACAGAACCATTCGCAGATGACGTGATGACGCCTCACCAGATAAGCGGCGATGGCAAATGCAGCTTCTATTACTGCTGCAACAAAGACAAGTACACGCCGAACACGTATCTGTGCACGTGGGATGAATTCACGGTTGCCGATAAACAGGTTAAAATTACTTGATGTGCTTCAAATAGTCTTTCAAAGATCAAATGAGGACTTTGATTTGGTCAAGAGAGAAATGCATAAAACGTTCAAAACTCTGTCTTTAGTGACCGAATGCCCAATACTTGTTATTTGTGATTACTTCCCAGGACTGCCTTCAGAAAAACGTAAAACCTGTAGTCAAGTCGCATATTTATTTATTTATGTAGGACAAAATTATGCAATTATAAGAAGTGGAGCGAATACTTTCCGCAGGATCCTACCATAATTTAACGTGTAAAATATTGTGATAAATTTTGTGATCAACTATTCCATAGAAAAAAAAAACGAAATATTATGATGAAAAAAACTAAATTTAATTTTAGCTTCATCATTCAGCTGGGTTATGGTAGGTTTCCATACGAAGTGTTATGCGCGACGAGTATACCACCTAAACAACCCTCAACCCATTTGGCAGGCGTCCATGCAGAAGTGGTGCAACAACCAGAAAGGCAAAAGGTGCTGCCCCAGCACCTGCAGGTTCGACGCGCTCACACTCGGGTGCGGCAAGTGCGACTTCTACGACGACGTATTTGGCTAATGCAATGTCAGCGCGCACCCCCAGGCCAAGTTCCAATTTGAAGTATGTAAATGCAAATGATGGCGCCATTTTTGAGTGCGATAGTGTAAAGTAGATCTATTCTTATCGTCTACACATTTACATTCATCACGTGATTTAATAAATGCAAATTCTACCTTACCAAACATTGGAGAAACAAAACGACAACGGAACACGTTCACACAAAAAAAAGAAATAAAACCAGCAAAACAGAAACCAGCCCTCACAAACCTGCACGAGCAGTCTGTCCATGATCTGCACTGCCCGCCTGCCCATCTGATAGAGGGCGCGCGGATCGCCCGAAGTGGGCGGAGTCAGGGGGAGCGAGTGCAGCAGGACGGGCACCAAGTCGCCGCCGCCGCTCGCCGCGCTCTTGTCCTGGGAGAGACACTCGTTGTGGAAGGGGGTTGGAAGAATACCGTATTCTCTTGAATAAACCCCCAGCTGAGTGAGCTGAGAAAAATAAGTACCCTTGAATACCACCCCCCGTGGAATTTCTGATGAATAGAAACAAAACAAAAACGTAATTTATTGAAAGCAAAACTTGAAAAAATGAGTCGAATGCACACCGCACTGGGCTGATTGATCAATGAATTGAATATCAATTTACAAATTGTCTTCGATTAAAAAATACAGGTGATTGAGAAATCTCCTTCAAACCCCCTCTCCCCCAAATTTCGCTTGCGACAAAATAACCGTTAAATCAAAACTGAAAACACGCTCAAACGCAAGCGCGCACCTCAATGTTGGCATTCAATCTCCTCAACACAGTGGACAATTTCTCACTGTACGGCGACTGGGCAGCGGCTGTTGCGTTCATGCGCAGTGCGCTTTGGATGCCTGCCAAACTGTACACAGATCTTGGCAGGTTGTCAAGTTCGGTGCTGAGACACGACGTCAGTAGGCTACACATGCCTACGAAATTTTGGCTTTGTGATTTTTGACAACGGAATTGACAACTGAATTGGAGTGAATTGTCACACCTTTGTAAGCTCCAATGGGGACAACTTTGGTCAGATTGAAAATAGACAATCCTGGAACTTCCGGCGATAAATTGTCGCGCCAGTCGTCATCTCGGATCTGAAAAAGGGATCAAGAAATTTGAATGGAAAACTTGTTCGAGATACTCATGCAAGCGACATAAGACTCAGCCAAGTCCCGAACCTTATGAAGTGACAATTGTCAGTACAGCGTTTGAAATTGTCATAAAACATGACTACAATTGTAGTAGGCGATTGAACTTAATTGTGTAAGTTAAATCAACTACTACACTGTGTCTGAAACCCTCCTCTCACGTTGCAGTTTTTACAATTTAGCAACACACTTTTCAACAGTCTACCATAACGATGAAACTTTCTAAAAAGTTTTAGTCGACAGCGAATTGCAAACTGTTTGTTTAAGCGGCGTTTACACTGCGAGCTGTGCCAGCAAATTTTTTTTGTCGCCAATGGACTTTTTGTCACGACAACGCACAAATTTTACAGAAATTTTGCCTGTGCCGACAAAAAAGCCTCGTTCAACAGAAACCGAACCGACAACGAAAATATGACAAAAAAGCCTCGTTGAATTCCGGGCGAACCGACAACGAACATTTGGACGGATTGGCAAGTGTGATTATTTTTGGAATGAGGTATACTCGGCAGACACGATACTCTAAAAACAGATAGGAGTTATGTACTTTTTTTATCAAACTCGAATATCTACCGTATATCCTCGAATAAGACCCCCCCTTGAATAACTCCCCACCCTTGAATAACTCCCCCCTCAAAAACACTGACGAAAAAATAACTCCCTCCCTTGAATAACTCCCCACCCTTGAATAACTCCCCCCTCTGTGATGAGTGGAGAGGATACTGGAACAAGTGAAAAACACGAAATGCAAATGCAGTGCAGTGTGTGAGACAAAAAATACAAAGGATGATAGCATACGACAGCGAAAGCAGATGCTCAGTGTGTATTACGCAGTGTATACACACCTATCTACCTGCAAGTTTTCCTGGAAGTTATGAGGAAAAAATAACTCCCTCCCTTGAATAACTCCCCACCCTTGAATAACTCCCCCCTCAAAAACTTTGATGAAAAAATAACTCCCCGGGGGACTTATTCGAGGATATACGGTATGTTAAACTGAAAACTTTAAGGACCGATTTTTCAGAAAAGAATTAAGAAAATGATAGATTTCTCTGTATGCCGGGCTGACGCTACTATTTCCAAGTGAATATGTGGCGTTACCGGAGCCAGAAATATTGCTATTTATCTTAAGCGGAAATTATAGCAGACTATTTCACCAATTGCGGCGACCGTTTCGAATGTGGCCTTATGTGGCCGAAGATTCAGGTAATATCTCGCTCGTTTTGTCTGAACAAGTTCTAGCGCGGCCGAATTTTCCATGACACATATACTCAGCGGACCGCAAAGTATTTATGTGCAGAATCCTACCATAATTTAATGAATAAAATCTTGTGAAAAATTTCGCAATTAATTATTCCATAGTAAAAGTGAAATGAAATATGATGAAAACTGTATAATTTTTGGTTCATTATTCAGATGGGTTATGGTATGTTTCCATACAAAGTGTGATGTCCATCGGGTATACCTATTTTCTTTCTTTGTATTTCACACCGGAACGAGTTGGATAGCGGCAGAAATTTATGATGTATCACACTGCAGGAGTGTTTCCTCGAGGAAAAATGTACGGCATAAAGTAACTCACAGAGTATATGAATTGCACTATTTTTAGCAAAAACACTTACCACTTACCACTTACAAAAATTACCTACTGCCTCGAATTACCCCCCCCCCCCCCCGCGTGAATTACCTATCCCCTCAACTTATCCCCTCGTGAATTATCCATCTCCTTGAATTATCACACCACGTGAATTACCCATCCCCTCAACTTATCCCCTCCATGTGAATTACCCATCCCCTTGAATTACCCCCTCCCTGTGTGAATTACTCACCCCCTCGAATTATCCCCCCCATGAATTGTCAATCTCCTCGGATTATCCCCCCATGAATTGTCCATATCCTCGAATTATCCCCCCATGTGAGTTACCCATCCCCTTGAATTACCCCCCCCGTGAAGTACCCATCCCCTCAAATTATCCCCCTGCGTGAATTACCATCCCCTTGAGTTATCCCACCTGCGTAAATTACCCATCCCCTCGAATTACCCCCCTGTGTGAATTACCCATCCCCTAGCAGTAACCCCCACCCCCGTGTGAATTACCTACCCCTTGAATTATCCTCCCTGCGTGAATGAATTATCTACCTCCTCATAGTAAACCCCCGAGGTAGGTGAATTACCCACCCCCTCAAATTACCCCCCCCCCCAAGTGAATGAATTATATTTGGCAGACATCACACTTAGTATGAAAGCCTACCATAACACATCTGAGTAATGAACCAAAAATTATACAGTCATAATATTGAGTTTTTACTATGGAATAATAAATTATGAATGATTTCAAAATTTATCACAAGATTGTATTCATCAAATTATGGTAGGCTTCCATACTAAGTGTGCTGTTAGCTGGGTGTGTTAAAAATGAAATATGATGATGAAAAACTGTATAATTTTTTATTTATTATTCAGATGGGTTTTGGTAGGTGACCATACTAGGTGTTATGTCTGCCGAGTATGCCTACCTCCTCGAATTACTCCCCATGTGGGTATTACATACCTACTGGAACTATCCCCCACATGTAGGGTTCAAATGATATGACTTTTCGATATCGATATTCAATATTTGATATTTTTCTGAAACTCAATATTCGATATCAATACTATATGGAACCTTGATGTCGATATTCGATATAAAAAATTGTCTATATTTGATATCAAAATTTCTCTTGGTATACTCCGATTACTTTACACCCTGCACGCGTGGTTCCCGCTGGAAGTGTGCCAACGAAGGTTAGCACGTGCGAGTTTCATAAAAAGATGACAAAATTGATTGTTGTTATAATGTTATTCATTAACATATTCACATCGATGAATGTTTTTCATCTTTTTACGGAAATCGCATGACTTAACAATCATTGGCACGCTTCCAACACGAGACATAAATCAGTGAGAGAGCAGAGTATCATGTACGCCAAGTATATAGCAAGGCATATTTCAAGTGGCATATTTCATGTGGTTTATTTTCATGTGGTAACTTAATTTAGGGACACAATACAGGTTCAATATATCGAAAAATGGTCAATATTCAATATCGATATTTGATATTTTTCAAAATTTTTGATATTGATATTCAATATTTTTTCAAAATTTTTCATATTGATATTCAATATAAAAAATGGTAGATATCCGATATTTGATACAATATTTGTACCCTACGACATGAATGAATTGCCTACCTCCTCAAATTATACCCCCTGTTCAAATGTTTACTTACCTCCTTGAATTATACCCCCTCCCATCAATGAATTACTCATCAAATTTGTTTTATTCATATGGGATTTTACAAACACTCAAATTTTTGTAAAATTTTACTAAAATTTTACAAAATTTGAATTTTAGTACAATTTTGCTTAAAAAAATTACAAAAATTTGAATTTTAGTAAAATTGTATTTTTATTTCATTTATTTTATTTTATTCTTCAATTTTCCATCTTATTTTCATTTTTTTTTCTGAGATTTTGCCATCCCTAGTCATAGTATACAATATAGAGCCACAGTGCCCCCACAATTCTACAGTGTGAAACGTCACTGCCAATGTATTAACCAGAGTTGTTAAAAGTACTGAAGTTTTTTAAAAGTATATGTAAACATAAGGTATTTATTTTTTACTCACCCCTTGAGTACAGAAAACATAAAGTAAATTTATTTACTTTTACTCTTGAGTAAACATACTTTTCTCCTGGAAAACATAAATGTGAGTATTTTTGAGCAAATGTCACCCCAATTTTCAGTAAAAATTACAACTTTTCACAACTTCTTGCATATTCTAAGCAACTTTTTGGCTAATATATGGGCTTGTATATTCATTTTTGTCTATTTTAACTATTTTTAGCATATTCTCCCATTTTTTTCCTTCTGTGCCTTCAAAAAATGATACAAAAGCCTATCTGGAATATGTTTTCTGTACTCACATACTTTCAAAAAGTATACATAAAAGCAAGTACTGGAACTTTTTTCAGAGGAAACGTAAAAGTATTTACTCAGTACTTGAGTATACGTATTTAGCGAGTAAAAGTAAATATGTTTTAACAACTATGGTATTAACCTTCTTTTGTAACCTAATTTAAACACTATTCTGTGCCCAACTTCACTTGCGGTCATGAACATTTGACAAACGATGATATGCATAAGTCTACAAAAAACAAATATATTTGACAGAAATCACCACTTATAATGTCATTCCATGTCTCCACATCCATTCTATGGCCATATATAACATCACAAATTACTACCATGTGTCTAATAAAACCTTTTTTGTAAACTCATAAACTATGGGTTTGGGAGCTTTTGAAAAACAAACAGTTTTGTTTAAAAATGGAATCATTGAAAAAACGTTTTTTCCATCCCCGCTGAGTACTCGAGTATATGTATTTATCCAGTAAAAGTAAATATGTTTCAACTATGCTGCCAAGTGCAAAGGTATAAATATAACAATATTTATTGGTAAGGCTTGATTTGTGAAGTTGGCAGTAAATTGGCAGAATTTGCACCATTATTCAGATATTATCAGTGATAAAATGAACTTTTTTCAAAGTATACATAAATGTAAAGTATTTATTTTTTACTCACCCCCTGAGTACAGAAAACGTAAAGTAAATTTTTTACTTTTACTCATGAGTAAACACAAGTAAAATACTTTTTACCCTATAAAACGTCAAAGTGTGTACTTTTTAGGAATTTTGCCCCAACTTTCACTAAAAATCTCTATTTTTCATACCTTTTTGATCATTTTAACCTTCAAATTCACTAGTTCATGTGTTATTTGCAGAGTTGCGAAAATGTATTTACGTTTACCCAAAATACACGGTTATTTGGGTATTTATACTTACGTTTACGTTTACACTTTCCAAAAATACTGTTACGTTTTGTTACGTTTTCCTGGCACAATTACCCGGGTACCAGCGAAAATGTAAAAAATATGTGAACGGCACCTTATTATTTGACAAATGTAGTGTTATATGGTCAGTTCAACATGCTTAAATGTTAAGAGGTTGCCAATTCCACAAGTGGAGAACTAGAACGATTTATCAGTGAGAAGTCAAAGTTGAGAGAGACATCAATTTATTAGTGAGAAGGCAGGTAAAAAGAGAAAACGTTTTTAGTGTTTTCTTGTGACCTTGCCACTTATAAATTTATGTTTTTTTACTTATCACTCGCCATTCAACTTGTCATTACCTCTCACCTATAAATTGTTTTTTTTTTAGTTCCCCACTTAAGGAATTGACAAACTAGTTCACACTTAATGTTGCTTAATAAACACACACCCACTAGTTGACAACGACACCAAATGTCAACAGGTTCCGATCCAACTCAATATCCCGATCCCATCATTATGTTTAAAATATAGGTAATATCAATGTCAATGAAGATAATAGGAACGTAAATAGATAATGTTGTAAAAACGCTGTTTTTATATTAACTGATAGTGGTAGCACTTGATAAAATTTTTTACATTTACGTTTTATTTTACGTATTCCCAGGTATTTAAAAAATACCTTACGTTTTAGTATTTATACTCCAAAATTTGAAAACATATTTACGTTAAGTTTACGTTTTCCAAAAATACCAGTTTTTGAACAACTCTGGTTATTTGTCTACTTTCAGCTGTTTTTGAAAAAAAAATTCTCCTATTTTTTGCATTTTTCTTAATTTTTTCCCATCTATGCCTTGTAAAAGCCTATAACAAAGTCTATCTGTAATACGTTTTCTGTACTCGAGTACTTTCAAAAAGTATGCGTAAATGCGAGTACATTTTTCAAAGTATACATAAACGTATTTACTCAGTACTCAAGTACAACTTTTTGAGTAAACATAAATACGTTATACTCGGCGTACATGATACTATACAATGAGTTGCATGATGTCATATCATGCCCGCTGTATCCAACCCGTAGAACTCTGTTTTGGTGACTCGTGCTTACGCATATACGGAGTGAAACTATTCAATTGTGCCCGGCACAATTCAAACCCCCCATCAAAGTGTAGTTGAGTTTTTTGGCATGATGCCATCCAAGCGTCATCTGGATGGACAGCATCTGAATAAATACAAAGCGGGAACGTTTTCCGAATTCAAAATTTTGAATGTAACAAGTTTTCTTCAAAATGAATCGATAGCATGTAACTTTTCTAAATATGAATTAGATTAAATGTAGGTAAACGTATAATCAAAAATTTGCAGCACCTATTGGCACAAAAATTGGAGTAAATGAGTGCGTAAAGAACCGCACATTTTTATTTTCCTTTTTATCATTTTTATTTTCCTTTTTCTTTTTTAATATTTTCATTTCTCGTTCGATCCGCACAAGAACAAAATATAACTTTCTAATTTTGTAGAATGATATGTCCATCGACTATACATATTGACATATTTACGACCCACTGTGCACCGTTTTTCTACCGTATTTAAGATGTATCGCACTTCGCTGTTCAGTAAGATGTTGAATTTCATTGACGCTCAGCGAAGCGAGACGGGGAGGGGTATTTCGAGGAAATACGGTGTATAAATACACACCTGGGTAAAGACTGTTTTTTCCTACTTTATTTGGTCTATTTTGCCATTTTTTATTTTTGTCAGGTTTGGGTCTCGTTAACGAGACCCGAACCGACAAATCGAGCAAAAATGCGGACAGTCGTGTGCGTCTTGTGTCAGTTTGTTGGCACATTGCCATCACAAGCTGTGAACGTGTTTTTATATTTTATTGTGCCAACATTTATCATTCCAATGGAAAGGCAGGTTTTGCACATTTTTACACACAGGTTTTGCACACAAAGCAATAGAATGGTAGGTAGATATTATAAGGGTGTAAACTAAGTTTCTTATTTTTTGCCATCTCATACAAATATTTACACATTCCTGCATTCCATTCTGTTGTACATTCACCGGTTTTGATGCCCTTCGAGTATGTTTGGGTTTGGGGTCTGGGCTTTGACGAAAAAAATTCTTTCCTTGAATATTCCCCCAGTCCTGAGATAAGGGGGGTCTATAAAAACACGGTCATTTTGCATGGCCGATCAATTTGGAGCTTAATAACTGGTCCATTTCTGGGCCGATTCTGACCGTTCAACATTTAAAATGATCGGCACAACCTGTAGAGTACATTTTTGAGGTCGGCTTAGTGATGTCAACATCCTTTATGCCGATTTGACCCAGTTTTTCAATGCAAAAAATGTTTCTGAACATGCTATCATATAGTTTAGACAACGAGAATTCATACCGGAAAAATTATCTCAACATCTCTTTCCAATAAAACATTGTAACACTTCAAACTTCCGCTTCAGAACTTCAGAAATCACTAATCCAACCTCAAAAACGGCATCTACAGGTCGTGCCGATCATTCTGCCAAGTGTTGAACAGTCAAAATCAGCCCAGAAATGGCTGAGTTATTGGCCTTCAAATTCTAGCGACCAGATCAGCCATGTAAAATGACTATCCTTTATTAGACCCCTTTTATCTCAGGACTGGGGGATTATTTGAGGAAACAAAAAATTTTTGTCATAGCCCAGACCCCAAACCCAAACATACTTGAAGGGCATCAAAATCGGCCAATGTACAACAGAATGGGAATATTCATTTCTGATATTGCAAAACATATAAGAAACATAGTTTACACCCTAATATTTACATTGGAAGAGTGACAAAAACTAAAATATAAAAAATGAATGGTGAGAATAATACACCCCCCCCTCGAAATACCCTCCCCTCCAGAATGATTTACATCATGTATACAATGTGCATGATGTATTTTTTACTGCTTATTTGTATTGCAGCTGCACATAGACTTGTTTGTGTAGCAATCTACATTTTTTTATCCAAATACATCCTGTTTGGACGCATTTATTACCTGTTTTGGGTATGAAAATGCCAACTTTTTACTACAATTGTTACGAAAATTTCTGTTGAAATAATAAATCGAATAGACCCCCCTCGAATTAACCCCCCTCAAATTTTTCTGGCGAAATAATAAACCTCCATGGGGGTATTTTGTGGTAATATGGTAAATAAGTATGTAGCTAGTATAAACCCTGACATTTTACAGGGTCTTTTACGTGACACATGACATTTTACACTTTGCAGTGTCTTTTACATGGTCTTGAACTGCCCCCTGGGGGTATTTCAAGGAAGATAAATTCAATGGGGGGATAATTCGAGGTAATACAGCATATGCATTCCCCCCTGTCACTCACTACACCACTCCCTCATACACTTTTATAAGCAACTGTGGTAAAGTCAGTGTCGTCACAAAAAATGAAAAAAACACGTTCGCAGCTCGTGGCGACAATCAACCACAAAAACCAGGCTCACATGAAAACATTTTTTTTCTTGTGACGACAAGCGCTCAATGTCACATTGTCGCCAATCAAAAGCTTGTGCCGACAACAAGATTTTTTCGATCAAAAAAAGCGAACCGACAACGTGAAATTTTCAAAATGCGTATAACTCTGGAACAAAACGGCCGATTTATCTGAAATTTGGCATGTGAGTGCACCTAACTAGTGAGTATACTGACCTGTTTTTTCTCGCAGATATGGAACTTTATTCTGGATTTATGGAACTTTTTCACTTTTCGAATTGTCGGCACATTTTGCAGTGTAAACGCCGCTTTAAGCGGCGTTCACACTGCGAGCTGTGCCAACAAATTTTTTTCTGTCGGCAATGGGCATTTTGTCACGACAACGCACAAATTTTACAAAAATTTCGCATGTGCCGACAAAAAAGCCTCGTTAAAAAGAAACCGAACCGACAACGAAAATATGATGAAAAAGCCTCGTTGAACTCCGAGCGAACCGACAACGAAGATTTGGACGGATGGGCAAGTGCAAAGTTGTTGAAAAGTGCGTACGTTCACCCGAAAAATACGCGTACGCGAGTACCCAGTAAATACGTTTACATATACTTTAAAAAAGCACTGTACACACTTGTACGCGTACATTTTCAAAGCATACGCGTACGGAAAATGTATTTCAGGAGTTTCAATGTGGGACATTTACTGCTCAAACCGCAAGCTTTAAACAAAATGGCACCATAATGTGATGAATAAACTCAGGTAATATGGTCTGTTGTATGTTCCACGTAAAAATTATCCCATATTACCAACGTTATTTCTATTGTGGCAGAAATATAACCAATTTTTCGTTCATTATTCAGTTGGCACATGGTAGATTTCCGTGCAAAGTGTGTTGTCGATAAGCTATATTTAAAAAGTCATCATATTTATCTATCATTTTCTTACAGAAAAACATTGTAGACGTATGAAAACGTGCCCAATTTTACATATTCTATAAAGGAAAGTACTCGTTTCATCACTCACAAGAAAAGTACCCACATTTACGCATAAGTACGAGTAAAAATAGTATTTTACGTTTTCTATACTTTGTGGTGAGTAGAAAAAATACTTCACATTTACATATACTTTTGAAAAAGTTCAGTAATTCTAACAACTTATGGCAAGTGTGATCATTTTTGGAATGAAATATTTATGAATCATAGTTGTTAATACGCATTTACTTTTACTTGATAAATACGTATACTCAAGTACAGAGTAAATACGTTTACGTTTATTCAGAAAAAAGTTTCTGTACTCACATTTACGTATACTTTTTGAAAGTACTCGGGTACAGAAAACGTATTTCTGATATTCCATTATACAGGTGTTTTGAAGGCAAGCAATGGAGAAAAGGGTGAAATAAGCAAAAAATAAAGAGAAAAATGGCCAACAATGTGAATTTAATATGATTTATAAATAGCCTTATTTTATGTTGAAATTAGTAAAAATATGAAAATTAGTGATTGTGATTTTGAAAATTGGGGCAAAATTTTCAAAAATACTTACCTTTACGTTTTCCCATAGAAAAAGTACATTAACTCACGTTTACTCATGAGTAAAATTAACAAAAATTACTTAATGTTTTCTGTACTCAGGGGGTGAGTAAAAAAAAATACTTTACGTTTACTTATACTTTGAAAAAAGTTTGGTACTTTTAACAACTCTGGTATGAATTGCACTATTTTTAACAAAAACAGGGCAGCCTCCCATAAAATACCTAGCCCCTCGAATTATCCCTCCTGCATGAATTACCTACCACCTTGAATTATTCCCCAACGTGAATTACCTAACCCCTAGAATTACCCCCCCCCTCTCTGATTTACCTATCCCCTCGAATTATCCCCCACGTGAATAACATATCCCCTCAAATTACCCCCCTGTGAATTAACCTATACCCTCAAATTATCACCCCCGTGAATTAGTAATTCCCTCGAATCACCCCCCCTCCCCCGTGTGAATTACCTATCCCCTCTAATTATCCCCTTGTGAATTATCCATATCATTGAATCATCACCCTTCATGAATTACCCATCTCCTCGAATTATCCCC
This sequence comes from Sphaerolaimus hirsutus, assembly GCA_964036195.1. Taxonomy (NCBI): domain Eukaryota; kingdom Metazoa; phylum Nematoda; class Chromadorea; order Monhysterida; family Sphaerolaimidae; genus Sphaerolaimus; species Sphaerolaimus hirsutus. The sequence continues at coordinate 15,450,480 of OZ038460.1, read as the reverse complement.
TCCCCACATGAATTACTCATCCCCTCGAATAATCCCCCATGAATTATACATCTCCTCAAATTATACCCCCCATGAATTATCCATCTCCTCCAAATTATCCCACCACGTGAATTACCCATCCCCTTGACTTATCCCCCATGTGAGTTACCAATCCCCTCGAATTACCCCCCCCCCTGCGTGAATTACCCATCCCCTCGCAGTAACCCCTCGTGTGAATTACCTACCCCTTGAATTATCCTCCCTGCATAAATGGATTATCTACCACCTCATAATAAACCCCCGAGGTGGGTGAATTACCTACCCCCTCAAATTACTCCTCCCCCAAGTGAATGAATTATACTTGGCAGACATCACACTTAGTATGAAAACCTACCATAACACATCTGAGTAATGAACCAAAAATTATCCAGTTTTTTATCATAATATTTAGTTTTTACTATGGAATAATTAATTATGAATAAGTACACAATTTATCACAAGATTGTATTCATTAAATTATGGTAGGCTTCCATACTAAGTGTGCTGTCTGCTGGGTGTGTTAAAAATGAAATATGATGATGAAAAACTGTATAATTTTTGATTTGTTATTCAGATGGGTTAGGGTAGGTTCAGGGACGTATCCAGGAGTTTTGAGCAGGGGGGGCTGCTTGTTTACGGAGGCCGGCGAGTGGGGGGCTCAGCCCCCCCCCTAAAATTTTAGCTACATTGTGGCAGAATGGCGCCATGGCGCTGGTGCCATTAGTAGGGGCCACGCCATGGCGCCATTGGTGTTGGCATCAGTGCCATGGAATGCTGTATATGTATGTAAGCACAAAATTTTTTATGCTGACGTTGAAAAAGCTGAATTTTCCGGTCACTTTCTGGTCTTCCCCCGGGAGGGGGGGCTGCAGCCTCCAGGGGTGCCCTCCCCGTCCCCCCTGGATACGGCCCTGGGTAGGTTTCCATACTAGGTGTCAAGCCGGGATTACAGCTCAGTGGCATTTGACGTGAAATGATGACATCAAATTATGTCATAAAATTGATTACATCAAAATAGACAGAGGTACAGTATTAAAATTTCAGAATAAGATAGTTCTAGTAATTGTGTGTAATGTCCTAAAAAATAAAGAAAATAATAATTATTAAATAAGTTATTTATTTTATGTCAAAATTTACACATTTTACATCAACATTTTAAATCAAACATTTTACATCAACAACAAAATTTTGATATAAAATAAATAACTACTTAAATAATGATTATTTTATAAAAAAATTTTGGGACATAACACACAATTACTAGAACTATCTAATTCTGAGATTTCAACACTGTAACCTTGTATATTTTGATGTAATCAATTTTACAACATAATTTTACGTCATCATTTCATGTCAAACTCCACTGAGCTGTAATCCTGGCTTTATGTCTGCCGAGTATGCCTAGCTCCTCAAATTACCCCCCATGTGGGTGATTACCTACCTACTGGAACTACCCCCCCACATGTAGGGTTCAAATGATGTGACTTTTCAATATTTATATTCAATATTTTATATTTTTACTAAAACTCGATATTCGATATTGATACTATATGGAACCTTGATGTCGATATTTGATATACAAAATTGTCTATATTTGATATCGAAATTTCTCTTGGTATAGCAAGGCATATTTCAAGTGGCATATTTTATTTTCATGTGGTTTATTTTCATGTGGTAACTTAATTTAAGGACACAATACAGGTTCGATATATCAAAAAATGGTCGATATCTGATATTTGATACGATATATCATTTGTACCCTACGCACATGAATGAACTGCCTACCTTCTCAAATTATACCCTCCGTTTTGAATGTTTACTTACCTCCTCAAATTTTACCCCCTGTTTCAAATGTTTACATACCTCCTCAAATTATATCCCCCTCGTGAATTACCTACCCACTTGAATTATCACCCCACATGAATTACCTACCCAATCAAATTATCCCCTCACGTGAATGAATTACCCTTCCCCTCTGAATTACAGAAGTATCCTTCTGCGTGAATTAATTATCTACCCACTTGAACTATCCCCCAACATGAGTTAACCACCCCCTTGAATTGTCCCCCCACATCAATGAATTACCTACCTCCTCAAATTATCCCCCATGTGGATGATTACCTACCTCCTCAAATCTTTGTGTTCCATTTGAGTTTGTTTGTAATCCCTATTTTTAAAATCATTTTCAGTGTTTTCAATTGAACAGGATTCTTTCAAGTAGCTCTGTATACTCACCAGGCGTCACACTTCATATGGAAACCTACCATAACCCATCTGAATATTGAACCAAAAATTATACAAAGAATATTTCATTCTTACTATGGAACAATAAGGTAGTTATGAAATTCGTCACAAGGTTTTATTCACTAAATTATGGTGGGATTCTGCGCATACTTTGTGGTTCACCAAGCAGAGCTGTTAAAAGTAATTTTTACAAAAACTTTTTTAAAGTTTATGTAATCATAAACTATTTTTTTACTCATCCCAAGTGCAGACAACAAAGGAAATTTCTTTAATTTCACTCACAAGTAAATGTGAGTATAATACTTTTCCCCAGGAAATGACACATTCAATGCCCAGACGCAGCAGCTCTTTTGCTTATGCTTGCTTCATCGATGTTTTTAAGTATGTGTAGTATTTTTGAGCGTCAGTGGGAGGAACTATTCAAGGGGGGAATTGTTTTCCCTCACTCAATTAACAAGGAGGGAACTATCCGAGGGGGGAACTATTCAAGAGGGGGGAACTATTTGAGAAAATACAGTATTTACATTCTACTGTATTTCCTCGAAATACCCCCAGGGGGTTTATTTTTCAGAGTGAGAATTTTGAGGGTGGGTTAGATGAGGGAGGGGGTATTTTGAGGGGGTTTATTATTTCACCAGAAATTTTTTGAAATCCCAGTACTAAATTGTTGTCTGAAACGTATGCAGACGTCGAAAAATGCAACAAAAATCGTCATTTATAAGGCTATAAAGACTTGTACATGTATAAGTGTGTAGACGTATAAACACTGTTCTCACATAACAGCAGAGTTGGAAAAACGTATTTACGTTTACCCGAAATACCCGGTTATTCGGGTATTTATACTTACGTTTACGTTTACGTTTTCCAAAAATACCATTACGTTTTGTTACGTTTTCCTGGCACAATTACCCGGGTACCAGAGAAAACATAAAAATCCAGCTACACGAAACCACGCGTCTGTGAAATGTGCTCTATTACCGCAGTCACATTGATTTTGTGTAAATACACTGGACCTCAATAATGCCAATTATGTTGTGTAATTGTCTTTTTGACAGTGAAAATATTGTAAATAAGTGCAATCAATCAATTGTAAATGTATTCAATGTGTCAATTTTGGAATATGAACAGTGTCTAGGAATGTGTTACCTATAAATACAAGCAGAAAAGTGGAATGTGTGTATGTATTTCTGTTGTGGATTTTACAATCATTCATTGTTTTGTTTTATTCATATCCTGCTGAAGTTTTGCAGTAATGGAATTTTTGATGAAGAAGTGTGCTTATCCATGTGCTAAACTGCGAGACCATCGGCACCAACATTCGTAAACAAATAGACAAATATTTAAATAAGATTTTTTTTTTTGATATGAATGTAAGTGAAAAATATGGATGGAAATTATGTATACATTGTTGAAAATGTCACAACAATGGTTTTTTCAGAAGCTCTGCTCATATCGGGCACTTCTTGAAATTTTTACGTTTACGTTTTTTTTACGTATTCCTTGGTATTTTAAAAATACCTTACGTTTTAGTATTTATACTTTAGATTTGGAAAAGGTATTTACGTTTACGTTTACGTTTTCCAAAAATACCAGTATTTGAACAACTCTGCATAACAGAGTCACGTATGACAAACCGCAGCCTTTGTCATTTACATTCTCTATACACTAAATTTGGGGGGGGTATTTCGAGGGGGGGGGGTATATGTTCATAGTGTCCACTTTGAGGGGAGTATTTCGAGTGAATACGGTATTTACAGTCTATTGGAGAGGGGGTATTTCGAGGGGGGTCTAATAAATTTATAGTGGCCATTTTTGAGGGGCGTGTTTCGAGACGGGGAGGGGGTATTTCGATGAAATACGGTGTATAAATACACACCATGGTAAAAACTGTTTTTTTCTACTTCATTGGATCCATTTTTGCCGTTTTTTATTTTTGTCGGTTTGGGTCTCGTTAACGAGACCCGAACCGACAAATCGAGCAGAAACGAGGACAGTTGCGTGCGTCTTGTTTCAGTTTGTTGGCACATTGCCGTCACAAGCTGTGAACGTGTTTTTTTATTTTATTGTGCCAACATTTATCATTCCAATGGAATGGCAGGTTTTGCACATTTTCGCACTCATGAAAGCAATAGAATGGCAGGTAGATTTTATCAGGGTGTAGTGATGGAATGGCGCCATGCCGCTGGCGCCATTTGAGGGCGCCAAAGGGCGCCGCGCCATGGCGCCATTGGCGCTTGGCGCCCTTTTTCTGTGGCGCCCGTGGGCGCCTGGCGCTCACTTCTGAAAGGCGCCATGGCGCGATTGGCGCTTGGCGCCCTGCCCGAAAAGGGCGCCAAAATGGCGCCAGCATGATTTCAAGGTGACCATCTGTTGTTTATCTAAATTCGCCATAAAAATGGACGAAGTGTGCGAGTGGATGACAATTTTTTCGTCCAACGGTTCATCAGACCCATCTGATCGATCATAAGCTGAGAATGATGAACCGTCGAACTTGCAAACCCATGAATAAATGAATTAAAATTGTCGTATTTCTGTTTTTGTCCACTTCAAGAAAATATTTGCAAGCAGAGAGAAATAAAACATAATTTGCGCTATATGAACTGAATAAATTTCTTGTTAAATGATAATTTTGATTCTGTTCAAATAGAATGTCACGTGGGTGTATAATTTTGTGCTAAATTTTTATGTTCCATTAGTCTCATTTTGATGATTATATCCTGGAGAACGTTAATAAAGACGTGAATGTGAGAACGTGGATGCGTCGGGGTGCTAGAATAATATGTTTAGCACACTCAGGGTACTGAACCCACTTATTTAGTCTGGCGTCCTTCGCACCTGGCGCCGTATTTTTCAACTGGCGCCATGGCGCCCGTGGCGCTTGGCGCCCTCTTTCTGTGGCGCCCTTGGCGCCTGGCGCCCACTTTCCGAATGGCGCCATGGCGCCCTTGGCGCCTGGCGCCCTTTTTTCTGTGACGCCCTTGGCGCTTGGCACCCAGTTTCCCAATGGCGCCAAGGCGTACTACACCAATAATAGGGTACTACACGGCGGTGCCCTACTACACCACTCCCTCATACTTTTATAAGCAACCGTGGTAAAAAGTCGGTGTCGTCACAAAAAAATGAAAAAAACACGTTCGCAGCTTGTGGCGACAATCAACAACAAAAATCAGGCTCGCATGAAAACATTTTTTTTCTTGTGACGACAAGCGCTCATCGTCGCATTGTTGCCAATCAAAAGCTTGTGCCGACAACAAGATTTTTTCGATCAAAAAAAGCGAACCGACAACGTCAAATTTTTCAAATGCTTATTACTATGTAACACAAAGCCCGATTTATCTGAAATTTGGCATGTGAGTGCTCCTAACTAGTGAGTATACTTCACTGTTTTTTCTTGCAAATATGGAACTTAATTCTGGAATTATGGAACTTTTTCACTTTTTGATTTGTCGGCACATTTTGCAGTGTAAACGCAGCTTTACCTGTTTCGGGATTTGCCCCATGTGCATGTCGAGAAACCAGTCAAATTCAGCCAAGCATTGCAGCACGGTGTCAAAAATAATAGTCAGGCGATCAGTGCTTTCTGGGTCGTCAGTAGATTTTGTGAGCAGAGTCAAACAATCGTTGGCAAAATGCCAAAGTGTGCCGTGACCTCTGGCCCGATCCTCCTGCGAAAAAAGATTTAATTGCTGATAGCAGTGGAAAATGTCTGGGGGATTTATATTAAAAAATATCAGAAAATATTTAAAAATATAAGATTTATATATTTTTCCAAGGTTTTCTTGAGAGATTTTATCATTTTCATTTTCTTCTTGAGATATTTTCTTGCGGTTTAAAAAAATCAGAAAATATAACAAAATATTACACTATTTATTTACATTTTCTATGGCTCTTATCAAAAGTATTATCTTTTATTATATCAAATATTTGCTCAAAATCACCCATTTTTAATGCTAATTGCAGGACAATCAAAAAATATATACTTGGACGCCGTCCGCATCGGAATCGTCACCAGGATCGATGTGGGCAGTTGCAGCCAGCAGCTGCAAAAGAAATTACGCTTAGATACGATGGTAATGAGGGCTCGAGGCGCATGTACTTTTTGGTATCCATTGCTATTGATTTGTGAATTTTTTTTGTGGATTCTCGATATGAAAATGTGGCCTTTACGTGATATACTTCAGTGACCTTTGATACTTTGATTATAATTGGCACAATTCCAACATGAGACATAAATTAGTACGTCATAATGTCGAACCTTTGTAAATACAAATTCCAGTGGCAACTGGAAAACGCAAAAACAACTCACATGACACAACGCCTGTGCACTTTTCTGTCCATCAAAATGCGCAAATTTACCCTTATTTTCACCCTTAAACAATGGCCAAATCTGCGCCCAAATCGGACCAAAATCGATTATCTCCGCACTGATCAAGAGTGCCATTGATTCAACGCAAAGCGCCAAGTGTTGGTCGATTTTCAGCCGTTTCTCTGTGTCAGTTGTGGAAAAAAGTTGCGTCGAAAGTGATGTGAGAGCATTGGACATGTGTTTGGTTGCAGGTGCAGCGATCTCCTCTGGTCTGAAAAATGAGCATAAATATGGCCTGATTTTTGTTGCCATCGATAATAAATAAAAATAATAAATACGAACCGCTCCCTGCACATGTGCAGCACAACGTTGAGCACATCGCCCACACTGGCACAGTGCCAATTATTTACCAGAGACCCAAATAACTTGTCCAAAACAGCGTCCGCTTTGTAGGCATCAAAGCAAAGTGCCGACGCCAGACACTCGAAGCTAGCGACGCGTTCGTAATCAGTCTTGGCTTGGGTGCAAACTTGCAGCACGTAGTTGATGGGCGCCGTTGCACAGCGCTGCATGGGGGGGGGGTGAAAAATGCAGAGAAATTTCGATGAGAAGATTTAATTTTGGGTTTAATCAACCTTGTTTTCGGCCAATGCAGCGATAGCGCGCAAAACACCAATTTTTGTCTCTGGTGAAATTGCAGACGCGTGCGCGCGCAGGAGTACCGGCAGGGTGTAAGTGCTCTGCAATGGCACTGGGGGTTGAATGGTGGACTTATCTTGAAAATGAATATATGTAGCTGGGGCAGGTGTTGTCAAATGGTGAGAAACGTGAAGTGGTGAAAGCACTTGAATCGAGCGACATTTCTATTGTTAAAGAAAATTTGTCACTTATGAGTCAAATTGTAGATTCACATAAATACATATCATATTCCCATAACGCAACAAAACTGAAGGGATTGGCTAGGGTTCAAACGATATATCGTATCGAATATTGACCATTTTCTAATATCGAATATCGACCATTTTCTGATATCGAATATCGATATCGAGGTTCCATATCGTATCGATATCGGATATCGAGTTTCAGTAAAAAAATCGAATATCCATATCGAAAAGTCATATCGTTCGAACCCTAGGATTGACAACTCAATGTGAATTAAAACCAACCCATCTCACACTGCTCTTCACCAATCTGGCGGTTGTAAGTGCGCACTGCGTCAAAATCTCATCAAAATCGCCACTTAGAGCTCCATCAAAAGCGGGTGTTGCACAAATGAGCGGCAATAACAGGCCGTGCAAAAGTTTCACTGGCAGTGTCGACTTGTTTTGTCGTTTTGCGAAATTAGAATCTAGCCATGAAAGCCAGGATTTCAAAATCCTTCCCATATGTACGACATCCATGCGATCGGGACCAGTGATGTTCACCTGTTCCAGCTGCAGAAAAATGGGTGTGATTGTGATAGTTATGAATAGCTCCTAAACAATGAGTTTTCGCCAACTCAATAGTGAAACTCGCCCAGAAGTTCAATGCTTCTATACAAATATCCTTGACATTTTCCCGTACACCGCAGCAGCGCAAAACTTGCGCCAGGCAATTCTTTACCGTCGAAACTTGGCTCTCATCCAAATGCGACGCCTGTGCCAGCTGCGATGCCATGGCAGCAACGTTCATTAGAGGGGGCAGAAACTGGCAACATGCGGCAAATTTTTGGGGATCTGAGCGTAGCGGGGGTTCAAGAGATATTTAAATTTCGAATTAAAGCTGTGTGTTTAATATCTGGATATTAAATGGCTAAAGATAAGAAACAAATTGATGTAGGGTCGCTAGACATGTAAACCCAGCGGACATTTAGACCCGGCGGGCATGTATTTGGCTTTTTTGAGATTTCACATAAAAATTTATGTTTTCAAAGACAGTGCATCATCTTCCATCATTCCATCACAATGTTACATTACACAAACAGTGCATTTCTCAATAAGTTTTATGACAAATATCTAATTAACAGTAGATTTTTGAAACATTTTGACATTAAACATACAAATGTTATTTTGTGAAAGAATGTGCATCACTTTTGCATCATTCATACACAGTGTTACATTTGCACAAAATGTGCATTTTTCAGTTATTTTTATGACAAACATCTGATTAACAGTAGACAGTAAACATACAAATGTTATTCTGTGAAAGAAAGAACATCACTTTTGCATAATTCATACACAGTGTTACATATGCACAAAAGGACTCGAACTCGACTCGACTCGTGACTCGAGGGTGAAATTTTAATGACTTTTTAACATATTTTTCAAAAATTTTGCACGCAAGCGCGCATTTCCGCACCGCATGCAGCATATATGATTGCTTGTCATATCTTTTCAATGATGTCTAAAGTCAAGTTTCTCAACTCAAGTTGCTATACAATTCTACAGAATGAAACACACACACCACGTCAAATACATCCCACAATGTTGGCATTGGCCCAAAAAGATGTAATGTATCATATTTCCTCAAAATACCACCCACCTCGAAATACCTACCGTCTCGAAATACCCCCCTCAAAATGGGCACGATGAACCTATAACCCCGCCCCCTCGAAATACCCCCCCCCCAATTTACTGTATAGAGAACGTAATGTGGTGTGTGATCCGGGAAACGCAGAACACAAGTTAAAAACAATGACTGTGTTATGTTAGAACCGGTAATATACCGTCTGCATACATATATAAGTCCATAGAGTGTTATAAATGGCGGTTTTTGTTGCATTTTACGACATTTGTGTAAGTTGCAAACAACAATTCAGTACTGGGATTTTGAAAAATTTCTGGCGAAATAATAAACCCCCCCTCGAAATACCCCCCCCCCCCGCAAAATTTCCACTCTGAAAAAAACCCCCACCCCCCAGGGGGTAATTCGAGGAAATATGGTAGATGATTTAACTTCACTATTGGATTGGAATGAATGAATGAATATGAATACAACAATGTCTAGGCAGTATGTGTCGTTTGTGTTTTATGTGTTTGTGGCAATATCAAGAAGGTGAACATGTGTGGCAAAATGTTATATTTTTGCTTTGTCTTGATATTAAAATCAACCGTTGGCATAAAAGTGTGTGAAAACAGTGGTTGAAGAACAAATATCTGAAATTTCTGCAAGATTGATGTGAACAAAAGTAACGCATCCGACTCGACTCGAGACTCGAGATTTTTGCCTGACTCGACTCGACTTTTCACTGACTCGCCCGACTCGACTCGCCGACTCGACCGGAAAAATTTTAGGGTTGAGACTCGAACTCGAGTTTGAAAAAAATCGAGTTTCGAGCCCTACTGCCGGGTCTACATCATAGTTGGTAAAAGTACTGAACTTTTTTCAAAGTAAATTTTTTACTTTTACACTGCATAAAACGTGATTAAAATATTTTTCCGGGAAAACGTAAAATTGGGTATTTTTCTCACATAAAACGTAAAAATTTTCCTCAGTGAGTATTTTTCCTCAGAGAAATTGTAAAACTGAGTATTTTCTCTCACAGGTATTTTTCAATTTTTACGCTGGAATACATCAAATATGTTTTTCTCCTGATAAATATTTTATGGGAAAAAATATCAAATGATTGTCTGTCAAAATGCCATGTCTATGTCCCCTGAAAATACGTTTTCGGTACTCGCGTACTTTCATTAAGTACGCAAGTATAAGTGAGTACCGGTATTTTTCTCAGGAGGAAACGTAAACGTATTTACGCAGTACTCGAGTATATGTATTTATCGAGTAAACGTAAATACGTTTTACCAACTATGGCCTACATGTCCGCCGTCACAGGGTCAAAAATCAACTTACGCTGTGTAATTGAAGCAGTCAAAGCGGGGTAAAATATCTTGTCACCCAAATACTCCATGGCAGCACAGTTTATGCAATCCACCAAAACTAGAAAATCACAATTGGCCACAAAATCGACTAGATCAAACTTTGCACAATGATTAGCTATCTTCCAAATCGACTGCCCTCTGTATGCGCCGAGCAGCGCGGCAGTACGGTATAAAGAACTCGTCACACATTGCGAGATTTCATGACATTGACAGCCACTCTGAGAGTAGCCTTTATTATTCATCATTAATTGAGCACAAAAGTCCTACACACTAGTTGACATCGCAAATTCGTGTCAACTAAATAACAAAAAAATGTTTTAAAAAACATCACACTTAATAAAAACAATGAAAATTATGTGTTAAGATATTAATAATATTTACTATGCTTTATCACATAGGAAAGTTGAAATCACATAATTTACCTTAAATTAGTTGACACGAATTTTGATGTCAACTAGTGTGTGTGGGCCCAAAGACACAGAAAATAAACGTTTTCGACACTCACCTCAATCAAGAATCTGAAACAATAGCGATTGCCACATGAATGCAGAATTTCAGCGGCCTTACACCTTTCAATTAAAACGCCATCGCAAAGCACAGTCCTCATTAGTAGCATTAAGGCTGTAGTCGATCTATTAGAATAGCTGTCTGTTGCATTGGATAACTGTTGCAACAGGTAACTGGCTGACATTGAAGCATTTGGCAACTGATGCAAAGAGGTCGCAAACTGGCGCCAGGCGAGAAGAACCTCTTGCCTGTTGTGCAAAAAGTAAAAAATTGCAGAATTTACAATTGAAAGCGTCACTAACCTGTGCAAATTAGCATCAATCAGACATAAAGCATGGACAAATATTTCACACAATGAATCAGCGTTACTGCGAAGGTGAACAACTTTTTTAATATTTTTCACTTCTTTCTCTCTTTTGAAAAAAATCGAAAAACCTTCGAGTCAGCAGAGACGCACAGTTGTAAACCACGGGCAAGGCACCGATCACACCACGATCTAGCAAATTCGAGCATACTTTCACGCAGCACGACACTGTGAACTCATCACCAGTTCGCAGAAGTGAAGCAAGCAGTTTCCACGATGAAGCCTGCGCAAAGATAGGAAAAACGTTGTTTTTAAAAAAGACCCGATTAAAAAAAACTTAAAAAAATGTTGTTGTTTTTAAATAAAACGGTCTTTTTAAAAGCTTCCAAATATGATAGTTAGCATATCAGAAAAGTGGCTGCACTGTGCGCTGTTATATATGGCCATAGAATGGCTGTGGTTCAATTGGATAAAATTGTGATTTTTGCCAAAAATACTGTCGACCCACTAAATCTTCGGTCACTTTTTTCGAGAGTAGTCTTTAAATACTATTAAAAAACACGAACCATACCCGAGCGAAAAGCGGAAATTATTGAATAAACTGACATTTGGCCACCGGGCATCATTTGTATCCAATGGAGAACTCGCATCGGCCGTCAACTTTTTCTGGAAATCGGCCAAAATATAAGCAACAGACCGCGGGCAGCCACTGGCGAAAACAGACTCTAAATCCATGATGTAGCACAACCTACATTTTTATTTTTGTGTAGAATACGCGTAAATACAATATTTTTGATGCTTTGATTTATTTATGTCGCAATGGCCAGGGTTGGTTTTAGTAAAATACCTAATTTCACTAAAGTAGTAAAATTGTATAAAAATTGTATTCTATTCTTATTTTGTTCATGTTACATTTCATTTTTTTCTTCAATTTTTCATTTTATTTTTAGGGTTTTTTCTCCTGAGATTTTGCCAACCCTGGCAATGTCACAAATGTATTTATGAAGGTAGAATTGCCAGTGATAGTGCTCATATGAACGCAGCCAATGTTCATAATCGTATTCTATAAAAAAGGAAATAAAACAGTTTACGCAGTTTTCAACATTTTCTAGTTTATTTATAAGCGCGACAACACAGATTTCGTAAAGCAAAATTATTGACACTTATCTTGTTGACTAATACAAGTAAAAATTGGTGCTATTTAGTACACAACACTTACCGTGATCAACCTCCCAAATAACCTAGTGAAAGTTTTCATAAAAAATCACAACAAAATAAACGCGAAAACAACCCATCCAAATCAGACATCGCAAAAAAATTTGATACGAATTTCTATTTGAACGATCAAGCGCAGATTTCATCCAGAACTTTGCGAACAAATTCATCCACGTCACCCAATTCTGCAGTCAAATCTGCGCAGAATTTACCTAATAAATTTTGTAATTTCAAAAATAGCGTAAAACTAGGCACTCACCTGGCACAAGCTCCGCCCACTTTGCCCACGTGTCCGTTCCCAGAACTTTGTCGCACATCGCAATCAAATCAGATTGGCAGTGTTCCAAAATCTGGTGGTCATTATTGCGAAGGTGCGACTCGAGTAGAGTGGAAAACTCGTCAGGGGTCTCAGTGGTGCATTCGGGTATGGGTGGGTCCTGAAATGAAATGTTTTATCGAAATTTAAGTATTTATGTGCAAGTAAACAAAACTAAAAACGAAAAAGTGACGTGAGATAACCTTCAACAACTTTGTGTACCACGTGTCGACCATGGTGAAGTACACCAGATACGGCTTGTAGTGCCCAAATGGCGCCAGATCGCGCTGGGTCAACCTGAGACAAACAACAGAAATATGAACGTGGGGCAGTCCCGCACCTTGTAAAGCGTAAAGACAAGTGTAAAATGTCAGACAAATTAAAAATAAAAGATTTTATTACGGAACTTTTGACACTTTGCATGATAGTTGACGAATTTTTTGACACTTTACATGATATTTGGCACTTTACTTTGCACTTTACAGCAGAAAAACTCAGCCAAAAACGAACATCTGTCTGGGATTAGCTCCGGTGGGATTTGCGTGCCGCACGTGCGCAGTGATAATCGAACTCTTGAGAACGGTGCAGCGCCGCTTGAGCCACACTTTGGGACTCCACAGCAACATGGCCATGGACGTGAAGAATTGCGCCCCGTCAGACTGCAAACAAAATGACATTGACAGGTTTTGGTGTATTGGTGCTTCGCAAACTAGTTGACGGCCGAAATTTTCAAAGTTGGTGCATTTATTTGAAACAAATTTAAGTTTACCGGAATGAATCATGTTTGATGTCTGTCAGTCTCTTCATTGTTACTGTCCACTACGGCATCAACTACTGTCGACAGAGTTAAAAAAGATTCATTCCAACAAGCTCAATTATTTTAAAACAAATTAGGTAGGTTTGAAAACTGCGCCTGTCACCCAAATAGCGTGCGTAGCACAATTTTCTTTTACAAAAACAATCAAAGTTCACAAATGACACGAAACTGACCACGAAAGCGCTGGCGCTCCAATCCAGAGGGGAGCCCTTGAAAAACTGCTGCAGCAGCTCCATTTCCTGCTTGTGCGTTTTGGTCGTGTTCAACACGTACAGACCCAACGCCAGCAGGCACGGGACCAACTGCGATGCGAACAAAAAATTGTTTAAAGCACAGTATATACAATGGAATGGAATGAGGGACTGGAAAACCTTTTCACTTCGCATATAGGGCCCACACACACACTAGTTGACGTCAAAATACGTGTCAACTCAATTTTTGTCAATTATTTGATTTCAACTTTCCTATGTGATAGAGCATAATTAGGTACATTTATATCGTGACACTTAATTATCATTGTTTCTGATAAAGTGTGATGCTGTCAAATTTCTTTGTTATTTACTTGACATTCAGTTGACATTTATTTGCAATGTCAACTAATGCGTGTGGGCACATCTGTACAATACGCAGCACAAGGCACTCACAGCCGCATTGCTGTCCTTGCCGCCGCCGCCGGTCTCGTCGGAGAAGGGCTTGCAGTGGGCGTAGCGGAGCAGCAGCAGCTTGAGGTCGTGCGCGCAGCTCTGCGGCGACGCCTCCGCGCAGTTCGTCGCCGTCGTCAGGTCCATGTTGAACCTGCGCCATTGCACTGAACTCAGTGATGGAAGATGTGTGAAGGGAGTTACACACACTGGGAATGAGTCAACTGGTTTCCACGCCAATTCAGATTTTAGTTGACAGGTCGCCGGACGATTTTCAAATGCAATGTCGAAAACAAACTAATATTAGTGTGTATTTACATTTGAAAACATAAAATTTGCAATAAAAGAAATAAAAAAGCGAGAAAAAGCCATAAACCCCAAATGACTTCATGGGCACTGGCAACTCACCTGGCGAGACAGGCGGCAAAATTAGCTTCAGACGTGTTGCGGCCCGACAGCGGCAGCAAGCCGTTGCAGCGAGTGTTCGCGTTGTGCAGCATCGCAGATTCCCACTCGTCGCGGGCGCGCGCCGACCTGGGAAATTGTTTAGAAGTCAAAGGCCATACGCGAACTAGTTGACAAAACCACAAAATGTGAACTGGTTCCGATCCCAATTCAAAGATTGCTGACGAGTAACACTGCGCATTGCTATATATGCAGATATACTTATAGATGCCGGCCTTGTACATTGCACACACCGCAATATTTTTTCACCACTACAGCGTCATTTTCAACATAATTCAACTTTTGCATTTGAACGTCATTCGTCGGCAAGCTTTCAATCGAGATACGGACCAGTTTACATTTGGTGTCGTTGTCAACTAGTGTGTAGGGCCCATCAAAACAAAACCTAAAAAAATTTTTTTTTTTGTAAATTAAATGAAAATACAAAACAACATCTCTAAAACCATCGACCCACTTGACGGCCATCTGGTGGCAGTCGAAGTGCACCAGGTTGAAGTGGGTCACGGTGGAGTGCGTGAACGCCTTGCGCGGCCTCGCGTCGTACTCGTCAGACTGCACTCGTTTGCTGCACGATGGGGGGGGGTTTCCAATCGATTGATTTGCGGCCGACAACTGAAAGTGCGCCCGACCTGTAGGTGTATGCGCAGAGGACCTTGTTGGGCTGGAACTTGTAGCCCTCCCTGCAGATGCTGCACACGAGCAGCTGCGAGTCCTCGTCCACGTTGTGCAGCTCCGTGTGCACTTTGTGCGGCGCGCGCACTTTGACGCGGCCCGTGCCCGTGACCTGCGTGGAAATGAATACATCTCGATGTATATCCATAAAGAAAATATGCGGGCCAGGCCATTGTTCATGTTTGAGACAAACACAAATACGTGTTCACAAAAGAATACACGGAACAAATGTAAAAAAATCACTGGTGCCACTTCCAGGATCTAATTTTCCAAAACCCTTTTCCAGACTGTGTTATCGGTTGGGTTACGTTACGTAAATGTTACGCAAAATGTCAAGCCACGAAAAAATGTCAAACATCCCATATGAATGAAATAAATTTTTTTTGGACATTTTACAGGGCATTTTACATGACTTACTACACTTTGCATTTCATTTGGCATTTGACAAGATCTGGACGTGGTACCAGATAGATTGCTATAAAGTCTAAAGCTATTAAAAATGAACATGCACTCAATTGTATATCTTGTAAAACATAAACTGGGCCACAATTCATGAACATGTTTTCACATGGGCTGAAACCGGGTGCGCCATGCGCCGACTCTCCCCCGGCCCACCTTCATGTTCATCTCTGCGAGCTGGCGGTCGCGCATGGCCATGGCGAGCTGCTTCTTCTTGGTCTTGGTGTCGCGCCTGACGCGGTCCACCTCGCCGGCCACGGCGGCGTTGTCGACGGTGAGCGCCTCGAGCAGGAGCTCGGCGCACGTGCCCACCCGCTGCTCCGTGCTCGCGTGCTCCAGGCGGTGCAGCAGCGCGATGCACTCGTCCGACGCTACCAGCGCCTGCGTCCACGAAACAGACATAGTTCACACTCGGGAGACTCCAGCGGGGGGGGGGGGTTGGGGTAGTGCAACCCCCACTCGGAAGTTATCTATCTATCCCGGAGACCGCGCAGCTATCTATCCATCCCGGCGGCAAATTTTTTGCTACTATTCCCTGAACACCCCCCTATTATTCAGCTATTTTTTGTGGAGCAAATTTTTGCACCAATTTTCACCCAAAAAATATTGCTAAAACAAGGGGTGTAGTCAAGATTATTCACATGTATGGGTAGGGTTGGAAAAAAAACGTTTTTTTTTAACTCGATGTTTTTTTTTAAAAAAAAACGTTTTTTTTTTAAAAAAAACGTTTTTTTTTAATAAAAAACGTTTTTTTTAAAAAGCTCCCAGATATGACCTAGTGTCAACATATATAGGTATATCAGACACTGGCAATACTCTGTGATGTTAAATATGACCATATAATGGCTGTGGAGCCATGGGATAGCATTATAAGTGGTGATTTGTGTCAAAAATATCCATTTTTCGTCGACATATCGTTTGTATATCGCCTTATAGTCGAATGTTCGTGACTTCAGGTAAAGTTTGGCACGGAATAGTGATCAAACAAGGTTATAAAACGAGGTTGTTACTTTGGGAGTGAAGTTACACACTGTGGAGGTACATGGAAGCACATTACCTCAGTATTATATACTACAGCAACATATGACGGCTTATTAACCCATGGTAGCATATATAAATGGATACTTTGATACTAAAAATGCCACAAAACCAATGAAAACAACCACCAATGTCAATTTGTGTGTGAAATTGCGCGCTTGCGCGCAAAAATTTTGCAAAATACCTAGTGCTTAGTACTAAAAATTTCGGTCGATGTTTTTTTTAAAAAAAAACATTTCGGACGTCATGTTTTTTTTTTTAAAAAAAACGTTTTTTTTTAATAAAAAACGTTTAAAAAAAAACATCGGCCAACCCTATGTATGGGATTGATTCACTTTGAACGACATAAATATGTTGGGCCAGGCATTTGGCGGGCGCACCTGCGTTGGCTCGTGCTTGTAGCACAACCCGGCCAAGATGCGCAGGATGAATTTGAGCGACGGCTTGGACAGAAAGTCCTTCCACTCGGGCGAGTCGATGCTGCAAATGGGAGGACTGTAACATTTTAAAATAACATCACCAACGAAAATCAGTGCAGTGACAGTCAATTCTGCACCATATAAAATTACATGTCAAAAGTTAAGTATAGCGGATAACATAAATCGTCAAAAAAGTAAAGCTGTGAGCGACAAGTGACGTCGTGTGTCGCATAAGTCGTCTCATCACTATCAATTTTTCTCAACACTACAACTCCACTTGTCACATTCCTTATTACTTATCATTACTTCCCACATCACTTATCATTACTTCACTCATCACTTATAAAGGTCATTCTTATGCGGAATTGTCATCTGACTAACGTGACGCCCATGGTGAAGAGCGGCGGGTGGTGGTCGAGCAAGTGGCGCAGCGCCTTGTTGGGCAAGCCCTTCTCGTAGACGGCCATCTTGAGCGCGGCGCCGTGGCTCGACTGCTGGATGCACTTGGCCAGCGAGCAGAACAGCTGCAGCCCCGCCGCCGTGCTCGCGCTCGCGTCGCTGTCGTAGCTGAGAGTGGGGGGGGGGGGGTCATTGGGCTAGTTTGGCTGAGTCGACCTTAGCATTCGTTACCTGGCTGATTTAAATTTTTGTAGAAAACGTTTTCAATAATTTTTCATTTTTCTATTGGTTTCATTCATCCATTATGTATATTTTTTGTCAAAATGACAGGTTGCCAAAGCATTATGGGGGAAATATTTCACATCAAAATGGTTTTTCATCAAAGTTTCATCATACTAGATTAATTATTAAACCATTGCTTTGCCATTACATTTAAGGTTTATTAACTTTCCAGAATTTCTAAAAATTCACCAACCCTGCACCAACCTTTCGAAATCCAAATAACCAGAGAAGAACTCGATCATCTTCTCAGTTCGCTCGGCGCTGCGCAGCGGCAGGTTGGCGACCACCTTCTGCAGCATCGCCGTGGTGTTGGGCGCGCCCGCGGCTCCAGCTGCACTTGGCGCCGTGCCAGCGCCGGTGTTCGACGCGGCCGTTGATGCGGCGGCGGGCGGCGCTGGCGCTATGGTCGCCGCGTCCGATAGACTGGCGGGCTGCGTGCAAATTGGGAATGCCGCTTATATCGCTACGCATTTCGGTGCCGCAAATCAAGCTTGTGACTGTGAGTGCTGTTTCAGTTACGGATTTGTATACCGTATTACCTCGAATTATCCCCCCTTGAATTAACCCCCCCCCCAAAAAAAAACAAATTTCGGCTGAGGAAATAATAACCCCCCCCCCTCGAAATACCCCCCCTAAAATTGAGTGTATCGCGAACGTACATGACAAATACCGCAGTTTGTGATCTGTACAAGTCAGAACACACGTGTAAACATATGATTGAGTGATGTTAGGGAAGGGTTTATGTGTATATACAGTTATATATGCCTAAAAACACATATACATCTATGTAATTGCTTGATTTTTCTACGTCTGAGTATGCGGAATTTCTGAAAATTTCTGGCGAAATAATAGACCCCCCCTCGAATTATCCCCCCCTCAAATTTTGCTGGCGAAAAAATAAACCCCCTGGGGGTATTTCGAGGTAATACGGTAGTCAGTTTTACATGTGCAATTTAGGAATTGCCTGCGCCTAGAAACTGCAGCCAAAAATTAATTTACAAAAAACCAGACCAGTTATACCCGCTGGGAGACTTATTCCCACTCCAAAACTGGCAAAGTTCCAAAAAAGTTCTGTTAAAAGTTGGTAGGACATCAGATGGATTCAAACAAACCTGCAACATTGCAAACTTTGTGCACTGAGCCCCATTGACTGCAGCCGCGTGCACCGCCAGCAGCACATTGAGTAAAGTTTCTAGCTGTTCCCCGTCAGCCCACTGAGCCGAGATTCGCTGCGGGGAGGTGGTTTTCATATTTACAACACTCAAAGTTGGGTAAACCCCGCGGACCGCAAAGTATGTGCAGAATCCTACCATAACTTAATTAATAAAATATTGTGATAAATTTCGTAATTAATTATTCCATAGTCAAAACGAAATATTTTGATAAAAACTGGAAAAAAATGTTTGGTTCATTATTCCGATGGGTCACGGTAACTACGTGTGATGTCCGCCGAGTACAGCTGTCACTTTGAAGCCAACCTTGAACTGGTCGTGGCCCATGTGCGCGCAGTGGTCCATGATGGCGTTGATCACGCTCAGACAATCGTCCACCAGCGGCTGCACGCTCGCGTCCTCCTCGGGCTGCAGCATCTGCAAATGAAGAGATGAAAATCAGAACAACCACAGACATGAATGATGGAAGTATTAATATGAAGTACATATGGCCCTGTGCCGGTGCGCATGTAAGCCCGGTGCACATGTAGGCCCATTTTCCAGCATTTTTCTATCACACCGATATTTCACAATATGTATGATAAAGGGTTTGGCCAAAGTATTTTTTGGAATTTTAAAGGGATGAAAAGTTTTTCCAAAATCAAATGCGTGTACGATTCAAGAAACCGACCAAATTGAGCATTTTGACCAGGTTGCACACGAGCCTGCTGTCGCTGGCCATGAGCTCCCTGTTCACGTGCAGTTTGCTGCAGTAGGTGTACAGCTTGAGCAGCCACTTGAGCATGTGCCGCGCCGGCGCCAGCCGCTCGATCACAGACAATCTGCAAATTGGCTAACCAGTTCGCATGTAATTATTAAGTACGCGCTTTGACTATAGTCAAGTGAAATGCCATGCAGTGAAAAGTGGTAATTGCAAACTCAGGTTTCGATCCATATACCGTATTTCATAGAATTATGCCTCCCGTGAATTAACCCCCACATTTTCTACATTGCTACATTCTTCACCACATTTGTTTATCTGTATTTGTATTTCCCGTTGAAAAAACAGGTACGTATTAGAGAAATTGAATCATTTTACCGAGTGCTACATATGCACAAAATGGTCATTTTCAAAGTTAAAACTCAAATCACAAATCTTGTCGACGGTGGAGTAGTTATTATACCATTCCACGTGGAAGCAAAAGTTGTGTAAAATCAAGATTCTAAACTGTTGACTCAAGCCAACACGTTGATAAGTAAAATTAAAAAGCACGAAAATGGTGATTTTCACAGTTGAATGCGAAATCTCATCGATAGTAAGTTTCTAACATTTCTCAACATCTCAAAATTTGGATACATAATCATAACGTTTGGATACTGTAGAATAGATTAGGATTCTTAACAGGGTTTTTACACGACATTTGACACTTTATACATGAACATAACACTTAGTGACACATGGCAGATTACAGGGTATAGGACTGCCCCAGGAGAATCAAAATCCACAATATAAATATGATCTATATATTTATCCTTATAAATATGTATGAGCAGGGGTATCTTGAATTTTGACCCTCTGAGTGGTTGGATAGATAGCAAATCGCTCCTCCGGAGGGATAGATAGCTGAAAAATTTTCTGGGGGGGGGGGGGTAGGGAGGGGGGGTTTGGAGGGGGGGGTTGTGGTGGTTCGATATATAGGCTTTTTCGGGGCATAGAAGGAGGAAAAGGGAGAAAAATCGTTAAAAGTAGGTGTAAAATAGCTCAAAATGAGTATACAAGAGCATATAGTACTTAAAATAGCTGAAAATAGGCAGTTAGACGCATGAACTGGTGATTTTGGAGGTGAAAATCTATATATAGGTAGAAAAATAGCGATTTTGAGCGAAAATTGGGGTATAGTTTCTGAAAAATCGCTCCAGATAGGTAGAGCTGGGCGATTTGGGGGGGGGGGGGGTTTAGGGGTTAGTAGCCCAAAATTTTGCCTCCGGGATAGATAGATAGCTGAGCGGCCTCCGGGATAGATGGATAGCTGGGCGGTTTGGGGGGGGGGGGGTAACCCCCCCCCATTCGAGACCCCTGTGTATGAGTCAATTTCTCAAAGTCAACGACTCAGCAGTTCATAGACAAAATAATAATGTGAGTAGAAGTTGCGATGCTGTAATTTTAAATTTCCAGATAAAAATAGAAAACACAGAAAAACATTTCATGTCACTGCAAAATGATCTGACCCAAAACTCCACCCAAACCCAATCCACCTGTCCCGCATGACCACCTCGGCCTGGGCTCCGGCCATGACCCTGGCCATCCTATACTCGAGCTCCAGCTGCTCGGCGCTCTCCTGGAGCCAGTCCTAGACCCTGTAAAATGCCCTGTAACACGTCAAATGCCATGCAAAGCGTCAAAAACCATGTAAAATACGCTGGAAAATGGACAACATTGTTTGCATTTTCCATGACTTTTGACACTTTGCATGACATTTTACACTTCACAGGGTATTTCTCAGGGTCTGGAACTGGCACCTGGCTGTCCCCGTCGGCGGCGGCGGCGCCCAGCGACTGGACGAACTCCTCGGTGGCGTCGCCGAGCAGGCCGCGCATGCGGTACACCACGAACATGGGGTCGCCGCCGGGGTGCCTGCTCGCCCACAGCTTCGCGTACACCGACGCCACCGGCAGGTCCAGCGAGATGATCTTGTTGTCCACGAGCAGCTGCGGGGGTAGTGAGAGGGGGTTTGACTTTTCCGCGTCCCAGGTGCCCATAAAGAAATTTTCTCCTAGGTGTAAATAAATAATAGGTGGGCGCATTCAGGTAGGCAGGCATCCGATCCTACTAGCCAGTAAGCTGGCTCAGTTGAGTGGTTATAGGGTTGGAAAAAAATCAATTTTTTTAAACGCCTTGATTTTTAACAAAAATTGATTTTTTTTAAATTAAAATCAGATTTTTTTAAAATCACCCAAAATAGGGGTATAGAGAAAAAAATATGTGTATGTTAAGTGTCAGACAATGTATTGTTCTGTCTATTGTGGTCATATTATGACTGCGGAGTCATGGGATAGCATTATAAGCAGTGATTTCTTTCAAAAATATCCATTTTACGTCGACTTATTACATATATTGCCTTTTGTTGAACGTTCGTGACTTCAAGTGAAGTTCAGCATGGAATAGTGCTTAAATAAGGTTGAAAGAGAAGGCTAATACATTGACAGTGATGTTGCACACTGTAGAAGTATGTGGGAGCATATTGGTTTGATATTATATACTACACTAGCATATTACAGCTTTTTATTACACGGTATCATGAATAAATGGAAGATTTTACACAACAATGCCCCAAAACCCATGAAAACACCACCAATGGTAATATGTATGAGAAATTGCGCGCTTGCGCGCAACAAAAATGCAAAATACCTAGTGCAAGTCTACAAGGAATTTTGCCTTTTGATTTTTTAAATTAAAATCAGTTTCCATCCTTTGAAAAAAAAAATCAGATTAAAAAAAAAATCAGTTAAAAAAAATCAAGTGCCAACCCTGGGTACCACTACCAGAGAACTCTGGCAAGGTGCAAAAAAGACCAATCATAACTTTCCCACAGTCACCTCCATTCCAGTGTCATCATCCAGCAATCCAATGAGTTCACAGTCCCTGCAAATCCTGTTTTTGATGTCCCTCATGAGCGGCCCCATGCTCGGCTCCTTGGAGCTGTAGGGATTGTGCGCCATGCGACCTTGCAAAAACTCCTCCTGATTCTGGTCCTTCTCGATGTGCAGCAGAAATTCACCAACTTGCTTCTCTTCCTGCATTTTAGAATTCAATTAATGACAATTTTAAAGTTATAGCGGTGAAAAATGTGGCCTCCTGGTAGCTCAGTCGGTTAGAGCATTCACACGCATAATGAAAGGTCACGGGTTCGAGTCCCGGCCGATAACATTTTTGTCACTTTTCGTAATCATTTTTACGGTCAAATTGAGGTATCGACGCTAATCATTATGTTAGCGTTTTAATATTAAAACGCCAAAAAATAAAATCAATGTACCGGTTTAATGATGCTGCACAATCGCTCGAATATGAACGCGGGCGTCTGCATGTCGTCGGGCTTGGAGCGCTCCACGGCGCTGACGCACACGCGCATGAACTCCTCCGTCTCTGCCTCCGTGCCTGCGGTGCGACATGGAAAATTTCACCTGAACATTCAAGTGAGGTTCGGATTTTGGCCCGAAATGTTTAGGTCGATTAGATGTCAGCGTTGTCCCTATTTACACATACTAGTTGACAACGACACCAAATGTCAACTGGTTCCAGTGACAATTCAAAGCTTGCTGACGAGTGGCACTACGTATTATTGTATTTATACACATATACTTCATGTTGGCAGCTTCATTTGCATTTGAACGTCATTTGTCGGCTCGTCAGCAAGCTTTGAATTGGGATCGGAACCAGTTGACATTTGATGCCATTGTCAACTAGTGTGTAGGGCCATTAAATGGGTGCTCGAAACTCAATAAAAACGTCAAATATAAGAAACTCTAGTTACATTCTGATATGCGCTGTATCAAGAACCATTCCCCGCAAACAGACCAGCGCTGAGCTGCTGCAACATTTCCAACAACTTCTCCTGCGCCAACTCGATCCTCTTGCTCCTGTGCAACGTGAGCCGCTTCAGACCCAAATAGCCGCTCAGAACTGTGGATAGAATTTCCCGTCGATGCCTGACCGCGATCGTTTTGCACGAAGTTATGAATGTGTACAGTAGATCTGCGCGTGTGGCAATTCGCGACTAAATGTGAAAAGTAGTTTTATAAGTTTTGAATTCATCGTGAAAAATTCGAACCAGTGAGCGCGCGCACAGGAAGGCCCCTGGCCAAGTCGCACTGCACCGACGATTCTTGTTCGTGCAAAGCATCCACTTCCTACGTGCAGATTAACTTCATTTTTGAGAATAAATGATGGTTAATTGGAGCTACACACACTTGATGTCAACTGGTTTCGATGTCAACTCGATTTTAGTTCAATTTAGGCCACAGGACAATTTACAAGTTCACACGCGGCAATGTCGAACAGGAATAAATATGGCCATGTGCATTTGTACACGATTTCGCAACACATCGACTAAATAAAATCTTGATGTAAACCAGAGTCGGCCCAGTTGGCATTCAACCCAATGCACTTGAAAACGCGACATTTGAACTTGAAAATTGTTCTGCGACCTAACTGAGATATAATCGAGTTGACGCCGAAAACAGTTGACAAGTGTCAGTAACGCAATCAAAGCACAATTAGGGGCACCTGTATGAGATAAGTGCCCAGTTTGGGCACAAAATTCTTCCACGCCAGGTACAGTTTCC
Organism: Sphaerolaimus hirsutus; assembly: GCA_964036195.1. Lineage (NCBI taxonomy): Eukaryota > Metazoa > Nematoda > Chromadorea > Monhysterida > Sphaerolaimidae > Sphaerolaimus > Sphaerolaimus hirsutus. The sequence continues at coordinate 15,426,027 of OZ038460.1, read as the reverse complement.
AACAGTCGTCGCTGATGAGCCGCCTGAAAAGAGCCAACAGCTCGTCGGCGCTCTCGCCCAGGGCTCGCAGATCACCCAGTTGCCTGCGAAGATGAAAATATATAAACCGTATTACCTCGAAATACCCCCAGGGGGTTTATTATTTCGCAGCAAAATTTGAGGGGGGGATAATTCGAGGGGGGGGTTTATTCGAGGGGGGGGGGGTCTATTATTTCGCCAGAAATTTTCAGAAATTCCGCATACTCAGACGTAGAAAAATCAAGCGTTTACATAGACGTATATGTGTTTTTAGGCATATATTTATAACTGTATATACACATAAACACTTCCCTAACATCACTCAATCATCAGTCTTAACGTGTGTTCTGACTTGAACAGATCACAAACTGCGATATTTGTCATGTACGTTCTCTTTACACTCAATTTTAGGGGGGTATTTCGAGGGGGGGGGCTTTATTATTTCCTAAGCCGAAATTTAGGGGGGTGTTTCGAGGGGGGGGGGGGTTAATTCAAGAAAGGGGTATAATTCGAGGTAATACGGTAGATAAAAAATCACTTTTCTGTGTTGATTGACATTTGGCACTTCTCGGGACTTCTCCCTGGAACACTTTACATTTAAAAAATTACGCTTCCATCACATTCCAAACTTTTTGCCCAACTCACGCGACAATCACAGCCAAAACTTGCTGTTTCCGGTCGAGCCTCGACTCGGCCAATGCGAGCAGCAGGGCGCTGGCGGCGGCGCGCACCGACAGACACGCGTCGCACAGCAGCAGACTCAACACGAACGGGCGCGGAGACGAGTTGGGCAGCTCGTTGTGCCGCTCCCGGTACTTGCGCAGCCACCTGCGTGGGGGAGGGCGAGTGTTGAGGATATGAGTGTGTACTATAGCTCGACAGCGTCACGGTAGATTTCCATTAGGCCGACCTTATCACGCTCAAACACACGAAAGTTGTTTTTTGGCTCAGTGCCAACATTTCGTTTTGTATTTGAGGCGGCGCACACCAAGGATGGCGAGCACGTTCCGTTTTACTGCTTCATTTCATGATAAACAAATCGACTCGCGCACCTCTGTGCATATTTGACGACAACGGGAGGCAGGTAGTCTGGCGGCTCTGATGCACACTTGCCGTCGGCGACGAAGGACACGTCCATGGCGCCGCTCAGCCAACTCGGCAGACTGGTGGCGCGCGCGAATCGTGCACTGCGGGGAGCATTTTTGGATGAGAATTCAATCCATGGATTTGCACAAAATGGAGAAATTTGGAAATCGTCCATGGATTGAATTCTCATCGATGCATGGAGGGGCTCAATCGTTCTTCACCAAAACGCACTTTTTATCGCCATCCAACTGTTGGTCGTGCAGCGCGGCGGCGGGGTGCAGCTGCAGCGAGCGCGCAATCAGCTCGACGCACGGCAGCGCAACCTGCTCGGCCACGTTGCGCTCTTCCAGCCGCTCCACCGCCGCCAGAAGTGTCGACAGGGCTGGGATTTTATTGTTTTTGTAAATACTTAGTGGAAACAAAATGAATTTTGGATGTAGCGGATGATTCAAAACAACAACATTGTGCCTGCGCACACTAGTTTTCACACGAAATTTCGAAAACTCACAAATCAGCTTAGAACGCATTTGAGTTTTCTACAATGAGGTGGCCGTTAACTACAGTTGACGGAGATTATAAACTCATTGTGGAAAACTCAAACACGTCCAAAGCTCATTGATGAGTTTTCGAAATTCCGTGTGAAAACTAGTGCGCGCAGGGCCAATTTGTGCGAAGTTTATTTTTCCGCCCAACATACCGCACTTGAATCTAATTTGCCAGAGTCCATCGCGATTGTAAAACAGCGCCCTGAGCAATTGCAATTCCGGCTGCACGGTGACATTGATCACCTCGCAGCCGACCACGCCCGTCCGGCCCAAAGCCGCAGTTACGTTATCCGAAATCATTTGACAGATTTTTGCCGTGTTCTTGGCGTGACCGGTGCACATGGCGCAGACGAGCACTGAAAAAATAACGACGAAATTTGAAAAAAAAAGAAGAAAAAAAATGTTAATTTTTGATATATGAATTTTAATGTATGCCATCACAATTTTTGAGAATAACCAGTTCACTTTGTTTGTGGGATCTGCTTTGTTTTTTTCCACCATACGATAACTAAGACTATAAGTATCTGAGGCAACGGGAGGCCATTTCCCCACCTGGAAAATCCTACTAAATATATAGATTATTATTTTTTTACATTTGACATATTTTCGATATCTTTAAGTATAAATTTCCAAAAATCTTTTCAATTCACACCACCCACTCACCCACAAGAGCGGCCTTAACTCCGGCGGGCGGGCTCTCTCGATTCAGCAGCGTGACCCTGTGCATGAGGGCGGAGTCTTCGGTGACGCACTGGCGCACTGCGGTGCCCCGGCCGGCGCCCAGCGACACGCACGCCACCAACTTGCACCACTCCACCAGACGCGTGCACAGACAGCCGAAGCACGACGCGCTAAGGGGGGAGGGGCGATTGAAGAGGCCACCGTCATCATAGAAATGTAACGAAACGTTTACCGGAGCATTAGAAATGTACCGTAACGTTTACCGGAGCATTATAAATGTACAGTAACGTTTACCGGAATTTTAGAAATGTACCATAACGTTTACCGGAATTTTAGAGATGTACCGCAACATTTACCGTAACTCGAAAAGTGTCCATTAACGTTTACCGCAATTTGAGAATGTACCGTAACGTTTAACGAAATTTTACAAATGTACCATAACGTTTACCACAATTTTAGAAATGTACCGTAACGTTTACCGGAATTTTAGAAATGAACTGTATATTATTGGAATTTTAGAAATTTACTGTAATGTTTACCGGAATGTTAGAAATGTACCGTAACATTTACCGATGATTTAAAAATGTACCGTAACATTTACCGATGATTTAGAAATGTTCCGTAACATTTACTGCAATTTCAGAAATACCGTAACGTTTACCGCAAAACCCTACTGTCCGTCACCCTACGGTGTGCTCCCACCGAACTGACCCGCTGGGGTAGGCCTTGTCGTCCACGAGCAGCCGATGCAGCCTGGCAGTGTGCAAGCCGCCGGCGATCGGCCGCTTCTCCTCCGCGTCGAAGCGCAGCAGCTCGGCCCGGTGCGCCAGGATGCGCTGCGAGATGCGCGCCAGCTCCTCGGCAGACGAGCGGCAGTCGCGCGCGTACTTCTGGGAGATTTCCTGCGGCGAGGGCGTGTTGACGCTGCGCATACTAGTTTACCAATGAAGATTTACTCGTTCAGCTGCATCGACAAACGTGAAAGTTCCAACTTGAAATTTTAATAATTGAGTCAACTCATAAATCAGCGTAGAGCACATTTGAGTTTACAGAAATGGTATTTTACTATCTGTCAACTTATAGTGAGAAACACCAAATTCCGGTAAACTCCGATGTCATTCGATGTTGATTGATCAATTTACCAAATTTTTAGTTTACTGGCAGTAAACTAGTGTATACAGCGCCATTGATTTTAATGGGCCTTTTTTAAAATGGGATTGCGTTGATTTACGGGAACCTTCACCATGAAATGCGGTGCATTCACCTGCATAATGGCGCTGGCGGTCAGCTTGGTGGCCGAAGTGCCGTTGGCGCTGGCGCCAGTGTCGAATGGCGCGCTCGCGGCGCTGCTCAACAGCGAGCAGATCGTGGTGCGCTGTCAAAGAAATACTGCAAGTTGGCTGGAGCACATCAAACGACCCCAATTAGTAATCAATCGGGAGACGGTCATGAAAATGCGAACATTCCCTATATGCCCCCCTCGGGTATATATGACCGCCGGATAGAATTCATGACTGCTGGGTCTACATGACGAGCGGGTTTACATGACCAGAGACTCACTAGCATCAAACCCCAAACATGGCAAACACCACCCACGTTCTGTCTGATCTGCCTGACGCTCTGGTCGGCCCTGTCGGCGAGCAGCTTCATCTGGTCGACGCACTGGACGCGGTCCGTGTCGCAGGCGATCCTGTCCACGGCGGCCACCGAGCGGCCCGTCAGCGTCAACTCGAACTTGGCCGCCTTGCAGAAGCCGCACGACGAGCACAGGAACGGGTCCTTCTCGTCGTAGTTGATCGCTCTAAAGTGGGGTTCGGGCGTCGAGTTGGGCAGGTGGAGAAGTAAAAACCATTTGTGAAGTGAGAAGTAAAAACCATTTGAGAAGTAAAAAGTAGTTTTAAAAAACCATTTAGAAGTGAGACGTGAAATGAGAAGTAAAAAGTTTACTTCACTTTTACATTTTTACTTGTCAATTCACTTCTCACGTCTCATTTCACTTCTCAAATGGCTTTTTACTTCCCACTTCCCAAATGGCTTTTTACTTCCCACTTCTCAAATGGCTTTTTACTTCCCACTTCTCAAATGGCTTTTTACTTCCCACTTCTCAAATGGTTTTTCATTTCCCCACTTGCGAAATCGGCACCAGATTGGAATTTACAGTCAGAAAGCGATATCAATCAATGCGGACCTGCACTTGAGACACTGGAACACGCTCTCGCCGCAGTTGCCGCACAGCCCCGGGTTGCTGGGCACGCTGGCGCTGCACCGCGGACAGTGCACCATCTCGGGCGCGCCGCCAGCAGCCGCCTTGCCATCTTTGGCCGGCTAAAAAAAAATCGTCGATAATTGTTCAACTAGTTTTGACTCAGTTTTAAGTCGATAATTAAAATCCCTCTAAAACTATTGTGACGAAATGACACGTGACGAACCTGTCCGGGGGCGGGGTGGAACTGGGCGAACTTGAGCTGAATGGCCTTGCAGGTGACGGGCACCGGCAGCACCACGGTGCACTCCTTGTCCGACGTGGACAGGGTGGCCGAGCCGCACGCGTGCCACAGCGACGGCCGGGAAAAAAAACAAATGTTCTTTTTTATGAAGTTTTTGCATATTTACTGTTTTTCGCTTCGAATTTCCCATTGCAGTCAGGTCATTGAATACCAATTTCGTTCAAGCGGGAGCAATGTAAATATTTATGTGCATACTCTACATCAGCTACAGTGGTTGATATTTGATAGTGAATTTTAGTTTTGACAGTTAAGATGGATTTTATTTACAAAAACATTTCTCCTTGTAGGACACCTCGGGGGGGGGGGGGGGGGGGCAATTGGAAAATTGACCTCCAAAACCAAAACAAACAAACTTGTTTTTCAGTTCAACTACCGATGTGACAGTCTTGTTGCTGTAAAAAATTTCAATCTTCTTGACCAATTTCGTTCGTTTCAGCTCCGAAAAGCGCACGTGCACTTTTGAAATTTCAAACGTGCCAGACAATTGATAAAATTGCGCCGTTGATGTCGATCTTTGGTCCGATCGAATCGACGACAATTTCAGCGCCTGCAAGCAATCGCGTTACAAAAAAGTAAGATGAAATAATGTGCCCACACACACTAGTTTTCAACAACATTTTTGAAAATTCATAAATCAGCCTTGAACACATTTGAGTTCAACAGAATGAATTTGTTTCAATTCCAATTAACTGTAGTTGACGGACACCTTATTCCAGTAAACTCAAATGTGGTCAAAGCTGATTTTTTAGTTTTAAAAATTTCTGTTGAAAACTAGTGAGTGTAGAGCCATTGGCATAAAAAATGCACGCACTGTCATTGGAAGCTCTGGATTATTGCAGACGAGGCAAGAACCCTCCTCCAGATAATAATTGTCGTCAACGGTGTTCAGGCATCTAAAAAAATGAAATATTTCAACACAACACCCTGAAAATTGAATCGACGCGATAATTCCATCAACCTGTAAATAGCAGCATTGTGATGCGAGTTGACTTTGTCGCTCAGCATGACCACCCTCTCCTTGACGCCCTTCACGAGCTCCAACAACGCGTCTTCAGGCAGCAATTTCGGCCCAAAAGCGGACACCAAATCGTGCAGTTGTACTGTTTTTGGCCCGAAAAATTCCGACTGGGTTTCGAGCACGTTTTGCAAGATCCGGAATGCGTTCAGTGCCAGCGGCTGGTCGGACAGACTGAGAGTACGCGGGTTTTTAACATTGAATTGTATCAAGCGAAAAACGACAGTATCTTCTTGAATAATTCCCACATCATGAATAATACCCCACCTTGAATAACTACCCCCACTTTAAGAATTCCCTAGTTTAGATCTTTGAAGTTGTTGTTGGAACGGAGCAGGTATAAATTCGAGGGAATAATCACTCTAGTCAATAAAAAACGGTACGAAAACAAGACGCAAAAAGCACCAACCAAAAAATCTGGGCCAAAATCGCGTGAACGAGCCAGCGACAATTCTCGGTCGGCCAAGACAATAGAAATCGGTTGGTGACTCTCTCCAGCGTTTTCAGGGCTTCATTACCGGACACCATCGCGTTGCACAGCGTGCGCGATAGAGCCTCGGCTGCAACGAGTAGAGATAATTTCGGGTGTTTCCGTATGGTCTAGAAATTTTGGCGGTAAAAATCGGCGAGATCTCGGCCGTAAAGTAAACCCGGCCGTAAAGTATATCCGGCCGTAATGCATAGTTGTACAAACGTATTTACGTTTACTCGATAAATACGTATACTCGAGTGCTGCGTAAATACGTTTACGTTTCCTCCCGAAAAAATACCGGTACTCAGTTACTCGCGTACTTTTTGAAAGTACGCGAGCACGGAAAACGAGTATTTAGGATATTTACGTTTACTCTTTTTTACACAGCGTCAAAGTAAAAAAATTTTACTTTACGTTTTCTGTACTCAGGTGTGACTAAAAATAAAATACTTTACGTTTACGTTTACTTTGAAAAAAAGTTCAGTACTTTTAACAACTCTGCCGTAATGATGCCCGGCCTAAAGTAGCACCCTCTACTTTACGGCCGGGTTTACTTTACGGCCGGACCATACCCGTAAAAATCGTTTGGCGTGATGTTTAAAAATTTCTTTTAATTTAAAAATAGAATATAAGGCGAATTTTAACTGTCCACATAAATAAAAATAATAATACATCAATATGCAATTGCTACAAACAAAGTATAAAAACCGACAGAATTCCTAGGGAACAACAGGATTCACAATTACTAACATTTCTCATTTCTTTTCTGAGCTTTTTCAGCATCCTTTGCATTAGCACTTGGCACAGTGCCAATGACAGGCGGTTTCAGCGCGAGCAGAATTAGTTCGAGCAGCGATCGAGCGATGGCCTCGTCAGTCTTTATTGCCACCACCCAGAGCGAAGCGAGGCAGTGCGAGTGCGCCTCTGAAGGATATTGATTTGATTTTGAGGTCAATTGATGATTAAGTCATGAAGTTCAGTGCTCAAGCAACTTTGACAAAACCCAACCAATTTTCGCGTCTGAACAGTCCTGCGAAACGATCGTTTGCCAGTTATGCGTTCGTTGTGTTGCCACGTCGTAGAGCACTTTGACGCGGTTCATCTGAATGTAGAGAAATGTCTGTGTGTACTATTTCCACCACCTACACTACCAAAACAGCGATTTTTTAAATTTCAACCTTGTAGGATAGGGTTGGTTAAAAATAGATATCTTAAGCTGTCCAATTTTCTTTAAAAATCAATTTTTTTTAAATCCATTTATTAAAAAAAATTTTTTATTGGAAACAATCTCTGAAAGGGATACATTTAGATGAACTAAAGGCTACATAAAATTATAGCCAGTGTACTGTTATGTTTTCTGTGCTAATACAACCCAAAACCTGCCACCACCCACAATGGCCACTTTAATAGTGTACTGCTCAGACTGGGTCCTCTCGTTGGTGAGCCGGACACTCTCCAACTGTTCCTCCCAGCTGCCGCGCTCGTTGCCGGCGGCGGGCGCGGGCGGGTGGCCGCACGTGGCCAGCTGGCGGCAGTCACGGACCCTGTCAAGTGTCAAGTGACATACATACAAAGTGTCAAAAGTCATGTAAAATGCCCTGCGAAATGGCAACTCGGTTGCCATTTTGCAGGTCTTTTTACATGACTTTTGACACGTTGCGTGTCATTTGACATTTTCCAGGGTCTGGGACTGGCACCTGGGCGGCCAGGTCGCACAGCGCGTCGATCTGCGCGCGGACCAGACACCCGTCGCGGATCAGACGGTACTCGATCTTGCCGCCCGCGCACACCAGCAGCAGCTGAGAGTGGCAAAGTGAGTGGGTTTTTTTGGCAGTCCATGGGGCAGTCCCAAGCCCTGTAAAGTGTAAAGTAAAGTGTCAAATGTAAAGTCAAGTGTAAAGTAAAGTGTCAAGCAAAACAAAAAAGAAAATATTTTATTACTGAAATTTGCATGACAATTGACAGTTTACTTTGCATTTGACTTTACATTCTACACTTTACTTTGCATTTGACTTTACATTTGATACTTTACTTTACACTTTACAGGGCTTGGGATTGCCACCATGTGGGCCCACACACACTAGTTGACAGAAAAATTCGTGTCAACTAAATTCAACCAACATTTGGCTAATGATGTGATTTCAACTTTCATGTGATGAACCATACCTAGTGATTTGAATTATTTGATAAAAACACTTGTGGTGCCTTCAACATTTTTGTATTGTTTCGTCTAGATTCAGTTGACACGAATTTGTCAACTAGATTTGTCACGAATTTGCACAATATTCCGGATTGAGACAGACACAGATAAAATTGTCAGTGACAAATAGACAAATTTTTTGTTGATACCGTATTTCCTCGAATTACCCCCGGGGGGTTTATTTTTCAGAGTGAAAATTTTGAGAGAAAAACGTGAAAAATGCAACAATAACCACCATTTATAAGTTTTACAGCCGTATATAAGGATGTAGATGGTATAAACGATGTTCTAACGTAACACAGTAAGTGTTTTGAACATCTGTTATGCATTTCCCGCACCACAAATTCATAGTGCCCATTTTCAGGGGGGGGTATTTCGAGGGGGGTATTTCGAGGGGGGGGGGGGGGTATTTCGAGGGGGGGTATTTCGAGGAAATACGGAATCTACATTAGTGATTTTAACTGATCTTTTGAAATGTATCTGTTTATACACAGTCAAAAAGCACTAATAAATATAACCAAATGCTAGTGTCCGGTTGAGTAAAATCAAGACAAAATACTCATCTATTTACCTTGCGAGCTTGACGGCGAACCAAGGGCAGCTTCTCGAGCGACACAAACTGCGCGCGAAACAAGATTCAAACGACCCGCAAAATAACCCGGCTGAAAAGTGAAAAATGGGCAAAAACTGTAATAAAACCGACATTACTCAGGAGCGATTTCCACGTGTCGCCCCAAGCGACGTCGTCCATTTCGAGGGGCCAGGCGTTCTTCACTTTGCACAGCTGGTAGGGCAGCCGCAGCGCCATCTCGGTCATCAGCGTGGCGTAGTGCTGGAACAGGTCGCCCTGCCCGGACGCACTGCTGCCGACGCTGTGTTCAATTTGCGTAATTTTTTACTGTAGTTTTCTTAACTTTTACTAATTTTACTGATCGGACTGAACATATTGGCCCTACACGCGCTCGTTGACATCGACACCAAATGTCAACTGGTTCCGTTCCCAATTCAAAGCATGCGTTTGAACGTCGATCGTCGGCTCGTCAGCAAGCTTTTAATCCGGATCGGCACCAGTTGACATTTGGTGTCGATGTCAACTAGAGTGTAGGGGCCCAATATAACACAAAGAACGTTACCATATTTTGATAAATAAAGTGACGTAAAATATATTTAGTACACCAAATCCACCCATATTGAGATGTTATGAGAAATAAAAATAGTTCTTAAACGATAGGATACGGTAGATTTTATTGCAACGTGTGCGGTCAGTCGACTTTAGTTAAGTTAGGTATGTACCTTGTAAACGGCTGCAGGAAAAATGGCGTCATATCGACGCAGTCTGGCAAATAATCTACTGGGTCCGTGGTGTTGGCGTGTTGCCAAATGCCCAGCTCAGACGGCATATGATGGATCGACGACGATAGCGGCGACAATTCACATTGTGCTTCAGTCGACTGCGAATTTGTCCAATATTTTAAATCTGACAAAAATTCAATCACGACATATCAGAAAATGCAATTCTGTTAACTGTCAAAAATTCAATTCACGACATATCAGAAAATGCAATTCTGTTAACTGTCAAATGGCGACACAAATTATAAGTTGTAGCAGCTAGATCGATTGATAAGTATTTTACAGGACATTTACAAGTCCAATTTCATGCAACATTTCTTATTGAACATATTTTTATTGCCACACTCGACAATTATCGGAACTTAACCTCACTTTTAACTGGCTCTAACCGTGGGAACATTTGTAGGTATTCAAGCCACAAACCGTTTTATCGATGTTCTGACATATGGGCAACATTCGCTGCAGCAGATCGCAGCAGTACTGAACCAAACCCGCGTCGATGCATTTTTTGGCAGTTTCCCGGATGACGAATTTCTCCTTCTACGGGACGACACGAGAAGGAATTATTCTACAAGCCAATGTTTGCAAAGTATAAAAAATTTAGCGCTCACCATTGACATGGCATTTTTATCACGGCTTTTCACTCTAGATAAAATCACACCGAGTAATCGAAGTTGCAAAAATTTCAACTCGTTTTCACTGGAACGCGTTTCGATTGACTCAGTCGGCTGAAATTCGTAATTTTTTTAAATTATAAAATTTAAAAAAGAAAAATTTTATGATCACGACTGTTAGGAGTGTTTGAATTGTTGGGAGCATAGTATTTGCCATTTTACATTTACCGATTAAACGTGGTTCAACTGAGTGCCTATCGATCATGTCGGGCTCACCGGAGTGCACCCAAAGGACCATACCGGCTTTTGCATATCAAGGTGGTTGACAATCTTGACGAGAGCCTCATTGATAACAGCTTTCTGCACATCATCGCTGCCGTCCAAATCCACCAGCAAAGCGAGTAGCGTTTGAAAAATGGCCACGCGCTTGACACTGGCGTTCGTAGTTTCATCAGTGTTGGCAATTTGCGAATTTGCCACAGACAGGAGGGAGCGTAGCAGAGCGCAGCGCAGTGCCGACAGCCTGAATTTTTTTCCTAATTTCAACACATTTGATCCAACAACCTACCTTCCAGGGATAGGAAAAGGGGTGTGTGTGTGTGTTGGGGGGGTTACCCCAAAACTATACCGGAGGCCCAAACCAAACTACCCCCTAAACAATCTATACCGGAGGAAAATTTTTGGACTGTTATCCCCTAACCCCCCACCCAAATCGGCCAGCTGTCTACCTATCTGGAGCGATTTTTGAGAGACTATACTCAAATTTTCGCTCAAAATCACTATTTTTCGTACAGTTTTACAGATTTTAACCTCCAAAATCACTAGTTCATTTGTCTAACTGCCTATTTTCAGCTTTTTTAGTACTATATGTGCTTATATACCCGTTTTTGACCAATTTTGACCTACTTTTAGCGATTTTTCTCCCTTATACACCTTGAAAAAGCCTATATATTGAACCCCAGCGAACCCTCCACCCCAAATTTTCATCCAACCCCCGGAGGGTCAAAATCTAGAATATCCCTGCTACCTTCTATCCAATTTGTCCTTCATTGCGGCGCCCCGTTTCGCGATCGCATCCAGTTCAGCGCTGGCCGCGTCCCTTTCCCCTTGATCGCTCGTTTTACCCGTCTCGGGGTTGGCGCCGCCGCTGTCGGGGTTCGCGCTGAGATTGGGGGCGGGCGTGGTCGAGTGGGTGGAAGCCACGGCGGTGCCCTCGTCGTCGAAATCAGATTCTCCGCCTGTGCAGGGTGGATTGAATATACCGTATTTTTATCCTCGTACCGTATTTCTTCGAGATACCCCCCTTGAATACCCCCCTCGAAACACCACCAGGTATTTTCGAGCTGGGGAAAAAATAACCCAAGCCCTCGAAATACCCTCCGTCTAGAATGATCTAAATACATCATGTATTTATGCAATGTACATGATGTATTTATTTATGTTGGTTTGCATCATAGGTACACATATACGCTAAGTTGTGTATAGATGTACATTTATATGTCCCGATATATCCTATTTGGACATGTTTATTACCGTTTTTGGGCTACACTATGAATTTCACGAAACATTCTGACGAAATAATACCCCCCTCAAATGTTCCACTCTGAAAAAATAAACCCCCTGGGGGTATTTAGAAATTTGGTTGAAAAGTAGTGTGTGCTGGCAAAATGGTGATTTTTCTTAAGTGATTTTTGATATTTTCTAATGTGATGTTTGTAGAGAAAGTGTACCATTTCTGCATAATTTTTACAATTCGTTACATTTGCACAAAATAGCCATGCGCACACTGATTTTCAAACTGAAACTTTGAAAACTAATAAATCAGCTTTGAATGCATTTTAGTTTTCAAAAATAAGCAAGTCTTGATATATATATATAAATATATATGATGGTCACCTCATTCTAGAAAACTAACTAATTCTAAATATCTAATTTGATAGTTTTTGAAATTTCGGTTGAAAACTAGTGTGCAGGCAAAATAGTGATTTTTCTACAGTGAGTTTTGTCATTTTCTAAAATACAGGATGACGTTTTAAAATAAAGTGCACCATTTCGGCATCATGTTTTACAGTTTATTACGTTTGCACAAAATGGCTCTGTGTATTGTTCCAAAATGGTTCTGGTTACCGTATTTCCTCGAACCCCTACCCCCCCCTTTGAATTTACCCCCCTCGAAATACCCCCAGCACGCACTAGCACTGGTCTCACTGATTCCACCCTGGGCGCTGTCGATCCTGGCGAGCGGCGCGTCGGGCACCGACTCGTTCATGTCCACCATGTCGTTGTCGCCGGCCGCCCTGCCCGAGGGCGACATCGAGCCGCCCGCAGCCACCGCTGCCGCCTGCCCGGCACCATCGGCGCCGTTGGAAAGCGAGTGGGGCTGCGCGCCGTTAGATGCCTGCCGTCCATTGGTTAAATTGGCAAATTGACATTAGCAAGAGGCAAGGCAGCAGTAGGCAATAGATTCACAGAACGCACGGAACTGAAGAGAATTGAATGGAATTGAGAAGACACGGTGGACATCCCAAGCCGTGTAAAGTGACACTTTGCATGGCGTTTGACACTTTACATGACATTTGTCTTGACACTTGACACTTTGCTTGACATTCGTCATGAAAATTGGCACTATGCGTGACAATTGACACTTCAGGTTTGTGATGACAATTGACACTTCACATGACATTTGACACTTTACAGGGCTTGGGACTGCCGCACGGATCACTCAATAATTATGTAAATATGCATTTGCATGCAACGTATTCTGCTGGTGCAAATGTCCAAACCAAAAAGCACCAAACGAGATCACCTGCGCGCCCGGAGATCGCCGGTCGTCGGCGGCCGCTTGTCGCTGTTCGCCACCGTCACCATCGTCTGCGGATTGATTCGGCTGGCTATGTTGGCCATTTCCACCGCCGCCGCCGCCGCTTCCCTGTGTCGTACAAAGACTTTTTTCCACCACAATACTCCATTTTAACATTACGAAGAGTGCAGAACTGACTGGCTGGTGCAGCGACAACGCGATGGCCAGCTCCATCATGGCCTCGTCGTCGGCCACGTCGTTCACGTCCAATTCTAAATCTGCGAAGCAATGCAAGAGTTTCTTTTCAGATAACGCACTTTGTTTTCTGTATTTGAGTAGTCAGAAAAAGTATACATAAAAGCGAGTACCGTATTTCTTATAATAGAATAGCGTCGTTCTATTTTTTCCTCAACTTTTTTAACTGCTGTCGTTTTATTAGAGGTGCCGTTCTATTGGAGGCTGCCGTTCTATTTTTTCACCAATATTTTTCAGACATTTTTCATTTGAACATAATGTTTTTAATGAAAAATGAACAATAGTTTACTATCAGAGCATCAATTGAAACAAAACCAAATAGGAAAATGACCCTAAATCATAGTTCTGTGAACACCTTGGGTATTCAAGCCACCACATTTTTAATTTGTGTGTTCTGGCACTACACCAACGTAATTTCTACCTGCCGTTCTATTGGAGGCTGCCGTTCTATTAATTTCGTGAATGCAAAACAGTGCCAAAAGCTGCCGTTCTATTGGAGGTGCCGTTCTATTGGAGGTATGCCGTTCTATTGGAGGTATGCCGTTGTATTAGGAGAAATACGGTATATGTACTTATCAGAGGAAACATAAGCGTATTTACTCAGTACTCAATTATACGTAAATATTATTCATGTAAAAGTAAGTAGGTTCACTGCATACAATTTTGTGCAAATGTAAAAATAAAGAAAAAATGATGCAATATCTGGATTTGAGACTAATTATATCCATTTTTTCCACATTTTCCCAATACAGCCAAAACAGAACCCCCTCCCCCCCTCCAAAAAACAACCACCTACCAGCGCCGGCCTGGTTGGCCTGCTGTATGAGCGCGTGCAGCTGCTGGGCGCCGGGCACGAGTCCGGCCGCGTGCGCCTCCTCCAGCAGCACCTCCTGCTGGGCCTCGTGTTCGTCCGCGTCGTCCACCTCCACGTCGTCGTCGTCGTCATCGTCGTCATCGTCGTCGTCGTCGTCCAGGTCCTCGTCGTCGTCGTCGTCGGCGCCCACTGCGGCCGCCAGCGCTCGGTCCAGTTCGGCGGCGGCCGCGTGTGCCTGCGGGGGTGGAATACTTGTTGATTTGAGTGGTGGAAGTGACCTGGGTGTGGAAAGAATGATATCAATTGTTCATGTCAAACATCACAAAATTTATCTCTTTAATGCCGACATTGAGAATTCATGACATTCCAAACCCGTGCTCGCTCCAGGGGCCACTCCCAAACCCTACAAAATGTCAAATTTCACGCAAAGTGTCAAAAGCAATGTAAAATTGCTTGTAAAATGTCAAATTTTATTTTATTATTTTCCTGACATTTTATGACTTTTGACACTTGACACGGCATGGCATTTTACATGGGATTTTTGAGTGGAACCAGATTTCCTGTACACACGTGATGTTCCTGGCGCGCCTGGATGACCGAGGCGGCGGCGCGTGCCGCGTGACTGGCGGGCGGCGCCAACGGGAACCTGGGCGGCGGCGCGTCGGGGGCGGCCACTTCACACGTTAGCGGTGGCGGCGTGGACACAGTGTGCCGCCTGCGGACAATGTTGGGCGGGGTAAATATCGACGGATTGAATGTGTTCCCTGAATGGGTTCCGCAAGTGGAGAAGTGAGATTTAAAATGGCAAATGCGAAGTGAAATGGCAAAAGCGGAATGAATTGAGAAGTAAAATGGCAAAAACGAAGAGAAATTAGTTTTTATTATTGTTTTTATATCGCTCCTGCCAATTTACTTGCAATTTCACTTCGCTTTTGCCATTTTACTTCTCACTTCCCCACTCGCGGAACTGGCACCAGAAATGACTGCAGAGCTCACCCGCTCACGGCCATGGGCGGAGCCGAGTGCGCGGTCGTCTGCGTGGGCGGGTTGTGCGGCCGCAGCGAACCAATCAGCGCCGCGCGCACGCCGTGCACAAATCGAACGTCCTGCGTTTATGCCGTGCAGGTGTGCAGATTTATTATTCCGCCGGGTGACTTTTACACCCTCTTACGAAGAGTTGTGTGACTTGGCAAAAATCCAAAAAATTATTGAAACATTAGTAGGTACCTTATTTGTAACATAGGAGGTACCTTGGAGCACCTATCAGCGTTTAACGGAAATTCAATTGGCCGAAAGTGCTTTGAAAGTGAAATTCAATTCGCCAAATATCATTTGCAAATACGCATCGATGCATCATTTGCAAATGCGCACGCACCTCATTGGTGAGCATCTCCACGAAGATCTTGGCAACTGCTTCCACCAATTTCTCATCATGTTCACACACGGCGCAAAGCAACTTGACCAGAGGGCTGACCACCCTGCTCAAAGTGCACTGGGTCAGATTAATTCTGGACACATTCTGCACCGTCTTGCCCCCGTTCTGGCTGCAAACTTTGCCCAGCATGGTCATGACTTGTGTGTAAACAGTGTGAATGAACTGCCGCAGCGTGGCGTTTTTGTCGTCTGAACCTGCGCAACGCAATAGCATCGCAACAGCAATAGCGAATCGGAATGAAAACAAACAACTCACCGTTTTGCACAAAATGCACCAAGTTTTCAGGCCTCTTCGTGCCAACGTAAGCCAAGAGCGCCAGCAGCTGGCCGCACCTCTTTGGCTCCGCCCACTGATTTGACGCCAACTTTTCCATTTCCGATTTCACATGCGCCAATATGTGAGCATCCTGAGCGAGATCGGTTACGTATAACAACAATTTGATGCAGGCTGCATTGTGCCTGCGCACACTAGTTTTCACACAAAATTTCAAAAACTCACAAATCAGCTTTTAGAACGCATTTGAGTTTTCTACAATGAGTTGGCCGTCAACTACAGTTGACGGAGATTAAAATAACTGATTGTGGAAAACTGATTGTGGAAAACTCAAACACGTTTAAATCTCATTTATGAATTTTCGAAATTTCATGCGAAAACTAGTGTGCGCAGGGCCATTGGAGTTCAAACGGGATCGACTTTTCTGGATCGGGATCCTTTGTTTTTATTTTGGGTTTGGGATCGGGAATGGGCTCACGCGATCGGATTAGCTTTTCAAATTTTCGGGATCCGAGCCACAAATCACGCAAATTATGGGGACTCGGGATTCGGGATGCCGTGTGAACCCTAGGCAGCAGAAAAATGAACAACTGCATCAACCTTGACTACGCGATATTCCTTTCTGCTCGCAGTGACGCCCCGGAGCACTGCCCTGGCCCTGCCTAACAAGGCGCCGTGGCAGGGCGCGGCCAGACTCCGCAGGGCCAACGTTTTGCACGTTTCCTTATCCTGACCCTCGAGCAGTTTCGACCTGGGGGCGGTCCCAGACCCTGTAAAATGCCCCGTAAAATGTCAAATATCATGCAGTGTATAAAATCATGGAAATGCCCTGTAAAATGGCAAACGTACGTTTGCCATTTTGCAGGGCATTTTGCTTGACTTTAGACACTTTGCATGACATTTGACACTTTGCATGGCATTTTACAGGGTCTGGAACTGCCACCTGCTCGACACCAGGTCGCAAACGGCCATGACGCACATTTGCGGCAGCGTGGGCGGCACCTGGTCGCAGAGAATCGGCGCTGCCGCCGCGCCGGGGGCAGCTGGGTGTTGCGCAGTCGGGATGATGTAGGGGAGGCTGGCGCGCGTCGGGTTCGCCTGAAATTTAGTGAAATTTTTCACAATTTGAGCCGTGTACGTGTGTGCACGCTCTCCTGTGGACGTGTAAACCCCGCTCGACATATACCCGGTAGAAATATATTTATGACCGGTCGTCATGTAGGCCCGCTCGACATGCATCGGGGTCGTACATGTCCAGTGGGCAGCGCAATAAAAAGTGATTACTTTTCATTTTTGACGTTTGTGTTAGATTTTTGTCACTTGAAAATATGACAAGGGAAAAGTAATCACTTTTTACTGCGCCGCCCGCTGGACATGTACGACGCCGATACATGTCGAGCGGGCCTACATGTCCACTGGGTAGAAATACTTGTCGACCGGGTATACATGTCTAGGGAGCCTGCATATGCGTGTAGATTTTTAGCCAATAATTCACAAATCTGGCCCCGAAATGCATTCAGAAAAAAACAACAATAAAAACTAATATTCATCGGAATATAGAGTGAATTTTTCTGCGCAACCCCACACGAAAACACGTTCAACAATAGACACAAACCACGGGGCTGGCTTCATGATCGGCCTCGGTCAACGAGCTGTGCTGCTGCTGCACCAGGGCGGGCGGCACCCCCAACAACTCTGCCGGCTGCCCGTACAGTGCCACGCTGTCCACCACCGCAGGCGGCTGCCCGTCGGCCGGCGGCGAGACTGAGGGCAGGTCAAAGTGATTAAGGTACAAACGGTATCGAATTTGCTGGATAGGGGTTGCCTTTTTGCATTTTCGGGATCTGGATCGGGTTCGGAGTCTCGGAATCGTGATTCGTTATTTAATTTTCGGATTGGAATTTGGAATTTAAATTTTTTGAGTTAGGGATTGGAGCCTCAGGATAGTTTGAACAGTAAACGTGATCGCATCTTTTGTGGGGGCTCGACAAAAATGATAACTCACATTTAATCACCAGTCCATTCTGCACCGTGGCCAGCGCTTCGGCGCGTGTCAGCGGCAAATCGAACCACCGCTGGTGAGTCATACTCGTCTGCAAATAAATATGATACTTTAATTTAAATTGATTTGTATATTTATATATTTAAAATATTTAAATAAATATAAATAAATAGTTATGAGCTACAACTCAATGGGTAAAGCAAAAGACACCATTTGTGGCAAAAAGACAACTGCGGCGACTCACCGATCGTTTCCGCTCGCACACCTCCACGAAGGCGGGCGCCCGTTCGATCGAGGTGCGGCCGAGCTCGACGCGCACGCCGCAGATCACCAGCTTGGGGTCGAGCGAACGCACGCGCATCTCGAAGCCGCCCGTCTGCGGGGGGGGGGGGATACTTTGAATGATTGGATTTGATCAAGCTTGAGGAAAGTGGTGGAGCATCCGGAAAGCAAAACTTTTCTTACACTCAGATTTGGTAATCATTTGTTCCCAGCTTTAGACACCAAACTTCGAAATGTTACCTAATTATGAAGTAAAGTATTATCAAAATTTTAATAAAAGACTTCGCATGATCACAATTGACAAATTTGTAAATATGACATTTTACATAACATTTCACACTTGACTTTACACTTTACAGGGTGCGGGACTGACTCCAGATATCATACGTAGCCTCGCTGAGGTCAAAAACATACACTAAACAAAAGTGTCAAAAATCTGCCAGATCTGACCTTGGCGCAGGCGATGTATTGGCCGTAGGCCTTGAGTCTGGACACCAGCTGCTGCCTCTCGTACGTGTGCAGCAGGTCGTCGCCCATCACCTACGACGACAAGACAAACTTATTGTGTCTTCGCACACTTGTTTACGACGGACACTTGGCAAACACTTTTGCTATACCCGGCCGACCGCAACGTATGCATCCAAAATTACTTATGTCTTAGCCGACAACGCGCGAGCAGGATACTTATGTAACTTTCACTTTCATTTTCCCCAAACCCCACCAAAACAAACCTCAAAATCATTTATAACTTGACAATTCTCAAAGAAATCCACTGGGAACCGCACAGGGGAAGCGCTTCCCTTACTCTCTGGCTGAGGGGCTCCCTCCGGCTGCCACAGCGACGCGTTCACACTGGTCGCGTTGTAATTGGTCACGCCTCGGAACTGTGCTAGCGAGGGCCACAGGTCCGGTTTGACCCAAAAGTCCATCATGTGGCTGGGGTTGGCAGAGTGCACGGACAGCGACCCATCTTCATTAGCTTGTAGACTGCACAGCGTCTGGAAACATGCAGCGTGTTGTCTATATAAAATACCGTTTTGACTTAGATATTGGACAAAAATTTACCCGACAAGCGTGTTGAGATATTTGACCGACATTTATACGATTTCTGTACATATACTTAGTTTTCTGTGTTCAATTATTACGGCTCAATTTCTTTTCAGTGAAGAGATTAATTGGAGAGTTTCATTCCAAAAACGCATATATCCACAATTTTCAATTTTTCAAAATCGCATTTTAAGGTTTGGCGATGGCCCGACGGCGCTATGTTTGGGCGACAAAGCTTGCCTTGAACTTTTTAGATACCGTATTTCCTCGAAATACCCCCCGGGGGGTGATTGTTTCATAGTGGTCCCGAGAGGGGGGGGGGGTGAAACGAGGGGAGGTATTTCGAGGGGGGGGGGGTATTTCGAGGGGAGGTATTTCGAGGGGGGTATTTCGAGGGGGGGTTATTATTTCGCCAGAAATTTTTTAAAATCCTAGTACAAAATCGTCGTTTGTGATGTACACTGGGGTAGAAAAATGCATCAATAACTGACATGTATAGACTCCTGTAGACTAATAGTAGTACGTAGATGGTATAAACACTGTTCTAACGTGATTACGACATTGTTTTAACGTGTGTTCTGCACTACGCAGAACACAAACTGCCGTATTTGTCATGTATGTTCTCTTTACACTCAATCTGGGGGGGTATTTCGAGGGGGGTGATTGTTTCATAGTGGTCTCGAGCGGGGGCGGGGTCAAACGAGGGAGGGTATTTCGAGGGGGGGTATTTCGAGGAAATACGGTAGATCCGACATTTCTCTACAATTTATGTAACTACAAATTTTGTTGGCCGGGAAATATTTAGAGAGTTACGTGAGATTTTGTCAATCACGCAAAATTGCGAACAAATTTGAACATTTGAAATGAAATGTTAAATAACTTCTTAACGGTGCATCGTCGGCAAAAACGAATTAAACGACTGCAAAGCCCGTGTCTAAAAGCACCTCTTACCTAAATTTTCAGATCAAAATATACACGCATATTTGATTTATAGTAAAAAAAATGTTTGGAAATTCACGTATGCATTTTTGGAAATGAAACTTTATTTTGTATGGGAATTCCGGCCAGCTCTTCGCGACCGCTCCGAAGCACGCATGCATTTTTGGAAATGAAACTTTTTTTTGGATATGTGCATTTTCGATAAGAAACTCCGGCGGTCTGAGATAGATTTATCCATGTCGATGTGAAAGTCCTGTTTTTCATAGGGGACTGGTCATGGATATGTGAACTTTCGATGTGAAAATTGCGATTTTTTTGAAAATCGGTAGCACTGTATCTCGGGAACGAAATAGACTATAACGCTGATTTTTGTTCTAAAATGTGAAAAACTATACATGGAGGTCAAATCCACGCTTAACTCGATTTTTCTGGATTTGGCGCTTGTAAACTTTTGGAATGGAACTTCCCAATTGATTCTTGACACTCATCCATTATTTTGCATATGCAAAGCCAACCTACTCAAAAATTCTACGCCTAGAAACAATGAACTCAAAACCAAACCGGGCAGTCGGCATCGGGCCTCTGCAAATGAGCGTAGTGCACAGCATGCGAACACTTCGAATCCCCATTTTTGGTCACTTTCCCGCCGGGATCCGACCCTTCACTCGTTCCAGCCCCGCTGTCAGTCAACACTTGCATGTGCAGCTTGGAATTGGGGCCGAAATAAAGCCATACGGGAGCCACGTTTGGTTCCAACGTGGCGCAAAGTACGCCGGGCAATGTGGTGCTGATTTCGGTCCATTTTGAGAGCCATTTTTGCGATGTCGACTGGGTGTCGGCGCTGAAAATACCGAACTTCAATGCACTTTAATACAAAAATAATGTAACGCTGATTGCGAGTTCCTCACCCATTGGTACCGAGCAGCTGGATGGGCTGCATGTTGGACACGTTGTCGGGCGGCTCGCGCATTGGCAGCACCACTGGACATCCAGTGTCTGTACAAACTTTTGTTTTCACATACGGGGACAGGGTCCGTATTTCCTCGAAATACCCCCCCCCCTCGAAATACCCCCCCTCAAAATGGACACTATGAACTTATAAACCCCCCTCGAAATACCCCCCCCCAATTGAGTGTATAGAGAACGTAAATGACAAAGGCTGCGGTTTGTCATCCGGGCAATGCAGAACACACGTTAAAAACGATGACTCTGTTATGTGAGAACAGTGATTATACGTCTACACACTTATAAAAGTCTTTAGAGACTTTTAAATGGCGATTTTTGTTGCATTTTCGACGTCTGCGTACGTTTCAGACGACAATTTAGTACTTGGTTTTCAAAAAATTTCTGGCGAAATAATAACCCCCCCCCCCTCGTTTAACCCCCCCTCAAAATTCTCACTCTGAAACAATAAACCCCCCGGGGGTATTTCGAGGAAATACGGTATCACAAAATATCGCACAATGGGTGTCGCAAAACATTCTAACATCGAATAATGATATCAAATGTTGCATCGAATGGGAGCACACACTAGTTTTCGACCGAAATATCAAAAAATGTCAAATTCAAAAGTCAGCATTGAACGCATTTGAGTTTACCAGACTGTGTCCGGACTGTAGATGATTAAAAATTATCCAAATGTGCGAGATTTTCATTTTTGAGTATGCCTGATTTTTTGAAATGAGTGTAGCCGCAATATCTGACAAAGGAGTATCTCTCGAAAAGATAATCACATTTTGAAGAGAAATCGAATATCGACATCGAAAAATCAATGTAAATTCCAACCATGAAAAGCATTCGAAAAATGTAACCATTTTTGACGCCAACAAACAGCAGCTGCAGCGCGTGCGAGTAGTGCGCCGACATGGCGCCGCCGTCGCCGCTGGATTCGGTCGGCCTGCGGTGTCGAATTGACATAAATGTTCAGTTGACAAAGGTCAAATGAATGTGCATTTATTAGCAAGCACGTGGGTTGGCATGTGCAAAACTTGGAATGTAAATTTAAGTGGGGAGAGGACAAAAGGGTACCAAAAGATTTACTAATTTTCGCCAACTACAACCATGCGAAAAACATCACCCCAAGCGGGGGAGGCGGGGTTCTGTTTTCAGAAAGATTATTTCCGGTGGTTGCACACTATCAATTCTATAAGTCACACTTGACAAACGCACGAACTAGCGCACACAAATGCAAAAGACATACTGATTTAGCAGTAGTGCTTCAGTGACGTAGAAAGATTCCCCAGCCGCGTAGCTGCAGCTGTCGCTCAGTTCCTGCAGGTACACGTGGCCCAGCGTGGACACGATCGTTATATACGCCCGGTTGTTGTCTGGAAAAACTGATAAGCGATAATGAGGTGATCTCATTCTACTACTGTACTTCGTCTAATAGAACGCCATACCTCAAATAGAACGGCACCTCCAATAGAACGGCAGGTAGAAATTACATTGTAAGGGTGCCAAATTGAAAAAGTGTTTTTAAAAAACAAGTATTTGAGTTCAAAATGATCACATAGTACACTCGATAGGGTTGGGGACTCTTACCACACTCCTGAACTATTGATGGTTGCCTTTGGCTGGGCACATTTTGTATACAAAAATGGCAAAATGGTACAGGAGATGCCTCGCGGACCTTTAGCGCTTTGCCCTAAATACAACTTGATGTACAGCCAAAAGTAACTTTCAAAACTATGGTCAAATTCAATAAAAACCACGAATTTTCAAACAAAATCCCTACCCTTCCCTACCCTACTAAACAAAAAAAATTCGAAAAATTGGTGGTGAGAACATCGAGAGTGTTGATAACTATGATTAAGGGGTTGTTTCACATTTGGTTCTGTTTCAATTGGTCCTCTGATCTAAAAATATCACTATATGTCTAAAAATACTGCGCTCAAGTGAAAATTCTGTGCAAAACTTTGTTGAAAAAATAGAACGGCATCCTCAAATAGAACGGCACCTCCAATAGAACGGCAGGTAAAAAAGTTGACGAAAAAATAGAACGGCGCCGTTCTATTGGAAGAAATACGGTAGCTAACTCAATTCGAAGTTCTCTCACCGAAAGTGGCGAAAGTAGCGTCCAGCGGGCGGCCGGCTGCCAACAGAAACTGATATTTAGGCCTGCTGAAATTGCCCTCATCCATATCAAAAACGGACACAAAATCGCCGGTCAACAGTGCAAAAAGTCTGCCGAAATTTTTCACGGAAAAGGGAGCAAACACGGGTTTGACAACGTAATTGTTTGCCGACTCCATGCTCAGCGGCACATTTTGGGGCGGGGCAAATTTTACGCTGCCGCCGGGAGGCAAAATCGAACTGTAGGGGGACGGCGTCAGGGTGGTGATGCAGCATTCCTGGGTTATTTCGACGTAATTAGTAAATATTTTGTTGCTGAAAAAAAGACTGGTCAAACATAGTAAAAGCATCCATTTATAAGGCCATACCTTGATTCCCGTAATGGCAATTGTTTCACCCTGACACCATATGCCGGTGATTGGAAATCCGAGGTTCAGTGTTGCCGAGCGCTGAAATTATTTCACGAATATTTTTCGGAAAGATTTTTGTCATAATTTTGAACAAAATAAAAATTTGACACCAACGTTGACAGAAACCTTGTGCTTCACCGAAAAGCAGGAACGTATTTGCTCGATGCCAGAAGCAGACACCTGGAACATAGAATACATCAGCATGTTCAACGCAGCATGTTCAACGTACCGCAAAGACAAGAAGCAATAAACAGCCAACCTTATTCTTCTCATGCACATACAAGTAGCATAATCCATGCGCCACACCACCAGGACCCCCCTTCAAAGGGGTCACCGCCCCCTGCGACAGCGGCACGGCGCCCTCCCTGACGAGCCGGTTCATCAACTGCACCTTGGACTGCGTGCTGGCTGCAGATTCCGCCGCGCGGCCGCCGCCAGTCGCCGCGGCAGAAACGTTCTCTGCCGCCGCTGCAGTGGCCGCCGCGCCGCCGCCCGCCGCTGAAGTGGCGAACTTTGCCGGGGGCGGCACGCAGCTGGACGACGTGCAGCCGGTGTGCACCTGGGAAAGTGGGGAGGCGAGTAAATATTTATGTATAATGAATGTTGGGGGCGATCCAGGCGAAATTAAAACTGGCGAGAGAAACTTCTACGGCAAATGTTAACGCTTTTTCTTGCATTAATATGATTCAAACTTATGCCAAAACGCCATGGATAGGTTCTAATTTCAGGAACTAACATAAATTCACGTCAAAGGCGGCAAAAAAGTATGTAGTAGATGCATAAACACAATTAAACGAGTAATTTGTGCATATGTAAATTATCTCATTTGGTCCTTTTTGTCCCTGTCAACGCACATTTGTCCCTAGACTAGAGTAGAATTTGCAAAATGGGTTGAAATCTTCCACTGCAGTGCAGTCACAATTTTGCAACAAAATAATTCGAAAAAAGTAGGAACGCACGGCGAGCACTCTGTCCCGATCAACATTTATGACGCTATCATTCTTGTGCAGATTTTCCAGCGCTGCTGTAATTCTCTGCAGCGCGGCGCTCATACTCCGCGACTGAATGCAATCGTCAATTTGGGCCAAACAACATTTAGCCAACTCTAGTGCGGAGGACATGATAGACATCGACGCCTGCAAATCGAGTGAGTTTTTGCCAGACTTTTCGATGTATACATTCAACCACTTATAATAAAAACAATGACAACATCAATAACAAAATTTCAATATTCATTGTGTTTTTAAATTATTTATTTATAATTCTTATAAATTTCCAAATCTCCAGTTAAACTCACGAATAGCGTGGAGATTTTCTCGGCTGCAGTCGCACTAAACGCGCTGCCATCCACAGGCACATAATCGGGAAACGGCCAACACGATGCAGCCCAATCTGCAACGGGATTTTTATAAAATTACAAAAAATATCGAAAATCCAGAAAAACATGACACGCACCTTTGCGATCAGCTTTGCTCAAGTCACACGTAGGCTCAGCTATCTGCGAGTGCGATCCCTGCTGCTGAGCGGCTTGGCTGAGCGGCAACTGAATTTGCTGCCGCTCAGCTGACGCTCGATGTGAAGAGGTGCCAGTGCGCTTTTTCAGTGCCTGAATGAAGAGCCGTTATAATTTTGACCTTGTTTGTTTCGCATAGAAGTGGGTAAGATGAGACAAAATTCCCAAAATATGTAGAGCAAAGTACATCAATAAATATCAAGGGAATATATTTACGTTAGATTTATGTAAAACTTATAAAAATAAATATTTTAAAACATATCCGGTTATTCTGAGCCAAAATCAGAATATTGCTTTAGAAATAGAGACAAAAAATCTGGGGGCTCAATGGCTTCACATATTTAGATTGCAGCTGACAAAAAACTACACTTCAAAAATTACAAAAGAAACAAAACAAAAACAAAGCGACCTTGCACTTTGCCTTGGGCTTCTCCTGGGCGCCGCAGTCGCAGAAAAACGACCCAAACTTTGAGTAGGACACGTCGTGGCCCTTGTGGCACACCCTGGCGCACACGGTGCACACGCCCACGCCGTCCACCAGCAGACACGTGTGGCAGTGGTACCTGCGAACGGCGCATTTCAGAGAGCTGTGAAAAAGTGTAGCGAGTTCGGAAATCGTTCGATGACGTCTGCGCGTGGATTGGCGCAGGCCAATTTAATTTGCTGCATAACTAGTAAATTAGTAATTAGGGTAGGATACAATAAGAAGTAGATGCAAATGACACTTTACACGGTCTTTTACATGACACACGACATTTTACCCGGTCTTTTACATGACACACGACATTTTACAGGGTCTTTTACACCTTACAGGGTCTTTTACAGTGTCTTGGATTGCCCCAAGTTTGACACCGTGTTAAGGAAAACTTTTCGGTATATGAATGGCTAGATTTCTAACGGCCTATTTTCCACATGCAACGGTCTGTGATGAACCGATAAATATACGCACCAATGTTGGTTCATGAACTTTTTGTTGGTCTCCGTGAAGGTGCACAGCTTGTCATCAAGGGCGCTATCGAAAGACTCCCCTTTCATTGGCACAGTGCCAAGCCCAGCTACACTGTCGCGTCGGCCAACATCAAAGGGAAACGTCCCTTTTGACAGTGCATCCGCGCCAAAAGGCCAGTCGCCATCAGAATCGGACGCGTCGGAACGTTGCTCAACGTTTGAAACGTCGGAGCCACCAACGGCTACCGTAACCGAGCGAATGTAGCATATGAAAATGATGGATACGGCCAAGTCTCCGGGAGCCAGTGGCGGCTGTCCGTCGCCAGATTGCGTGGTGTTTTTCAGGCGAGAATCGCTGAGACGACGCGACAACTGCTGCAGCCACTTCGAGCACAGCTGAAAGGGTCAGTGTGACACTTGTATATAGGTGCGTTTTGAATATTTATAGGGACTGTATTACCTCGAAATACCCCCATGGGGGTTTATTATTTCGCCAGCAAAATTTGAGGGGGGGGCAAGGACGTATCCAGGGGGGGGCGGGGGGGGGGCTGCAGCCCCCCCCCTTCCCGGGGTGAAACCTAAAAAGTCCCGGAAAATGCGACTTTTCCCATATAATTTTCGATGTTTCTAAAAATTTTGCGCGCAAGCGCGCAATTTCGTCCCCATGCATTGTATTTTCAGCGGATTGGTCCCTTTAAACCAATATCCTTAGAAATGAACACATTTTTACAACTTTTTGCAGTATATGTATGCATAATTACATACATATAAAGCGGTTCCAGGCGCTGGCGCCAACGCCAATATCGCCATGGCGTGGCGCCTTTGTATGGCGTGGCGCCTTTGTATGGCGCTAGCGCCAAAACGCTTTTTCGTACCTATATAGGGAAAAAATTTAGGGGGGGGCTGAGCCCCCCCCCCCGTTCGCCGATCCTCGTAAACAAGCAGCCCCCCCCCGCTCAAAAATCCTGGATACGTCCCTGGGGGGGGGGTAACTCGAGGGGGGCTATTATTTCGTCAGAAATTTTCGTGAGGATCGTAGTAAATAGTAGACATTCGCGTACCCAAAACAGGTATTAAATGTGTCCAAACAGGATATATTTGGACAAAAAGACGTAGATAGCTAACACAAACTAGTCCATGTGTATCTGCAATGCAAATTAGTATAAATAAATACATCATGTATTTACATTGCATACATGATGTATTTCATTCCGGCGAGCGGGTGTATTTCGAGGGGTGGGTTTATTATTTCCCCAGCCCATTTTGACGGGGGTTAATTCGAGGGGGGGGGCTTAATTCGAGGGGGGGTAATTCAAGGGGGGGATAATTCGAGGTAATACGGTATGTTTAATTTTCATGGCACTTGACTTTTCTAACTGACTTTTTAAAATTTGATTTAAAAAAGAAATCACATTCGATCTATTTAAAATCAAAGTGCTAAATCATAATCAAATTTGGCCTAAATCTGGGCACCTACCTCCACCAATTTCACATGCCCTTCGCCCTCCATCAAATCAGAAACTCTAGCAGCCAGTTCCAAACAATTGCGCACGCGCTCGGCTGGCGCAAGAACATTGGCGTCGAATTTAAATCCGTTTGGCGCCACCTGCGGCGTCATCATGGCATAGTGCCAACGGTCGCTGCGCGGTACCACCACGCCGCTGTCTGTAGACAGAGCAACTTTTTTACACAAGAAAAAAAAATCTAATTAATCTAATCTAATTCGAATTTATAAAATCTGTATTTATCTTGTCAAAAAATTATTAGGAATCGAAACTTTGGAAATTATTATGGATGGAAAGTGTTATTTACAAATCCGCAAAAATTATTTTGTAAATGTGTATAGTCGAGATAGGATTCGGACGTTCAAGTATTCGAGCGATATCACTTTTCGATGTTCATATTCGACAAAATAAAAAACGTCCGAAACCTAGTGTTCAATGGTGTAACAAAAACAAACCATTGTTGTCATCTGGCAATGTGCCAAGCGGTCCTCGCAGAAGGGCATCAAGAATCGACCCCAAAATAGAATCACGCTCCTTTCGAGACAATTCTTCTGTGGAGTCCTGCAACCGTTCAAAGTAACCTATTATCTATTGACAAACATCCACATAATCAACAGAATATTATTTTTGCCAATAAACGAACCCCACTCAACACAGTCATCACTTTTCTCAACCAATCAGTCACCAATTGCCTCAATTCAGCGCCGCCAATCGACGGCGAGTGCTCATCGATCTGATCGATCGAGTCGATCGATTTTGACTGGCAGTCTGCCAACTGAACGCAGCTCAGGTGAGACATCCACGTATCCAGGACAGTTTTATTCTTGAAAACGGGCCACAGAAATTGCCGACGCACGGCGAATAGCGCATCGGTTTGGATGTCTGCCAAAATAATGATCAATGATTACGCTACGGAAATCTGATCAACAAAATGGTCACGGAATGTTCACAAATCACCTTCACCAGGCTCCCTCAAAAACGCGTGCGTCATTTTCAGCCACTGCACAGTGCCCACAGGCCAGGCGCTTTTGCCCACAATCTCCACGAAATTTTCCGCCGCTGGGTCGTGTTTTGCGGCGAAATTCTCGCCCACGGAAGCGAGTATCGGCCACATATTCGTCTCGGCTGCCAGCGTGGAGCTCATTTGGCACAGAAAGTGCCACAGTTCAGTCGCGCTGTCGGATGGACTGCGCGAAAAAAACACCTTGAAATAGGGATCAGAGTTGTTAAAAATACTGAACTTTTTTCAAAGTAAACGTAAACGTAAAGTATTTATTTTTTACTCAATCCTGAGTACAGAAAACGTAAAGTATTTTTTAAATACTTTTACGCTGCGTAAAACGTGAGTAAACGTAAATACCAGTATTTTTACTCAAGGAAAACGTAAAAGCTAGTGTTTTTTTCAATTTTGTACTCAGAAAAACATAAAGGTAGTAGAGCAAACGTGGAAGTCATCGCTTTCCCTACCCGTCGCAACTTTGATCATTGCCGCTGCGATTTTCACAGCTACTTCAATTCGTTTGAATAGTTTTGCACCCCATTTATTTTTTGGAATTACGTTTCCTGTACTCGCGTACTTTCAAAAGTACGCGAGTAAGTGAGTACCGGTATTTTTTCCGGAAGGAAACGTAAACGTATTTACGCAGTACTCGAGTATACGTAAAAGTCGAGTAAACGTAAATACGTTTTTACAACTATGGTAGGGATTAGGGATGGAAAAAACGTTGTTTTTCAACCACCGGGTTTTTTGGTGGGGGGAGGGGTTAAAAGGGTTTTAGGGTTTTTATTGTAAAAAATTCCCAGATATGGTTATGAGTAAACATTTTACATGTATATTAGACGAGTGGCAGTATTTACTTTAATATAGCCATACAATGGCTATAGAGACCAGCGAAAGGTTCATAAGTGGTAATTTCTGTCAAAATATACATTTTAATGTCGACTCGTTACGTATATCGCCTTTAGCCGAACGTTCGTGACTTCAAGTCAAGTTGGGCATGGAATCGTGCGTTAATGAAATACACGAGAACCTTGGAAAAAAAACCCGCAGCGATCCCTATCAGGGATCCAGATTCAAATAGCAACTGACCAATCTTGATGCGTGGCGAGAATTCTGAGGCCGCGCTGCACGTACACCCTGGCGTACGTGTTGGACATGACTTTGTCGCCGGTGTCGGAGTTGTTTTGCACTTTCGCCAGCGCCGATGTGAGGGCAGTGTCCAACTGCGACAACATGTGAAATGTGAAATTGGTTTTCCACTAAAACCGATTAACCAGTTATTTAGAAAAGCCATTGTAATTAAGCCGACTAGTTTTGATGTTACAAATTAAGTGTAACGGAATCAAACGGTTATTTCAAACTCCCCAAATGATCAATATCCACAAAACCTACCGAATCGGTGGTAGACTTTGTCAAAAATGGGCTAAAAAGGTGCGTCTGCAACGAATCGCCCATCCTGTCCGGGAGGGAAGCGATTCTCTCCACCAACTCGCATCGGTGGCCCTCCACTGTGAAACTGAAAATGGAAAATTGGGTATGTGTTTTCAAATTAAATGCGCTTTGAAAATAGCTCTGTTAAAACGCACAGCAGCCATTTCTCATAGTTGAGCAGGTCGATGTACAGCTGCGCCATCAAATCCATGCAGAATATCATGCGATTGAGCACCGCCGCCCGCTCATCCTCTGCGATAAAAATATCCCTAAATGTATTCACATTTGAAAAAAAAATTTTTTTTAATCAATGGCTTTATCTATCAGCTCACCACAAAGGCTCGCCAAATCGGCCAAAAGCATGTGCGCAACGAACGCGTCGTAATTTAACGTGTTTGGCACAGTGCCAGCCGTCATCCACTGCGGAAATTCCCGCGTATTCTGCACTTCTGATGCAAAATTGAGCGACATCTTCGTGTCTGGATAAGTGCCAAGTGGTGGTCGTTTCAAGGCACGTCGCAACCATGGCAGTAAACAGCTGAAGGGAAGTGATAGCTAACCGGTGAAGTGAAAAATACAACCAAAAAAAAAAAGTATGTAGTCATCACGTCACCGCACACGGGAAATCATTGCGGTTAGCTTAGGGTTGGAGAAAAATCCAATTTTTTTTCAATCGCCTTGATGTTTTTAATTTTAAAAAATCATTTTTTTCTTAAAAAAGTTATTTTTTAAATTAAAATCAGATTTTTTCTTTAAAAAATCAACTGCCAACCCTAGGTTAGCTGCTGCTTGAATGGACAACCACATAAAAACTACCACCAGTGCGCGGTGACAATCCCACCCAGTAATCCAGTTAACCTAGGCAGCAGTTTCCCCAAGGCAGTCTCGCAATCGGCGGGCAGGCGGGCGCCAGGCGGCCACACCTTGGTGCCGTTGGTGACGGTGCCGAGCAGGTCGCGGCACAAGTCGGACACGTACTGCGAGGGCGCCTCAGAGCACACGATGCGCTTCACCTCCGCGTGGGTGGAGTAGAACAGCGGCAGCAGGCGGCCGAACAACTCGCAGCGCAGGCTGCAGTTCTGCGCGCGGATTTTCCTTTATACAATTGTACTTTCGGACATTGTCCTTTGTAGGGTTGAACAAAAAAATCACTTTTTTCCAAACGCCTTTGATTAAAATCAGATTTTTTTCAAAAACGACCAAAATGGGGGTATAGAGAAAGAATGTGTGTATACTCGGCGTACATGATACTCTGCCCTCGCACTGATTTTTGTCTCGTGTTGGAAGCGTGCCAATGATTGTTAAATCATGCGATTTCCATAAAAAGATGAAAAAATTTATCGATGTGAATATGTTAATGAAAAACATTATTACAACAATCAACTTTGTCATGTTTTTATGAAACTCGCACGCGTTAACTATCGTTGGCACACTTCCAGCGGGAACCACGCGTGCAAGGTGTAAAGTAACCGGAGTATATGTGAAGTGTTATACAATGTATTCTCAACTATCTTCAGATAGCACCCTGTCGGTGACACTTAAAAAGGGCGCCACCGAGTACCGAGAAAAGGCGTCACTATTTGCATTCATAAATATGCACCTGTGTGAGATGTGTCAGCCTGTCATCATTGTCCCCAGGTAGTAAATTCACTCTCAGCCACCCAACAACAAAAGCCATATTTTGGGCATCAACGAAACTCATAATCTGCTTCCAATCGGTCGTTCCTCGCATTTTTTCAAGCTGGAAAAAAGATAATTTTGAAAAACAAAATTGAGAATAAAATGAAAAAGGCAAACAGATGAAAAAATTAAAAAGTCACCATTTTCTCCAAAAATTGGTAGGAAACGTCCAGCATACTCCTTTTAACTGCGTCAGAGCGGCAGCTGAGTCGATTTTCGAAATAATCGGAACGTTCGCTTTGCTCGATGCCACAGCTCGACTGTTTTGTCCATTTCTCCTGTTTGTTTGTTCGTTGTCGTTTTTTATAAAAAATTATCGGAACGATGCATCGTATCGAAAATCAATTATCGCCTATTTTTTTATCAGATACTCGCCGATACTGGTCAACTATATGGTTAGACACTTCGAAAAAATGGAATATAAATATTTAGACATGTAGATTGTAAAGTATCAAACATTTTCGATGTTCGACATTTTGAAGAAAACACTGAATATGGTATTACAAATAGGCGGTGCACTAGTACGCACAAATGCCCGTTACGCACATTTTCCCGTTTTTCACTTGACACTTTTTCAATTGATTTTCAGATGAGTGAAGTGAAAAAAAGTTGCGCAATGACATAAGTGAACTTTTTTCACTTCACTCATATCTGAAAATCACTCTAAAAATTGTCAAGTGAAAAAACGGTGGAAAATGGCTATTTTTGACCGTTTTTTCACTTGACACTTTTTCAAGTGATTTTGAGATATGAGTGAAGTGAAAAAAGTACACTAATGTTATTGTGCAACTTTTTTTCACTTCACTTATATCTGAAAGTCACTTGAAAAAAGTGTCAAGTGAAAAAACGGGAAAATGTGCGTAATGGGCATTTGTGCGTAATAGGCCTGCCCCTTACAAAGGCGTTACAAATATGGCAAACCTTCAACCAAGTCTCATAGTGAACAGATGTACTCCTGGCTGTCGTCAACAATGTTCCAAACAAATTGACAGGTTCTTTTTGGATTGTTGCCAACTCTTCAAACCCGCAAGGAAGTGGCAATTCCGACGTGATGCGGTAAAGCATATTTTGAACGCAATAGACGGTGCAGCGAGTCTGAAAAGAAGAACGACGTATGTTTTTGCATAACTGTGCAGCGAAGATTTCAATACAAAAGTTACGCCAGTCAACAAGAGGATTCAAGTTGCAAAAATTAGGAAATAATCGTTTTGTGGGGAAAAAACGTTGTTAAAAATATATTTATCATACCAAACCTGCACATTTTCACACAAGCTGTCACCATTTCCAATTTGCATCAAGTCCACCAAAGCTCCGTATAGAACCGAATATTTATCCCAACTGAGCAGAAAGTTCATTGCCAATCCATCCACTTTAGCGGGAAAACCTTCCATTGGGCTCCACCCACTTTTGCAAAGATCAAAGTAAACTGGCGACGGGTGAGGTTCACCTGATTTTTGAAAATGGTAGAAAATTATTGTTCAGTTAAATGGGTATATGAAACCTACTATTTACCTTCGAGTGAGACATTCTCCCTCCACTTGGTCACAAATAGGCTTTGCACACTACCAGCGAAAGGATGATGCTTCACACCATTACCGCAACTAGCTACCGAAACCGGCTGCGTGGTAACACCGGTGCCGTTTTCCGGTACGGTATCGTGCATGGAAGAGCTCTTCCTGGCCGACTCGCTAAGAGGGCCGGCAGTAGTGGTTTGCAAGTGCGCTGAGTAGACGTTTTCGTGTACCTGGGAAATGTTTTTTTTTATATCGGTGTCGTCATATTTACACGCCTAAACGGTGTATTTTTTGAATGGGTTACTGTTTTGAAATAAACTCGACGTAATTCGGGACTATTCGGACCTACTTCCTACTGTTATACCTTTGATTTGCCATCTTTCCAAATTCAGAATATCCGTCAATAACGAAAAAACGGAACACACGTGCTCAAGTAGCTCCGCGGGCGGCACGTAAAAGTGCCTGGTCATGTAGTCGAACAGCAGCAACAGGCGCAGCAAGTGCAA
Source organism: Sphaerolaimus hirsutus (assembly GCA_964036195.1). NCBI lineage: Eukaryota > Metazoa > Nematoda > Chromadorea > Monhysterida > Sphaerolaimidae > Sphaerolaimus > Sphaerolaimus hirsutus. Next base: position 15,392,113 of record OZ038460.1, on the reverse strand, counting down.
CGAAGCGCTAGCCTTTCTGTGAGCGGAGATGCGTTAGTTAAAAATGAGACAAACGGTGGAATGCCAGACGAACAATGAACAACAAAAACGCAAAATAAAACCACCCACACTTTGGCCAGTGTTATCAAACCCTCGGCAACGCAGAAATAAATTGACTTTTTATACATGGGCGATACAGCGTGGAACAGCTCTAGAAGAACTTGGCAATGTTCCACATTCATGATGTTGCATACTGCAGCTGAAAGGCAGAAAGACCAGATAAAGAAAAATTGCTATAGGATTTGGGAAAATAAAAAATGTTGACATCTTAATGATTTTCAAAAATATAAGTTTTGAACTTTTGTACTTTTGAATGTTGAATAGCGCATATTTTATACAAGCAAGGTCGGTTACCGAAATAAATGACAGGTATATTCATACCGACTAAAGTAAAATCTACATTTTCATAATCAACATTCCTGTTCCAACCAAAAATGCGCACCAACCCTTATCCGCACTCTTTGCCACAACAACATCAGTGCCTGGGGTGTATCCCAATTCGACCAATCGATCCGTGACCATTTGCCACATGGACCCAATCAGCACTTCGGTCTCGCACGCGGACGCGCTGCCAGCAGATTCTTGGGCACCTTGATTTGCGTCCGTCAGCGAACTTTTCTGTGCTTCCACTGATTCAGTGGTGTTCGAGCGGCTGGAAAAAGGGAAAAGTATGCAGACTTCGAACAGACAAATCAATCTTAACAATCAGACAGAAATATGCAAACGTGAAAACAGACCAGTGCAAATCGACCAGCATCGACTGTCCCACGACAGCCAATTTGTGCGGCGGCAGGTGCAGCGGCCATTCACCCGTGTGGGCGGAGCCAGCGTCCAGCTTTAACACGCCCAGCACGCGGCACACCAACAGCTCCTGCACTCAAGTTCATTCAACTGATTTTGAGTGTGAGTCAAGTGCACATGCAATGTCCTTTAGAAAACACGTGCTTTTATAAAATAAGGATTGAAAAATTGTGTTTTCAAAACACAGCGTAGGTAATTTACATGAATGTATAGACGAAACGTTTTTGACCAAATACTTGGCCGGGCTGCAAGTAGGGTTCAAGCGGGACCGCGGTCCCGGTACATGGTTCGGCAAAAAGTCGGGACTGGGGCGGTCCCGGTCCCGACACCCCAGTCCCGGTCCCGACAATTACAAAATGCCCGTCCCAGTCCCGGTCCCGGTCCCGACACCCCAGTCCCGGCATTTTTCAGTGGTCCCGACAAGGGATGGAAAAAATGACGTTTTTTCCATCCCTTCTACAAGTTTTTTCCGTTGCTCCTAACTATAATTGTGAGTCAATAAATATAAGCATACGAGACAAGCGGCAGTACTTTATGGTGCTATAGATAGCATCATAAGTGGTTATTTCTGCCGAAAAATCTGTTTCTGACAACAAAATCCCAGTCCCGGTCCCGACAAATCTGTCCCGGGTCCGACACCCCAGTCCCGGTCCCGGTCCCTACAATTGAAAAAGGCCAGTCCCGGTCCCGGTCCTGACACCCCAGTCCCGGTCCCGGTCCCGACATTAGAAAATTTTTGGTCCCGATCCCGGTCCGGAAAACTGGTCCCGTTTGAACCCTAGCTGCAAGCTACGCATTGTTCTGAAGGTAACGCTCCATCATGACGTCATCATTAAAGATCATCATCATAATTGTTCCAAAAAAGAAGGAAAAAGGTTTCAGGGGAAAACATTCCTCGCTTGTATGCTCCGCCTTTCTTTTTCAATATTTTTTGTTTTTATAAAAGTGCGTACATAAGTCTCCTGCTAGTGCGTCATTGAGTAAGACATAAGTAATTTTTGACGCAGACTTCAAATAGCTGCCCGGTCCATTGATACCAAAAGTAGCGCGTCAAATAGCTTTTCAAACAATTATACGCAAATGAAATATCATCCAACATTCACTCACTCACCGTGGCAGTGTGCGTGAGCAGATTTAGTGCCAGCACATTGTGGGCGATCCGACTGATAACGCAACGCAGCGACAACTCGCCCTCCAGTTCTGAGAAAAAAATATGAAAGATGTCAACAAATGACGCAGAAAAACTACCGTAACCCATAAACCAACTCTACCGTAATTAATCAACTGGGCCAGACAAACGGCAAACGGTGTCTCGGGTGTCTTATCGCTCCTGACCGCCTGCCTCAAGGCGGTCTCATAAACACCGCTACCGTAACCGGCCGTTCTATCAGCTGGGCTTACGGTAGCGGCTGCGGCGACGCACGCGTCCAGTGTGGTGAGCAGACGCGCTGTTAACCAGGTGTACACGCGCGGATCGTCGCCTGAGAGTGGTAGATTTACATCACGGGTTTTTGATTGGTATTGTTATAATTTTTATGGCTGTTTTTCAGGCAAAATGACTGCAATTTTTCCATTTCGAGGGAAAATTCGCTTTTCATTTTCCCGTTTTCCGGCATTTCATTTTGCAAATTTTATCGTTTCCGAAATCCAACAGTTGAATTTTTGACACCTTACTCTATACGCATCCACGATTGGGCCATTTAAAAAATATGATTTAAATTTTTTTTAATAGATTTTTCAAATTGATTTTTGTTTTTCAAACAGTTCAAATCTTCTTCCCAACCCTACTTGACCACACGTATCACGTGCACACACTGTTATGACAAACGCAAATGTCAAGCCGAAAATCAATGTCAAACCGACCGGCGCTGACAGCCAGCGGCACGTCTCCACAATAACTAGCGAACGAAACGAGCGACTGGCTCTGGTTTCGATTGCGATTCGAACGAGACTGGGACTCGACTGCGGCCGTCATGATGCCCGACAACCACATGCCGATCAGGGGCTCTAAGGGGTTGAGTGAAGGTGGATTTTCGATACCGTATATTTTTGAACAAGTCCGCACGGGTAGTTTTTTTGTAGAATACTTTTGTAGGGGTGGGTTGTTTAAGGGTGACACAAAAGTAAAAGTAATGTCAGTAAATCACTGTCAAAAGGTCATGAACATTGGGGGGTGGGAAGAGGCAGGTCATCCATGTTTTACCAATATTTTGATCGAAGAAAACCTAAAAGTTCTGAAAATACTTACGACATTTCAGCCCCCACTGCGTTTTTAATGACAGTGATCGTGGACATTTTTTTAAGTATAAAGTGCTTATAAATTGCCCATTTGCAACAGAAAACGTCCGTTACTGCACTTTGAATAGAATCAATTTCTACAAATACGATGTATCATGCTTTTGCCAAATGCTAAACACATACACCGCAAACATTTTATTGAAAAACAAACAATCAAAAAACAAAATTCTAAAAACAATTTCATCATTTCTCAACCTAACCAGAGTCCACACTTCCAGTGGCTGCCGCCAGCAGGGCCACATTTGCCGGTTGGGAACCATCGTCTGATGTCTGGCTCATTGATGTCTGTTTCTCGGGCGGCGCGCTTTTTTCCGTTTTCGAATCCGCATCGGACAATGGAGATGGGCGGCCCTTGACTGAAGATCCATCCAGCTTTCCGACCTGAGAAGATTTTATTTTTGTAGACACGACCCCAATTTTCGCTCAAAATAACTATTTTTCACCATTTTATAGATTTTCACCTCCAAAATCACTAGCTTATGCGTCTAACTGCCTATTTTCAGCTATTTTAGTAGTATGTGCTTATATACACATTTTCCACCTACTTTTAGCGATTTTTCTCCCTTTTCTTCCTTCTATGCCTATATATTGAACCCCCGCGAACCCCCCCCCAGAAAATTTTTTCAGCTAAACTCGACGGACATTATGGAAGTCAATGCTCTACGGGATTTTCGTACAACTGCGTATATTCGTAGTTGGCACTCGTCCAAGTTACCGTTTGAGAGAATGTTACCCAGTATGAAAGATGCAGGATTTCCGTCTGCGTCACCAAAAATGGCTGCGGAATGCGATTAAGCGAACACAATTGGTCGCTAATGGCGGCGCACACACGAGTTGACACACATGTTGATTTAATTGGATACCGCGGTCATTTTCGTTGACGAGAGCGGAAATCTAGCGTCTTTTACCTCATTCGTATTCAACGCAAAGGTAACTTGGATGCACTGGGAAGTTCATACGTTCTTTTTTGAAGGAATTCGTCGAGACTGCGACGATAAGATCCGACCTAAGACCTTACAATCTGACTTTCTATAACGATTTGTCTATCAAACTCATCTCGTTCTCGCATAAAAAGTTGGATTGAATCAAAAGTATCGTGAACCGAATGGAATCCGTCCATTCAAGTTCGAATTAAAAAAGATACGTCATTGGTAACCAAGGGCCGAATACCTGATTCGTTTCATGTCTGCCGAGTTTATCTATCCCTCTGGAGGAGCGATTTTCTATCTATCCAACCCCCCGGACTGTCAAAATCTAGAAGACCAACGGCTTTCGTGTACTAATAAATCAAGCTCGAAAAACTGACCATATTCAAACTAGAGAGGGCAGCGCGCGCCAACAAAACAGGCACACAGCCGCAGTCGAGCAGCCAAGCAGCATTAGTGACCAAATCTTCCACAACCATGTGGCCCTTCATCAATTCCGCATACGGTACCGTAATCTGGTTTACGGTATTAGTACTTCCTTTGGCACCGGAACCGATACTATGCCTGACCGCACCGGCGAGAAGGCTGTTTACGGTGGTGCTCGTGAAATCTATCACTTTCAAGGTGATCACGCTGAAATTTGGGTGATAATTATAAAGGAATTTAAATCGAATTAAAATAGTGAACAGAATGAATCTTCTCGAAACTTCACCTGCGCTGCAACTCCTTGTCAATCATGTGGCACGCGCAACTGGCAAACAGCCAACTTAGCCCGGTCTGAATTGAACCAATCAACGGCCCGTCCCATTTCAACGAGACAAATTCGTCATTGACGCAGAATTGATTCACAATGTGCGTTCGCTGTGCGTAGAAAATACATAAGGATATAGATAGGGATGGCCAGAAAAACGTTTTTAATTTTTTTGCAACAAAACTGCCGTTAAAAAAGTTATTTCAACCATCACACATAAATTTATATTTTCTATTTTCCAGAGAAACTTGGGGGTGCCGCTTGGGGGTCACTTTGGGGGTTCAAATGTTGAAGGTTGTAATCCCCATATGAAATCTCATTCGAATTGGTTGCATTGGGCCTACACACACTAGTTTTCCGCGTGACTTTCATGGGAAAACTCAATTTAGTTTTCCCATTGTGCAGGCAACAGATGCAAGAGGCCGCCATTTGCAATTTTTTTACAATGATCCCTTTGTGACACCCATTTGGGAAAACTGTGAAAAAATGGTGAAAGTTTATTGAGTTTTGCACCATAAAAAAATTGATTTCCGGAACGTTATTTATGTTGCATGTTACACACTATGTGAAACTGTACATATATGTACATTTTTGTGCTTCCAGTTACTTTTGTTCTTTTTTAAATAATTTTTGAAAATCATGAATATAATAATTTTTATAAAATCATTGGTTACTTTGTAATACTTGTAAATTGAGAGCCACGTACAGTTTTTTTTCTCTTTTATTTGATACTAATCACACACTGTCATTACCACAGTTTGAAAAATGAATGAATTTAACATGTATGACATAAAAAAATCAATAAACTTTCAATCACTTGGCAATTAGCTGCAATTTTTTCACATGAGGCACAGCATGTATTCAGTATATTGTCAAAAAAAAGGTGATATATCTACACCATGAAAAAAACAAAAACAGTATTTTTCAATTTCTTTTACTAAAACATGTCCTAAAAATCGAATTTTTTACCCTGAGCGCTCATTAGACTTTTATCGAAAGACAAAAATATGCGGGAACACATGAAATCTAAATCAAGCATTAATCACGAACTCTACTAATTGTATAGTTGAAAAGCTAAAATATTTAGTTTTCCCACGTTGCATGCAGAAGGTGAAAAATAATTTACACTTGGTAGTAAAATTTTCATTTAGCTTTTCACTTATTACCAATTCATGCAGCACACACATGAACAATCAAAACCTGTCATAAAAAATTATAAAAATTCAACAATTTCGCCAATTTATCCACGGCAGAACCCCCTCTGGAGTCTTCATCCACTCCTTTAGTTTCTCTCTCAACCCTCTGTGGTCACGCTCGCGTCGTTGATCACCATGTTGCACGTTATCCAGCCCGTCATACGCATCCCTCCAGTCCAACTGCATTATTTAGCATACATTCTTTGTAAAAAAACATGTCAAAACAGTGATAAATGTAAAACAAAAACAAAACAAACTGTATGGTTGCAAAGCATTTGTTCATCTGGAGTGCGCAGCGGTGCTTTCTCATTCCCCATCTGGTAGCAGTCACAAACTGTGTAAAATCACTGTGTAAAATGGCAAGTGTCATGCAAAGTGTCAAAACTAGGGTGTCAACTTTCCATTTTCCGTTTATGCTTTCCACAGGCAAATTTTTTTCCATTTCCGCTTCCATTTTCTGGCTCACTTGTCTGCTTTTCAAAAAAAAATTTATTTTCCAGCTCAATTTTCTCTTTCTCAAGTATTTCTGTTTCAGTGAAACTGGTAAACATGCATGCAAGTTCTCAATTTTGTAAATTTTTGTATTTCCAGCATAATTACAGCAAATTTTTCAATTTTCATTCATGTTTTCTGCCAAAAAGTTTTTGTTGACACCCTAAGTATCACTGAATAAAATTCTTTGAAGTTGTAGTAACGTGTGCCGCTGTCTGAAATGTACGATTTTTACAAAAAATGCCAAAAATATCATGTCAAAGTTCAGTGGAGTTTTCCTAACATGACGTTATTTGTGCTTAACTACTATTTCTTTACTGTCGCCATGGTTGTCACCATGAAAACCATGTGAAAACTCAAAAATTTGAAAAAATTATTACTCATTTAATACATATCGTTAAGTGCCTATCTCTCTACACAAAATAGAGGAAAAAATTCTGCATAAGACCTCCAAATTTCACATCTCTGGTCCATTCATGTCTCGTTTAAAGATACTTTTTCGAAGTGGCCACCTGTGTGAAAACTCACCGATATGGCGACAAAAATGGCGACATTTTGACACCATTTTTGTCGCCATGGCGACAGTTTTCCACAGATGCTTGCATATTGTGAAAACTGCTGACACGTGTGGCGACATTTCTTGTCGCCACCTGTCGCCACCTGTCGCCATGTGTCGCCAGTTTTCACAACGTGTATGCATACTGTTCCCATAATGACAGACAAAGTGGAAAACTGCTTCATGCATTGCAAAAACTGCTATTGAGCCAAGGAATATTGTCAACATGTTGGCACATTGTGAAAACTCAACATGCATTTTTTTAAACAGTGCAAACAGTGTTATTTGTAATTACTGGTGAATGAGAATAGCAGTGTTTACTTTTGAAGTCATTTGATTTAAGTTTGTTTAATTCATTTGGAAATTGGTTTAGCAAGTAGTTTGTGAAGTACTTGATTAAGTAGTTAAATGTTGTGCAATTAGTGAGTAACTAGTTCCTATCTTGTTAAACATCGATATAGTTTCATACACACTTGCAAATTTCCAATACAGTCACTTATTCAATCTCATTCACTTTTCAAAGTTTGTGCAATACAATTACAGCTATGAAAAGCTCAAGAAATATGGTCAAAATACAATAATCATGTTTTTGTTTGTAATGTTTGTGTTCCCATTACATTTTTCAAAATTCTGATCCTAATGCATGATTCCATTTACTAAGGCATTATTCACATACCATAATTCCTCAAAATACCCCCAGGGGGTTTATTTTTTCAGAGTGGAAATTTTGAGGGGGGTATTTCAAGGGGGGGCTTTTTCGAGGGGGGTTATTATTTCATCAGAAATTTTCAGGAAATTCATAGTAAACAGTATGCTTTTTCATACCCAAAACTGGTAATAAACATGGGTAAATAGGATATATCGGGACATATTGGGTATTTAGACGTACATCTGTACACATATTAACGTATATGTGTATCTGCGATGCAAATTGGCATCAATAAATACATAATGTACATTGCATACATGATGTATATCATTCCAGACAGGGGGTATTTTGAGGGGGGGTTAATGCAAGGGGGGTGTAATTCAAGGAAATATGGTACATTATTCTCAAAAACATTCATTGCTGTCTTTTTACAATTGTATTGTCTGCAATATTTCTCTCATATGTAAAAAGTAAAATGGAAAACAACAGGTGTGTACATGATATTTTTCTTAAAAATATACAATGAAAAACAGGAACAAATATCTAGCATGAAAAATTAACAAAATCAAAAACAAATATATCACATGTAAAGCACAAAAATAGTAAATATGTATCTGATAAAGCATGATGTCAGTACTTTCACAGATTAAACTGTGTTGATACAACATCACATTTGTTCACATTGCCCTCCTCCACCACCTCCTCCTCCTCCTCCTCCTCTGTCTGCATGTCAAAAATGGCTGTGGTTAATTGCTAGTTCAACAGAGTTGCTTACACAGCAAAGTTTGGCAGTTTTCACTTATTGCATTCACATGTCGAAAATTCAATATAGTTGTCCATGGTGACAATGGCGACAATGGCGACATGTCGCCATGTGGTATGGCGACATTCAGGAAGTGTTGCCAAACCACATGGCGACATTTTCCATTCAGTTTTCCCCTATTGCATTCATGTTGGGAAAAATTGTGACTTGCCGAAACCAAAACAAATTTATTTTTACCTCTAAATTTTACTTCATGCAAGATGGGAAAACTGAATGGCGACATGTCGCCATTTGAGTTTTCCCAAGCGTCACGCGGAAAACTAGTGTGTGTGGGCACATTACAGCCACGTGGGAATTTTTCAATTTTTTCCTTTATTTTCATGTTAAAATTTTCCACCAATTTAGATATCAAAGTATTTTTGAGATAGGGATGATAAAAAAATCACGCACCAAACTTTCACAAAGCATGTTCGCCTGCCTTCCAATCTCGTCGCATTTTTTCTGCTCACTTTCCCTATTCGCACTTTCGGCAAAAAGATCCAAATTTTCCGCTTCCAAATCGATAATTTCAATGGTCTCAGTTGTCCCCTGGTTGGGTGCTTTTGTTTGAGCTGGGACGTGAACACTATGGGCTGTGATTAGCAGGCTCAAAGTGCTCAGCGCGAGAGAGCACACAGCGTCGATTATTGCCGTTTTCTGTGGGGATTTTTTTTGTTCGATTGATGTCAATTGAGTTCAAAAGATAATTTACCGTATTTCCTCGAAATACCCCCCCCCCCTCAAAATGGACACTATGAATTTATAACCCCCCCCAGGCCAAAATATAGTGTATAGAGAACGTAAATGACAAAAGCTGCGGTTTGTGATCCAGGAAACGCAGAACACACGTTAAAAACAATGACTGTGTTATGTTAGAACAGGGTTTATACCATCTACGTAAATATTTATATAAGTCTATAGAGTCTTATACATGACGGTTTTTGTTACATTTTTCGACGTCTGTATACGTTTCAATACAAACGACAATTTAGTACAGAGATTCCAAAAAAATTCTGGCGAAATGATAACCCCTCCCCATCTCAAAATTTCCACTCTGAAAAAATAAACCCCCTGGAGGGGGGGGGGTAATTCGAGGAAATATGGCAGTGACGAAAAACTGGTCACCTTTTGAATTGGCAAGCTGTTCGGTGGGCCAAAAATGGGCAGCGCCAATGCGGATACGACCACCTCGATCACACGTTGATCGTTGAATTTCGATAAACTGATAGATAATGAGGACAAATCACTTGAGCGATCAAAACCAGAAAACAAAAAAAATGAAAAATCACGAAAAAACTGACATCTGTGCCACGCCAGCGCAGCGAACATCATTCACATCCGGCCAGCAAATGGTGCGCTCTTTGGACGTACTCACTCGTTCCCAATCGGGCCAAAAATCGACATTATCCGGCTCGTCTCCATTTGTAGCGGCACTTTCGATTTGAAAATTGTGCTTCAAAGTTGAAGTGACAAGATGGCGGGCGGCTGAAATGACTACACTGGAAACGTCTTGTTGTAGCGCGGCGCGTATCGTTTCACTCGTGAAAAAATCCTGAGAATGTTAAACGGATTGGTTTTCAGATACAGGCATCGACACTATGGCTATAGAAAGACGAGACAATACGGGAGCGGGACCATCTTTGACGCGCGCAGAGCTCAATTATATAATTTAAGTGTTACAAAATTCACGCGGGTCAAGAGTATAATAACCCCATCCCAACCAAGAATTTTGGGGGTGTTAACAGGAAAAATTAGTGACGACAAAGTTCCGTTTTTGTGAGAAAAAGTAGTACACGCATGCCAAGTTTCAGATAATTTATGCTTCTAGATCATATGGTATAGGTGTTTAAAAATGTATCTGTTACAGCATTGTCGCGGCCGCGTAAATAAAATTTTTTGTCGTCCGTCACTACTTCCCCCGTAAACATTGCCTCAAAGTCGCAAAAGTATAAAACGACAACGACAAATTTTAACGTGAATTATCTCATCATGACCTAATACAAAACCTAATCAATACCTAATCAACAATACCTAATCAATACAAAAAACACCTGCATAAATAAAATAACACTTCACGCGACAGGTCCCATAACAAACTTTGGCATCAATTCCTGGCGCATGACCCCTAACGGGGGGCCTAACAGGCAGCACACCTTTACCCCCATCTCCAGCCACCGCCTGCGCGCAAATGGGCGCCAGTGCAAAATCGTACACGGACGCCAGTGGGTGTTCAGTTGTAGATGAGGGTGGAGCGCTGGCACTGTGCCAAGCAAATTGTTGCCTTCCAGTGGGCGGAGTCTTTGAAGGGGACTGCGATTGGTCGCCGCCCGCTTGGCCTGATGGTGACGCGTCTCCCTCGTCAGATTTGTCTGAGGGGATGCAATGATTAATCAAGGTAAATTTGATGTGCGTTGATGTAATTGTGCTGCAGGTTCGCTAGACACGCAAAACTTTGACAAAAAAATTTCACATTGAGGAAAATTAGCGTATTACCTCGAAATACCTCGATGGGGGTTTATCATTTCGCCAGCAAAATGTGAGGGGGTTAATTCGAGGGGGGGGTAATTCAAAGAGGCGATAATTCGAGGTAATACGGTATATTGTTTTGTTATGATCGCCATGAGCGCCAAGAAACACGATTCCCCACGGTAGCCCATTAAATATGTTTTTGTTCCCGAAATTCGTCATCTCAGCGTTCAAATGACGCCCCAACACACCGGCCATAGTGGCTCTGACATGCGGCGGTATAAGGCTGGATTTCATCCTGGCAGCAAACGAAATGATGTCGTGCCGCTGTAAACAACCGTTGCCGGTGCACAGCGACTGCACTGCCAGAATAACGGCAGCCTGAAATTGGAATATGGTTGAAGAACTTTTTCAACGACCCCTTTTTTCAAACAAAACGTTTTTTATAACAAGTTTTTCAAGTTTTTTTAAAAGCCACTAGTTTTAAAAAAATCCGGCCAAAACAAATCGTCCTAAGAAGAACTAAAGAAACAACTTTCACTTCAGTTGAGGGTTGATAGTTGGTTTTTCATTGTTTTCTTCAAAGACCTGCATGGATGAGCTGTATGAAACATCACTAAATATGCACTTCAGTTTAGGGTTGGCCGATGTTTTTTTTAAAACGTTTTTTATTTAAAAAAAACGTTTTTTTTTTTAAAAAAACATGACGTCCCAAATGTTTTTTTTTTAAAAAAAACATCGACCGAAATTTTTAGTACTAAGCACTAGGTATTTTGCAAAAATTTTGCGCGCAAGCGCGCAATTTCACACACAAATTGACATTGGCGGTTGTTTTAATTGGTTTTGTGGCATTTTTAGTATCAAAGTATCCATTTCTATGTGCTACCATGGGTTAATAAGCCGTCATATGTTGCTGTAGTATATAATATTGAGGTAATGTGCTTCCATGTACCTCCACAGTGTGTAACTTCACTCCCAAAGTAACAACCTCGTTTTATAACCTTGTTTGATCACTATTCCGTGCCAAACTTTACCTGAAGTCACGAACATTCGACTATAAGGCGATATACGAACGATATGTCGACGAAACATGGATATTTTTGACACAAATCACCACTTATAATGCTATCCCATGGCTCCACAGACATTATATGGTCATATATAACATCACAGAGTATTGCCACTGTCTGATATACCTATATATGTTGACACAAGGTCATATCTGGGAGCTTTTAAAAAAAAACGTTTTTTTTTTTTAAAAAAACATCGAGTTAAAAAAAAACGTTTTTTTTCCAACCCTACTTCAGTTTCAATCAAACTGATCTAAACAGTACTAGTCTTACTCTCACACCTGCCACCAAATTACAAAGTACAAGTGACATGTACATGCGGATGCGATATTGCATTTCTCCTCTCTCAATTAAAAAATTCTAAACCTCCTTAAACAAGTTTCCCTTAGCTCACCGGTAGTGATGTAAAAGCGCCATGGCGCTATTTTTGCCTAGCGCCAGGAACAAAATGCCTGGCGCTGGCGCCAACGCAAAAGCACCATGGCGCTTGGCGCCATTTTTCGGGCGCCATTGGCGCTTGGCGCTGGGGTCACAAAAGCGCTATGGCCAAGTCCTGGCGCTTTTTACATCACTACTCACCGGTCCCACCACGGCTCCCTCATCACACAACGCATCGCCCATCTTCTGTGCCATGTACTCAACCAACACCCTGCCCGCGTCGGCCAACATGCGCACGTGCGCCGAGTCCGAGCCGAGCGACTGCGCGCCGCCCGCCTGCGCCGACACGAAGTGCGCCGCCAGCGTGCACAGCGACGAGTAGAACGGCGTGTAGTTGTCCTCGTGCGTCAGCAGCTCGGTGCGACTGAGTGGGCGGAGTTTAGTGGCTGGTGGGTTTTGAGGTGGTTGTTAAAGTTTCGAACGACATAGTAACAACAGTAGTTGGCGCAAAAACATCAGTGAAAGGCTTTTTCAGGGTGCAGAACAAAGAAAATGGAGAAAATCGCTTAAGTAAGTAGGGATGGCTGGTGTTTTTTACACCGTCTTTAAAACAACTTGTTTGTTTGTTTTAAAAACAGAGGCATCGAAACTGTTGTTTTTTTAAAAACATCAAGCGAATTTTTTTGTACTTATGCACTAGGCACTTTAAAAAATGTTTTAAATTTTCAAAAAATGTTTGTTTGTTTTATAAAAAACAGGGTCGTCAAAAAACATTTTTGGCCATCACTAAAAGTAGGTGTAAAATAGCTCAAAATGGGTATACTAAAATAGCTGAAAATAGGTAAATAGTGATTTTGAGCGAAAATTGGGGTATCGTTTCTCAAAAATCGCTCCAGATAGGTAGATAGATGAGCGATTTGGGGGGGGGGTTAGGGTAGATAGATAAATTTTGCCTCCGGGATAGATAAATAGCTGAGCAGGCTCTGGGATAGATGCTGGGCGCGGTTTGGGGCACAAAAATGTCTGGTCTGGGAAGGGGGGACCCCTGCACAAGCAACTTTACCAAAACCACAAACGCACGCGGCGACGATGGCCTGCGTCAACTTGGCGACCTCCTGGTGCGACATGCGGCCGTTGTTGTAGGTGGCGGCGAGCAGGGGCTTCACCGCCGCCGACCACTGCAGCTTGCCGCCGCCCGTACTCATAGTTGAAGTTTGAATTCAAGATTCAGTGTGATTTTTTAATTGCAGCTGCGAGTGCGCATTGATTTGACTTGTGGAATGATTGTTATGCATGATTACCGTATATCCTTCAATTATCCCCGGTTTGAATTGACACCCCCACTCGAAATACCCCCAGGTCTGAGCGAGCTGGGGGGAAAATACCCCCGCTCCGGGAAATACCCCCCCCCCCGTCTTCCACGATGTATACCATGTATGTAATGTAAATATTGAGGTGATGTATTTAAATGCATAATTTGCATCGCAGCTACACATATACTAGTTTGTGTGGACATATACACAGTATGACTAAATATTGGTATGTAAAAGCCTATTCTCTACTATCAATTAGGGTTCAAACGGGATTCCGATCCCGAATCCCGAGAAATTTCAGGATTTTGTGGTCCCGATGCCGATCCCGAAACCTCAATCCCGATGCCGAAATTTGAAAAAGCCAATCCCGATCCCGAGACTTTGAAAATCCCAATCCCGATCCCGAAAAAAATGCCCCAATCCCGATCCCAGAAAAATTCACAGACACAAAAGGTGCCAAAAATGGCACTTTAAAAGGACCATTTTGTATGCAGTTGGCGCGCTTTTTTTGATGCTTCAAAGCCCATTCCGCATGTAGACCCATTATGCCTGCAGGGGTACGAAAGCCCAGACAAGACCCGAACCGCCCAGCTATCTATCTATCCCTGGCACTAATTTTTTTGGCTACATTGGCCCCCACCCACAAATTGCCTAGCTATCTGGAGCGCTTTTGAGCAATTTTACCCCAATTTTCACCAAAATTACCTAATTTTCCTACTTCTTATAGATTTTCACCTTCAAAATAACTAGGTCATGTGTTTTATAACCTATTTTCAACATGGCAGGTATAATTAAATGTGTTCCAGGTCAACATGCGGGATGGGTTTAGATGCGCAATAGTGCACTGCCCCGAAAAACGCCAATCCTGATCCCGAAAGGTCAATCCCGATCCAGATCCCGAAACCTCAAAAGGCCAATCCCGATCCCGATCGCGAAAGGCCAATCCCGATCCCGATCGCGAAATCTCAAAAAAACAATCCCGATCCTGATCGCGAAACGTCAATCCCGTTTGAACCCTACTATCAACCTTCACAAAAATTTCTGACTTCATTAAAAAACCTCGAATTAACACCCTCCTCAAAACTCAAAGCCGCTGGCGAAATATACCCCATGAGGGGTATTTCGAGGAAATACGGTAGATAGGCAATTACTCAATATCAATAAATTTTCAGTTATGCCCATGAATGAAGGCATGGGCTACGAGATGAAACTGGACTATGGTTAGCATTGAAAAAATCAATTTTTAGAAAATATAATTAAATCTCAGAAAATCTCCCAAGAAAAAATAAAATCAAATCACTGTAAAAAAAAACCTGGAAAAATATCAATAAATATAAATATCAGAATTTGAGAGATTTTCATATTTTTTTTAAAAATCTCAGAAAATTTCTCAAAAAGAAAATATAATTATATCTCTGCAGAAAATTGTGAAAAATATAAATCTCAGAAAATCTTATATTTTTTTGAGATTTTTAACTATAAATCTCCCAGAGATTGTTTCAATGCTAACTGTGGTAGAGAAGACAATAGCGAGAACAAGCTGTATTAACCCTTTATTGTTGTGAAAATTAACTTTTGTGTCGCGTAAAACGCGACTGCGAAAAAAACACCAGAAGAGAAAAAAGTGTTAAAAATGAGAATTCGATCCATCCACATGATTCATTGATTTATGATCACCGGTCACCGGTTTATTATCACTGATTAAATGCGAGAGCAGGATATTTTCTTTCCAAATAAGCGAGTTGTTCCGAGGTGCACACGGATTGCAACATGGGTCGGCTGATCTTTTTCGCTCTGATCAGTTTGCCTAAAATCACGTCGTATTTCGCGGAATCCTGTGAACGGTAAAAATGTCAATATAATCGTGAAAAATTAAAATTGTGAAATCTTAGCTAAAATATGGAAATCTAAATACCAGTATAATCAGTAAATAACATTACCTAATCACACGATAAAAACAAATGAAACGACACTTTTGCGTGTGCTTGGGATATCATGTTTTTTTCTTCGAAAAATCAGATATTTGTCTGATACAAAATGATGTATTGGCGGTGGAATAAGCACCTATTTTCTTTTCGTGAAATACTTTTGGAAATGTTTAGTTGTGTAGACATCGCACAGACACTGCATAATCAAAGAAACTTCATTCATTTTGAGTAATATTTAATCTAAAATTCCAGCGATTTGAACCCAATCTGGCACAGTGCCAACAACAAACCGCATCTCCACCGCTGTCGGGTCTATACGCAGGTACGGACACAGTACTCTGGCAACGAACGCCATCGTTTTTTACACTCGGCCGTGGCAAATTTGGACTAGGTCCCCGCGGCGCATTTTGCGCGACTGCGGCATAGGCTGGACCTGCGTATTTTGAAAACTGGTTGAATCACCCACTTTTTGCAGAGAAAAACACACGATAAATTTATATGAATAATGATAATGACATAAACATAATGATTTTCTGGCGGCTTTTTTATTTGTTTAACCTGATTCGACAATTAAAATAAAATCAGTTAAAATCAGGGGTGCAAAAAACTTACTATTGCAACCCCATTTTTGAAATACGTTATTTTTAAACTAAAAATTTTCAATAAGTTTTTCACCTCCCAAATATGGTTGTGAAAGTCAACATAGGTATACATATGTTAACGACAATTCGCAGTACTTTGTGATGGTCCATATAGCCATGTAATGGCTGTGGTGCAATGGGTTTACATTATGAGCGGTGACTCAAATTAGCCAAAAACTGATGTTTTAGTCAACTCATTAAGGTTTACAACGCCATGGGAACTACCTACCGGACGTAATGTTATTGTGGATGCGCGCCAGCGGAATGTGCTGCAGTTCCGAGTTGCTGGCGGTGGGCGCCACGCTCTTTAGCTCCTTTTCCAATTCCTTCATGTCGATCTGCAAAGCACTATTTTACAATTTTAGCATTCAGCAAAATGATCGATCTCGACCACGAAAGCAGCATTGTTATGTTGGTATAAACATGTATACATACATACATACATACACACACAAAATCTGTCGACCTACACACATAAAAACACAGCAAACCTCAATATCTTCATCAGAGTCACTGTCATTGTCATCAGGAAAGCTAAGTTCTGGTCCTAACGTCGAAACGGGACTTCTATTTTCAATCTGCCCGTCATTCGAATAGTTCATAGTGGGGAAAAGTCCTCTGCCCGCGCCACCGACGCGGCCACGGCCTCGCGAAGGGATCATTACGATGGGAATTTCAATTTTTTTAGATGACAAGCGACTTCAGGATATCGCGGGACGAGTGTCGCAATTTTTCTTTTTTTTGTAAATTCTCACTTCCGGAAAAAATGTGCGGTAAAATTGGATGGCGGGAAGATTAACAGTTTTACACGAGTTTTACATCAGAATGTGCTCTGAATCACGTGAATGTTAATGTGTAATCTCTGTGTATCACAAGCTAACGCGGTTTCGAACAGTTGTACGAACGGAAAAATTTATACCGGGTCGGTATCGGGTTATTTATGTAAACTTGGATGCCGTCCAAATGACCGGTTGCGTATTGTACATGTACCGATTTTTCCCAATTTTGGACCACAATCGCAAAAATTTGCCACATTTCGCCAATTTGCGCATCTGTAATCCCTATTATCGTCTTTATACAGGTTATATACCGTTGTTGGCCTATATTATTTATATTTATAGCTGTTACAGAATGTTGGCCGCCTGCCAAGTTGCCATAAGGTGTACATAACTCCGGGGTCACGTATGGCAACTTGGCCTACGTCCATGTTTACGGTAGCGTATTGTATCTTGAGCGATTTTTCCACAATTTATTCTCAGAACTGCGAAAATGCACACCACTTTGCCAATTCTCACCTTCATGATCGCTGTTTTCATCTATATTTGAATGGTTATATACCTGATTATGACAATTTTAGCCTATTTTTACATTTTTAAAACGTTTTCGAAACTTTTGGCTGGCTACCAACTTGTCATCCGGCTATACGGAAAAAATTTTTATTACGTTCGTATAGAAATCAGATTCTGCAAGAAAAAGATATCGCATCCAGACTTTTCCTGTCCGTTTGTTGAACTCGATCCTTAGCCGTTCTCCTCGCCAAAATGGTTCGTTCCCCTGTCCATTGTCTCAGCGTCTTGAGTACTGAGTATCGAGTACCCGCGCGCAGGGTATCGGCCGCGTGCGCACGAAAACGATCAAAAAGGCGTCGCGCGTGATCATCGAAAAGTATTACACGAAACTGACGCTCGACTTTCACACGAACAAGCGGATCTGCGAGGAGATCGCAGTGATCCCGTCGAAGCGCATGCGCAACAAGATCTCCGGCTTCGTGACGCACTTGATGAGGCGCATCGAGAAGGGGCCCGTGCACAATATCAGCATCAAGCTGCAGGAGGAGGAGAGGGAGCGCAAGGACAATTACATGCCCGAGGTGGGTTTTTGGCTGTGTGCCAAGCGGGGTTGAAATTCGGGTTGTCCGCCAGTGTTTCTTCTGTCCATTACGTTTGCGGCAGCCGATTTCGATGTGTGTTGAGGTCTGTTAGTAAATCCTTTTTAAGTAATGCCCCGCACAAACGAGAGCTGAATTCTGTATAAAACACGTCATTAAAATGTGATATTGTCCCTGTTTAGAATGTTGCATTTGAAAAATAATTATTAATTCCGGAGACTTTTCCCAAATATTTACATTCAAAGATGGAGGCGATTGAAAATATACCCATTCATACCCAGCAGAAATACTGACAGAAATCCATAAATATTGCCCCATTTCAGATTTCGATCCTGGACCAGCAGAGTTATGGAACGCTGGAAGTCGACTCGGACACGAACCGCATGTTGAATGAATTGGTCAGTTATGTCTGAAAATTTAATTTTTGTTTGTTTTTTTGTCAATTTTTGTTGAAATTCCGTGTAAAGGCGGGCAAACAGCTGTAGTTCACTTAGTTTTTAGCCGAGATCGACTGCATGTACTATATCGATTGATCATTTGAACTATGTAACTAAATTGAAAAATGTGTTTTGATACCTTCGAAAAATAGTTTGAAATCGCCATCACCCTTATCATGCCCCAACCCAACCCGTAGGACATGGACATCAAAGTCAACGAGGCCAAAAGTCTGGGCCGGCACCAGCTGGCCGCCGCCGCTGTCCGGCGCTGAGATGTCCAAAGATGTTCCCCAGTGTGATCGGGATTTATGCATGTGTTTGAATTTTGTTGGCGTGTTATTTACTAGAGTTATTGTTGAGCGTTATTGTTGTATGCATTCTTGAGTCTTGGTTTATTTGGAATTAATGTGCAAATGAACGTTTGCAAATATTGAACGAGATGGGAATGTGGGATTATTGGACGAAACAAATCGGAAAGAGGATGGCCTGTTGTGTGGCACAATGCAGACAAACATTTGTGCACATAAATAAAAAACAATGAGGTGGGGTCTCGACTGGAGGCAAAATTTTTAGTTACTGTCCCCTGAACCCACTCACCCCAAAATCGCCCAGTTATCTACCAGTCCAGAGCGATTCTTGAGAAATTTTTAGTACTATGTAGGGACGGCCAAGGGTTTTTTTCAAAGTTTTTTTTTAAATAAAAAACGTTTCATTTAAACAAAAAATGCCCAACCATCGAAACCGTTTTTAAACCCTGTCGTTGAAAAAAACCTTTTTTGGCCATCCCTAGTACTATCTGTTCTTATATACCTATTTTAGCTATTTGCACCTACTTTTAGCGATATTTTCCCCCTTTCAATCTACACCTTAGAAAGCCTATATATTGGCACACTGCAAAGTGTAACGATCGGGTCCGGACGTTTGAATTTCCCCCGGGCAGAATTATAAAGTCAGTTCGGATGATTTTATTTACGACACATCTAAAAAACTACTGAAAATTGGGTAAAAAATTACACTTTAAAAAATTACATGACCCGGTGATTGGGTATGACCCCATACTTGAGCACTGGGTCTTCATGGGCACTGCAGGGGTTCGGTATGGGGGGTTGGACAGGGGGGTTATCCCTCAAACGCTCCAGCTATATACATATCTATCTAGCAGTTTTTCTCACATTTTATTCTAAATCTTTTAAAAAAACCTGCGACCCCCCCCCATCCAAAAACAAGTAAAAAACACATGATTAGTGATGGATGGGTGCCAAAGTATGCTGCAGCGCCCTTTTACTACTTGTGCACCGGCACAGGGCCCCCCAACCACCCCCAGAAAATTCTTTAGATATCTATCCCTCCAGAGGAGCTATTTGCTATCTATCCAACGCCTAGATGTTCAAAATTCAAGACACTCGCGAACCAGACATTAAAGTGCCACGAAAAGCAATTTTATGTAGAATTTGTTGGCAATTTGCAATAAAAAATGCGCGTGAGCATGTAGTTCTCCATAAAACATCTTTTATTCCTTTATGCACCCATTTTCCAAGTCGCTGTATTTATATTTATGCTAGATACATTTATCTGGCACCAACGCCCAATGGCACCATGGCCAAGGCGCCATTCCCTTACAACAGGAGTAAAATTGTAGGATTGGGCGCTGTTCCACCCTGCCCCCTCCCCCAAAAAATCTAGGCTACATCCCTGCATATAAAGGATTTTTCACATGGATGGGGTGTCGTATTTTATACAACAGCGGATGGAAAAATTGTCTGAAATGGCCCCTAAAATTGTCTAAAATGGAATATGTTATGCCGACCCTGTACTGGTGCCGCTCATAAACCTCTCATTTTTTTAAATGTCGCTCTTGACACTCGCATTTTTCCTGGCTTTTGCCATCAGTGTGGGGGATTGTACTTTACTACGAGACGAATTTCTGGAAGAGCTTCACATGTGAAATTGCTTTATGCTTCGAGATCCATCGTAGGTGCTATCGTTCGGGTCACATGGCCTAGTTTGCAGCTAACATTTGTGGGTTTTTTGTGTTGTGCTAGGTTGTATTTTAAGTAAATTATCGACACGATGTTGATGTATCCACTTCATATTTTTACAGAAAAAAAATAAAAGATTTTCTGTTGCCACTTTTGTCAGTCGGCTGAGTCATAGTGAGCACTGCAGTTTACGCTTGTCTGGCATTGATTCACGATGTTAGGGGGTGAAGGAATTCCTGACTTTTGGGACTTTATGTCATGGCCTTTGATATTTGTGATACTGCTGGTGTGCATATTGAGGTAATTGTTTGTGTTTCACTGTTTTTCTTCAATAAAACTGACCTGGTTTTTGACCTCATATTTTGTTTGTAAATTTTTCAGAGCTTACCTCAAGGGCCCAGGCTTCAGGGAGCCAGTGAAGGCAAAAGGGATGGTGGCTATTGTTACTGGTGCCAATTGTGGCATCGGCAAGCAGATTGCCAGGGAGCTGGTTTACAGGTTTCTTTGATTGTAAATCCATTTTTAACCGGACATTTTTTATCCTTATGGCGAGTTGGCAACCGGCCAAGAAATTTGAAATGGATAAAATAGGTATATAACAACGTATATGCACGAAAATCGCGTTTGTGCAGGTGAAAATTGGCAAAATGGAGCAAGTTTTAGTGATTTTGAGCAAAAATTGGGGAATAATCGTATAAGTGTGCTCAGCGTATCGTAGTTAAAAAGTTCGCCTCGGGATAGAGCGGCCTCTGGGATAGATAAATAGATTAAATAGCTGGCCCATTAGAAGGCGGGCGGGCAGTTTTCACTCGTTCGTACAATACGTAACCGTAAATAACTAGGACGTGGGCCCACTTGCCATAAATGACCCGAACCTATTTAGCATTGGATTATATTCGAAGAATTTTCTGTGCGTAAGCGCCAACATAACAATCGTGTAAAGTGTGAATTTGAAATCCTTGGATAGTTTGTCACCTAAAAACAATATTGTTGCAAAAACCTTCTAAAATTCTAATATTCAACACGAAAGTAAAACATTTCCACTTTGCAGAGGTGCAAAAGTGTACATGTTGTGTCGGGACAAAGCTCGTGGTGAAGAGGCAGTTGAAATTCTGATGAAAGATGGCTGCCACTTGGATCGAATGTCGCTGCACATCGTCGACATGGCATCTTTGAAATCGATCAGAGAATTTGTGAAAAAGTTCAGCGCAGGTGTGTTTTTATTTACAAAATTTGCAGCCCGATGTCATCGCTTCAATGATGTCTGCGCACTCTAGTTTTCACACGAAATTTCGAAAACTCACAAATCAGCTTAGAACGCATTTGAGGCTACAACTTAGACTACAATGGGGTGCCCGTCAACTACAGTTGACGGAGATTAAAAATGACTCATTGTGGAAAACTCAAACATGTTCAAAGCTCATTTGAGATCATTCGAAATTTTGTGTGAAAACTAGTGTGCGCAGAGCAATATATAAATACCTACATCAAAATGCAAGCGACAGTGCATTTACTTTCTTTCTCTGAAAAATCGCGCTTTATCTCGCATGAAGAACACGCATGTTTTAAATAAAAATCACTTGTAAAAAAGCGTTGTTAACTAGCTCCACTGTTTAGTTATCACTGTTGTTTCCTATGCGCCGTTTATTTATCATCTATTTTTCAGCTGAAACCCAGCTTGACATTTTGGTGAACAACGCTGGCGTGATGCTGTATCCAAAGTTCAAATTATCGCATGATGGACATGAATATGTGTGGCAGACTAATTATTTAGGTGAGAAATGAATTTTTGACAAATTGATGGAAATTTTTGGGTGTGGGTTTGTATTTTCATCGGTCAGGATCAGGGAAGTAGCCAGGATTTTTGAGCGGGGGGGGGATTGTATACGGAGCCCGGCGACCGGGGGGGTCGGCGCCCATCCCCTTAAAATTTTACCCCTGTAGTAGAGGAATGGCGCCATGGCGCTGGCGCCATTCGTAGGCGCCACGCCATGGCGCCACTGGCGTTGGCATTGGCGTCAAAGCAGCAGTATACGTCTGTATTTTACAGGCATATAGTGCGACATGGATTGTAATTGAGTCCATTTTCACTGGCTTTGAGGCCGCGGAGAACGGTCAGCCAAAAATATATGTTGTGAAGTGAACAGCGCGTTGCGCGCAAATTTTTTTCAAACTGTCGACATAATCGTCCTCTGAAAGTGCCGATTCTGACACATCTTTTGGTCCGGTCCGGGAAGGGGGGGCGGCCGCCCCCCCCGCCCCCCCTGGCTACGTCCTTGCCCTGAGTACAGAAAGCGTAAAGTAAAATTTTTTACTTTTACTCATGAGTAAATGTGAGTAAAATACTTGTTTTCCCAGAAAGCGTAAATGCTAGTATTTTTTCTCAGGAAAGCGTAAAAGTGAGTAAGATTACGTTTTCTTTCTGGAAAATGTAGAAGGGAGCATTGTCAATGTTTACCCTGGGCGGCGAAAAGGTGTTTTCTTTCATTTTATAAGTATTCTTTATGAAAAGCAGGGGTCTCTAATGGCAAAAATACTCTTTCTGTACTCGCAAGAATTACTCTACTGTACTCGAGTACTCACAAAAAATTAGCGTACAGTCGAGTACTTTTCTCAAAGTATGCGTATGCATATTTACTCGGTACTCGAGTATGCGTACGTTTTGAGTAAAAGTAAATCGCACTAACAACTGTGATAATAATCTAAACATCACTAAAATTCCAACAACCCCCCAAAATGTCCAGGACATTTCTTTTTGACCATGCTGATGCTGCCATTCTTGGCCAACAGCAAGCATTCGCCTAGAATCGTGAACATGTCCGCCCTGGCGCACAAATACACCGATTCGCACATCGACGTGAACCTTGTGGACAGGAGGGAAAATTACGACAGCAGGAACAGTTATGCGAAGAGTAAATTGGCACTGGTGAATTTTGAGATTTGATAATTTTGTGTGATGTGTCTGAAAATTGTCTAAAAAATGTTGATGTACTGTGGATGGAGCGGATTTTTTTCCAAATTACAAAACTACAAGTATCGAAGGATTTTAAAAACCCTCAGCCAAAAAAAAAATCATTATTTTTTACAGAAATCACCATTTGAAATGCAATCCGACAGCCATTGTATGGCTAAATATAACATCACAAAGCACTGTCTCTTGTCTAATATACCTGTATATGTTGACCGATAACCATATCTATGAGCTTTTGGAAAAACGGTTTTATTTATAAAAAAAAACATTTCGGACCGGTTTTATTTTCAAAATTTAAAAAAAATTCCAACCCCATACTCTACAATTTCAGGTGATGTTTACTAGGACCTTGAGTAAAAAGCTGCGTCAAAATGGCTCCAACGTTACTGTGAACGCGTGTCACCCTGGAATATGCTTCACGAGGATTATGAGGCACACGCCCATTGGTTGGATTTTATTTTTATTTTTAAAATTGTTTCTGAGCGATATTTCAGTATTTTGAAATAGGAAATGAATTCAGAATGTTTTGTAGACTTGTCGATTGGAGTTACCACTCTGAAACAAATTTTTTTTCTTTTTTCGAACTATTTGTACGGATTTTGTAAATTTGTCTAACACGGATTTTGTAAATTTTAGGCAACAATAAATTCCTGTCATTTGTGGCTGCGCCATTTGCTTGGTTCCTTTTGAAGACGCCAAAGGATGGCGCGCAAACGCCATTGTTCTTGTGTTTGTCAAAGAAACTCGAAGGGGTGTCTGGAAAATACTACGCGTGAGTTTTAGTGTTGTTTTCTTTTTTCCTCAATAATTACACGTGTTCAGATATTTTATTTTTATTTTGTGTGTGTATACTACGGAAAAGTTTGTAAATAGAAGGGTCTAGCATGAAAAAACATTAGTCAAAAACGGAAAGCATAATTTTTCCAATTTCGCAACAAACAAAAAAACGGAACTACTCCAAAAACACAACTCCAAAACAAAATTTCACACTTCAGCGATCTAGCCGAGGCGGAGCCTTCCCTCTACGCCCTGGACGACCCAAGTTGCGACAATCTGTTCAACACCAGTATGGACTGGTGCAACTTGGCTGAGCAGCCAGATGGCACGGTCATCGATGTGGCCGACAAATTGGATGTCAGTGGAGTCGATTCGGATTGAGGTGTTTTTTAATTGTGTTTCGTGGGGCGGTTTTTCAGTGATTTTTTGCAGACTGCTAGCGTTTTAAGTAGTTGAAAATGGTGTTGAATGATTTCTGCATGTCCGAAGACAGACTCTTGTCTCACGATCGAATCCATGCCAAATTGTATTTATCTTTCGAGTTTAGACGAAAATCTCCGGGGAAAACCTGGGAACTTTTGCCTGTGCGAGATACATGCTTTGTCAGAATTTCAATGATAGCTTTTTCTAACGTTTATGATTTATTTTTACACGATTGTTCTGGACGGAATTAATGTATTGTATACTCGGCGGACCGCAAAGTATGCACCCAAAATTACTTATGCCTTGGTCGATAACGCGCGAGCAGGATACTTTATGTACACACATTCACAAAAAGAAAAATATTTTCAAAAGCAAAAGGCGGAGTCGCGTACTATCGGCAAATGTTTTTTCCTGAATCGTTTTGTTCTTTTTTGTTGGAACAATTTTTACTTATTAATGATGACGTCACGATGGAGTGTTTCCTTCAGAAAAATGCATAGCATGCGGTCCTCCGAGTATACTGTGTTCTGTGCGTAGGTATTTACGTATAGTACTTTGATGTTGCCAGAAGAGTTCAAATGGAACGAATGTTGCGGTCACGGTATCAAACGGTATAAAACTATCGGTCTCGGTTCCGGGTCTGGTCAATTGATTGAACAGGGTGCACTCCCGCACCTTGTTAAGTGTCATGTCAATTCTCAAATTCCATGCGAAGTGTCAAAAAAAGAAGATTTTATCACTTTTTGACACATTTGTATCACATTTTTCTTAAGATTTGACACTTGACTTTACAGTTTACCGTGTGCAAAACGGCCACCTGTTTGGTCTCGTTCGTGATTGGGGTTTACCCAGCATCAGCACCAGTGTCAATAGAGACACTAGTTTTCTACCAGCTTTGGACGTATTAAAGTTTACCGAAATGAGTCATTTTTACATCCATCAACATTAGTTCACGTACACCTCATTCCGGTGAACTCAAATGCGTTAAAAGCTGATTCATGAGTATTCCACAAACAAAAAAAACACGTTAGAAAATTACGTTAGAAAACTAGTGTGTTGGACCTTTGAACCCTGGTTGCCGCTGACTAGTGATGGAAAAGCGCCATGGCGCTATTAGCGCTTGGCGCTATTTTTGCATGGCGCCAGGAACAAAATGCCTGGCGCTTGACCCTAGCATCAAAGCAAAAAGCGCCATGGCGCTTTTTGCGCTTGACGCCATTTTGCTCTGGCGCCGTTGGCGCTTGGCGCTAGGTTTGGAAAAGCGCCATGGCACTTTTGGCGCGTGGCGCCAAAGTCCAGGCGCTTTTTCCATCACTACCGCCGACACATGTTTTGGTGTCTTTTGCTGTATTCCTGGTGCGGCTTGTGAACGTGTAATGCAAATAAACATGAACAAATTTGATACTTTGAATAAAGCATGTGTATGAAATGTGTTGGTCACGTGAAGAAACCCACAACAATACAGGGGTCTCGAAGATAAAAATGAACGATTGCGGGGGTCTATAATCGATCGATATTCTTCACAGAGAACGTTGTCATATTTTGAAGATATACGTTACGTTTTACATCAATTTAATTAAAATGAGAGAAGCGTTCGGTGATGAGAAAAAGCTTTTACACTTTGTGTCGTTTTTATTATGTATTTTTTGGTCAAACTTTATGGGGGTGGGCGTAATTAGGTTGTATTTCGTCGAAATTTTCATCTCTGTCTATCAACATATTTCACTAAATAGCTTTTTTAACAAAATAACGTGCCATTTTTGTTTAAATTGGGCACAAAGAACGCGCTGAATTTTACCTAAGCGGGCGGATTTATTGGGGCCGCGCACACTGAAACCGAATATTTCGGCATACGCACTTTTCATCTGCCGAATCTGAATTGAAAAATTGCCGTTCAGACGGTTTAAGTTCAGCATTTTAGGCATTTCATATTGAATTTTGAAAACGTCTGGACGATTTTGGTTCAGCAAGTTTTTTTCTATTCAGCATTGCCGCACCGCACACTGAAATTTTGCGTTCAGCGTTCGAACGTTTTTGCACGCTGAACTACAAACGCTGAAATCAAAATCTAAAGAACACAACGTTTTCGAAGTGTAAAAAGTACGGCTCGCATGCAAATTGCGCGAAATATTACAAATTCCGAATTTTTTACGCTTCAAAAACGTCGTGTTCTTTAGATTTTGATTTCAGCGTTTGTAGTTCAGCGTGCAAAAACGTTCGAACGCTGAACGGAAAATTTCAGTGTGTGGTGCGCCATATAATTCGGCATTTGTCAAAAACGTGCGTATGCCGAAATATTCGGTTTCAGTGTGCGCGGCCCCATTGTGTCCTCGCACGTCTATCAGAGGGGATCGAATTATTCAGGGTGGTGGAGGTATTCGAGCAAATACTGTAGTTGGGTTTAGGTTTAGGCTGGTTTTATGTTTTACCCCCAACCCCCTCGAGACCCCTGCATATTACCTGTGTTGTGTGATGTTTCGAAATATATCGTGAAGTTTTAGTTGCGCCCAGATCTGGTAATGGCATCAAAAAATTGGCGAGGGCGCGGCGGCAGGTTTTCCTACGCAGCCTATGCGCAGAAATTGGACAGGTAGGCGATCGGTAAGGTGCCGATACGCTTTTTGTGGTCCCCAGTGAAGTGATTGATTTCGCGTAAAGTTTAAGGTATTTGGGGGCACTGACTACTTGTGAATCCCTTGTCATGAATCCCCGGGGGCCAGTTCCGCAAAATGAGAAGTGAAATGGCAAATGCGAAGGACGTGAAAACGCAAAGGCGAAGTGAAACGGCATATGAATTGGTAAAAGCGAATAAAAAATAACAAGTAATTGCGTCATTTCACTTGCCATTTCACTTCGCCTTTGCGCTTTTACTTATCCTTTGCCATTTCCACTTCTCATTTTGCGGAACTGGCACCTGGTGTACTGAGTAATTTTCAAGTTTCCCTGAAATTTGTCGCAGTGCATGGTGCGTTTTAAGACGCTATCATTCACAAATTTCAACCCCTGAAGCTCGTGGAGAATCGTTCTGTGCAAATATTTACTCATGTATTGTTTTGTATTTTCACATTTTTTCAGGGACAACAATAAACTTTACGCAACGGCTGGTGGTTTTATGCCCGATGATGACGAGCCCCAATGCGGCAAAAAGAAAAAATTGGATGAAACTGGTCAAAAACCTGGCCCAATCATTCTCGAGGTGCGCTTGGCTTCATGCCAACATTCTGAGCTTTGATAAAATACAGTTTGAGATGAAAGTAGACCGTTGCATGGAACCTCTGTTCAAACTAAAAAATATTGATATTTTGCCTCTCAAAACACCTGCACTTTAGTATTCAAAGCTCGTTTTTGCCGGAAGTTTTTGAAAATGGTAATTTTAACTATTTTACAAATCTTTCAAACCTGCCATAACTCCATCAAAAATTTTGTAGGAAGATGCCACTGCCTCAAACTACAACACTGGCCCCGGCGGATTTGCTGAATGTCTTGTGTGTAAAAAAGAGTTTCCATTCAGCTATTTATTTGACACCTTCGACTACACAGTTTGCGATGAGTGCCGGTGAGTGGTGACTATTGGCACAGTGCCATTTTTAAATTGTTGTAAGTGATTGTGCGAGGTGAAACTATTTTTCCGTATACTCGGCGAACATCAACTTAGTATGAAAACCTACCATAACCCATCCGAATAATGAACCAAAATGTATACAGTTTTTCATCATAAGTTTTTCATCATCTTCCGATGATTAGGTTAGCATGCGTGCATTGAATATATCGTCCTATTTGCGGAGACGACTTGCGCTATTGTATACATACCTTATATCCTCGAATAGGACCCCAGGGGAGTATTTTTACCGTCAGAGTTTTTTAGGGGACGTTATTTCGTCCTCACCAGGCCGACATGGGGAGTTTTTTAAGGGGATCCTTTTTTGAGGATATGCGGAATATAGATTCTGCATCTGGGGGCACTCCCAGACCCTGTAAAGTGTCAAATGTCATGACATTTTACAGAGTCTTTTACATGACACATGACATTTTACAGGGTCTTTTACATGACACATGACATTTTACAGGGTCTGGGAATGGCACCTGAGTGTTTTTCTCTATCCGTATCCATCCTAATGATCTAAGCGCACGCTGCTCGCTATATGGTCACTACCACTCAAATAAATACCACCTCAAAAACTCAGGGACGTTTCACTCCACCCCGGCCATGGTCTCATAACTAGAAGCGAGGCTAAAGAAAATTACCTGCTGAAAGATGAGGATTTAGATTTTCGAAAACCAGTTCTCAAGTTTGTGTCGCGCAAGAATCCACACAATCCAACTTGGGGCGATATGAAGTTGTATTTGAGGGCGCAGGTGCGTTTTGAAGCCTTTTTGGTGCATTGCTTGGATCCAGTGATAGTAGGTAAAAAGGGGGGTTCGCAAGAGTTCTAATACATAGCTTTTTCATGGTGTACAATGCAGAAAGGAAAATACCGTATTCAGGGGTCTCCAGGATTTTGGCCCTCGCGGGGGCTGGATAGATAGCAAATCGCTCTTCCGGAGGGATAGATAGCTGAAAAATTTTTCTGGGGGGGGCTGGCGGGGGCACAATATATAGGCTTTTTCAAGGTTAAGAAGGCAGAAAGGGGAAAAAATCGCTAATAATCAGTTAAAAGTAGCCAAAAGTAGGTATAAAATGGCTAAAAATTTGTATATAACCATGTATATATAGCCGGAAAGCACGATTTTGAAGGTGAAAAACTATAAAAAGGTGCGAAAATTGGTGATTTTGAGCGAAAATTGGGGCAAAATTTCTCAAAAACCACTCCAGATAGATAGATAGCTGAGCGATTTGGGGGGGGGGGTCTTTGGGGGTAGTAGCCAAAAATTTTGCCTCGGGATAGATAGATAGCTGAGCGGCCTCCGGGATAGATAGATAGCTGGCCGATTTGGGGGGGGGCAGCCCCCCCCCCAGCCCCCCCCTAGGAGACCCCTGACCGTATTACCTCGAAATACCCCCCCCCCAGGGGGTTTATTATTTCGCCCGCAAATTTTCAGGAGGAATCATTGGTTTCAACGTGTGTTCTGTATCATACATATCAGAAACTGCGGTATTTGTCGTGTACATTCTCTTTACACTCAATTAGGTGGGAGTTTTTCGAGGGGGGTTTATTATTTCCTCAGCAAAATTTTAGGGTGGTATTTTGAGGGGGGTAATTCGAGGAAATACGGTATCGCTAAAGCTATAGATAAATATAACGATATTAGCTATTAAAAAATAGTCGGAAAAAGTATAATAATATTTAAATGTGAAAAGGTCAGAATTGTACAAAAATTGTAATTTTGTCATAGTCACAGTGAATGTAGCTGTAAAGTTGACGCAGATCGAAGCGCGCTGCGTCGAGCTGCACGGCAGTTTGGACGCGCTGCAAACGAAACACGAGGCGCGCGTGGAGCGACGACGCACCGTGCAGCAGAAACGCGCCGAGAAAAAACTGGCTGGTGGGTTGGGGTGGGGCTGTGCTTGTGGTGACAAGGCCAACCGATCATGTGAACCCGCTAGTCATGTAGACCCAACAGACATGTATTTTGTGGGGGTTTACTTAATTATCAGAGTACATAGCGCGGACAGACCTCTGTGTGTGCACGCCTACATTGTTTTTGTCGCTATTTTGATGATACCACTCGAAGAAAAATGGGAAAGTCGCTACACATTTGAGTTTTTCAATGGTTCTTTAGTGTCATCATCAAAATAGTGACAAAAACAATGTGAGTGCACACGCACTGCGGCCCGTGCTACGTACTCCACTAATTAAGTAAACCCGCGCTAATCTCCTGTGCCGTGCTAATCCCTCCTAAATTACATGACTAGCGGGTTTGCATGACTAATGGGCCTTCTAGTCATGTAGACCCGCCGGTCATGTATTTTAGGCTTAATAATGAATAATGCCATGCAGGGACGTATCCAGGATTTTTAAGCGGGGGTGGCTGTTTGTTTACGGGACCCCGCGAACGGGGGGGGGGGCTCAGCCCCCCCCTTAAATTTTGCCTACAAAGGGAGGTAATGGCGCCATTCGTAGGCGCCACGCCATGGCGCTGGCGCCATCCGTAGGCGTCACGCCATGGCGACATTGGCGCTGGCGCTAGCGCCAGAAAGCACTGGCTGCAGCCCCCCCCCCCCCCCCCCGCCCCCACTGGATACGTCCTTGATGCCATGGAACTGTTCGGTAGTCCAAATTCCGCAATTGACTCTTCGCTTTTTAAAATTGAAATGCTTACTTTCAAATTTCAAAACACAATATCCACGCAGAATTGCGCAAGGCTGTGAAAGATGCGCAAAGTGGAGGAAATTCCGCCCTGGAACGAACGATGTCAAAACAGAAACGGCACGAACATAAGTTTGGTCAAGAACAGTATGATGAACAGTCTGATATCTATTACAAAGTGTGTGAAGAGTGTGATTTCAAACACACTTATGAGAAATTGTGATGTTTGTGTAAAAATTTTGTGTTCGTATTTATTTCTTTGACATTTTTTACTCATTTGATTGCAGCGTATGATCATTTGTAAAAAAAGTGCGCAATAGACCAAAAAAGGCAAGTACACAAATAAATTTTTAGTTTTTTTCCTAAATGAATGGCGGCGATTTATGTTGCTTGAATGTATAAAATATTATTTTCTAAAACGATAGATAAATTGGTCGATGATCCGTTTGTTTTGGGTTTCAAACCATTTTCCACGTCAAAATATCGGAGTTGTTAAAAATACTGAACTTTTTTCAAAGTAAACGTAAAGTATTTATTTTTTACTCAACCCTGAGTACAGAAAACGTAAATTTTTTAAAAATACCTTTACGCTGCGTAAAACGTGAGTAAACATAAATACCAGTATTTTTACTCAGGGAAAACGTAAAAGCCGGTATTTTTTCAATTTTGTGCTCCGAAAAACAAAGGTGAGTAGAGCAAACGTGGAAGTCATCACTTTCCCTACCCGTCGCAACTTTGATCATTGCCGCTGCGATTTTCACAGCTACTTAAATTCGTCTGAATAGTTTTTGCTTGTTTGGCACCCCATTAATTTTTTTGGAATTACGTTTCCTGTACTCGCGTACTTTCAAAAAGTATGCGAGTAAGTGAGTACCGGTATTTTTTCGGGAGGAAACGTAAACGTATTTACGCAGTACACGAGTATACGTAAAAGTCGAGTAAACGTTTTAACAAAAAGTAAGTAAGTAAAGTAAATACGTCTTAACAACTATGCAAACGATGTAAATAAAACTATAAATGCCATCACGGTTTGTTCAACATCAACTGATAATGAGGTAAACGCTACTTTCATTTTATTGTAAATATGCTACGTTTGTTTACGTCATAATGCGTTAAAATATATCAATACTTAAGATCAAATCTCAGGTAAAATGGGTAAATGTGAAGTG
Source organism: Sphaerolaimus hirsutus (assembly GCA_964036195.1). Lineage (NCBI taxonomy): Eukaryota > Metazoa > Nematoda > Chromadorea > Monhysterida > Sphaerolaimidae > Sphaerolaimus > Sphaerolaimus hirsutus. The sequence continues at coordinate 15,359,915 of OZ038460.1, read as the reverse complement.
CCAGTAGCCATACCGAAAAGTTAGAACTCTCAACAAATTATATGAAAAATGTGTGTTTGGCAAAAGCGTATCTCAAACTAATGGCCCTATTTACACGCTAGTTTTTAGCTGAACTTTTCAGAACACATAAATCCGCTTTGGATGCGTTTGAGTTTACTGGAATGAGGTCTCCATCAACTACAGTCGGAGATAACGACAACTAATTCTGGCAAACTCAAATGCATTAAAAGGGTTAATTATGAGTTTTCAAAATTGTTGTTGAAAACTACCTAGTGTGTGTCGACACAATTGCTATCAGAAATCCTATCAGACGGGAACTGTAACTTATCCTACATATCCCATACAATAGAAGAATGATTACTCAAAATAATCAGGCAAATTGGGCATTATTTATCACAAATTGTACATAAAACTTGATGGAAGGCCGCACCCAGTCATTTTCCCAAAGTCACAATTTGACAATTAATGCATCTTAATCACAATCAGAGCCATAGCGATACTAGCAAAAACAGCTGTGAGCGAGGCGAAAGTGTTGACGGCGCCGTTGCACTTGTCCTTGTCGTCGCAGCAGCACCGCTGCGATGTGGGTGGATGTTAATTTGGGTGTTATATGTACAGAGGTTGTATGTTATTCGCTGCCGAGGGCACTGGTAGTAAGTAAAGTAATTGATCCAGTGTAGTTTTTCTTTTAAAATGAGCGAACCGTCTGATACGGCACTTTTTTACGCAATCGCATATAGTTACGCTCTATTGTCGCTCATTGTTGATTTGAAGGAAAGTTTGATAGTGTTAAAGAGCCAGCTAATATAATTAGGCTTCTGATGAAATCTAGATTCTATCAATTATATCTCACTCCCCAAGCAGAGTTGGGCCAAGTGGTCTGGTGTGGAATTGCCCCCAGGTGTTTACTACATGCACCCCTGGGCTGCTCTGATGTAGCCGCGGGCACCTCCCGTAAAAAAATTTTTTTCACAAATTTACATCAACCACCTATTTATAACTTGTGACACTCGTGATAATCTGATAACCCCCCAACCCCCCCCCCCGAAACTCCCAGTAAAACCGACTGTTCCCTTGAGCCGGGTACCCAAACCATCGTCCGATTTCACGAATTGAGTGCATTCATTTCCTTTGCATTCCTTCAGCGTGTCGCACCGTCTCGATTTGGTGGTATGACCGGCATTCGTCATGATTTCCATGATGCAGTAATTCGATTGACACGTGGAATCGTGGTCCGTGTGCGTCTGGCCGGTCACCTGCATTTTGGTGTTGAGGGCGTTGCCGTCGCAGCATATCGGCACAGTTTTTAAAACGTATTTACGTTTACTCGATAAATACGTATGCTCGAGCACTGCGTAAATAAGTTTACGTTTCCTCCCGAAAAAAAAACCGAGAAAAAAATACTGTTACGTTTTCTGTGTTGGAAATTACTCATTTTTGAGTTTTCTGTGAGAAAAAATACAACGTTTTCATTTTCCCAGGAAAAAGTACATATTTTACTCAGTTTTACGCGGTGTAAAAGTCAAAAGTTTTTAGGTACTTTACGTTTCCTGTACTCACTGGTGAGTTAAGAATAAAAACTTTACATTTACGTTTACTTTGAAAAAAATTCAGAACTTGACACAACTCTGCATATCAGCCCCTTATAGTGACTAGAGCCCAGACTCTGTACGTGGTCTAGCGGTTAGGCCGCTCACGTTCAGTACGCGAGGTGCGGGTTCTATTCCCGCCTGAGGCGAGTGCAATTTTGCACTCTTTCTTTAGGGTGGCAAGATGTACGGATTTGCGGTAGACGGTACAGTATGGTAAATCTTTAATTTCGCGGTAAACGCAAAGAAATTGCACCGCACCGCACGGTCCGCACCGCACCGCACCGGCACCGGTGCTGTTTTAAAAAATAGCACCGTCGAAAAAGGGCACCGCACCAGCATCGCACTTGCCGGAAAACGGAAACGGAAAACGGAAAAAAATTTGCCTGTGGAAAACGGAACGAACTTTGCCTGCGGAAAAGCGGAAACGGAAAAAAAATTTGCACTTGCTGGAAAAAGGAACGGAAAATGGGAAAAAATCGCCTGCGGAAAGCGGAAACGGAAAACGGAAAACGGAAATTTGACACCCTAGTGCTAGTGCCCTTCGCTGCCTAGCACCGGTGCTAGTGCCCTTCGGTGCCCAGCAACGGGGCACCGGTGCCTGTGCCTTTCCGTCACTAGCCCTGGCGCCATTCTATCACTAGACATCAAGTCAACTCTATTAGGTACTATCAAAACAATAGACAGCAGTGAGCACAGAATAAATATGTAACGAACCCAGTACATTGCACATGTACTGTCACCGGTAACACTACCCAATGCATTTATTTCGAGGAGTTTATTCTTCGATTTAGCTCTGAGCGGCAGTACTTTACAGGGATTAATTACTCAAGATGAAAAGAATTTTTACTCACTTTAGTGGAATTGACGCATGTAACTGCAGCTGAATAGCCCGCCAATCCACAAAGAACCAAAAAGGTGTACAAATGCATGATGCCAAAAAAAATAGAAATTATATACTAGGTAGGTAGTCTGCTCGTTTGATTTTTAGCTGCCGATGTCAGCCGGAATAGGTATAAAAATAGTGAATCTGAAAATTTGCTGTGTGTATGAAAAATATAAAGATTACAAAAATACAAAAAATGACATGATTTGCCAAAGCGAGATGTTTCTAAATACCGTAGTACCTATATCGAAATACTCCCATGGGGGTTTATTATTTCGCCAGCAAACTTTTAGGGGTAATTCGAGGGGGGGTTTCGTGGGAGGGGTTTGTTTTTCGACATTTCTTTTATGAAATTCCGCATACTCAGACGTAGGAAAATCCAATAATAATTAAGATGTATACCTAAGTGTTTAGGCATAAAATAAGGGTATGCCCTGCCAAAATGTAATTCGGTCATTGCTTTTAACGTGTGCTCTGCACAGATCACAAGCTGCGGCATTTCTCATGTACATTCTCTTCACACTCAATTTGGGTGGGGGTATTTCGAGGGGGTTTATTATTTCCCCATCTCGCTCAAACCTGGGGGGTATTTCGAGCGGGGGGGGGGAATTCGAGGTAATACAGTATTAGGTAGTCATGAATGATGATAAGAGATAGATTCATGGAAGGAATGCACTTGCACTTTTATTGATGTCTGAAACCGTACTAAAACAATTCTATGCTATACCTAGAAACAGTTTGCAGCCGATGTTCAACAATTATCAAAAATAGTCAAACTACAAATTTCAGCAGATGAACAAGCAGACCGTGTCGCATTTAAACAGTGATGGAATGGCGCCACTCGAGTGTCATTTGTGCTTGCGTATGACGCCTTTTTTCTGTGGCGCCTGGCTCCAATTTTCATGGCGCAATGACAGAAAATATTCCATGTTTCAATGTGTACCTAATCAGTCCTAAGATATTTTACCTATATTTACTCGTGGTACAGGCGCCGGCAATGGCACTTTTTCACCACTAATCTATGGTTTGGAATTTTTACACATCTTTATGTCTTTTTTGTTTTGATCATTGATGCGGTGTTTACCTTCTCTGTAAATCAATACATAAAATACGGAATAGGTATACTAAGCGGAAATTACACTTAGTATGGAAACCTACCATAACCCATCTGAATAATGATCCAAAAATTATACGGCGTTCTCATCATAATGTTTCGTTTTTACTATGGAATAATTAATTAGAAAATTTATCACAAGATTTTATTCAGTAAAATATGGTAGGATTCTGCACATACTTTGCGGTCCGCCGAGTATACTTATTGCACGCGGTTGTTTATTAATTCATGCACATTGGCCATTTACTTTCACAACTTTTTACAAATAAAACAATCATAGAAGTCAAAAGCAAATTTTTAACAACTATTCAAAAGCTTGAAACTGGCTTTTGCAATTTACTGGCATTACTGAAGTTTGCGATTTGTAGTTTTGACGAATAGATATCGTTGTGAGTCATCACTCCATTGTGCAAAAACCTCCATTGTTTTGTGTAAAAAATACCTATATGTTAAAAACGAAATGCACGCGATTTTTCAAACAGGCGATATACTTTTTACATATTGTGTAGTTTTTGTGCATAGGTATGCGTTGTTGTACAATACAAAATGTATTTCTGTAGGTAAAATACACTATGTACATAGTTACCGTTGTGAACAGATAACGATGGCAAACAAAAATGGGAAGATTTTAAAACGTTTTTTGATTTTAGATTTTTTGTTTTCAAATTTTTATTCCACCACTATATTTAAAACAAACACTTAACTCGATTTTTTTCAAATAAAATTAAAAAAACAACGTTTTTGGCTTGAGCGCTTTTTGCGGAAAATGGATATACCGTATATCCTCGAATAAGACCCCCCTCAAATAAGTCCTCCCACAAAAACTATGACGAAAAAATAACCCCCCCCCCCCGCGAATAACCCCCCCCCTCTTGAATAACTCCCCCCTCTGGGTTAAAAATATTCTTCAAAAAATAATCGATGAAAATACAAAATAATGTCAATCTATAGCAGCGACAGCAAATACATAACGTGTACGCAGTGATACACACTGTTTTGTTGTTGTTGAACTGTTAAATACCTGGATTACATGAGTTAACAGAATGCATTCATACAATGAATAAAGTCAAGTTTCTAACTACCGTAAATCCTCGAATACGTCCCCCCCTCGAATAACACCCCCCTCGAATACCCCCCCCCCTGTAAACTGACTGAGGAAAAAATAACTCCCCCCCTCGAATAACTCCCCCCTCTTTTATGGGTGGGAACAAAGTCCACGTAAAAAAACGTATGTATGTATATGATCATTAAAAGCATTCATTATTTTGCAGTTTATGCACACTAGCATTGATTTTATTGCATGAATTACGGGATTTCTTTTCTGGCTCACACGTTTATGCAGGCTACTTAACCCCATTCAGATGATATACTGATCAAGTATTTTACTCAATATTCCGACGAAGAAATAACTCCCCCCCCCTCGAATAACTCCCCCCTCGAATAAGTCCCCCCTCAAAAAATTCTGAGGAAAAAATAACTCCCCCGGGGACTTATTCGAGGATTTACGGTAACTCCTCCCCTTGAATACCTCCTCCCTCTTGAATTACCCCCCCCCTCAAAAACTCTGACGAAAAAATAACTCCCCTGGGGACTTATACGAGGATATATGGTAAAATGCAGAAACACAATTCAATGAATTTCACATGGTGTGTTCAAAGAGACCGAACAAAAATTGTACAAATTTTTCTGCTGTAACAACTTGTATGTAGGGCAGCAAAATGTAAAGATGTATTCAAAATTCAGCAGTAACTCTAATTTAAAAATGCAATAATTTATCGAGAAATTCAAAAATACAGAAAAGTATTCCGGAAAAATGAACATTCGAAACAATTATTGGCCAAAAAATCGAAAGTCGTCATTTTAGACACTTAAAGAAACTAAAAATTTAAACACTTTTTTCCAGAAAATTTGCCATCGTTATGCACGGATAAACCAATCGCCAATTTGAGACTGGAACTTTTTGGCGTCAAGTTGCTGTGTTTTATTTAAAAAGTTGTACTAAATTTACCGCATGTAAAGATGTCAACTATAATATAATACAAGGTTTCTGCGGATTTGATCACGAGGGTAAATGCTACAAATTACCGTATTTTTACGATGGAATTTTGCCACTCTTGCTTGTTGTGATTTTGCACGATCTTTGTAACATTTATGAAGATATTTTACCTAATTTTTTTGATATGAGCTTCTAAAGGGAATTAATTGTTCCATTTTTTATACTTATGCCAAGTTTTCCGCAAGTACCATCCTATGCCTATGCCAACTAATTCATAGAAAAACGGTAAATACCTACATTCACCTACGTCTCTCGAAATCGATTTGGGGAACCGGAGTGCCAAATTAGTGTCAAATCGTACAGACATGCACATTAGGCTGCGACTGTTGTGGGAAAGACTCATAACGCAAGCAAACTTACTTTGGCAATCAATTTTTGCATTTTTTGTTTGCTTTGTGAATCATGAAAACAATACGCTCAAGCGGTGCCATGATGTAACCATTTTTCTGTAATTCAAAACGTTCTAAACGTAAGCACCACGCGAAGTCGTAGAGGCAGACTATTACTCTCAAATTCGGAAAACTCCAAGAAATTTCTATCCGTTTCTTCCTGCGCTGAATCATCTCAAGGTCACTTGACATATCAGATGCATCATTTCACGTGGATACAAAATTAGAATACCGTATTTCCTCGAAATACCCCCAGGGGATTTATTTATTCAGAGTGGAAATTTTGAGCGGGGGGGGGGTATTTCGAGGGGGCTTATTCGAGGGGGGTGTTGACTCAATGGGGGGTATTTCGAAGAAATCCGGTGTTTTAAAATGTACACGCCATGAACTTTTTAAAACTATTTTCACGGGTCACAGCGAGCACATCGACGATCGCCAAACGCACAGTTGAATTATGGCGTCACGGTGCACACAATTTTTCATTGGCGCTGCGCAAACTAGTTTACTGCCATGATTTTGGTAAACTCATAAATCGGCTTTGAACGCATTTGAGTTTACCAAAATGATGTGTTTGACAACTGCAGTTGATGGGGCTTACGAAAAACTCGTTTCAGTAAACTCAAATGCGTTCAAAACCGATTTACGGGTTTACCAAAATCTGGCAGTAAACTAGTGTGCGCACGCGCAATAGCTATAAATACACTTAACGATAAAAAGCGCCCGAAAAATGGCGCCGGGCGCCAGCCGCCATTGATGGTGCCAAGCAGAGTTGTTGAAAGTACCGAACTTTTTTCAAAGTATACGTAAACGTAAAGTATTTATTTTTTAGTCACCCCTTGAGTACAGAAAACATAGAGTAAATTTTTTATACCTTTACTCATAAGTAAACGTGAGTAAACGTACTTTTCCCACAAGAAAACGTAAACGTGAGTACTTTTGAGAAATGGTGCCAAAATTTTCGAAAAATGTCATTCCAAATCACCCATTTTCATAACTTTTTGCCTATTTTACGCAATTTTGACAATATAATTAATTGGTTCTATACCCATTTTCTACTAGTTACCCATATTTTGAGCACATTTTCTCCCTTTTTCCCTTCAATGCCTTTAAAAACCTACATAAAAGACTATCTTAAATACGTTTTCTGTACTCGAGTACTTTCAAAAAGTATACATAAAAGCGAGTACCACAACTTTTTTCGGAGGAAACGTAAACATATTTACTCTGTACTCCAGTATACGTATTTATCGAGTAAAAGTAAATACGTTTTAATAACTATGGTGCCAAGCGCCAACAGCCATGGCGCGGTCCCCTCAAATGACGCCAGTGCGGTGGCGCACTTCCGACTCTATCACCACTTACATTAATTAGTTTGGTTACTTTGGAAGAGAGAAATAGGGGGTTGGGTTAGGTTTATGTCCCGTCGGTGCGAGCAGAATCCATTCGGCCTTGCTTTTTAGTTTTTTCAACTGTGTGTGATCTTTTTATTTATGTAGCGTTCTTCTGTGTAAAGCATCTACTTACCTAGTCTATTAAGCACAATTTAAATATCCGGACTAATGATGGAAAAAGCGCCAGAACTTTGGCGCCAAGAGCCAAAATCGCCATGGCGTTTTTCCATCACTAATCCTGGAATAATTTTTACCAGAAACGAATTAATTTTAAAAGTATCCAGATAAATAATCATGTGTGATTCAATGCGCGATAAAACGCCACATTCTTTCATTACTTATTTTACGTAGACATGAATTAATCGACGACAGAGTTACAGTTAACTTTTCAATAGATCCAAATGTCCATGAATATTAATCCATTCATCACAATCGAGGTCGTATTACTCAAAATTAAATACGCTGTTGTGACATATAAATAAAAATATTTTCAGTTTAAAATATTATTTGGCAATTTTCCAGCGGGGGTTGAATGTCAAAATCGAAATTTACAGAATCAGAATAGTCAGAATTTCAAACAATCATGTTGACACGCCTCTTCCCACCCCACGCAATCAATGTGTCCCCCACATTAATATTTCGGTATTTTGTAACTTTAAAAATTCTTTAAAGAATGCCGCCAAACATGAAGTTGGGGAAAAATATTCCAAAGCACAGAATTAGCCAGGTCAATTTTCAATAATATTTAATAAAATTTGCGATCAATACTCGGCGGACAGCACACCTAGTATGAAAACCTACCTAGCATAACCCATTTAAGCAATAATGAACCAAAAATTATACAATTTTGTCATCATAATATTTCGTTTTTACTAATTTTATGGAATTATTAATTACAAAATTTATCACAAGATTTTAATCATAAAATTATGGTAGATTTCTAAACATACTTTGTGGCCCGCCGAGTATACAAAGTGATCAGGGGGCAGTCCCAAGCCCTGTAAAGTGTAAAGTAAAGTGTCAAATGTAAAGTCAAATGCAAAGTAAAGTGTCAACCAAAACAAAAAAGAAAAGATTTTATTACTGAACTTTGCCTGGCAATTGACACTTTACTTTGCATTTGACTTTACATTTGACACATTACTTTGCATTTGACTTCACATTTGACACTTTACTTTACACTTTACAGGGCTTGGGATTGCCACCAGGACTTGAGTTGACCTAGGTATATGAACATCAGCAGTGAAAGTGCTACAGGTGGTTGTTGGGCGCTTTGCACATTTGCATAAGCAAAATCAGTTCACGGCAGGAACCAAACCCAACCCCATACCCTGTAAAATGTCAAATGTCATGGAAAGTGTCAAAAGTCCCGCAAACTGTCAATTTGACTTTGATTTTCTACTGGTCGTTTGGCATTTTACACGACTTTTGACACTTTGTGTGACTTTTGACATTTTACTGGGCATATTTTTCAGGGTCTGTGAGTGGCCTGTGGATAAACATTTGAAAACTTTTACACGGACGCATTTTATTTCCCTTTGTGTGGCATCATCTGTATTGACAATTATTTTTCGTGTTATTCGATCTCTACATCCTGATTTTTGATTCGCTTTACAAGCTTAGATATTTTACAATTACACACTCAGTTTTACTTCACTCACATGCCCCCTGGCACAAAAGCATGTGTAAAAATGGTTGATACATAAATGAAAACGTTGGACGTAAAAAAACACAAATATCAATCTTTAAACATCATCAGATTCCATTCCACACATTTTTTTCTAATGAATTTTTGTACACCACATTGACAACAAGACAGTGGGGGAAAAATCACAACCCTGACAAAAATATCGACATGAATGTATTCTCAAAGACACTTGAGCCGAATGAAAGTAAAATAAAAGTAATATAAATAAGTAATATACCTATCAGGAACAGCTTAGCGATAAGGAAATCAAAAAAAAATTTCACAACTTCTACGGCTGGACAATCTATTTCAATCAAAGGTGCCATTGTAAAGTTGAGTAATGATGCTTTTATTTGTTAGCTAAATCAATTTAAGAAAATGCAATGCGAATGAAACATGAAATATGAAAAACCGATCATTAGACATACGATAAAGTGAACGTATAGATATCACATTCCTACAAAAAAAAATCAGAAAACAGAACTCTTGAAAATCACCAGAAACAATTCTGCCAAGTTGTTCAACGACAAAATAAGAGATGACAAAAAGTTGTAATTGTTTCGTTAAGTGACAAGCGAACGAGACAATACAACTGATGACTAAAACAGTATACGAGAATACTTGACACTTACAAGTTTACTTGAACTCGACCTAATATCACTTTTGTTGTCATTATCAGTAAAAGACAACATAGGGAATTGGCTCCAGGTATAACATAACATACACACAATTTTAATTACCGTATTTCCTCGAAATATCCCCCCTGGTTTAATCCCGTCACAATTTCCACTCTGAGGAAATAAATCCCCGGGGGTATTTCGAGGAAATAAGACTAATATTTGTATCTATAAAAGTATTTCCTTCGAACCATGCACAAAAGAAAGAAAGTGCAGAAAAAGTACCGATACATTCCGGCACTTTTTTAAGTGTGAGCTCTACCGAGCAGTGCTACAGTGCCAACGCCATAGCCTTGAACATGATATTTCCTCAAATCTGGGCGCCAGTGCCTTGCCACATTGGCGACACTAGTCTGATAACAGTTTCTATCTTGAAGATTGCCCCTTGGGCGGAAAATCTGACATTATCTGGTAATGGGTGGCTGCTGCTCCATCAGTGATGCTGGGGATACCTGAGATTGGAGGGGATTTTTACAGATCAGATGTCACTCTTATCACATCTCTCATCACTCGAACCACGTGTCAAAATGATAGCTGTTAAAACGTATTTACGTATACTCGATAAATATACTCGAGTACTGCGTAAATACATTTACGTTTCCTCCCGAATAAAATACCGGTACTCACTTACCCGCATACCTTTTCAAAGTACGCGTGTACCGAAAACGTATTTAAGGGGACATAGAAAGTGACTAACATTGGATATTATCCCAAGAAATATGTATCAGGAGAAAAAACACACATTTGATGTAATTCCAGAGTAAAAATTGAAAAAAAATGGCTGTCACGTTTTCTGTGAGAAAAAATACCCACTTTTTACGTTTTCCCAGAAAAAAAGTATTTTACTCATGTTTTACACAGTGTAAAAGTAAGAAAATTTTATTTACGTTTTCTGTACTCAGCTGCGAGTAAAATAAAAATACTTTACGTTTACTTTGAAAAAAGTACACTATACACTTTTAACAACTCTAATCAAATTCAAAATGTCCCACAACCCAAAACCACCCACCCTGCCATTAGCCACAGCAGCTGCCCTTGCAGCTAGCATGTGCGCCCTCTGCTGCTGTTGCTGCTGCTGCAGAAACATCGCTTCGTAGCCCCTTTGCTGTTGTTGTTGGCGTTGGGCAGCGGCGGCTGCAGCCGCGGCGGCTTGTTCCCGCTGTTGTTGTTCTATTTGAAGTTGCCGCGGCGCGTTGCTCAGGTAGGGGAGACTGGGGGGGTGGTTGAAATTTAAAGTTGAGAACAAATGAGGTTACGCGTCCTTTTTGGATTTATCGACAGAAGCTTTGAGGTGCATGTGAAAGAAAGTTAAGATGGGAGAGGAAGGGTTATCCAGAAAGATGACTTTGCAATGTCCATACACGATGCATCTTTTCACATTTTGCATCTTTTCTATGACATTTTTGCCAAACTTTCTATGTTCATATTCGTCATATTCCAACAAATACGCTTTATTAACACTATAAAATGCCATTTTTCAAAATTGGGCAAAAATGGATCACGTGCCTTATGGGGGAATTATGCAAGTGGGAGAATCATTTTTTCCCACTCGTCTTACAGGGGGGGGGGCTTAATGAAGAGGGGGAATTATTCAAGGAGGAATTATTCAACCAAATACGGTAAATATGTAAATATTACCCACCCATAAAGGCTGTGCGTCTGAACAGCCAGCGGCGAAGTCTGATGGTGCTGCGGCTGCGTGCCGCCCGCCGCCGAGGCTGCCAGTCCCGCAACCGCGGCCGCTGCAGCCAGTGATTGTCGATGAACTATTTCCGCCAGATGCGTCGCCAACGGCGGACTGGATTGCGGCGCGGCGCGGCTGTCGCGGCCCAGCGTGGTCAGCTGCGTATAGGGGGCAAGATTTCTTGCGGCAAGATATTTGCACATGCAAAACGTACTTATCGTATATTATCGAATAACCTTCCCCTCAAAATGAACACTATGAATTTATAACCCCACCCCTCAAAGTGGACACCATGAATTTATGACCCCCCCTCGAAATACCCCCACCAATTGGGTGTAAAGAGCACGTAAATGACCAAAGCTGCGGTTTGAGATCCGGGCAATGCAGAACACACGTTAAAAACAATGACTTTGTTACATTAGAACATGGGTTTTAAAAATTACATAATTAAGTAATTACAAAAGTCTATAGACTGTTATACATGGTGCTTATTGCTGAATTTTTCTACGTCTGCGTACGTTACACACAACAAATTAATACTGGGAGTTCGAAAAATTTCTGGCGAAATAAAAACCCCCCTCGTTTAACCCCCCCCCAAATTTTTCTCACTCTGAAAAAATAAACCCCCTGCGCTGGGGCTTTTTCGAGGAAATACGGTAATTACGCTTTCGCGCGCCAAAAAGACAGCCACCCGTTTCCATCATTCAACCAACCGATTGCGTCCTGCCGTGCGCGGCGTTGGCCAACGCGTACAGGCCCTCGGTGCTGCTGGCGCCGCTGCGGGCGGCCGCGCTGGCGGCTGCTGCGGCCTCGCGCAAACTGGCCGCCTGCGCGGCGACGGCGGCAGAGTGGTGCGCCGCGCCGGCGGCTAGGTGCTGCCGGTTGGCCGCGGCCGCCTGGAGGTGGACATGGGGAAGTGTGCAGTTTGCGTGATATTTGCGGCTCACACGCTAGTTGACAGACACATGTGTGTCAACTGGTTCGTGTCAACTCAGATTTCGCCTTGACGTGTCGCAGAGTGATCTTCAAAGGTACATGCGACAATGTTGAAAAAAAATATTGCAGCAAGTAGATTGGAAGATCACTCTGCGACACAAGAAGGAAGCCGAAATCTGAGTTTATAGTGCGTGGCCCAGCATTAGTGTGGTTTTTCATACGTATAAAGAAATTTATTTGTTATATTATTATTTATTATTTTATTTTATATTTTAAATACGTTTATTATTTTTCAATTTTTTTTAAAAATTTCTCACTTCATCCATCAAAAAACCCCAAATCACCAAGCAAAACCCGACCTGCTGCTGCGTCACGGATCTGTAGTAGCTGGGCGGCAGGGCGGTCGCCGCGGCGGCCGCGTGGCCGCTGTAATTGGACGTCGCCGTCGCGCTCGTCGTGATGGCGGTTCGGTGCTGGCTGTGCGGCTGCAGCGCGCCCAGCGCCGTCGATAGAGCCCGCTGGTCGTTGGCGTATGACTGGGTAATTTTGATTTTGATTTATTTAAAAATAATGTAAATTGTGACAAGAACTGTGAATTCTGTATGTGGAAGAATGGCGGCCCGCACACTAGTTGACAAGTCAAAATTTTTGGGCTGTTGTCAACTGCATGGGTCAACTAAAAGCACGCGCGTGCGCGTTCAGTTGACAACACGGCAGTAGTGTATGAAAGGAATTGACCGGCTAGTCGCCGCACCCACATCAAAAATGTGACACTGCACAATGCGGCCGCGCACAGTAGTACACCATCGAAATTTGGGAAACTCATAAATCTGTTTTGAAAACGATTTGGGTTTACCACAATGATTTTTGATCGTCCTAAAAAGTAGTTCACAGACTCCTCATAGTGGTCAACTCAAAGTTGTTCAAAACACATTTATGAGTTTGCCAAATTTCAATGGTGTACTAACTAGTGTGCGCAGCACAAAGGTTCATAAACATTCAACCCCCCAAACCCCAACCCCACAAACATGCTGTGCCATTCTAATCACCGCCTCATAATCGCTAGCCGAGTGTCTGGGTCTGCCGCCGGCGGCCGCAGATGTCGCGTGGCCGTTTGTTAGTGCCGACGGTTCCAATCCGTTGAACACTTGAGATGCGGGCACGGCTGGGCCGGCTCTGGGAGGTGGGAAAGGTGATTTTGAGAGGGAGTAGATGGGTTGTAAAATGGTGTAATATTTAGCTCAATACGAGTTTTTTCACTTATCAGAGCCTGTCATCATTTTTGGTTAGGTTTCAGTGCAATGCAGAGTTGCGAAAGCGTATTTACGCTTACCTGAAATACCCGGGTATTTGGGTATTTATACTTACGCTTACGCCTACGCTTTCACAAAATACCCTTACGCTTTGTTACGCTTTCCCAGCCAAATTAAAAACTTTACTGGTAGCTGGGTCGCATTTTGAATACCCGGGTACAGAAAGCGTAAAAATTATTTGCGCAGGACCGTGTTTATATAGCTTTTGAGAAAGCATCAAACAGGGTCGTATATAGTTGGCAGAGTGCAAAGTACTTGTTCATCCAGGATTATTATGTCGATAATGCACGAGTGGGATATTGCACACAGTTACGCAAGAAAGAGAAATATTTAAGGAATAAAAAGGAGGAGTTGTGCACAGCAACTAATTTTTTTCCCCTAATAAACTTTGCGGACGGTTTTCCTGTAGTGAGTGCAACTTTGCATTCTTTCTGTAAATATAATATACTCGGCTACAACACACTTAGTATGAAAACCTACCATAATTTAATGAATAAAATCTTGTGATTAAGTTCGTAATTTATTTTTCATAGTAAAAACGATATTATTATGATGAAAAATCTGTATAATTTTTGGTTCTTTATTCAGATGGGTTATGGTAGGTTTTCATACTAAGTGTAATGTCCGCCGAGTATACCTCATATAAAAGTGAAAACAATGATGTTTTCTGTTGCTCAACAGCGAGAGCACATTCTAAAAAATTTTTACGCTTACGCTTTCCTAGGTATTTTAAAAATACCTTACGCTTACAGTATCCATACTCAAAATTTGGTAAGTGTATTTACGCTTACGCTTACGCTTTCCAAAAATACCGGTATTTTAACAACTCTGGTGCAATGTATATTTTCATATTATTTTTAACTTATAGTTTCCTCAAAGTTCCGAATGAAAATTGAATTTTCTAGAAGCTTTATAAATATTTATTTAGAGTATATCCTCGAATACGTCCAACAGGGAGTGATTTTTTCGTCAGTACTATTTCAAGGGGACTTATTTGAGAGGGGAGAGTTATTCGCGGGGGGGGGGGAGTTATTTTTTCATCAGAATATGAAGTAACATGCATGATCAATATATAGGGTCGAAATTCCATAATTCATGCAATGAATTCAATGCTTGTGAACATTAGCTGCTTGGCTTTTACAGAAAACATACATAAAAACTCTTTCGTAAATAGACTTCTTTGTCACCCATTGAAGAGGGGGGAGTTATTCAAGGGGGGAGTTATTTGTTCCTCAGTCAACTAACAGGGGGGAGTTATTCAAGAGTGGGGAGTTATTCGAGGGGGGGCTAATCGAGGATATACGGTAGTATTTCATTACATTTCATTACATCTGTTCAAACGTCGCCTATTTCCGCACCGCACCAACAAAGCCCCCCCCCCAGCCAACCTAATATACGAATGATTGCCGCCAGCAGCGTGTGGGCCATGGTTCTCAGCCATTTCTGGCGGCGCCCTGGCCGGGCCATTTTGCTGGGCGACATGATGGGTAGTCTGCGAATTTTCGGACGCGCCGCCGCCGGGCAAGTCGAACGACATGTCGCAGCCGGCGCTGGCTAATTGGGCGCGCACTGAGCGGAAGTCCCGCTCCACCTGTGGGGAGGGGGGTTGGGTGAAGGGTTTGGTTGAGTGGGGACATTTGTGGGGGCAGTACCAGACCCTGTAAAATGTCAAATGTCATGCAAAATGGAAAAAGTCATGTAAAATGCCCTGGAACATGGCAAACGTATGCATGGCAGTTGACATTTTACAGGATCTGGGATTAGCACCTGGATATTATTATACCTACTTACACACACGAGTTCACGGCGCCCCAAGAATTGTGAAAACTCCAGATTTGGACGCATTTGAGTTGACCAGAATGAGTCATTTTTAATCTCTGTCAACTGTAGTTAACGGACACCTCATTTCGCTAAGTTCAAATGCCTTCAAAGCTGAGTTATGAGCAGAAGTTTAGCAAACTCCAGTATCATAAGGAATTAGGGTTAGGGCAGTTTAGGGTTATTACGGCGTCGTTTTTAATAAAAAAACCCCCGGAGTATCGTTTCTGGTCGAAAATGGTATTCTATTCTATTCTATTATTCAAGAATAAGCAAAAATTTGACAAAGACTCACAGAAGTGCGCAAAGTGCTGACGAGAACGGCTAACTGCGGATTTATGTGCTCCATTTCAATGATCTTCCTGTCGTATTGATCCAGCATGCGGGCCATATTGACGCACTTCACCGACCTGAAAAAAGGAGTAGTTTTTACAACCACTTTCAGTTCACCGAAACGCTATCCGTCAACTCAAAACCCACCAATAAAACCGTTCTACATCGCTCAACTTGACCAATTCCTCATTACAACTGAGCGGCTGGCAACCGAACTCAAACTTGCATATCAACGCGTTGATCATGTTCAAAACCCAGGCCTCCAGTTCGGTCATCTTGTGACTGACCATGGTGAACCTGCGCATCAGTTCCGACGGGATGTTGGGCGGGAACTTGGACAGCAGACGCATTTGGATCTGGGGGGGTTAGGATTAATGTGTGAGGTTGACGTGGATTTTGACTGGGGGTTACGGTAGAGTTTTGAATGACGTGGCCCAGTGAATAATATATGTAGCGATGATTTCTAGATCACCATGAACAAAATGTATATTATCTTGGTCAGACACACAAAAAATTCCTTGGATCTTATTCAAGAACATACGGTAGCCCTATCACTGTATATAATTGCCAGAAACAAACCATGTGAACAGCCAGGTACCGATCGCCGGCGCGTAGCACCACCGGCACTTTGAGTCCGTCGATGAACACCCAATCCCAACTGCTCAGCACATTCTGAGAGTATTTACGACAACGTGTATTTTCACTGCTTTTCATTTGATGATTCGTTGCTTATATTTATCTTATTTACATTTGACTCCTGGTAGAGAGCATACATAAATAGTTTGCTTTGTTTGGGATGAATCTCACACTCTGTCAAGTGTCAAGTTACAATATTTAAAACATTTTTTGAACTTAGGTGCACATGTTTATCTGAAAGAACTCGGCGCGACATGCGTAACTGCTTGCTTGAGAAAAGGAAAAAATTAGTGTCAAGTAACTTTTCTGAACAAGCCTACCGCCACCACTAATGCAAACAGCGACTTACGGCGTTACGCCATTTTATCTAAGGCGCCAGCGCCATGGCGCTTTACCATCACTAGGTACCCATCACCGACACCAACGAAGATCTAAACATAAAAAGCAACATAAAACACAGTAAATACTGCGGGCAAAAAACACACATTCAAGCTCACCATTTTAAATTCATCGTGATTAGGCATTCTAATCAGATCGGACAAATATTTTCGATCGGCCGACAATGTGGACACTGGCGTCGCGGGATGATGACCCATCGCAGAAGTTCGTCCTTGCGGCTGGGGGTGAGATCGAAATCAGTGGGGCGTATTTACACGGTTGCGACGGATTAATGGAGAAAGAGTGCAAAAAGTGCACTGCCGCGAGGGGGAATCGAACACGTTGTATTGAACACGAACGCCCGCAGTGACGGTTGGGCTCTAGTCAGTAGCCACTATTAAGGGATTATACGCTGCGACGGCAATGCCCTTAAGCTTGTGTTAATGGGTCACATAATATGCGGGATGGGCACATGTGCGGAATAGTTTTTGATGCGGAATGGGCCCGTGCCCGTTTGAATCGTTTGTAGTGATAGAATGGCGGCATGGCGCTGGCGCCATTTAATGATGCCAAACAGCGGCAGCGCCATGGCGCCATTTCTTCTGACACTTTTACAACACTAATCGTTTGAATCCCAGACGGGTAGCGAATGATGTTGTAAATATTAGGCACTTTTGAGGACAGGATTAATAACGAGATAAGCATTACGTCAGATAGCATCACCGACCCTCCACCAAACAAAAACTACGCAGATATTTACATCAGTCCTCACCAGATACCCACACCCACCCGAATACCCAATACCCAATACCCACCGGATACTCAGGGCCTTGTATCCTCGTAACCCCATGGGCAGTCCCATTACCCGCCAGCTGCCTGTGTCTGTCCGCGGGAGGGGTACCCCCCTGGTGAGCGGCCGCTTGGGAATGGGTCAGACCCCCGTGCGGCGTGGCGTGCCGCGACGCGGGGAGCAAAAGTGATAGGTCACTGCCGCCGCCGCGTGTTGAGGATGAGCCGGTTACTGTGGGGGGGGGGTTGGGGTTATGGTATTGTTTTGGATAAGCCCCCTCCCCCATTGGGGCATTCGAGCAGGGAGTTATTCGGGGGGATTATTTTTTCCTTAAGCTATTCATGTGTGCCCTGTGGATTGAAAATCATTTTTAACATAAAAAAGGGAGTGTAAATATGATCTATTTATGTTATGATCATCTCGATTGCGGTTTGATCATTCTGTGGAAATAATTCCATAAGTTGTGCTTTTATAATATGGCTCAATGCATACCCAATTCATCTCGAAGTATACGCCAGTTTGTCGAATATTCATCGAGATGTATAATCCCAAAAATATGATTAAATTCACCAAAAATATGTTGCCAACATACCAATAGAAGCGCCCCTCTGTCGCTCGATAGCCGCGGCGACATGCGCATCTCTAGCCGTTGCATCGGCGCCGGCGCGCCGCGCGGCTAAATCTACTTGCTGCCGCTGCGAGGGGGCGGTTTATCATGGGGATTGATTTAGTCAATCTTAAGTTCAGCATTTGACAAGGGGGGTACTGGTTCAGGGGTCACTTCCCACACGCTGTAAAATGCCCTGTCACATGTAAACTGTAATGCAACGTGCAAAAAATGTAATGTGTCAATGTCAATTTTTGGCAGTTTACATTTTTTTACCTCAGTGCATGAACTTTTACATTTTGCAGGGTCTGCAAGGGTCTGCTAGGGCCAGTCCCAGACAATGTAAAGTGTAAATGTCATTTTAAAACCGTGTAAAATGTCATGTTTGTCCAAATCTTATTGTATCGTATCCAAATGTTATGTTTGTGTATTCAAATCTTACCTCTGGATATAAGATTTGAATACAAAACATAAGATTTGGATACACCTGACATTTCACATGTTTTTTACACTTACATAATCTTTTACAGGGTCTACGACTGCCCCCGGACGCGTTTACAGCGTCGGTGCACTCACCCAAGACGAGTGCTGTCTAGCGGCGAGTATAGCGAGCGCCTGTTCGTCCGCAGTGGCTGCAGGAATCGACGGCCGCCGGTGCTGTTGATGCCGGTCGCCGAGCAGCATGCTTTCCATGGCGCCGTGCGGCGACGCTGCGAAATTGGTGAATGCATGTGATTGCGGGGAAGCATGTGAAAGTTGAGCATGAAATTGGCTGTTGCGTTTATTGTGCCTACACACACACTAGTTTTCACCGTGACTTCGTGGGAAAACTGAATTTTTTCAAATGCAGATTTATCACCGTGGTTGAATGATCTTATTTAATTTTCATGTGAATTTAAATTTATGAAAGTTTAAATTTGAAAACTAAAACACGTATATCATACAATAAGAGTAGGCTGAATGTCGCCATGTCACCATTTCAGTTTTCATAGAAGTGACGGTGAAAACTAGTGTGTGTAGGGCCATTGGGTGGAAATTTCAGCGCATGTAAATAGTGGTATTTACTAGGTTGATGAATCTGTTTACCCATCGAAATGAACACTATAGCGCTATTATATGAATAGTGTAAAGTGCTGGTGCTATAGTGTAAAATTCAAAGAGCGTTACCGTAATTTTATGAAAGAAGTCACATGGAAAATCATGCATCAAGTCAATCGGCCATAGAGAAAACAGTAAAATGTGATGAGAAAAAGTCTTTTTCCCAACTGAATTACGGTAGATTGCATTGTAAAGTGTGTATTTAGTCAGCGGAAATTATCAACGAGTGGTAAATACAAGTACACACCTAAGTACACTATTAACTATTCCCAAAAAAATGTTTAAATACACGCGCCCAGCCCAAAACGCACTAGCTAAAGTGGTGAAGTGCTGCGGCAGTGTCAAACTGGAGGCGGCCGTGCTGAAACGTGGACTCAGCGCCTGCATTGTCGTGGTTTATGTGGTTTTTTGAAAAAAGGGAGTTCACAGCTTGAAAATTTAACTACCTAGTTGGTATACTTTATGGGACTCATGCTCAAATAAAATCGTAGTCTTGAAATTTTAATTGCCAAATACTTTTTCGGACCTTGATAGCATGCATCAAATATCCATTTTCGTGCATGAACATCATGCCGGTTGAAACTCCCATGTGTGTATATTACCACCAGACCTAGGTATTTTTTATTACCGATATCGATTTGTACCAAAGGCATGAATACCATTTCCCGGGAGACCTTTTACACCAGGGGGCAGTCCCAGGTCCTGTAAAGTGTAAAGTAAAGTGTCAAATGTCATAAAATGTAAATTACAAAACAATTATTACTGAACTTCCCACGACGATTGACACTTCACTTAACCTCTGTCATGACAATTGACACTTTACATGACACTTGACACTTTACTTTACACTTTACAGGGATTGGAATTGGCACCAGACGCACCCCCCTCACCGAGTAAGTGGGCAAGGCGTCCCTGTAGCTGGATGTGATTCCCAGCGGCGTGTCCAATTCGTGCAAACGGCGCTGTTTGGGCGGCGACGCGGCAGCTTCTATACCTTCCGCCTGGGTTGTTTTGCAGGTGTTTAGGATATTTTGATTTAGCTGCAAAAATTTTCCTGCAACTTTAAACGTGGTGTTGTTTTATGATCTATTCACCGACTGGACCCTATTCAGGAGCCGTCTAACACTTTGTGAAGTGCGGTAAAAACATTTTTGCCGGTCACTTGATTATGATTGGGAATTTGTCGTTCACCGCTGAATTTCTACACATATTTGAAAGTTTATCGTAATTCTTGACAGAAACCTGCCACAGGAACAGGTAACTATACTCCAGTCACTTTACACCGTGCACGTGTCATGAATCCGTGTATTCAGCTGTTTTTCGATTACACGATTCACGAGGTCTTTTACCGCACTTTTCCCTCTGTTCCCACTTCACCGGCCGCTTGCCGCTGCAGTGCACTGCACTGGGCCCGGAGGTCCAGATTATAAATGCGTGTTGTAAATTTTAAGGAAACGTGTCCGAAGACGGTAGGTTTTTCAGAACGTGCGATGAACCACTCGGTGGCTCACGCTGTTCCGTTTCCCGCAGCACGCACAGCACTTACACTCAGCATAAGCAGCGCGGTAATTAGAGCAGTTGTTAATTAGCTAACTAAGGGAAAAAGTTAGTACTTAGTGCCAATACAAAAGGGGGTCCAAGTTGGGTTGAGAAGAGAGTTTATTTTTTGGGCGATGGAAGAACAGTAGCGGCAGAGTAGAAGCAAAATTAGCTTACGTCGCATCGACGAAGTTGTCGGAAAAAACAATTTCAGCTACTTATAAGGCGATCAAAACTACCATAATCGACTTGAATGAAAAGCAAAAAAAAGACATAACATTGCGAAGTTACAAAATCACTTTCAAATCACATAAGCTCTGATGCAAGCACTTAGTAAAATCGTACGTAAGGCAACCGCTTAAAAAAAAGAGTACTAATTGAGATCAGCTAACAAAAGTAATTAAAAAGCTTCATGCGACATGGGGCTAAGTCTATAAATTACAAGCTTACTTAATACGACAATTACTCACTTCCATAATTACCTACAAATCCCTACTTAATATAAAACGACCTAACACAAATAACAATGCAGTGCAACGCATTTTTACAAAAACAGAATGAACAAAATACATACAAAGGCAATTACGGCATCGCAATCCAACACAGCAATTTAAGCTAAATAATTAGACAGCTAACACATGCTTACAATTAATGTTAATTAATTAAGAAACAGAACGATTAATTAAGCTCATGGGAATGAAAGGCATTGGCGTGAAACGATCTGTACAATAGTTTCTACATGTCACATGGAAACTTTGCTTGGGGGTTTTGTATTCATTAATTACGGTAGCTAGAGAATGCTCGCGGGCGCAAAGTGCTTATCACCTCCAGTCCCGCGACCCACTATTGTGACTATCCGGTCAGCTAGCGCCCGTGAGAAAGGTTTCAGCCCGATGGCCACACCCTTCCGAGCGCGAGGAGATATTTATGCTAGGGCGGCGGAAAAGTATTTTTTTTGGACTGCGACTTGTCACTTGGGGCGTTATCAGAAGCTGTTCCTACCACCCACCGATACTAGATGACGCACGACAATCTAGTCAACATGGGGAGGAACGCGGAACAGTGCTTTTGTATTTTTTGAGTGAAATTCATTGTTCCTGGCTTCCGGTCGCCACCTACCTATCAGCCGTCAGTCTCCGCCTCTGCCCAAAGATAAGTAAAGGGTAGAATGTGCTTTAGACCGCCCAGAGAGTCACAACAGTGTGCCGGCGAGCCCAAAGGCGGCCACACGCCGCGCCGCGGCATTTCAAAGTGAAAAATGTGAAATTCCCCTCTCACCTTATGCCATGTGGAATGCAGTTACACCTAAGTTAGACATAACCTAGCTAGATTGACTTAAATGGATTTGGCGCACGAAAATAGTAATTAAAATTGGGGGGTAAGGAAACGAAATTGTGCAGAGCACTACAACCACTATAAAACATGGCGAACTCGGTCAGCCCATGTAGCGGCGTCGATCTTGCGATGCAGTGCTCTGACGGGGTACTGCGCAGCCCACTGCAGGGCTGTGCATGCCATGCAGTCCCCGTTGCCGTCGAAAAGCCGCCGTAATGTCTGAGAAAGTTTGCCCAAATTTAGTTTACAAAATACATAGTAGTTTACGTTCCGTGAATTATTATTGCATTTGTTTGTCTAAAATTTTGTGGGGTGGTGTTTTTCCCATCGTAAAAACGCTCTTACAACCCACCAGCCATTGCGGTTTACCTCCTGGCTAAACTATTGAGGTGTGACCGGTGATTATTTTTACGATCGCATGCACAAAATTTTTCGTTAAATAAAAGTTGTTCATCTTTTCGAAATTTTCAAAAAGTGGTTGTTTGCATGCAAAATGGCTTGCGTGTATTTCACAGTCGAAAATCAAATTCCGAAACGTGGCTGGCAACTACAGAAATGCAATAATAAGCTGAGAACGGTATGGGAGTTAATCAACTGCCCTGCCTTTTGCAGTCGTGACTTTATAATGGAATTGCCAATTGGGTTCTGGAGGTATTTCTATTTTCAAAATTATTCTGCTCTTTTCAAATTTACAAAAAACTTTGTTTTTTATTCAGAAAAGTGCCAATTTTGGACGGTCAACTGGGGGCGGCGGTTACGTTGGTCAATTCGGGGGGACAAAATGCGGCCATTCGGTGCCGCAGCGAACGTCTTGGAAACTATTTGGTGTGTGATTTCGAGATACTTAGTTAATTGTTTTGTTTGTTTCACTGTTGGTTATAGTTTCCATTACGTTATCAGTTTCCAAAAACTTCCAAAAAAAAAAAAAAAACTTGCAAAAAAAAAATGTCCTGGGTTTACTCAAACTCCCTCGTCAGTGCCCTCCATCGGCACGTCTTCTTCGGCAGCAACCTCGGGCTGCATGTCGTCCTCTTTAGCCGGCGCCGGCGCAGCGACCGCCACGGGCTCATCGGGCTCGATGTCGCCGTCGTGGGCTAGCGGCGCCTCCTCTTCCGGTGCGGAGAACGTGGCGTCGTCGCCATCGCCATCGGAGGTGCTGGCGATGTCCTCGACCTCGTCCGTGGGGTCGTACGGCAGCGGCTCGTCCGCCGGCTGGGGCGCGTTCTGTACGTCCACGGGCTCGTCCATATTGACGTCCGGTTGGGCGAGCTCGGTCTGGGCGGCTTCGTCGTCATCGTCGTACTGGTGCTCGGGGCAGTGGGCCTGCGGCCTCCAGTCGGGCGACCAGGTCCATATCCTGGATCCCCAGATTTTTTCTGCGTGGTACTGGTAAAGACCAGCCGAAGCGAATTCATACGAGAAGAAAATGTGGAAGAAGTCAGACCACAACAAGGTCTCCACGTTGGCCACCACAACTCTGGCGCAACGCGAGCGGGAGGTGGCCACGTTTCCACGCTCCAGCTGGGCCACGAAGCCGACTCGAGTGGTCTGCTGAGAATACTGGGTGGTCAACCTGTCGCGCGCGGGCGGCTCGCTGCTGCGCACGCACGACACGATGGTCACCTCAGCTTCTCTGGCTTGCGCCTTGTCGGCGGTGAGCACTCGAGTCGCCCAGAATTCTCGCCCGTAGTGCTTCAACGACGGGTCGGTTGCCAATCTGTCGATCAGCGCGCGCTGCTGCGCCGCATAAAAAGTGACCACCAAAATGGCATCCGCCCGACTCAAATCACTCCAGGGCACGCCGCCCTGGTTCGCCAATTCGACAAAATGCTTAACCAACTGCACTACGATGAGCTGCTCGGGCACGTTGACGGTCGACGTGCCCTCCTTGGTCTCCAGTCCGGTGTGGTTGATGACCGTGGACAGCGGGATCGGGACGTTGTCGCCCGGCATGCGCGGCAAGTTGTCGTCCCGGCACGGCGATTTCTGATGATAGGGGCGGAGCCGGCCCTCGTACGCCGCGTGCGAATTGGCGTTGATCAACTGGGGGTGCCCGCGGAAAACCGTTTCCAGCCGCAGCAGGGGGCACATTTTGGACGCTGTGAGTCCATCAATCAAGGATGGAGAGGGATTAAGGAAGGGTTCAACCCATCGCTGGGTCTGAACTTTGCGGGTAAGTTGCTTGCTGTCGCCGAACAGCAAGACTAAGCCGTTGTGGGGGAGCGACACGGGGTTCAACGCTGTGACCATGGAAATGTTCGTGACGAGCGACGCCTCGTCCACTATCATGGCACAGTACCTGATGTGCTTGATGCGCACATCATGTGTCGAATCGACAGTCACGTGGATCTGTCCCGGCTGCAACAAATCCAGAACGTACTTGTGCAGCTTGATGGTGCCCTTGGCGTACCTCCGGGCGGCCCGGCGCAGCACGCGGCCCCAGTCCGTGTCCTCGAGGTCCGGGTCGTTCACATCGACGCCCGTGCGACCCGCTACGACCTCGTCGTCGTCGTCGTCCCATTCTTCGTCGTCGTCCTCGCCAGTGACGACCAGGTGCGGCACCTTCTCCATTAGCGCCTTCATCACCTGCTGGGGGGTTTGATTGGGACCTGCGACGATGGAGTGCACGGTCTCGTACTCAGTTTTCACCGCCCAGTACTGGTCTACCAGCTCTATCCACTGGGCGTCGAGCCGCGCGACCGAGAAAGGAGTGTCCTGCGCTATTTTGTGCAGCGCGGGCAGGTCATCCACAGCGAGGTCGCTGTAGACCTCCTGGGTTTCCAACAGGGGGCTCAGCACCCTTACAGCGAACGCCGCTCTCAATTTCAAATATTCGACGTACCCGGGCTCTTGCAGCATGTCCTTAACTTGTGCGGCGGGCAGTTCGGACCACTGCTTGCGGCCCAGCAGCAGGCGGCGCACGGCGTCGTGCACGCCGTCGCAGCCGGTGCGCTGCATGTTTTGCACAGCGCGCCTAGCGCTCTCGTCCGTCGCCGAGTTGACGGTGCACGTGACGATGGTGGAGTGGTACTTGGCGTTGGAAGTGATGTCGGAGGAAAGGGTGGAATTACTGTCTGGGAATGGGCGACCATTAAACTGGTTGAAGTACAACGAGCACATGTACGCCACCTGGTTCTGCACAGTGGTCTTGCCAGTGCCGAACGGGGAGTCGCACATGAGCAACAGCGGCCACGCCAGCTTCAAGGCGGCTAAAACGGCCGCCAGGGTTTTCGCCTGGCCGCCCAACGGCTTGAACTCGCCGGGCTTACTCACCAGCAGCGCTTCGGACGTGCCCTGACGGATTTCGTCTTCTAGGGGCGCGGCCGTGGCGCGGATGTGCGACCACTGGGTGAACGTGTCGGACAACCGATCATCATACACAATGGCAATGGCGATCTGGTCACCCAGTTTTAGGACATTGCCCGAGCGTATGTTGGACGGTCTCCAACCTTCGTTCAGGCGCTCGATAGCGCCTTGCAACGAGCGCATGGTTCGCACATAGTTGGGCGACTCATTGGTGGTGCGCACCATGTAGTCGCCGTTCTCGAGCTCGGACGGGAGCGCCGCCTGGCTCAACTTCAAGTCCAAATTGCCCACAATTACAGCCCGCTCCGGACTTACCTCTAAGGTGGCCACTCGCAGCTGCAACTTTGGCTGCGTCGGGTCGGGCCTGTCGTCGTCGGGCATCGCCTTGGTCAACGTCAGCACCGACATCGGTCCGGCGCCGACCAGCAGCTGGGGTAGCGCGTTGATTTGCGCGTTCGCGCGTCTCTGCTGCTCGTCCATCTGCTCCTGCTCGTCGTTGACGGCGTCGGCCAGGTCCGGCCTGTTGATCGTGATGCACGCCTTGGTACCTGCGTCGGTCGCTTCCCACTCAATTAGCGCGCGCACCGCCGTGGCGCGTGCCGCTCGGAAACGCAACAAGGACTCGTGGTACATGTATGCTGCGGCCAGCATCACGTACTTGGTGCGCAGGTGCGGCGGGTGCACCCGGTTCAGTTCCACCTCGTGGGGGTCGTGGAAGTAAAAATCTTCCAGCGCCGATTTTTCGAGCAAGAAAACGCCATACGCATGTGCGTAATAGACGTTGTCAAACACGTCGTTGTTCAGGTCGTGAAACTCGACGTGTGCAATCCCCAACATACCTGCACTCGGGATCGGGTTGCCGGGCATGGTGTATTCGCGGTGCGCGAACGCCAAGCGCTCCGGGCCGCAGTCGTTGCGCTCGCCCGCGCCCAACTCCGGCAGCTCCTTGTAGCGACGGGGCGTGAACGCCACTCGCAGCCGCAACGACCGCCAGTTCGTTGAGTAGCGCTGGTAGCCGACCTCGTCGCGCTGCGCGTCGTACTCACTGTCGGCCGGGGCGCGTCCCTGTACGGTTACGACGACGGGCACTGCCACCAATAGGGGGCTAGCGCTTTTGTTCATGTCCAATTTAATGTCAAAGAACTCCCAGTAGTCGGGCTTGGCAGTGCAACGCTGCACATACCTGGCCGTAAACTTCATGCCGTGTCTGACAAGCGGCAAGTGCAGCTCCGGGCCGTACTTCTCGTTGACGTTGGCGTACTGCGCCACCACGACCGACGTGCGGCGGTCGCGGGCGCCGCGCGCGATGTTGGTCGAGTAGGTGAAGAACGGATACACGTTGTCGGCGTCGTTCCATTCGTCGTTCTCGGCCAGCTCGGCCAGCGCGTCGTCGTGAAGTCGCACGTGGGCTTGGTAGTATTCCCGGTCTGCAGTGTCGTGTCTCCAATAGACACGGTCCACCCAGCCGGCGAACATCCGCTTCGCGTAGACGGGCGGCGGGGGCCGCTGGTTCTCACCCCACTGGTGATCCACCTTGGGGGGCGGTATGGTGGCGCCCGGTTCGCCACGTTGGGTGGTGGCTTTCGTGAAGCCCGAGCCCGCGGCGCTGGCACGCCGGCCATTGTGCTGCCGTTTGGCGCCCATGCTCCTTCCGGCCATGTTACGTTTTTAAGTTTTAAGGAAGAGTGCAATTAATCACAATCAATCACCGGCACTGCAGTGGACTCTCGGAGCCCACTAGTGTACCAGTGAATTACAACCGCACTCACACACACACGAACACGCAGTCACACGCACTTGGGATCACAAGTTTGTCAAACTTACGCGATGGGGGAATTATTCGAATTACGGGAACACAATTAATTAGGTTGTTCAGTGGCTACGTCGATAGCCACTTAAGGGCTTTACCGCGATGAGAGTCTAAGTAGGGCCGAGATTCTGCGTACAAGTGGGAATTATGTTTTCAAGCGTTGGTTTACAGCGATCCGCATGCACTACATAAATCTTATCATTAGCATCATTATAAATAGTTACAAGCGGATGAGCATAGCGAATGCATTCGTAGGGGCCTAAAAAGAAAGCAGCAAATTTTTTACAAGGGCCGGTCTGATCGGTCAAGCGCGGAGTGAAAATACGAACCGCTTGGCCCGGCTTCAAATTCAAATGGCGGGCGCGGCGATTGGCGTAGTATTGCTCTTTCAATTGAGCATTCCTAAGCGCGGTATGCGCCGCATTGCGCGCCGCCGAGAGACGCTGCGCGAGCTCGGTGGGTTCACCGTGCTTATCTGTCGACTCGGGTAGCATTGCGCCAGGCGCGGGGGGCGTCAACATTCTTTCCCATAGCGACGCGGCTGGGCGCCCAAACAAAAGTGCGTACGGCGTGGTGCCCATTGCCGGGTGTTTCGACGTATTGTACGCATGTACCGCGGCGCCTAAGTGGTAATCCCAATCGGAATGGGTTTGGTTCACGTAATGGGACACGATTTCCATCAGAACACCGTTTCGGCGCTCCACCATTCCGTTGCCTTTTGGCATATACGCAAATGAGCGATGCTGAAGGGTATTGAAATACAATAACAATCTTTTGAATGCCCCTTCGACAAAGCTTGGCGCGTTATCGCTCAAAATGGCGCCGGGTACGCTAAATATGGGAAGAATGTGTAGCAAGAATGCAAATGCTACAGTATCCTGCCGGATATCGGGTACCGGAACGGCGATACCAAATCGCGTGCACTGGTCAACGAAAACCAACACGTGTTTATGCCCGCGCCGCGTGCGTGGCAGCGGGCCAACGGCGTCGACTGCGATGACATCGCCGGGAGATCGCGCGATTTTCCGGCACGCCATCAAAGTCTGCATCGACTGCCTGAGTCCTTTTCGCGCACAACACAAAGGGCACGTGGCGACCCAATGCGCGCTTTCGGGGCGCATATTTGGGAACCACGCAAATTCCTGTAATCTTTCGAAGGTTTTCATTATTCCCAAATGTCCCGCTGTAGGATGATTGTGTGCTAGTTCGAATACTAGCGGGCACAGTGAGGCTGGAATACACACAGGATCATACAACTTGATCCCCGGTACTATTGAAGCCTCAGCCCTTTTTCGCATGATTCCATATTGATCAATGAAAAACGGTGGCACACATTGTCCAGGTGCATCCTTACAAACTTCCATCAAATTCACTATATACGCTTCTTGCATCTGCAAGCGCTTCAATTCAATTATGGGGACAAACGGGGGCAAAACGTGATCAGTGTGAAAACCGTTGACGCGCACTTCGGTGGCCGCGGGGCCACCAGCCATTGTTTGTGGACCTACGGTAGTGAGTCCGGTAATTGGCTCCACCCCATTGTTCGCCGGCTGTCGCGTGTCCATTGTCCCAGGGTTGCGGTCACGCGCCGCAGACTCCGCCCTCGCACGCGCGCGTGTCCTCATTGGTTCCTTGGTAGGCGCGCGTCTGGAAACAGTAGCTACCGTATCCCACGGGTCAATTGCGGTCTGCGTCGCGACAGTTTTATTGTGTGATATTTTAATGAGTGCAAATTGCTCGAATGCTTCATCAAGTTCTAATTTCTCGTCGAAAATTATTGGCGCATCACGCCTTCGGGACAGAGCATCTGCGAGCTCATTGCATTTTCCTTTCAAATGCTTGAATGTAATTTGATACGGGGCAATGGCCAATGCAAACTTATGCAATGCGGCGTGTGGTGTAGCCTCCAAATTGGGGTTCTTCACCCAAGGGATACTTTTGGCATCAGTCCACACTTCAAAGGGGCGTCCCGCCAAGTAGCAATGCCAATTTCGGACGCTCTCAAAAATAGCGTAAGCCTCTAGAGTGATGGCGGGCCATCTGCTCTGAACCTCAGTCAACTTCCGGCTGTAAAACGCGCACGCATGCAGTCCAGATTTTTCATCGGCTCGCTGCACCAGCACTCCCGCGACCGCAATTTGTGACGCATCTGTAATTACGATGAACGTTTTATTTGGGTTCGGGTATTGCAAACAGGGGCTGTGTAACAGTATTTCTTTTAATTGGAAGAAGGCTCTCAGAGCCTCAGGATTGTCGTTGAGATCTACCGGCGCGTTTCCATCGTAGTTCTCGCGCGGCCCGGTGCGTGTCAAATTCGATAGCGGCACTGCTATTTCGGCGCACCTGTGTATCATGCGTCTGAAAAATCCCACTGCTCCCAAAAACCCTTTGACTTCCTTGACAGTTTTCGGGAGGGGCCAGTCTGAGATAATATTGCGTTTGTCCATGGGAATGCAAATGCCCTCACGGCCGATCATGAAGCCCAGAAATTTTACCGCGGTAATGCGTGCGAAAAAACACTTACGGGGACTAATTTTGAAGTTATTTTTGATCAATCGATCCAAAATTTGGCCTATGTCACTCAAATGGGTTTTCCAGTCCTGACTGTAAATTAGCAGGTCGTCAATGTACAATAGCACATTGCGATGAATCAATCCCGCCATTGCAAGCTCAAAACACCTTTGTGCCAAACTTGGTGAGCATTTTAATCCCATAGGTAATCTCTTCAATTGGAATTGACCAAAAATATTACGGAACGAAGTGATGTGTCTGTCGTCGGGATGCAGTGCAATGTTATAGAAAGCCTGATTAATGTCGGCACTGCTAAAAAAACTTGCAGTTGCTGAGTGCATCCACGGTGTCATCCAGCCTCGGCAATGGAAATTGCGGCGCATGCAAAACCAAATTTAATCGCCTGTAATCAATGACCATGCGTTTAGAACCATCAGGTTTAGAAACGACTAATGTGGGAGCGCAGTATGGGCTAGTGCTTGTTTCAATTATGTCGTGTTCAATTAGACAGCGCAGGTGCTTTTCCAAGTATTGCTGGTCATCCAGGCTCAACCGATACATGCGGCACGCAATCGGCTTTCGATCAGTCAATTGCAGTCGATAATCGACTAATTCACTGTACCCTATGTCGTACTTATGTCTCGCAAAGGCACCTTTGTGCTTCAAAAGTACGGCTGCAAGTTCCTTGCGCTCATTTTCCGACAATGTTTGGGGCACAGAAAATTCCATTTCGTGTCCATCTGGACATTTCACATGCAATGGCTCACCTAATTGGTCTTCAATTACCTTCTCTGGAACGCTTGAAGATACCGGCTCTGTCGCTTCGTTGGCGCGGCACTGCCGTATCCATTCCTCCGGGGGGTCGCCAGCTTTGACTTTCAGAACACAATCGACTGGCTCAACCAAGCCGATTTTTTGTTCCGTCTGCAAGGTAACCGGTTGATCACGCACATTTGCGACTCTCATTAGAAACACCTCGTCGCTTGTTTCATATGCTGCAGATGCAGCAACTACCCCATCCTTCAAGTTTACGGATTCCAGCCCAGTGACCGTAAATGTGCGATAGCTAACTGGAGCTGATAGGCGCACCGGCACCATTGCTTCATGCCTTGCCTTGATTTCGGTAGCCGCTGTGACTAATGCAAACACTGCACGAATCTGCACGTCCGGCTTGTGGTTATCAAAGGGAATGCTAACGCCTACTGAGGGGATTTTTAAGAGGCGCGCGGGCATATCAATTATCATGTGCCGCAGCACATCCGCGCCCAAAATTATATTGTCAACCAGGCCATCGATGGCTTGAAAAACAACGCGAAACGTGTGTCCCCCTATGTCAATGGGCATTTCCAACTGACCAATTATCATTAGCTTGGAGTCCGCAGCACATCGCATGTGAGAAATGGGAGAAGTTTCTTCAACGGCGTCATGTCCATGTCGATGCTCCTGGAACACGTCTCTGCTGCATAACGAGCGCATGGCGCCGGTGTCCAGCAAACATCTGTGGTACATGATGCCGTCCATGCACACGGGCACTGCGGGGCTGTAGTAGACATGCACAGGCCCGTTCCGCCTCGCGACGACAGACTTTATATTTTCCTGTTCATCTTTTGATAGCGTAATCATTCTGATTCTCTCCACCGGCGGGCTCATGGAAATTTCCGCCATTTCCAATTGGTGATTATATTCGATTGATGGAAACATCTGTACCGTTACCGTGTCATCTGATGCGCGCTCGGACGCACCTGTTGTCGGATTCAACACGGTCAATCGGCCGTCATAGCTTTTCATAAAGCTACGCTTACCTGCGTCTCTGTGTCTGGTAATTAGCGGCCTCGACTCCCGTCGCAGTCGTCGGCGCGCTCGTTCAATTAGCGTCGTAGCTGCCGGGGGCGCGGCGGCTAACAGAGCTGCTAATAAATACTGGCAAGTCACTATGGCGCACACCAGGTAAATCCATATCTGCAGCCATGACCTCAAAGC
This sequence comes from Sphaerolaimus hirsutus, assembly GCA_964036195.1. Taxonomy (NCBI): domain Eukaryota; kingdom Metazoa; phylum Nematoda; class Chromadorea; order Monhysterida; family Sphaerolaimidae; genus Sphaerolaimus; species Sphaerolaimus hirsutus. The sequence goes on along the minus strand of OZ038460.1, from coordinate 15,328,052 downwards.
GTCAAAATCCCAAAATCCCACGCTTACCATTGACCTGGCCATTAATCGATGCGATTGTAAACTGCCATCAACCGCGTGCGTCGGCATTCCATGCACGCGCCGCACAATCGCGTATGAGTGCCACACGTCGTTCAGCGTGGTGGTCGGCAGCAGCTCAGACAAATTGTACATTGTCGTTGCGGCAAAGATCTGATGGTGCACGTCCGTCGGTCGTTCGAGTTGCCACCTGTGTGGGAAACTGTGGGTGTTGTAAACGGGGATATGCTCCAGGGCGCCTTTCTCAGGTAAATACTTGTACCACTGCCCATGCAGTTTCAACACACGGTTGTGGCGATTTGTGCACGTTCCCATAACCGGCTGGAACAGAAGGGCATTTGTAATTGTATCCAAATGCAAGGTCACATTCTGTCCATGCAATTTCATTCGTATTGGGACCGTAGCGTGGCACGCGCCTTTACCTGTTTCAGTGCCCAACTGATAAGTCTTTACCGCAAAGCACTTATGCACTAGAAATCCGTCTGGCGCCGCCTTGGCCAATATCTCATTGTCGCGCATGTACCAGCGCGCCGTGGTCGTCGGGTGCTCGGTCATGGCTAAGCGGAGAAGCTCCTGAAAGTGTTGCACATGCCTACAAGTAGACACGGCCTGTGCACGCATAGTTTGCTCAGATGTCTCGTACACCGCTTGCATCGCTGCGGCCAAGTGACCGGTGTCCACTACGCCAAATCCGGGGCGTGCCGCGCGACGCTTCTCCCGCACATACCTAATTGGGGGGATTTCGAACGGTGCCACAACAATATCCTGGTCTGATTTCCATAGTTTTTCACCACATGAAATGATTTCTTCTTTTGCTCGAAATGACAATGCCAAAGTGTGATCACGCGCGAGCCAAATGTCTTGTCTAATTAACCCAGCTATTTCTTGCCATTTCTCATAAGGGCATTCAGCCTTTGGGTTTGGTTTCCAGACTAATTGGCTACCGTCGGGTAGGGTACAGGTGCCCTCCTCGTAATTACACTTTGACACTTCTCCTAACGTACTTTGCATAACCTTGGCGCCGTAGCGCATGCGTACATCTCCCTTAAACAACCCACACTGCGGGGTCTTGGTAATTAACCAGCTGCAACAGTATAGCCCGTGCCCCGAGTAACTCACGTTTGTTGGGTATTGAGTGTCCCATGCGTTGCTCAGCTCGTCCACTGGCTGAAGCGCGCCGTCGTTGCACTTATGGTACTTCATCATGCTCTCACACTCCGAGGGATCTACCGCACGCGGCTGCGAGTCAAAATGTTCCAAAGTGACGTCACCCCAGAAGTTCTGGTACGTATGAGCCGACCGCGTGGCCGCTACACATCGATACGCAGTAGCGCGATACTCTACCATATTGCGTTTGTAAATAGTAAGTTTCAGGGGAACCGGTTTAGTCAACGACACAGCAGAATCGACTAACGCGGTGCAGTTAGGCAGGTCGGGGTAGGTGTACAAGTCGTAATGATCGGTCAGGTCGCTGCACAGCAGTGGCGTGTCCGGCATCGTCGTGGCCCCCGCCAACGGCATCAAGCTCAAGCACGCCATCACCACGGCGATGGTGAAAACTGTAAACAAAGCGCCAAAGACTTGATTATTATACGGTGGCTCAGAATACGCTCGCTGGCGAGGCACTGCGGACGTTTTATCTCTAAATTCGGCCATTTTATCAACGCATGTGCTCGAAAACGTACGCGGGGACAAAATCACAGGGGGCTCATTTAGGAATGGGTCTAATGGGGCGTCACGCAAAACCCTCCACTCGATTCTAGTAAGCGTATCATTGTGGTCGTCATGCGGGCGACAGTCTGGGAGCACCACACAATCTTCATCCTTCAGATCATGCATTGCAGTGCGCCGCAGATAATCTAACCAACTGGTACGAAATAGGATTGACGTGGCTTCGCGTTGATACGCCCAGTGGCTAATCCACTGTTCCCTATCTACCATGAGTGCGTGCATTTTACACTGAAGGCTAGCTACGGGTTGCTCCTCCATCTCCTCCTCCTCGTCAGGGGCTTCCGGTTCCAGCCCTTGCAATGTCAATAGTTGATCATGATGGAAGAGAATTCTGGCATAAGACGGCGATGACTCGGTCACGGCCTTGTAAGTGCATTCACCCACCTGTGTCACTGTCGTCGGGTTCAACAGCGGCACGCTGCTGCTCTGGCCTTGCTGCGATTCCAACGGCCGTTGTGCCGGTTGTGGCTGCGGGTGCCATCCGATGGCCGCGGGCTGCTGGCTCTGAACGTACACAGGCTGCATCATCTGCGAGGAAGGCACGGTCATAGGTTGACTTAATTGCATCGGTACCCATCCACCTGGATACCCAAAGTTTTGTGGATATTGTCCTCCCTGTCCACGGCCTCGCCCTCGGCCGCCACCTCTACCGCGCGCACGAAAGTCGCCTCCGCGGCCACGCTGATTGCTATCGTTGCCGGCAGATGGCTCGGGAGGGGGCTTATTTGGACATTGGTAGCGAAAGTGATCAGGAGATCCACATTCCCAACATCCATTTTCAAACCTTTTGGGCGGTAACTCACGCCTCGGGCGCGGCGCGCCCATCATCTTAGCTTCCTGGGCGTCGAGTTTTTTCTGTCGTTCGTCGAGCGCCCGTTCCTTGGCCTTGAGCTTCGCATTCTCGGCACTCTCTGCCTCCATCGACTGGACCGAGGGGTGCAGGTTCATGGCCATGATGCGCTCCATGACCTGGTTCGACGTCTCGGCGACGATCTCGCTGGCCGACTTCGCATGTTCCTTCTGAACGGTTTCAAGGTTTTTGTAGCTTTCTTGCATGCGCGCATTATCAACTAATTCCTTCCAGCTTATATTGGCGTGTACTGCCAGGTTGCGCCTAATGTCTTTGTCCAACCCCTGGTGAAACTTAGTGATGCACATGCCTTCCCTTTGGGCGGAATGCAGCATTGGATAGGCGCGCTTTACTGCACGTTCCAATCTAGTTGCCCAATCCAGCACAGATTCAGTGGGACTTTGAGTTGACTCAATAAACTCGCGCTGTGCATGATGCTGGGCGTTTGGATTTGCAAACAATTCTTCCAAACGATCCATCATGGCTTTGTAATCAAGTGCGCGCAGTTCCCGCCTTCTAGCTACAAAAATAGAATTGGCATTCTTTTGTAAAAAGATAGGCAGCAACTTTTGCCTAGAGCGCATTGAAACACCTAGCGCATCACACAAAATATCCCACTTACGTCTCCAATCCTTGAAACTCTTGTCAGCCCTTCCAGTGAATGCATCGCACTGCGTAGCCAGGGCGGTCAGCGTAGCGGCCGTGCCGTGCGGCACCTGGTGCTGCGCCAGATAGTCTGGATCCGTAGGATTAGGTGCAGGTGAGAGCGATCCTGACGATCCTGGGGAGGAGGGACCCGGCTGTCCCGCCAAATTGATTACACTGGTAGCTGGTTGAGCCGTAGCGTTTGCAGGCGCAGGTGCCGTTCCACTGCCACCCGCTGATCCGCTTACACTCGCCGGCGGGGGCACAGTCTGCGCGGTTGTGTTCCCAGGGGCCGTTCCCGCGCCCAAGGTAGCATTAGCTGCCGATGCTATGGGTGGAATTAATCCCCTGTTAGAACAAAATGCCAAAAATTGAGTAGTGGCCTGCTCCAGTGCGCTAGGGTTACCTACGCTGGTGTACATACTCAAACCTAGCCTAATGGCCTGTAGCTTATTTTTATCTGCTGTGGAAGCATTGACTGAAATCGCCGCTGGTCCCGCGCGGTTAAGTTCCCCAGACCACTGGTGCAATAGCTGTATCATGCCCGGGAAGGTCCAACCTTCTCTAGTGTACCCAGTGGTCTCCCTGCCCGGGTCCGCCGCGGTCGCCGCCGTCAGGATCTGGCCCGGCGTCACTTGGTTGGCCGCCGCCGGGGTAGTCGTCACCGTTGTGAGCGTGGCCGGCGCGGTCGTCACACTCGAACCTGGGGGTGGGGTGCTGGTCATTCTACTTTGATTTATGGGAGACGGTCCTACGATTCTGCGCCGTGCTCTATTCGAAGAGACACAGCTTTCAATCGAGCCTTGCGCGGACGCAAGCTCGCGTGGTGTGGATGAGCTTCGCGGGGCACTTAATTGAAGCTCCCCCAATGAATTTTCCGCCTCTTCGAGCTCTTCGGCTAACGAGGGAAATTCAATATTTATATCTGGGATCGCTACTGGGGTGTCAATTAGATTTACGGAAGTCTCACCACTTCTACGCTGGTATGCAGACGAACTCACGGGCTCGTCTTCACCAGCGTACCCTGCTGAATCAGCCTGTGATCCAGACCCTGTCGACACCGGGGAGCTACGGCCGCTTTTTCCCCACGGTCGTCGAAATAAACCCCACTTACTTGATTTCCGCTGCTCTCGCCCGGGCTCAGCACTTACTGGCCTGTCGGGTCGCAGGAGCGGACTATCTGGTGGGCGTTCTGTTTCTGTGCCTCCACTGGACGCTCGTCGAGCCGCCCCAGTTGGTAGCGCACCTGGCGCGCAAGCCGGCGTATCCCAACGGCTGCCGCCTGTTCCTGCACGTGCAATTCCAAATTGCAGCACTGGCCGGACGACGGGAGTGCTATCCTCTGTGCGTCTGGTCCAAGTCGCTGCTTCCTGTGCGCGCTCGGCTTCCGCTTCCGCTTCCTGCGCACCTGCTTCAACTCTTACCTGTTCAACCTCAACGTCCTGCGCGTCCGCAGTCTGCTGTGCCCTGCGCAACGCCGCTTCTCGGCGCGTGCGCTTCTGTAGCTGTTCTGCAGCTCTCCACACTTCCTCAACTGACCCTGGGATCGACGCTGGCCCTCCTGACCGCAGCGTTTCCACCCGGCGCGACAGATCGTTTGTTACTTATCACTTAACGGCTTGGCGTTGATCAGGCGCCGCACCGTTCACTGAAGTGAATTAAGCTAACCACTCGCGTCTGCTACCAAGTTGTCATGAATCCGTGTATTCAGCTGTTTTTCGATTACACGATTCACGAGGTCTTTTACCGCACTTTTCCCTCTGTTCCCACTTCACCGGCCGCTTGCCGCTGCAGTGCACTGCACTGGGCCCGGAGGTCCAGATTATAAATGCGTGTTGTAAATTTTAAGGAAACGTGTCCGAAGACGGTAGGTTTTTCAGAACGTGCGATGAACCACTCGGTGGCTCACGCTGTTCCGTTTCCCGCAGCACGCACAGCACTTACACTCAGCATAAGCAGCGCGGTAATTAGAGCAGTTGTTAATTAGCTAACTAAGGGAAAAAGTTAGTACTTAGTGCCAATACAAAAGGGGGTCCAAGTTGGGTTGAGAAGAGAGTTTATTTTTTGGGCGATGGAAGAACAGTAGCGGCAGAGTAGAAGCAAAATTAGCTTACGTCGCATCGACGAAGTTGTCGGAAAAAACAATTTCAGCTACTTATAAGGCGATCAAAACTACCATAATCGACTTGAATGAAAAGCAAAAAAAAGACATAACATTGCGAAGTTACAAAATCACTTTCAAATCACATAAGCTCTGATGCAAGCACTTAGTAAAATCGTACGTAAGGCAACCGCTTAAAAAAAAGAGTACTAATTGAGATCAGCTAACAAAAGTAATTAAAAAGCTTCATGCGACATGGGGCTAAGTCTATAAATTACAAGCTTACTTAATACGACAATTACTCACTTCCATAATTACCTACAAATCCCTACTTAATATAAAACGACCTAACACAAATAACAATGCAGTGCAACGCATTTTTACAAAAACAGAATGAACAAAATACATACAAAGGCAATTACGGCATCGCAATCCAACACAGCAATTTAAGCTAAATAATTAGACAGCTAACACATGCTTACAATTAATGTTAATTAATTAAGAAACAGAACGATTAATTAAGCTCATGGGAATGAAAGGCATTGGCGTGAAACGATCTGTACAATAGTTTCTACATGTCACATGGAAACTTTGCTTGGGGGTTTTGTATTCATTAATTACGGTAGCTAGAGAATGCTCGCGGGCGCAAAGTGCTTATCACCTCCAGTCCCGCGACCCACTATTGTGACTATCCGGTCAGCTAGCGCCCGTGAGAAAGGTTTCAGCCCGATGGCCACACCCTTCCGAGCGCGAGGAGATATTTATGCTAGGGCGGCGGAAAAGTATTTTTTTTGGACTGCGACTTGTCACTTGGGGCGTTATCAGAAGCTGTTCCTACCACCCACCGATACTAGATGACGCACGACAATCTAGTCAACATGGGGAGGAACGCGGAACAGTGCTTTTGTATTTTTTGAGTGAAATTCATTGTTCCTGGCTTCCGGTCGCCACCTACCTATCAGCCGTCAGTCTCCGCCTCTGCCCAAAGATAAGTAAAGGGTAGAATGTGCTTTAGACCGCCCAGAGAGTCACAACAGTGTGCCGGCGAGCCCAAAGGCGGCCACACGCCGCGCCGCGGCATTTCAAAGTGAAAAATGTGAAATTCCCCTCTCACCTTATGCCATGTGGAATGCAGTTACACCTAAGTTAGACATAACCTAGCTAGATTGACTTAAATGGATTTGGCGCACGAAAATAGTAATTAAAATTGGGGGGTAAGGAAACGAAATTGTGCAGAGCACTACAACCACTATAAAACATGGCGAACTCGGTCAGCCCATGTAGCGGCGTCGATCTTGCGATGCAGTGCTCTGACGGGGTACTGCGCAGCCCACTGCAGGGCTGTGCATGCCATGCAGTCCCCGTTGCCGTCGAAAAGCCGCCGTAATGTCTGAGAAAGTTTGCCCAAATTTAGTTTACAAAATACATAGTAGTTTACGTTCCGTGAATTATTATTGCATTTGTTTGTCTAAAATTTTGTGGGGTGGTGTTTTTCCCATCGTAAAAACGCTCTTACACACGCATGGTTCCCGCTGGAAGCGCGCCAACTTTTTTTACCCATGCGATTTTCATAAAAAGTTGAAAAAGTCATGTTATAACGATATACGTTAACTTATTTACAACACTGATTTTTTCATCTTCTATACAAAAATCAGATGCTTCGTCATTATTGGCACGGTTCCAACGTGAGACAGAAGTGAGTGCGATGGCAGAGTATCATGTCCGCCGAGTATACTAAATATACAGCCTGAGTGACTGCAGTAAAATGGCAGCCAATTTCAAGCACTCAATTCATTACTCACATCGCACTCGTCCCTCTCCGGATCGTGTCCGCTGCGCCTGTCGCTCGTGCTCGACCTCGACTGCGACTTGGCCGCGTCGCCGCCCATCATCTGCTGTCCAATGCGCTGGCCCGCCGTCAGCCTCGCGCTAGGGTTGGGAGAAATCAGGTTTGATAAAGAATTGATTTTTAAGAATGAATAATTTTTTAAATTGATTGAAAAAAATTAAAATCAGATTTTTTTTTCAAAATCGTCCAAAATGGGTGTATAGAATAATTATTATATAATAGTATGAACAAATAGAAGCTTTTACAGTGAAAATGCCCCAAAACCAATGAATACAATCACCAATGTCAATGTCTATGTGAAATCGCTATTGATAAAAAAACAGTTTCCACACTGTGATTTTTTAAATCAGACATTTAAAATTAAAAAAATCAGTTGAAAAAATCGAGGGCTATGGGGCAGTCCCAGACCCTATAAAATGCCCTGTAAAATGTCAAATGTCATGCAAAGTGTCAAAAATCATATAAAATACCCTGAAAAATGGAAAACGTTGCCATTTTGCAGGGCATTTTACATGCCTTTAGACACTTTGCATGACACTTTCCATTCCACATTGCATTTTACAGTGTCTGCAATTGGCACCGTGCCAACCTAGCTCCGAGCGCGTCGCCGGCGCCCATGTCGCCGCTGTAGCCGACTATGCGGCAAGAGTCTGCGCTGGTGGCGCGCTTTTGCGTCGGCGGCGAGTTGACCGGGGCTATTTTCGCGTCGCCGCTGCCGGACGAGTGCGCCGACGACGACTTGTGCGTCTGCTCCCAACTGCTCGGCCGCGTCGTGTGGATCGACACTGGGAAGGGGGGGGGGGGGTTGTGAGCCGGAAAAAATTGTTGGAACTAGGTCATTCAAAGCGGAACTGAAATGGGACATCGAACAGTTGTAGATCAATTTGTCATTGCACTACCAGGTGCCAGTCGCAAGCTTTGTAAAATGTAAAGTCAAGTGTCAAGTGTCATGACAAATGTCATATATCAATTGTCATGCAAAGTTCAGTAACAAAATCTTTTATTTTTGTTTTGTTTGTCATTTTACATGACATTTGACACTTGACGTTACACTTTAAAGGGCTCGGGACTGCCCCCGGGCGACTTCCAGACGCTGTACAATGCGCTGTAAGATGTCAAACTTTGTGCAAAACGGCATAAGTCATGTAATATACCTTTCAAATGTCAAACGACCATTTAAAAAAATAAAATAAAATTTGACATTTCACAAGACATTTTAAACGAGTCTCACGCCAAACGACCAACCGCCACAAATCTTCCCACCCATAATACAACGTCCCAAACTCAAACTAAACACAAACCCCAACCCACCCAAGTGCGGCGGCGTAGCCGGCTCGCTACTCTCGGCCAGCCTGGCCCGTTCAACATCGTCCCGTTCCTGTCCGGGATCGACATCCTCTTCATCGGCCATATCGACAACCAGTCTCGACTCGTCGCTCTGATCCCTATCGATCACTAGGCGATCCCTGCTGTTGGAGCGGCTGGGGCTCGACGTGCGTCGTGAACAGAGCCGTTTGCTGGCAGGTGGGGTGCAAGGGGGTTCCATCGAGCGCTGAGGGGGGGGGGGGGGTTATTTGGGTTGGGTTGTTGTGTGGTGAGTTTTTGTGTTTTTTTATTATTTATGGTTGATTGATTGCCAATTTGGTGACCCAGTAGTGTGGTGGTCATTTCAGGGGTCTCTTATTCTTAGTGCCTTTAGACCCTGTGGCTGTCCCGCACCCTGTAAATCGTCATGGAAAGTGTATAATGTAATGTAGTGTCATGTAAGATTTCGATCTACAGACAGAAATATAACAAAATGTCAGCAAGAATTGACATTTTACATGACATTTTTCATGACGTTTTACACTTTACATGACATTTTACATGCTGCTGAAGCAGGACTGACCATTGGTTTCTGAGTACACTTCTGTGTGTGGATAAGCAAAGTAAACTATTGATGCACCCTAGAAAGTGTGCATTCTTACCGATAGGGGCAGTAAATGTTTGTTGAGCGTTTTCCGATCCGTTGTAATCCCTTCCCTGACCCAAGCAACAACACACAATTTAAAATTCGCTCTAAAAGTTCTATTTTCACATCCCACACTTCGGCAACCCCCAAATGCGATTTGATCAAATCAATGTACCTATTTTGTAAAAAAACAACGCAAAGTCACAGTTTCTATTGGATAAGTTTTTTGGCAAAATTTTATCGTCGCGGCACCGAATTTGTTACACAGCCCCCGGCGCGTACATCAAGCGTGGAATTTTTTACAACATTTAAAAATTTGCCCCGCGCAGCCATTTTGGCCAATACATTTACTTTACTACTGATGGCAAAAACAGGTAATTTCGGGATTCAAGATTAAATACAATATCGGTATTATACCTACTGTATTTGCTCGAATAACTCCCCTGGGGAATTATTTTTTCGTCAGACTTTTTTTGAGGCGAACTATTCAAAGTTGGGAATTATTCAGAGAAGGAGAATAATTTTTTCGTCAACATTTTCAAGCATATTTCTATCAACTCATTTCATGAAATATGCTTTATTAACAACATAACCTGCCATTTTTGTTCAAATTATACACAGCAAATCTATCATATGCCTAAAGGGGGGTATTTTTGAGGGGGGAATTTTTTGAGGGGGGAATTATTATTTTTCACTCGTCTAACAGGGGGGATTATTCAAAAGTTGGAATTATTAAAGGGGGAATTATTCAAGCAAATATGGTAATTGGGTTTTTGATGATACCTTTTAATCTACCTACCGAATGGTCATTTAAGACACAAAAAGGTTTCAATATTTTTTTCACTCGAAAAGGCGTTCGCGGGTGTTTCGTTTTCTTCAAAGAACCGTGTAGTAAAACGTTTTTTCGCAGGGTTTCTAGATGGTCATCACGATTTGTTTAACCAAAATAGATATAGACGAAATTGCATTGATTAAATCATGCATTATTTCAATTGATTGGATCTGGGATAGTGCGCATGGTAAATACGTTTGGAACTTTACACTGTGGGGTTGGTTCAGTTCAGACACTTTCAACTTTTCTGGCTGTAGGTAAGTTTTTTGTAATTTTTACAACGCCGCACTGATGCATGGGCGATCGACAATTTTAATAGTGCTGGAAAAAGAATTTTAGGTGCAAACATAAAACATATGTTTTTTAAACGCCTGCATTGCAGAATCGATACTTGACAAATCCAGACAACTTTTTGATGTTGCTTCTTTTGTTATTTCAAGACAAAATTTTTAAACAGTGTTATTTCAAGGGTGATTTTCAATAAGGTCTGGCAAATGTGTAACAACTGGAACATTTTAAGCTGTTTCATACCATAATTTCTATTTAAATTTCCTATCGCTTCCATATTTGCATCATATATAGAGGCGTCATAAAGAAACTGTTAACTACATAAATACGTAAATATTTACATAAATGCGTAAATATCTACATAAATGTGTAAATATTTACATAAATATTGCACTTCAATCAATATGTAAAATATGAAAAATAGTCATTTTGCAACGCTAGATAGTGTAGTTGGAATTCATTGGATTTTATTTATGTACTCGGTGTGTTCATGAATTACTGATGCAGTGCATCTTATCAGCTCTGGGATGGCCGGCACCTAGTGATGGAAAAGCACCCTTTAACATCGCCGAATGGCGCTACAAATGTGGCACCATTTAAATTTTTTTAAATGAATATGTATAACCACATGACGAAAGGGTCTGTGCCGCACGGCATGTCACCCGTTCGGCCTGTAGACAGCGGTTTCTGAGGTTTTGACCCTCGCGGCAGCATCATAGATGGCAAATCTTTCCTCCGGAGGGATAGATAGCTGAAAATTTATCTGGGGGCTTGCTGGGGCAAAATTTATGATATATGGCAAAATTTACAATATGGAGTAAAATTTAGTGATTTCAGGTAAATTAGTGTTGGGGAAAAATCGCTCAAAGTTTGCTTCACTTAGATAGTAGATTGTTGAGAGGTTTGCGGGCGGGGCTGAGGGGATAGTAGCCTCAGCATAGATAGTGTAGCTGAGCAGCCCACCCATGGGACCCTCGCAACGGGTCTACATGCCAAGCGGGTTACATGCCAAGCGGGTTACATGCCAAGCGAGCCTACGCCGCAATTGCGTCACTACCCGCGACCACGACTATGGTAAAAAGGGATAAAAAATTTACTTCAAAACCACAATGTCAGATTTCAAAAAATGCTGGATTTCATGAGTACAGTGCATCAGTAATTCCCAATTACTGAAAATTCTACTGTCCCACTTTTTTTATTCTGAATGGAATTAGCAATGATCGCCGTCGAACCCAGCAGTGTAACATGCTGATCGATCAGACCTGATTATATGTATCTTCCAATGGATAGTTGCCAAGCCGTCAAAATACACATGCGGGTGATAACACGTGATGCGGAATTGATAGATGCAATGCCGATGCGGAACTGACTGGCCGGGCACGTTTATCTCGGGCAATAAAAATCACTGAATGTGAATGAAATTAGAGCATGTCGATTCGATGTGCTTCTGATTGGCATAATAGCATACAATTGGGTTGCCCGAAAAAACGGGCGTGAGCATAAGATAACGACCACAGGACCCCCCTTCAGTATTGATTATCTAAATAACAAATCGATGTCGTTTTCTATTTCGTGACGATGTAAACGAAACTATTCCAGTGTTTTGACCTTGCAAATGCAATCGCTCAATTACAGACTGAGACTGCCGTTGTAATGAGAGGCGTGTCAAACGAATAGCTCCAAAATATGCATTCAAAATATCAGCCACCGACAAAATAAACTTTTAAGTTAAAAAAAAGAATCCACACCACGTATACTCGGCGGACGTCACACTTAGCATGAAACCTACCATAACCCATCTGAATGATGAACCTAAAATTATACACTTTTTTCATCATAATATTCCGTTTTTACCATGGAATAACTAATTAGGGAATTTATCACAAGATTTTATTCATATAATTATGGTAGGATTCTGCACATAGTTTGCGTTCCGCCGAGTATAGCAAAAACAACAACAAAAAAACAGCAAAAAAAACAAAAAAAAATCCCACCTGTTCTTCAGGTGCAGAACTTTGGGAATGTTCACGTCTCATATGCTCGTCGGCGGAACGGCGCGTCTGAAAAATAGCCATGTTTCAGGATTTTAAAAAGGCTAATTTGTCGTGCTGTATAAAATATCATAGTTGTTAAAACGTATTTACGTTTACTCAAAAAGTACGTATACTCGAGTACTGAGTAAATACGTTTACGTATACTTTGAAAAAAGTACCTGTACTCGCTTTTACGTATACTTTTTGAAAGTACTCGAGTACAGAAAACGTATTTCAGATAGGTTTTGTTATAAGCTTTATCAAGGGATCGATGGGAGAAAAGGGAGAAAAAAGCGAAAAATCGGGACTTTAAAAGAAAACATCTTAAAATGGCAAATAACACATGAACTAGTGAATTTGAAGGTTGAAATGGTCAAAAAAGTAACGAAAATTAGTGATTTTGAGTAAAATTTGGGGCAAAATTCCTCAAAAATACTCACTTTTACGTTTTCTGGGCGGAAAAGTATTTTACTCATGTTTACTCATAAGTAAAAGTAACAAAATTTTACTTTACGTTTTCTGTACTCAGGGTGTTAGTAAAAAAAAATACTTTACGTTTACGTATACTTTGAAAAAGTTCAGTACTTATAACAACTCTGCAAAATATCTATTGATCGACAAATCAGGAAGAAACAATTTTTTGACAATCAAAAAGTGTTGGTTCGTACGCCGGGTTTTTATACCTTTTACAGACTATTGTTCCAGTATTAGTGACGACAGCAAAAGGTCTTTGAATTTTTAAGATTGCTCAGGTAGACATTTCTGTCAATACATTTAGATCTATATATCTATCTATCTATCTATTTTTTATCGATACTTTGAAATAGTTAGCTAAGCATACTAAATTTGATAGGTGTCGTCATGTCAGACTATCACAGTTAGGTAGGTGACAAATTAGAGACAAGTACATTTCTCTGATTCAAAAAATATCAAGAACGTTTTTAATAAACACCTTCCCGGACAAGTTCACCACCCATTTTTTTATTTCACTTCGAATGCAATATATCCGTCCATGGGGGTGTTATAAAGCCGAAACTTTGTATATATAAAGTTGTAAGACCCCTCTACTCTCCAACAATGGGGGAGGTGCGGCGACTCACTACAGGGTCGGTCGCCCTATCTGCAACAATTTTTTGGGCGTTTTTGGTGTCCCAAACAAGTTCACCACCCACTTGATTGGCTACACTACGAGAGCCATATCTCCAGCTGTGATGGCGGTATAAAGCTGAAATTTGGGGGATGTCTTGCCAACAACCCCCCTCACAATACACCAGTGGGGCGGCTGCCAACGACCCACTAAAGCATGGGTCACTGCATATAAAGTTGACCATTTTCTAAAAACAGCCCAAGTGTCCCAAAACAAGTTTATCACCCAACTGCATTGAAAAAATGTTGCAACAACATACCTAATATAAAACTGAATCGGGTTGGAACACTATTTCAGCCAAAAAACTTTTTTTCAGTAGGGCACCCACTCTCTCCCATAAACGGTAGAATTAAAATTTCACTTTAAACCATATTTTTGGTTTCACACTTACAAAGTTGGTTTACAAAGTTCACTAGAGAATGGTCTAAGGTTCAAAGTTATGTAAACAACATAACCTCTAAAATGCCTCCATAAGGAAATTTACTTGGGGTGAATTCTATGAAGTCAAAATGATGTCATTTCAGGAACAAAATTTGACACAATTTTCACTTTTTCATTCACCCCAAATAAATTTCCTTATGGAAGCATTTTAGAGATTATGTTGTTTACATAACTTTGAACCTTAGACCCTCCACTAGTGAACTTTGTAAACCAACTTTTGAAGTGTGATACAAAAAATTGGTTTAAAGTGAAATTTTCAGTCTGCTGTTTATGGGACAGGGTGGGTGCCCTACTGAAAAAAAATTTATGAGCAGAACTAGGGTTCAAATCTGACTCAATTTTATATCAGGTATGTTCTCACAAAAATTTTTTGTAATGCAGTTGAATGGCGAACTTGTTTGGGACACTTGGGCTGTTCTTAAAAAATTATCAACTTTATGCAGTGACCCATGCTTTAGTGGGTCGTTGGCAGCCGCCCCACTGGTGTATTGTGAGGGGGGTTGTTGGCAAGACATCCCCCAAATTTCAGC